>CM060939.1:685280701-686498201 GCA_030765085.1 Allium cepa | reverse complement strand
TCAAATTGCTTTTTATTGATGTCAAAATTATTTTATATGATTTTTCTTTCCGGGCCGAATTGCATGTTATGTGTTATTTAGACTTCGGAATTGATTTTTGTGAAAGGATTGGCTCGATTTTTATAAAGCCATATTCCATGCCCCGTGTGGACTATTCGTCTTCGACATTTTTAATCTGTTAAGCAGATTTCTATTTTTCTTTGTGATTTCGATTCCAATTTGATGACATCATTTTATTCTTTAAACCCACATGATGAGGAAAACGTTATTTTTCTCATTCGGGTAGTTTTTGGAATTTTCTGATATTTTTGAGCTTGTCTTAGGATTATCACCTAAGCAATCTATTGTGTGGTGTTAAGGTCTTTTTAGCTCGACCTTGCCACCGGTTTTCATTTGCTACGAGTAGCGGCAGTTAGCATTCCACTTACCGCATTCCGCACTCGTTATGATTCTTATGAATGACTTATTATGTCATTCAGTTTGTCCAGCTTATTTCATCCATTTTATGAATCGAGTATTTTACGAATATCTCGATGACTCCATTCTTGTATTTATTGATTTTGGATGAAAATAGCAATTTAAAATTTTGCAAATCTTTTTCATAAGATTTATTTATAAGTATAATTGGATTTTTTGTTCTTAAAACAAACAAAGAATATTCTTAAAAGTTTTTAAGAAACATGTTTATCATATAGAAGATGATTTTGTGATTGTATTGCCCATTGAGTGCTTTAAGAATTCTGGTCGATACGCTTGATCAACATTATCGATAGGAATCTCCTAAACGCTTTGATGAGACAATTTGACACAATAAATTTATAAAAAGTAAATTTTTCTAGAAAATGATTTCATATAGATAATTGTAATTTTGAAAGTTTTAGCTTTTCGGGAAAGTAGATTAATTAAAAGAACTCTTATTCTCGTGATTCCCGAGGGGAACCAAGACTTTATCTTTTGTACCAATGCTAGTCGTATTGGTTTGGATGTCGTTCTCTTGCAAAAGAGAACGTACTATCACTTGTGCTTATAAATCATTAAAGCCTATCGAGACTAGATATGTCGTTCATGATCTAGTGCTCGCTGCTATTGATTTCACTTTTAGAATTTGGCATCATCATTTTTGGATGAGAAATTTGTTCTCTACCCCGATCATAAACCTTTGAAATAATTATTTTCTCATAAGGAACTTAATGTTGGCTAGAGTTCCTTGCATCTTATGATCTTAATATTCTTTGTATACTCCCGGAAGGGAAATCATGTTGCTAATGCCCTTAGTCGTAAGAAACAAGTGGTTGTCTTTTTGATGATGTCCGAATGGAATGATCTTTTACCAAGTTCATCGGACGTTTCGATGTACCTTGTTTTATTGAGCTTCGTCTCATTTCTTTTATGGGCTTGCGTCTGATGTTCTTTTATGGTGTTCGGATCATTGGACGTACCGTTTTTGTACTGCGTCGGTGTTCCGAATTATTTGAGCTTCGGTTCATTGGACGTACCGTTTTTGTACTGCGTTGGTGTTCCGAATTATTTGAGCTTCGGTTCATTGGACGTACCGTTTTTGTACTTCGTCGATGTTTCGAATTCTTTGAGCTTTGGTTCATCTGGCGTATCATCATTGTACTACGTCGTTGTTCCAAATTATTCGAGTTTCTTGTTTCTCGGGTGTACTGTTATTATACTACATCGTTGCACCAGCTCAATTTTCTATTATTCATGACGTTTTCTCACGTCTTTCTACTACGGAAATGCCTTAGGGATTTCGATTTTTATTCTTGAGCCCGGTGTTATTGAGGAAAGTGAAGTTTCACCAGATTTGACTTATGAGCGACATTCCATTCTCATCATTGCTTCAGAGGTTGAGCTCCTTCGAAATAAAGATTTTCTTCTTGTGAAAGTTTAATGGTTCTCAGATCCTAAGGATTGCTCTTGGGTATCTTGGAAATTCATCGAGCGATCTCGTTCAGGCTTACTCTTTCATGCTCTTTATGGTGAACTTCCTATTTCAAAAATTTTTTTTGTTGATATGCTTTTGTGCTTGTTACTCTTTATTTTCTTCTTAAGTATTGCGAGGACGCAATTTCTTTAAGGAGGGGAGTCTGTAACAACCCGCATATTTATCGATTGTATATTTAAATATTTCATCGTTCGTCGGATTTTAGTCCGAAAACCTACTTTTTGCAAACAGTCGAATTGGGACTCGAGACCCCTTCCATTGAGTTCAAAATGATGTTTGCGGCCTTTTTGAGTATAAACTTTGATATGTTTGGAGTTAGTGGAATTTTGCTACTATTTCACTTAGGGCTTTGGTTTTGTTTCAGCCCATTAGACCCAAGCTTCACCCCTCTTCTCTTCATTACTTCATTTCTATTTCCTAACTCAAGCTTTAGCAACAATGGAGAGAGCAATGGGAAATTAAAACTCCAAACCCTAGTTTCTATTTACAAATCAAGTTCTAGCTCCAAATCAATAGAAGAAGCTTTGGTAAGCCTCCTCTATTTCTTCTCCAACTCATTCTCTTATCAATTTCAGAAATTCTTAAACCTAACTTAGGAAATGTTTCTCTTTTTAGCTTAGATTCAAGCTTGTTGGGTTGGAATTGAAGAGTGATTGTCCTTGCCTTTGCTCTATAGCTTCTTCTTCATTTGTTTTGGGTTCAAAGGTGAGATTTTTATTTAACATCTAAGTCTATAATTATCTTTGATTGTTAGGTATGAATTCCTAACATCTTTACGTGGTCATTTGATTTTGATTTGGATTGATTTGGTGTATATTCCAATTTTTGGTGTTTTGAAATCAAAATCTATGAAAATCCTATTATGGATATTTGGACAATGATATTTGAGGCATATCGAAGAGCCGTTAAGGCTGGGTTGTCGCGTGGCGTAAATCCTTAGTCGTCATTTGCTCGTCCGATCGCTTCCGATATTCATTTGGCCATTTTTGATCGAGGTTCAGGAAATGCTCTGAATTCCAGTTTCAGACATCTGAATTTGGAATTTTAGACATCTGAATTGGCTCGATTTGAAAGAGAAAGGAAATAGGCCAAAAACACCTATTTCAGACGTCTGAAACATTTGGTTCAGACGTCTGATTTACGTTCTGGAAAAATTCTAATTTTCCAGATTCAGACGTCTGAACCACCTATTTCAGACGTCTGAATCTGCTGTGTTTTGTCTGCTTGCCTATTTTGTTTAGGAATTCCAATTTTATCGATTCGTGTTGATTCCGATTTGTTGCAATCATTTATTATCGAATTTGATGACATTTTCCACGGGATTTTTGGGAATATCCATTTTGATGGATTCGACATCGATTTCTTTGTATTTTATTCACGTCTTTGAATGTGAATTTTGGTGATTGTTTGTTTCTACAATCATTTTTGTGATTTGTCACTTTAAAAATATAAAGGTTTCAATCCTAGTAGTAAATATCAAAACTCTTTTATCAAAACGATTTCAACACTATTTTATTACAAAGCTCGTTTCTTAAAACCGATTTCCAATCTATTAGTATATACAAACATTTACCTCAATCGTATGAGAAATCTAATTAAACGACTTAGTAAAACAAGTGGTATGAAACGCTTGCGTTTACTTTATCGGTTAATTCTTGGACTTGTTCGATTGAATCTCTTGTGACGATTTTTGAGTGGAGATCTACTATTTGTTCGTAAATATTTAAGTTAAGCTAGTGGTTATGGGACATGAAGCTAAGCTCATATATTTACTAGCTTAGTGTAATTGACACTTCTTGATGATCGATGATGATTATTTTATGGTTTAGACTAGTAATGTACGATGTCTCTTTGTCCACTTGGAGGACTGTACCTCATTTTATTAAGCTTCGTCTCATTTCTTTGTGGGCTAGCGACCCATGTACTTTTAATGTGTTTCGATTCATCTGATGTACCGTTTGTACTACATTGATGTCTCGGCTTTTCGATTCATCTGATGTACCGTCTGTACTGCGTCGATGTTCGGAATTGTTTTGTGTTTCGATTCATCTGATGTACCGTTTGTACTACATCGACGTCTCGGGTTTTCGATTCTTCTGATGTACCATTTGTACTACATCGATGTCTCGGCTTTTCGATTCATCTGATGTACCGTTTGTACTACATCGATGTCTCGGCTTTTCGATTCGTCTGATGTACCGTTTGTACTGCATTGATGTTCTGAATTGTTTGTGATACACGTGTTGGTGAGCTCTCGTGCTCCCGTTTTGTGATAGGCCTCCCCCTTTTCGTGATTTCTGGATTTCCATTGATGATTTCTAGAATTTGTATTTACACCAATTTTCGTAATTTACATTGATAAGTTTTATCAACATTTGTGCATTGGTGAATTTGTGTGTCATTAATTTTTGTGGTTGGCATTGATATAATTGTCAGTATTTATGGTTTAGTGAATAAAAATAAAGAGTATGGCATTCTTTTTGATCTTTGAGAAGATTTTTGTGATATTGATTAATCTCTTGTTGATTTTCAATTACATACTCATCACAGTATGGCTTATGGTTATCATATGTTTTTGTCATATCTCTTATTCTATGTCATTTTATTTGATATTTTTTAGACTGATCCGTTTATTATTTTCTTATTAAATAATACTCGGATCAGACCGAGATGTTACAGGTGCTTCTGCTTGAGTCCTCATCTGGGATTATTATTATCCTGACTTTTGGCTAACTACTTAGATTAGTAGTTTTTGGTTGTATACATTTGAGATATAGACTCTTTGATGTATACTTATTCTTTTGTGAAGCTCTTGTAACTATTCTTTTGTGATATTGTGGATCTTGTTAGACCACTACTCTGATATACACTTTTATGTGTAATATTCATATCTGTTTCCGCCTTTGAGATATAAACTTCTGTGACTGATTTGTGTTATGATATTTCTATATTTATTTCCAAAGATTACATATAGCCACTATGTAGTAGCTTTGTGTTTGTGTCGGTATGTCGGATTTCCTCTTGAGGTGAAAAGTTATATTTTTATCTGGCATATCGATACTCGCACAAAGCAATTATACAGATGGTCGCTCCTCAACAGCCTTATTTTTCGCGCTAGTTGACGGCATTACCCCGTAGTGTCCTTGGCTAGCATGAGTATAGAGGTGGGGCGTCACAGAGAGAATATGCCATGTATCATCTAAGTTTCCATATAGTTATCAAGTCATTTCTTAAGTAACTACGTATAAATATTTGAATATGGTTTTAATAGGATTTAAAAACAATAAACGGGACGGTTTTCATCAATTCTGAGGTTTTTGATACATGGCATCAGCATTATTTTTAAAAACTTGTTCAATTAAATGGTAGGATTATTGTTTTTTTATTTTTGTTCCAGTCATCTATTTTGAGTATAAAGTAGTACTCATTTTATTTCCTCAAACAAGACTATCATCTTCTAATCCCATTAAAAGTGTTAGTTTTAAGTAAGCTTAAAGGTTTTTATAGTACCGAGAGAACAATCAGTGATGTTATCATTTTGCCATTCATTAAGGATGCCAAAAGGATAACCTCTGGTTTTGGCGTAGCAAAAAAATGGACTGCTCTAATTGAAGACAAAATTGACAATGCTGTTAGAAGATTATTAATGATTTATGATTTCTAATGCAAAGCCTCCATCTTTTTGTAAGAAAACAGTTCAAATTGTAGGTTATTGTAAATTATATTTCACTTTTTATTTTGAACTTGGTAAGTATATTTATATTGAATTTCAATGGAGCTTATATTATTGGAGATTCTTTTGCAACTAACATCTCTACCCGAGTTTGTAAATATTAACCAACCCATCGATAGCCCTTGAAATAACAAAAATATTTGGCACGTTGGTAGTTGTCTAGTATCAAGCATATTGGTTCTTCAAACATGAAAGTATCAGATGTAATACAAAATGAAAAGCATTGAGTCCAAATTTAAACATAGCAACAAGAGAAGCAAATTCACAACTTAATGATGCTCATTTCAGAAATGAATGTGATACAGATTTCTCTAAATGGTTTAATAGGGTGAATTCATATTCCATAAAGCATGGGATAAGGTCAGAAAATCGAGTTCAAACTCACAAAATAGGCAAAACTGATTTGGCATAATAAAAACAACAAGTTCGTATCAAGCCAATATCTACCGATTGAGTACTAAAAACAGATTATAAAAATAGGGATGCACATCGATTCAATATGCGTACTTTGTAAACAGGAAATTGAAAATAGAAATCATCTGTTCTTTTAATACACTTATTAGTGTGTGTGTGTGTGTATAACATGTTGTTTATAACTCATTAATAGAAATTAATGATGATTAAATTTAAATAAACTGTAAATATGTTCAAATTATGACCAGATGAAGCCATATATATTTAATGAAACCTCAACTTTGTAGAGATAAAATCTCAAGTGTTATAAACTTGTGTTATTTGCAAGATGTATTAGGATTATTGAGGTCTATGCACGCCCAAATATCTATGGAAGAAGACGCATCATTTCTCTGATATGAATACTTATCCCTTGATATATAATTCTTAGGCGATAAGGAAGAAGTTGTAAATCTATGTAGTGAAGTACAAAATATTTTATACTCAGCGAAGTACAAAATGATAATGAATCAGTCCAATAAATTATTTTGTACTCGGTGAGAATATTTTGTATTTTAATCAGCTCATATCCATTCAGAGATCATAGTTGTTTGACCACGCTAAATTAAGAATTTTACTTTGGTATCATAGTTGTTTGACCACACTAAATTAAGAATTTAACTTTGGTAAGAACCAAAATATGCATATCAAACGAAAAACATAAAATGACTTTAATGCATGATGTATTATTCATATATTTACCTAGCGTGCTGTTTACATGAATAGTACAAATTAAAACTATGTCATTTGATCAATTAGTCCTTGTAGTTATTTGACTAGAAGCAAATCAACGATAAATCATCCTTACTCATTATAAATATATTTCTAGATCGATTAAAATTGTTGGGATCTAAATATTAGTGAATTCAGCTGGGTTTGCTGAGTTCAGGTTAAAATATTAGGGATACATAAAGAAGTGGAGAAGAATTGTGTGGGGGGAACAGAATAATAGAATTTTCCAACAACAAAAAAATCAAAGCATAAAGCAACTATATAAACGCTATGGCCAATGTAGAATGGTGCTAAGAAATTACTGGTTCTAAGTGTTTGGGTTTATATTATTCTGATTCTTGCTTGCAATGTCCTTCCTTAAGGAACTAAATATAATTGTGCTCTCGTATTATATAGAAGAGCTTTCTTTTCTTCTAATCGGTTAACAAACTTTAACAATGGTCACCTACATAAAAGAAAGCAGTACAATGTCAAGAATTAAATCATACAATTAAATACGAATACATTTTAAAATTTCGTATATATACAAGAAATAATTTATACTTACTAGAACTTGATTCTATCACAATTATTTAACTAATAGTGCTTAATTTAACTAATAAAACAAACCGAAAAAAACCTTGTAGTCATGCCCAATTACACGATTCAATGTTGTTTTCTTGCACTTTTAGTGTGCTGCATCTTTTCGGTCAATGTATATTTAGGGACTAGACTAGCTCAAATGCAAACATAAATAAATTTATTGTAAATCATCATGCACATCGAAGGAAAGAGATATGGATCCACTTCATCACTGTCCTCCCCGTCAATGCAAAAAACTTATACATATAATACACAATATTTTTTATAATTATGGAATTTAAATGAAACCAAATTTTGTAAGTAAATTCTTATGTCATTCATGATTTCTTACTTGACGCATATACACACATATGCAGTAATACAACTATTTAAAAACTTTTTATTATGTAATAGAAAAGAAATTTCATGGTTGATGCAAAGA
Organism: Allium cepa; assembly: GCA_030765085.1. Lineage (NCBI taxonomy): Eukaryota > Viridiplantae > Streptophyta > Magnoliopsida > Asparagales > Amaryllidaceae > Allium > Allium cepa. The sequence goes on along the minus strand of CM060939.1, from coordinate 686,490,326 downwards.
CCAGGAACTGAAAAAGCAGTAGGTCCACGGTCACCTGAACTATTAAAACTCCTTAAAAAGAAATATTCAAGCTGTGTGTATTTGAGATTTGGTGTTTAAGCTGGGATTTAAGTTGCATTGTGGTTTGAACAGGGTATCTAAGAACAAAGCCTAAATAATCTTCAAACAATCTTACTCATATAAAACTACGAATATAATTTTGATAGCTTTGTCAACAGGTCTTATTGAATTAAGCTGCTCTTAGAGTCTGGATATGTAGACATGCAAATTAATGTAAGCCGGTAATTATAGGAATTTATATATGTTAAATGAAGAATAATGGTTATGGATGGCTGTTAAAGTTATATTCTTTATAACGTAATCCATGTAATCAAGTTATAGATGGTTACTCATGTTAACCATACAATTAAACATGGGCAAATTTGATTGAATCATACATCAACGTTTGATAATATATGGTTGAAATATGTGGCAAAAATGAGACCCTTGTTCAATATATATATTCAACAAAAATTGTAGCATTTTTATTTCTTGATGTCAATTCATTTCCATAGAAAAGATACTAAATTTCCTAAATGTTTACTGTAACTAACAATTATGATTTCTCAGTTAAAAAATAATCATTTCTTCATCAAAATGTTAAGATTTAATTATTACTTGTGATTTTTATATTTTAATTAATGGGTTATGGAAAGATATGCAAGAATTTTAAATTATTAAGAAAATAGGTAGTCTTATCATATATTATTCTTTAATAAAAAATGAATTTTGTACCTTAGATAAGTTTTGGTGTACAAAATTTTCCTCGGTTATGATTCAAATTATGCTCTTTCAATTTACTATATATGTATCAACACGAAGATTTTAGACACTTAATAGTTAAACGTTACTTTACATTTTATACAATAGTTTTAAATTTTGTTTTTTAATAATATGAATAATCTTTTTTAATATATTATTATTGTTTTCTTAACAAAAATTAAAGAAAACTTATAACAATTTTCATATAATTTGAACTTATATAACACAACAATCGTGTTTTCACTATTTTGCAGGTACTAGTAATTATTTGCGTATGTATTAGCCAATTTCATTCACAAGCATTATTCTCATGATTTAAAAGTTAAAAACATATACTTGTGATCAACTGCAAATTTTAGGGTGACAACGTATGTGATAGATAATAATTCAACCCATACATATGTCATCTTAGAAACATGTAATTTAAAGGAATGTTGTAAGTAAAATATACTCATGATCAATTAATGCTTAGAAGTTATAAAAACTAAGAGATTAACATTTATTAATCAGAATAAGCCACACAGTTTTATTGAAACATTCATCAAAAATTAACAAATGAAGTCTTGGTTCACATTCATCAACAAATGAATCATTCAATCTTAATAACTGACTATTAATCCAACAAATCATCATTCAACATGACTGACTAAACATAATCCAAATCTCAGCACCATCGTCATAATTCAATTTGTACAGGAGCCCTAAATTTCTGTATTTCTGATTCAATTTATATATGGCGATTTGAAAATATGAAATTTCTATTTCTGATTCAATTTATATTTCACATTTCCTACTGTACACATATTTGTGTTGAGTATTGACTTTTAAATTCAATTCCGGAGTAAGTTATGGTTTTTATATGGCTACCCATTATTTAGAAGCTGTAAAATCTTGTTTATTACTTGGAAAAAATACTATAGTAACTTACGTTTAAAATAAGAATAAAGTCCATATTTTGTTAAAATTAGTAATTAGTACAAAAATAGTATAGTAACTGTATGTTAAAAATAAGAATGTACTAAGTGTATGCTTAACATAGTAGTTGTACGTATCACTTACTGCGATTACAGAATGAAACATTAAAGCTAAATTAGGCATTGTGTATTTTTAAGCATTTTTATATAATTTAGAGGTATGTAGTTGTTGCACAAATGTTATAAATATTGGTTACAACATATTACTCTCAAAATAATTTTGATACACGTACATATCAAATCTATAATTTAGCTTCACCTTAGTAGCTAATATACCTCCTCGTTCCAAAATATAAAACTTTTTGTCACTCTATAAGTAGAAATTAATAATGAAGTTTGTCAGTTTAACATATTTATGATAGGCCTACATCCACTTCATCAACTTTACTTTGGTACTGATACATTTTTCGTTATAGGAATTATAAGTCTACCACGAGTTAACGAAAAATTATTTATTCGGGCTGACAAGTGCATGGTATACACGGCTTTATTCATTTTATTTATAAATTTACTATAAATTGCCCCATTATAAATTCTACATTTCAAAACATTAAATTAACCTTTTTTTATTTGTTAGTGATAAAAAGTATCACCCTTCATAGGAATATACATGCATGCGATTGATTTATGATATTATAATCATTTTTAATTTTTTAATTGTCTTGAAATATTACATCTTCGTTGGTCAATTGAATACATTATTCATGAATTAAGGTTCACACTCCCATACAATGCATTTTTGAATATGTGGGATTAATAGTAGTAAGCAAAAGGCTTGCAAAAAGTTTAATTTTGTCCTTAGGTGCCTTTTTTCTAAAGAAGGCTTATTTCTATAACAATAAATGTGTTTGGGCTTCTGAGGTCACCCATTTATGAACTAGAGTGCAACTATTCTATAATCAGATGAGTAAGAAGCTAACATATTTGTAGTCTACTGAAATCTATCGCATTAGTTTGTTTACTTTCCTTGAAACTATAACTTTGTGCTTATTATGAGATCATTTTGATGTGCAAAACCGAGTTAAAACTTTGACCAAATTATACAACATGAATGTGCAGTTCAAATACTTCAACGAGAGCAGAATCAAGTTAAAAAATTTGACCAAAATGTACAACATGAATCTAATATATGACCCCAAAAAATTGAGCATACAAAATTTTTGTTGTGCAGTTCAACGAGTATACAAATATTTCACTGAGTACAGAGCATAATCAAGTTAAAAGCTTTGACTCAATTATACAATGTGAAGCCAATAATAATAAAGAGCAGAATCAAGTTATAATTAACAGGTTATAAATATACAACATGAATCACAAAATGTATGTACCTAGTTATAATTGACACCAAGGAAATAAGAAAAGAATCACAAAGATATGTACGCAATTCCAGTTGCAATATAGAACCTATAAACAATCACCTTGTAGTTACGTGACTTAAATGATGAGAACCTTATCACTGAGAAGGAATACAATATAAAATTAAAGAATTGCAAAAATAATATAGCATAATCTAACATAAAAGAAGATTACTTGTTAACAACAAATAGACCAACTTGAAACTGTCTATATGTCATCTGACACAAATATATGCAAACCAAGCAAAGAAAAACCATCTCTTAGCAACATACCATGTAACAAGCAGACTAAGCAGCATAATGATTAGATCACAATTCTTAGCAACACCAAAAATGAACGATTGCTTATTCTTGGAATATAGAAAATTGACCAACTATCCCCTCATAAATAGAATCAAATAACAAACAACAAAGCAATGCCCTTAGCCTCTTAATATAACATTAAACATGTAATTGGCAACCTATGAATTAGAAAAAAACAGAGACCGCTAGAACATTAACAGAAATGCATAGATGATGAGACTAATTATAGTATGAAATCAAACATCTGAACTAATTATAATGATGAGTTTAGAGTGCATACACATCAGAATGTTGAGACTCAGGTCAATTATTAAATTTAATTTCAGGCTGGCACATTTATATTTTAGCAAGTATAATCCTACTGTGATTATAGTTTTCATTTTCCAAAGCAAGTTCAAAACTGCAGAGAAAAAAGTCATTGGAATTATGTAGTAAGGTATCCTACAAACTTCTAAATCATCAAGCAAGCATGGAAAAGGATTAATTTCTAGGAACCACAAGTATTTCTCACTGACATAACCCATATAAGTTATAGATCAAGCAATCAAATTCAAAAACAAGTATAGCAACCAAAGGTGTACTAAATCACTTATGTTTAAGTGTTCCATCATACACTGTCAAATGCTGGATTTTTGAACACAATTAAATCAGATACATGTACCAAATTCAATAAATCAAACATGATGAACGTATTTTTCTGCATTTTAAAACCGTTTGTTTCATATATTTTTATTTTAATAAAGCGGTTTTATACGGGGATTTGTTGTGGTTTTGCAGATTATAGATTCCGAAGTGCAACGTTGAAATTAATCAGTTGTGGCGTCCTTTGGTTCAAAAGACAAGCGGCATGAGTGCAACATTTTGAGCACCAAATAAATCAAAGCAATGTCACACTTCAATTTATGCGAAATGAGTTAGTTCACATTTTCACTTCAGCATATGGGTGCAAGCAACATGGGAAAGAAATCATATTTATATCTCAAGTCACGTGCTCAAACTCAAAGCAAGGAACAAATTTAATTAATTCAAGCAAGTGGGGACCAACCTCAATCAATGACGTGGCAAGCATGCACATACTTTGATTTAGTAAATATTGGCTGCATATTCTCAAGGTAGCAAACATCAATTCAAAGCAATATGGACCAATTCAAGCAATGATGTGGACGTATGTATGTTCTCTTTCACCAATTCAAGCAAAGGACCAGTTCCTCCTAAAAAGTAGCATAATACATAGCCATGATACGAAGCAAAATGAGACACATTCAAAAGTAGCTTACGTATGAATTTGGACCAATTCACATATAAAAGTATTTCAAGCAATGACGTGGCAACTTGACTCTTCACCAATTCAAGGAATGGACCCAGTCAGTACAATTATCTTGGCAAATACTAAGAATAGAACCGGTCCTATTGCTAAAAAGATGGACTGATTTTAGGGGCTGAGGCCTATATATACAACATTATACAGCACCTTCAGATCATCTCTTACCTCATCACTTTTCTTCAAGTTTAGATTTAAATTCAGCACTGTTTTTATTTTCGAACAGAATACGTAGGATTGTTAATTAGATTTAGCAATTTATTTATTCTTGTTCTTAGTTATTTTCTGCACTCTTTTCAGTTAGTTAATAATTATTTCAGTTGTTTGCTCCGTTATCTTCTTTTCCGCAATTTCAATTTCTATTCTGATTTTTTTTACAATTCTATATTTTGGTTGCAATTTCGATTAGTTTCGAAATCGATTCGGAGTATATTATTGTTTTTATTTTCTGTTCAAAATTCACAGTCGGATTCGTTTAACACGTCTAAGATTTAACTATGGATTTTAATTGTTTTAAAATACAATTCCCTGTGTTCGACCTGCATACTACAAGCCTGTGCGCTTGCAGAATTTATTAAAATTTGTGCTTTTCTAATCAATAGAAAAGTCGCAACAAGTTTTTGGCGTCGTTGCTGAGGAGTTGCTATTTTGAGAATTCATGTGTGTGCTATCACATATAATCTCATTTTAAGCATTACTAGCTTTCACATATACGTGAACTTCTCCTTTCATTTTTGTGTGTCAACTTACTGCTGCTACACGTTATTTACTTGCATTGCTATTTTGGTTTCCACGTAAAAAAAAATACTTTTTTTCTCGTTTTTCAAAAATCACGTTTCACATAGCCACACTTTCGGTTTCTAATCATTCAAATTCTCTCACTCCTGCATTTTTCGCGTTGCTTTGGTTTATGACTCATATTGCTTCATTTTCAAACTTACACATTGCTTGCATTATTTCATCAAGTTACATTCCATTTTGCTTATTTCAGTCACGTTTCATTTATATATACACAGTTGCAGTTTAATTTTTTCTAAGCTTATCATCTCTTAGATATCTGACAGGTAGCAACAGCATAGCAACCGCAAACTTTGGAGTTTGATCCGCTAGTGCTACTCAGCTGCATTGGACGGGCTATCATACACCTCTGTAAGTAATTTTCAACTCTACAGGTGCCCAACTGAAAACTGATTTAATTTACTTTTTGCCATTACATCTTGAGTTGTTTATGCGCGTTTGGGCAAGAAATAATTTTAACCGTTTAGAAAGCCAAAATATTTCATTAAACAAATCAACGGAAATTTCAAATCAAACAAATATGAGCAATCACGGTTCACAACACGGTTCACAACACAGTTCACCGAAATTATCACCTAAATCACATGTTGGAAATAATGAATTTCATGAGAACCGACCATTATCCCTTAGAGACCGATGCTATCCAACTAGGACCGTTCAACCTTCAGTGATTTCATTTCCACCCGCTGAAGGAAATAATTTTGAGCTAAAACATTCTTTTATCCAAGGGGTACCAAAATTCACTGGGTCTGAAAATGCATATGAATTTCTTAGTGAATTTGAGTTATATGCTTCTACAACTAAAATGCAACAACTTTCTAATGAATCTATCAAGCTAAGGCTTATTCCATTCGCGCTTCTAGAAAGCGCGAAAAGATGGCTTAATTCTCTTCCTAAAAATTCAATTAAAAGTTGGGACAATTTCGTTACTATATTTTTGAAAAAGTTTTTTCCTTTCCATAAAACTCTTAAAATTCGAACTGAAATCAATCAATTCTCTCAGAATGAAGGAGAAACTTTTTCAAAATACTTTGAAAGGTTCAATCAACTGTTATATAGTTGCCCACATCATGCAATCCCTAAGCACATTTTGTGCCAAACCGTTTATGAAGGGCTTAACTATCAAACAAGATCCCAACTTGAATCAATGTGCGGAGGAGAATTCATGGCAAAAACTGACGAGGAAGCTTGGAAATTTCTAGAAGAATATTCGGAAAAGGATATGCAATGGGAAACAATTCGTGTTCCAATTCGTGCTCCAAATAGAGGAGTACATGCCATTGACCCATCACATCTTCCTATAGATACCCAAACTCCTCAAGAAGGAGAAGGACTACCCCATTACTACACACAAGACCAAATCAATGCTATAGCTCAAAACAGTCCTTATTCGTCCACATATAATCCTAACTGGAAGCATCACCCCAATTTTTCATGGTCAAATCCTAACAATGTGGCTAATCCATCACATATGTATCCAATGATACCAAATCCGAATTATCGAGCCCCAACCTCTAATGCTCAAAATTCTCAACCCGCTCCTCAAACGAAACCTTCGAATCAACCGTACAGGCATCCTAGTTTCAATCCATCAACCCAACCTTCTCATCCTTCACAAGAAATTGCTCGATTGGAAAAACAACTCTCTAAACAAAATGAACAAACCACTAACCAAGATGCAAGAATTGAGCAAATCACCAAACAAAATGAACAAATGTTGATAATGATGAAGGATCTCATGAAAATCAATGAGAAAGGTAAATTGCCTAGTCAAACCGAAGTGAATCCAAAGTATAACTCTCGAGGAGTAAATCTTTGTGAGAACGAAGATGTAAATCCGGTTAATGCTGTCACCACATTAAGGTCTGGAAAGAAGGTGGACAACCATGTCGGCAACCCCGACATCCTTCTTAAATCTTCCCATGTTCCAAATTCTGAAACTCAGTCGACAACCACGGTTGTCAATCAAAACGATTCTAATTCTTCATCTAAGGTTGGCAATCCCAACCACTCTTCACCTTCTGATGTTGGCACCCCAACATTCCAGCTCCCTTATCTTCACCCTCTAATATAACACCTTCTTCTTCGAATGAAAAAACTTCCGAACGAGTCTATAAACCCATAGCTCCATTTCCTCATAGACTCAACAAAAAGAAGAAGCCCGCTAATTTTGACCAAATTCTTGAAATCTTCAAACAAGTTCGAGTCAATATTCCACTTCTTGATACCATCGAGCAAATTCCTCAATATGCCAAATGTCTGAAAGAGCTATGTACTCAAAAACATGCCACTAACGTTCCTAAGACTGCATTTCTAACTGCAAACACTAGCTCTGTTCTTTCAAATCCCTCCCCGATCAAGTATAAGGACCCCGGTTGTCGTACGATCGGTTGTAAAATCGGTAGCACTCACATTAGTCATGCCTTACTCGATCTTAGAGCGAGTGTGAATCTTTTGCCTTATACTGTGTACTGTCAACTTGGACTAGGGGAATTAAAACCTACAAACATCACAATTCAACTAGCTGATCGATCTGTCAAAAAACCATTGGGCACAGTTGAAGATGTTTTGATACAAATCGAGCAATTCTATTTCCCAGTCGATTTCATAGTCCTAGAGACTGCACCTGTCTCAAATCCCAATAGTCAGATTCCTTTGATATTAGGTCGTCCATTTTTAGCAACATCAAATGCTATCATAAATTGTAGGAATGGTCAACTCCGACTTTCCTTTGGGCACCTAACCATTGAACTAAATATCTTCAATCTTAACAGACAACCAAGGGATTTTGAAACAGAAGAAGTTGACATGATCCAAACAATTGTTGAAAATGATTTTAGTGATACTACAGAGTCTCTTAGCATGCGCCTAGATCATTTTAATTCCAACTTCCACGAAGATGAATACATTTATGAATTAAATGATATGCTATGCTCTTTTCATAATTCACTAGAATTCAATCAGTTGTTGTCTACTGAAGCCTCAAAAGAAGTACGCCCTAAATTAGACCTCAAACCTCTTCCAAACGATCTTAAGTACGCATACTTAGATTCTTCGGAAAATTTCCCTACAATCTTGGCATCCGATCTCATTAAGGACCAAGAAGAACAACTTTTGAAAATTTTAAGGGAAAATAAAGAGGCAATAGGATGGGTAATCGCTGACATTAAGGGAATTAGTCCATCAATTATTGAACATCGAATACATTTAGTCGACGAGGCTAAACCCACTCGCGAAGCTCAAAGGCGATTAAACCCTAATATGAGAGAAGTGGTAAAGGAAGAAATTATCAAATGTTTAGACAATAACATTATCTACCCTATCTCTGACAGTACTTGGGTAAGTCCGGTACAAGTTGTACCAAAGAAGTCTGGAATCACTGTGACAACAAATGAGAATGACGAACTTGTTCCTACAAAGGTCAAAACAAAATGGCGTGTTTGCATCAACTATCGAAAACTCAATGCAGCAACAAGAAAAGATCATTTTTCCCTCCCTTTCATTGATCAAATGCTCGAACGCTTAGCCGGTCATGAATATTATTGTTTTCTTGATGGTTACTCTGGCTATAATCAAATTCTCATTGCGTTAGAGGACCAACATAAAACAACATTCACATGTCCCTTCGGAACTTTCGCTTATCGTCGCATGCCCTTCGGTCTTTGTAATGCTCCTGCTACCTTTCAAAGATGTATGATGAGTATATTTTCTGATATGGTGGAGGATTTCTTAGAAATATTCATGGACGATTTTTCAATCTATGGGTCATCTTTTGATCAATGCCTCCTTCGTTTAGAACGTGTCTTAAAGCGATGTAAGGAGAAATCTCTTGTTCTTAATTGGGAAAAATGTCATTTTATGGTTAAACGAGGAATAGTCTTAGGTCATGTTGTCTCTAAAAATGGCCTAGAAGTTGACAAATCTAAAGTTGATCTTATTGTTGACCTTCCTCCTCCAAGGTCCGTAAAGGACATTCGCTCGTTTCTCGGCCACGCAGGATTTTATAGGAGGTTCATTAAAGATTTTTCAAAAATTTCAAAACCTCTTTCAAATCTTCTGTCTAAAGACGTCAAATTTGAATTTTCCAATGAATGTAAAAAGTCTTTTGAAACCCTCAAATCGATCTTGACCACTGCACCTATCATCCAACCTCCAAATTGGACTTTGCCTTTCGAATTAATGTGTGACGCTTCTGATTATGCCATCGGAGCCATCTTAGGTCAACGAATCGATAAACTTCCTCGAGTCATCTATTATGCTAGCAAAACTCTTAATGAAGCTCAATTGAATTACTCAACCACAGAAAAAGAGTTTTTAGCAGTTATCTTTTCCCTCGATAAGTTTAGATCATATCTCGTAGGTTCTAAGGTCATAGTTTACACCGATCATGCCGCCTTGCGGTATTTACTCACGAAAAAGGATACCAAACCCCGCTTAATCCGTTCGATTCTCCTTCTTCAAGAGTTTGACCTAGAAATACGAGATAAAAAGGGTTCTGAAAATGTCGTAGCTGACCATCTTTCTCGTATAGTTCATGAAAACTATGATAACTCTCAAATCAACGATCATTTTCCCGATGAACAAATTCTTCCACTCTCTAGTGCACCATGGTATGAGGACATTGTAAATTATCTTGTCACAAATGAAACACCTTCCCATTGGTCAAAATAAGATAAACAAAAATTTCTCTCCAACGTTCGAAACTTTTACTGGGACGATCCTTATCTTTTCAAATATTGCACCGATCAAATCATTCGCAGATGTATCCCAGAACATGAATTCCATAGCATCCTCTCTTTTTCACATAATCAAGCATGTGGAGGGCATTTTGGAGCAAAGAAAACTGCTGCCAAGGTGTTACAGTACGGTTTTTATTGGCCTTCTCTTTTTCGTGATGCCCACGAATTTTGCTCCAAATGCGCTAGATGTCAACAAACAGGTCATATTTCCAAACGTGACATGATGCCCCTAAATCCGATCCTTGTCATCGAAATTTTTGATGTTTGGGGCATCGATTTCATGGGTCCTTTTCCTAATTCTTTTGGAAATCTCTACATCCTACTTGCAGTAGATTACGTGTCTAAATGGGTTGAGGCCATTCCTACCAAAACGAATGACAATAAAGTTGTTGTCAAATTTTTGAAAGAAAACATATTTTCCCGTTTTGGCACACCTCGAGCCATTATAAGTGATAACGGTTCTCATTTTTGTAATCGCGCTTTTGAATCTCTTCTTAAGAAATGTTCTATCACTCATAAACTATCTACTCCATATTATCCACAGACCAACGGTTAAGTCGAGATTTCCAATAGACAAATTAAACAAATTCTTGAAAAGACAGTTAACTCCAACAGAAAAGATTAGTCATCTAAATTGATAGACGCCCTTTGGGCATTTCGCACAGCTTATAAAACCAATCTAGGAATGTCACCATACCGATTAGTCTTTGGAAAAGCATGCCATTTACCCGTTGAGCTCGAGCACCGCACACTTTGGGCAATCAAATACCTTAATTTTGACATAGAAAAAGCCAGATCGCATCGTAAATTACAACTGTCAGAATTAGAAGAACTAAGAAATGAAGCGTACGAAAATGCAAAGATTTATAAAGAGAAAACCAAATTCTATCATGATAAATCCATACTTCGTAAGACATTCGAAGTAGGTCAGAAAGTTCTCTTATATAATTCCAGACTTCATTTATTTCCGGGAAAATTGAGATCCCATTGGACAGGTCCATATATTGTGAAAACAGTATACCCTTATGGCGCAGTTGAAATTGAAAATCCTAGAGACGGTTCCATTTCAAAGGTCAATGGACAACGCTTGAAGCCATTTCTAGAGTTTGAACAGCACGAGGACGATGAGTTCGTGGATCTTCACGAACCTAGCTATTCAGCATGAGCCACTCACTATCTTGCACATATCAGGTTGTATTTTTTTTAGTTTTTTTTCTTCTATTTTGCATTTGTATTCTATTTGACAGTTGGGACACTGTCTCATTCCAGTGTGGGGGGGACGCATATCTCATTCTGTTTGTTCATATTTCATAGTGTAGCATCATTTTTTTTAAAAATAATCATCTCATTATTTGTTTTCAAATTTCCTTTCAATTTTTTTTCATTTCCCAATATTTTTAGGACTTCGATTTATTTTTAATTAGTCAAGACAAAGTAAGTAAGCAGTTGAAGTCAATTGATGAAGATTTTTGTGAATCACTAATTTCAAATGTAAAATATAATGAAAAGTTGAATTACAAGCGATAATAGTGAGGTTAGTATATAGGGGGATTCATAGGTGATGGTTATGAAATCTTTTCTAAACTGTAGTCTTTGTTTAAAAAAAATGGCATTTTAAAGTACATGCGTTGACATCTCAAATCATTAAAGTTATGTGGTGCTAAGTTGATTTGCATAACACTCTTTAGCTCTTCTCAAAAAAAAAGAAAAAACTAATAAGAAACACCTACAGTCGATAGGTGTGCACACTTGTGAAAGTGTGTGCACTCGCCACGCTCTATACTCTTCTCACGTAAGCCCGCAAGGCAGTGCATGGATGGTATATCTGGCCTCAGCATTCTGAGTTAGGTGTATAAATAATTAAATAAATAATCACCTAAGGATTACCGACCTTTTCTGACATAGTCAGCGTCGGTTTGCACAATCCGCCAAGCTCTGTCCCAACTCTCACGTATGCCCGTGAGGCAGTGCATGGGTGGTATACCTTGGTCCAAAGGATAGGTGTAAAAAAAAAGAGAAGAAGAAAAAAAACTAGTAAAGAGAGACTAAGCTTTGAAACTCAAACACTTCTTGACTTTGTTGATTTGGCTTGTTATACAAATGGAAATGAAAAATACCATTTTGAAAAAAACTGTGATCAACAGTGAAGAATTTATTTCATGGCTGCACTATGTTATCGACCGAAACAACTGGCCAAACTAGAATCTAATGTATGAAAACTTGAGTTACATTGAAATTTGTGATTAGTGAGGAACCAAAAATTTGAAGAAGTTGACTAAAACTGATATACATTATTTTGTTGCAACTATTTTGAAGTAAATCGAGTCTCCATTTGTGTAGAATTTTGCATTCATGTAGTACATTAGAATCATCACATACTGCATTTGGATTTTGTGGGTAGTATCCGCTGAAAACCCTCACGAGACACCACTCGTCCTACTAGGGACACCTAGAGGTTTAACGGCTTGTTGCATACGCTCAATGCAATTGTGTTTCCTACGAAAAAGGATTTAGTTAGTTTTTTTTCTTTTCTTGTTTATTCGAGGACGAATAAAGTTCAAGTGTGGGGGTATTTGATGAACGTATTTTTCTGCATTTTAAAACCGTTTGTTTCATATATTTTTATTTTAATAAAGCGGTTTTATACGGGTATTTGTTGTGGTTTTGCAGATTATAGATTCCGAAATGCAACGTTGAAATTAATCAGTTGTGGCGTCCTTTGGTTCAAAAGACAAGCGGCATGAGTGCAACATTTTGAGCACCAAATAAATCAAAGCAATGTCACACTTCAATTTATGCGAAATGAGTTAGTTCACATGCATAACCGTAAGGACTTTTAAATGAGCATGGAAGCACATAATCAAAAATCCAAGTAATTCACCCATGCATAACCGTGAGGACTTTTAAATGAGAGTGAATACTTTGGATATTTATTTTTATTGAAGAATATAATAAATTGAAGCACAGATAATTTCCTTTATAATAATTAATTGAAGAACGAATAATTTCCTTTGTAAACTACCACAAATTTACATACTATATATGGTTTTGATGAGTGATGGTCGATAGAAAGATGATAGAAATATAAATGATCATGGAATTTTTACCCAACAAAAAGTTTTTATAACTCTTGTTATGAAATTCTAAAGAAATTTTTCTAAATATACTGTCTTGAGTAATGTATGACAAATATCGACACTCATCACTTTTTCAATCACTATTGATCTTTTCGATAATCATTAGGGAGTTAGATTAGTCAAAATTTGTCATTTAAAATCAAAAAATGACTAATCTGAAAATATGGTCAAAAATGATTTTCTCGAAGGGGTTATAAAAAAATTCTGCTATTTGAAAAATTATTTCAAGTGAAATATATGCAGATATTTTCTTTGAAAAAACGATGCAGCAAATGAATGTTTCAAAAATTAATCACATTACACTAATAATTTTTCTATCAACTATATTACCAGTGTAGTCTGCATCTGAATTTAAATTTCACTCAATATTCACTCGTTGGATGTCAAAGACCAGATTGTGAAATTTCAACAAACTATCTCAGAATGAAATTTGAAATGAAACCATGTTAACACTCAAACAAATATCATAATGTTAATTTTAGAAACCGTAGGATAAACAGTTATATTCATGAGTAATCAACAGTCAATCAACATCATAATTATTTCAAAAACAATTTCTTGAAGTTTCAACAATTTCTTAAAATCCTTTTTAACAGCTTTCACATGAAATTTGAAATCGTGCAAATTTACAAGCAATGACCAAAATGTCAAAACAAATATATCTACGTGTAGCATGAGTAATCAAAGATCAATAAAATACCATCATTTGACTGAACAAATTTATATGGATTATTTCAAAGTTGAAAATCTGATTGGTCATCATTTAAGCACAAATCAAGGTCATAAATAAGAACAAGTAAAAAAAATCATATCAATTAAGAATAAGTCAGAGTTAGACATCGTTCATTCATCATCACATTACTGGCTGATTTAATTCAGATTACGGTGCAGATTATCACATTTAATATATCGTTCAAAACAAATTTGCCTGTTTTACCTTTACGATAATTTTTCGTTGTTGTCCATTGTGATTCTGTCACCTTTATACTAGGCTAAGGAACTTTGCCTTGTCGCCCGTTGTGTTTCTGGAACAGCCAAAAACCAGAGAACACTGTTGTTGTTCCTTAGCCTGCCACCACACCTACACGATGAAAGATTTTTGTGACCTATTTGTCTTTATAGGTCCATGGTTGTAAGTGGCTGAAGCATTGTGAATAAACAAACCTTTTGGAACCCAAACTTGTTTTGTCCTTTTATTCTTGTTCCAATAGACGTGAAATTTGTTTGTAGAATTCTTAGGAACCCAAACTTGTATAAATTTTGTGTTCTTGTTCCTATGTCTACAATTTTCAACACGATGTCCAATTATTTCAGATCTATCAAAGACACTCTTCCCTTTTGCATTATCCTCAACTTGTGTTTTCCCAAAGCCTAGTCCTTTTCTGTTGTTAGCAAAAATTTGATTTCCCAATAGCATGTTGAAAGATTTTTCGCCTCTTGAAAAGTTATTCAAAGATTTCTCAAGATTCTGGACCTTGCTTTTTAGTGATGTGTTTTCAGTTACAAGTGAGGTGCATCGATTTATAAAATCCTTTTTCCTAGTGTCGATGGTTTCCTTAAGATTCAAGTTTTCTTTTTCAAGATTCTCAAAGTTATTCCTAAGTTTTGAAAATTCTGAATCTAAAATCTTACAATTTTTACAGTCTAGGTTTTGAATGTTTTCAAGTTCAGTTTCTAACCTAAAATTTTCATGGGCGAGTTTCCTCCTTTCAGATTTCGGTTTTTTAATTTTTGATTCAAGACTATCAATTGTTTTAGTAAGATCTAAGCACATAAAAACAAGATCTCTATAGGAATACTCACCTGCCTCAATAGATTCCTCAGAGCTTGCTTCTGAATCTGATTTCGCCATTAGACACAAGTTAGCCTCCTCTGAGCTGTTATCCGAAACTTCCTTTCCTTCTTCATCATCCCAAGTCGCTGCAAAGGCCTTCTTCTTCTTTTTCTTTCCTTTGTTGTTTTTGAGAAGTGGGCATTCTTGTTTGAAGTGGCCAGACTTGTTGCAGTTATAACACGTCAGTTCATTATCGGAATTGTCAGAATCTTTTGACCTATTACCCTTTGTTTTCTTCTTGCGTGGCTTGAATCTTGACCATTTTCTAAGATTATTGACAGCCATTGCAAGCTCTTCAATTGGATCTTCTCCTTCTTCATCGCTCTCTTGTTTGCTCTTTAAGGAAATCGTCTTCTTCTTTGGTTCGGAGTTGTTGCGTTCTTCCTTTGCTTTTAGCTCAAGCTCATATGTCATCAAGTTGCCAATCAACTCCTCCATGCTTAGCTTACTCAGATCTTTCGATTCTTGTATTGCCGTGACTTTTGCCTCAAAGTTCTTTGGTAAAACTCGTAGCACCTTCCTCACAAGCTCTACCTCAGTGAATACTTTCCCAAGCGCTCTAGCGTTGTATACCAAGGTTGAAAAGCGTCCAAACATGTCCTTTATGCTCTCGCTTTTGTCCATCACAAAGTTTTCGTATTCATTGCTGAATAGGGCTAGACGAGACTCCTTGACTTGAGAAGTTCCTTCATGTGTCACCTTCAAGGTATGCCAAATTTCCCGTGCATTTTTACAATGAGAAATTCTATTAAATTCATTCTTATCAAGAGCACAGATCAAAGCATTCATGGCTTTAGCATTTGTAGTTTTTAATTTCTTATCGTTAGCATCCCACCTATCCTTAGGTTTAGGAATCTCAGTATCACCAACGGTTATAGTGGGAGATTTATAGCCAGTTTCAATAATATCCCAAACATCATAATCAACAGAACTAAGATATATACCCATTCTAACTTTCCAATAGGCATAATCATTCCCGTTAAACATGGGTGGCCTAGCAATAGATTGCCCCTCAGAAAAAGCATTATTCGGTGAATTCATGACTCTAGAGTTAAAGAAAAATACCAGGCTCTGATACCACTTGTAGGATCTAGATTAACCCTAGAGAGGGGGGTGAATAGGATTATAGCAAATTTTCTCGATTTAAACGTAAAAACAAACTGCAGAAATAAATATGCTGAAAAGTAAATCACACACAAAATTTACCCAGCTTCGGCAACCCCTGCCTACTGCTGCATTCCCAGATTTCTATTAGAATTAAACAGTATCCCGCTTACAAACACTCTACTAGACTCTCAAACCTTTGCTCCCGCTCACAAACACTCTACTAGACTCCCACACCCTGCTCCGCCTATAGAGTTTCGCTTACTCGCAAACTCTGCTCCCGCCTATAGAGTTTTGCAAACTCGCACACCCTGCTCACTGAACTAATTCTAACTAGACAATCTGACACTACCTATAACCTAGGTGGTGATTTACAAATTCTTTGACTCGAAAAGAAAAAACAACTTCAAAAATACAAGCAGGAGCAAAAATTAAAATATAAACTAGAATCCCTAATTTTTGCTCAAATAAAACTTAAGAAACCCCCTTTTAAAAAAATTAAACCCTAATTAAAACTAAACTAAAGCCTTTAGAAATAAAACAAGGCCGGCCCTCAAAATATTATCACTCAAGTAAAACACGGCCCTGTTATCTTCTCTTATCAATGTCGGCTCTGGTTCCTTCTTTCGTTCGTTCCTTTGCAACTGTATTAGGGCTTGTGAAAACTGGGGCTGTCGGCTTCTATGTCTCGATTGAATGAATGGTTTGGCATTGATGCTTCGTCAATCGATGATCTCTCTGCTTAGCACACCGTTCCCCCAATTTCCGATCGAGTTCGATTTCTGACTTCGGTATGTAATTTATCCTTTTGCTTTGCTGGTTTTGGCTTGCTTGAACTCGATGCTTTGCCGATGATGATTTGTGGGTTTTTATATAGGTCGAATTCCTATATTTGCGTTCGTATAGAATTGTTTGAATTTGTCAATTTATTTTCTCTGGCCGCTTGATTATGCTTGGATGCTCGTGATTATTTCTGACTTGATCAAATTCGTATGCACTTGATTCCTTGGTTGACACGGTAGAGAACTCTGGCTTGGCTCGTTTTCTTCATTGCCAAGGCGTTGATTTTCTTTGACAATACTGATTTCGTGAATTTTTTTTTACTGCTGGCTTCGGTCTTGGCTTTTATTCATTTCGACTTGGACTTTGCATTGAGTACATATGATGGCATTTTGGTTTACCACTTGCTGCTTGCTTTAGTCTCGGCCTGAACCTTTGCATTTCATACATACGTATATGCTCACTGTCTTTGTATACATTTTGCACATTTGTTACTGTCACTGTATCATATAATGTTGTTGTAGCATGTACTCGAGACATGGTAGCATTTGCTTCTGCACTGATACATACATTTGTCTTGTTGACATCGGCATGACCATGGTTTTGATTTTGTGACCTCTGTATACTACGGCTCTGACCATCTATGTGTTTATCCTTAAGCACCTTTGTGCATTTCTTTGATCTTTTGTTCATGCTGCAACTATGTTATTCACTATACTTATTATAGTCACTGCGCACTTTGTAGCCTTGGTTACTGGTCGAGTTCATTTGTATTTGAACTACTCTCTGGAGTGGTTGTACACTGGTAGTTGAGTCTTTTTAATTCACTACTTTGTAGTCTCTGTTTGATCTGACTTTGCTTTGACTTTGGTCGCTGCTGTGCATGGCGTGAAGTCTGGTGCTTTGTGTCTTGATGCTCAGCCTATTGTGCATTTGTGTCATAATTTGTATTCTCTGATTCATTGTTGAATATGTTGGCTGCTGTGTTGATCTTGCTTGCATTGTCACTTGGTCTACACTTGTAGTTGTACTTGCTTTGATGCTGGTTTGAGGCTGTGTCATGTTTGAACATAGCATTCATGTGTACTTTTGATTTGCACCTGAGTTGAATCCAGTTTTAAAACTCGGGTTTGACCTTGTGCTGAGAGTTGTGACTTTTATGTTATTGCATGTGAGTTGAACCCGGCTTTTCATTTGGGTTTGA
Organism: Allium cepa; assembly: GCA_030765085.1. NCBI lineage: Eukaryota > Viridiplantae > Streptophyta > Magnoliopsida > Asparagales > Amaryllidaceae > Allium > Allium cepa. Next base: position 686,471,976 of record CM060939.1, on the reverse strand, counting down.
CCTGTGCTCACCTGTCCCTGTAGCATTATCAAGTGTATATCGATGTGCACGGCCTTGTGGCATATACAGTGATACACTGTGTATGTCACAAGTTGTTCGTGTATGATGAATTCAAATTTAAATGATGACGAACAACCCAAATAACCGAGGAAAATATTATTTTCAAAATTCACGTTTTATTTTATACTGCAAAAATATTTCCTTTTTTCAATTTTACTGCGTCAAAATTTATTTTTGCAGATTGCTCAGATGCTGGATTCAAAAACTGGAATGAAGTTGAAGACAAAATACGAGTGTGAGTGATATGTAGTGAGGTTATTAATGTAAAAACAATTGTGATGTAATTGTGATGTAATCAAAAATGTATATGTATAGTGAGAGCTTGAATTTGTACTATTCAAGATTGTAATAAATATTTGTTTGAATAAAATTTCTGTTTGAATTCAAATTCTGTGTAACTTGTTCTGTTTGAATTCAAATTCTGTGTAATTTATTTCATTCAACAAATATTTATTTAATCTATGAAAAATAAAGTAGTACATTAACAAGTACATTTAAATGAATGTATATATGTTTATTATCATCAAACAAAAATCATATAAGCGCAAAGCGCATATTCAACATTTTTATCCAGAAGGAAATGGTCATACCCTCAGGGGGCGCTACCCTCAAATAACCTTGCTGCAACGATTCCTCTTTCGACCATTACCGGGCTGTGAGGGTCGACGAAGTCTCGTCCACAAAGCTACGCTTTTAACAAAATCCATGCTTCGATCAACAAATGATTAGAAACACTTCGTATGCCACATTACCAAATTGGGAATGTATCATAGTAACCATCAACTACATAACCCCTGAGCTCGTACGTCTTAGAGAAGGGTGTTAAGCTAAGAGAATAAATTCTCCACCACCAAACAGAAATGTATTTCATAGAAACCAGCTTTACATCTCAAAGTATAATGTCAGACACACATCCATACAAGTCTGTTCCAGGTTCGAACAGAACCGAAGGCACTTCTAAAGAAGCCCTTGCAAATCCGGGAATTCCCAATCCCGATCGGAATCCCCATCACATATGGAGATCTCTATACTTGCACGACTCGGTGCAGAGACAATCGACGAGTTATCCTATCATTCTCGAAAATACCCGGTCTTCACCACCGGTCTTCAAATGCTATCCATAACGTCGTATCATTATTCGGAATGGGTTATATGACACAAGGTCCTCTCCTGGCTAAATCGAATAATGAGCACAATTTTTAAAAACATATAGATATTGGAATTTCAGTTAAGTCACAACTTATTATCTAAAGCCTTTCTTTCAAATGGTTTAAACAAATTACCATTTCCAATATTTTAAACAAAAAGATCCATTTCACAATGTTCACCCATTTCTCACAAAGATTCATTTACAGATTTCAAAACAATTTCCATTTCAAAATTGGATTAACTCTTCCAATCATTAAATCAAAGATTCAATCCATAGCTTTCAAAACCATTTCCAATTCAAATCTTTTATATAAAGGATACACCATTTAAAATCCTCTTTGATTTCAAAACAAGATTTAATAATCTTTCACAAAAGTTCATTCATAGCTTTCAAAACAATTCACAATTTCTTTTCAAACTTGAAACTTTTCAACCTAAATTGGAAATCCTTTCCTTATATGAAAGCTTTTATTATTTGAAAACAAATAGTTTTCGTTTCGGAAAAATCCGATTACATTCATACAAGTTAAAGCCCTTCAAGTATAAAACTTGGGTTAAATTTAAATTCTCAAAAAAATACCTGTTAAAATGGTTTAAACCCATATAAACACTTTTATAACTTGTATAGCCTTTTTGAACCATAATTTCCAAATATAGAATTCAATTTTAAATTTTGGATTTAAATTCAATTCAGATTGTTTCAAAACTTAATCAAGTTATTCAAAATAACTTTTAATTTTGAAACTGCTTTTCAAAAGCTTTCAATTCCATTTCCAAAACTATTTTGGATTCAAAAATTCAACTTTAAAACCATTTCAAAAATCGGGGACTTAACCAATTACCTCGTGCAAGCCATATCTGTGTGTGTATGGTGTAGTCCAGGGGGTTTTACACAATAGTGCAATAACATCAATCATTCAATCATATTAATATCGATAAGCGGTATATCCCTATGACGCTTATCTCCATTCACGGATTCATAGATAAATAATATATATTCATCACAGATAAATAAATTACATTCATCACAGCTTGAATCAACATAATTCATATCACAAAGCATCACATAGTAGAAATATCAAACAATTCACAGCATTCAATAGAATACAGTCATCCATAAGTAAGATCAATTAATTATCTGATAAATTTAAATCAGATTAACTACTTGTAGCTAAACTACTAAACTTGGTTAGTTAATATTAATTAATTACAAACCTTAATAATTAATTAATCTTTAATCATTTATTAATTAACCTTTAATTATTTATTAATCAACTTTAATCAATAAAGCAACCTTCAATCATTAAATAATTAACCTTTAATTATCCTTTAATTAATTATCCTTAATTAATTACATCAATTAATAGACCTTAAGTTAATTACATAATTAATTAACCCTTAATTAGTTACCATTTTGTTAATTATCATAAGGTAATTACAATAAGTGATTATCCCTAATTACTTATATTAATAATCCCAAATTAATTTTAATCACTTGATTAATCAACTTTAATAATTAATTAATTACTTTTAATTAAGTAATTAACTACCCTTAATAAATTAATCTTAATTAATTAATTATCCTTAATTGTAATCACATAAGGTAATTAGCTTAAATTTAATTTCACAAAGTAACTATACTTACTTAATCCCTTAATTACATCCTTTAAATAAAATAAATTATCATTAACATACAGTTCAATTTCAAAACCCTTAAGTTAATCAAACTTTATTTAAGATAAAACATTTATCTTTTAATTACTTATTTATACCTTAAAAATAAACTTAAGGATTCTTTTGGAAACTTGAACTTAACTAATTCAAAAATAATTATTTTAAAACTTAATTAAAACTTAGTCAAGAAAACTTAATCAAGAAAGTATTTTAAACTTAATTAAAAATGAATTTTGAAAACTTGTTTTAGAAATTTAAAAACTATTTTCAACCCTAACTTCCCAGACCCGAGTAAAATCACCAAAAACCCCGAGACACTCTCGAGCAATCACGCAAACCCATTATGCTTTGACTCGAACATGATTCATCACGAGCAAAAAACCCAAGCCATTGCTCTTCTTCTCCGATCCCAAAATCACCTAGATTCATGAAGATACTCGTGCACGTGCAGAGTCGCACGGCGATGCTCCGGCCATCACCCCGATCACCTCCACTCGTCGATAACCCATACAAACTTCATGACCACCCAGTTCTCTTTGAATTCGCTTGGAATCGAATTCGAACTATCGACTCTCCCCTGGTACTAAACCTCAGTCGTCTAATCCACCCCACAACGATGATCTAGTCTACCTAGAACCATGCCGCTCTGGCCAAAGTAACATCACAACCTATGCATCATTTTCCCTCTGGTACCATGAAACCCGATCCACCTGAGACGCCGCGGTGATTTCATTTCTAGCCTCGACCCGACTTAGGGCTAAAACCCTACTTCGTCCAAATTCCGACGCCACAGTGGTTTATCCACCAATCTAGTATTTTTCCCAAACTCGTCGGGACTTCCTCCATCTCTTGTCGAATCCTCGAACACCAAAGAACCTCCGACCATCTGAAATTGCTCGAAAACCACTTCCTGGTCATCTCCAAGATGCACGTTCGATTCAAATCTAAAAATCAAGATTTTCAACTTAAAAATCCTATTCCAGAGTAGATTCATATTATATAATTTGATCCACAAATTACAATAGTTGATTTAAACATATTTTTACATTTTCACTGAGTTTTCTTGATTCCAGAAAATTTCAAAATTTATAAGACTTGAACCTATTTTTAAATTCTAGATTATGCATAAACAAACATATATTGTTTGAAAACTGAAGCCTAAAAGAGAATGTATGAAGAGAATAAGATTTTTCTTCAAAATCTTGCCTGTGAGTATGTACAGAGATATGTACAGGTACATGCACATATTACTTCACCATATTCAATAGAATTCATCCGTGCAAACAATTTTCACTATTCTATTTCATAGAAACAAGATATAACACAGATTCAAGTTGGTTAGTTTGCTTACATATGCTTCAAAAAACAGAAACCTGGAAATGCTCTGGACTTTGAAAACTTTGATCTAATGCTTAATACTTGATTTGATTTTGGGCTTCATTAAATCTGCTACTTTAAGTGTTTAATCTGATCTTTGTATTTGAGATGATCCTTTGCCAACTGATCTTGATTTATTGATGTTTCCCAGGTTGCTATGAATCTTGGTTACAGGTTTTGAATTTCCAGTTTGAAAACTTTGATTTGTTTCAGGTTTTTAATGTTGAGATGATCTTTGTTTGAGGTGAATCTGTCTTTGATTTTTTTCATTTTTTTCCAGATTTCGAAATTAAGAATGAAGATGAAGAGATACATTAGACGATTCCCTTTTCTTTTACATGTTTTCCTATAATTCTAGATTAAAATAAAAAATGCTATCTTGACACTTGCAATTATAAATCTAACACTTGTTATTAATTGAATTTTAAAACTTTACAAATGTCATGAACAAGAAATTTATGTTTAAATCCTTACCTTACTTTTATATTTAAAATTTTATGTTAAACCCTTGTTTCTAATTTACTTACATAATTTTAAAACAAATGATTTGAAATCAAATTATTTATTATTAACAAATAATTACATATATCTATGTATATATTAGTCTCTTGGAACATAAAGTTAATAAATTCCATTTTATTCCTAAAATATTTATTGTTAAATTTCCAAATAAAAATTTCTATTTAAAATACATATCCTTTTTTTTAATTCCCACATTTTCAATTTAATATACAATTAAGTTTAAAATTAATATATTATTCAAAATATTTGTCTCTGAATTTTCAATTAGAAATTCTATTTTAAGATCATATTTCTATTCATTTATATTAATAAACAAACAAATATCTATTTAATTTGGAAAATACCTAATTAATTCAAAATTAAATTTCAAAAATTAAATTAATTTCCAATTTAAATTTGATTTAAAAACGGGAATATTACACAAACAAAATGATTCGAAATGTACCGAAGTTTGTTTGGGATTTCTGGTGATGCTTGTTCACACAGCTATCGGTTCGTTTGGGATTTCTGGAATCTCTGTTTACTCTGAATATTACTGGATCGCACAGAATAATTGGATCGACATCCTAATCCAAACTTTCAATCAGTATGATGAGAATTTTCTGGATTTTTGTTTACTTCTGGATCGCATAGATTTCTGGAATGGATCGGCTGGGATTTCTATTTGCTTCTGGATCGAAAGTGAAAGGAAATATCTACTGGAGATGATAAAAGTGATGCAATTAATTTTTTTAGAGATGATAAAGTGAAAGAAGTATTTGCTGTAGCCTATGAGGAGAGGAAGTGAAAGCAATATTCCCGCCTAATTTTTGTTTCCCGCTTGCAAATATATAAAAAGCATTGTACATACAAATAGTGTTCAATAGATTTACAAATAGCGTACCAAACCATAGTTTGCATAACATACCAATGGTGGTATATGGAAACGCTATAGATTGATGTTATTAAAGGTCATGTTTGTTGTAGTGTTACAAAATGGCCAGGCTGATGGCAACTGTAACAACATTTTGGTGCAAATTGTGCCTATAGATTTGGAAACTTCTCCATAGGTGCTTCACCATCTGCGCTCTAACCACCCACCCTTCTTTCTTCGGTTTACCACTCCAAGTAAAGTGCCCCTTCTGCCTACACTTATGGAAAACTACACTAGAAATATCTCTCGGTGGTTGAAACCTCCACTTGTTATCCCCAATTGGTTTAGAAATAGATGGCTTCGGAGTTAGGCTCTCAAAGCCATGTTTACCAAATCAATGAAAGATCCTATGACATGATTAGTCATATCCCGCTGAAACTCAAAGCTCAGGCCTACAATGAACATCTTGCTCTTCTTTAGCGGCGTATCATCCAATCCTAACTCGAACCAAGATAATGCGATGTACCGATTCTCATACTCCGCCATAGTCATGGCCCCCTACTTCAGATCTAAGAAGCTCCTAAATAACAAAGTCTTTTCGGATTTTGGAACAAACTTCATTTCAAAATCATCTTTAAAATGGGCCCAAGAGAAGTCGTTCTCTTGGAGGTCAACTGTAATAGAACACCACCCATCCAAACTGCATGCACCAGATGTCGTGATGAAAATCACGCTTTACTGCATCATCTAGCTCCATATCTCCAAGTACTCTATTGCATAGTCTGAGCCAAGACTAGATTTCTATAATTATCTCTATGCCACCAAACCTCTTAACCCCCAGCCTTTCATAATCACGATAAAGCAAAGAAAAACTTATCTGAGGTCAGATCTGCACGATCTCCCCTACGAATTCTCCCTCATTTCCTCAATCGGAGCAACATCCCTCGGTGCTTGATCCCCTCCATTAGTGACAGTACTACTCCGAATACCTCTAGCATTGTCGGCTCTTGTACTCATAGTTTTTATTACCTAATCAAAGCAGAACTTCTTTTAGGACATGAAAGAATAGAGTTATTCCAAAGAAAGGATTACTAAGGAAGAGATATTCCTAAGGAATAACTTAAAAAGTCTAGTTTTCAAAATGCAAATACACTCTCATATGTGAAATACACTAGGCTAATTCTTGGGTGTTGCTTACCCTATCTCTAATGAGCCCTGCCCAACTAATGCTAAGGTGTTCGCTTAACATTATGCTCTAATACCAAATGTATTGACCTAACTTTTCGTCCCTCTATTGTCGATATTAAATACATCCATGTTATTCGTATGTCGAGCATTCAAATGTCGAAAAGACAAAAAGTTAAGATAAAAAAATAGAACAAAAAAGGAAGAATACAACATGTGAATCTCACAATCGGACGATAATATAAAATATTAAAGGAACAGTACAAAGGGTAACTCTAAATACAAAATTTTTGAAGCTACTAGCCTGGACAATTATAACCACCTCCCTCACAATGCTGATATATGCGATATAGAAATGTAGTGGAAATAAGAATACTATGGAAGGTAATCATCTAGATTTTCTCAATAAGCTCCAAGTGTCTGTAGCTAAATCTGCAAATATAAACGGGGCTAACCCGAGCACTATCAAAAAATAACACCCGAATCATTTTGGTAAACAAGCGTAAGAACTCAAGAAATATGAGATAAGTAATAGTAACTATTGAGACAATATGGATTGCCATAACAGTTTTTCCCTCAAACGAAACCAATCTTTCATTAAGTTTTATATAGTGATATGATATATAATATCTATAGTATAGCACGTAAATCATATCAAATAGTTGTTCTGTGAATGCCTCAACAATAATAGGTATACAATCAATACCACCAATGCACGCTCGCATAGTGGATTTTCCATGGAGATCTCCTCGGATCTAGCAGAATTCGAATTCTTACCCAAGGATTAGAGATAGCCTTCCAAGCAACCTACATCTCTAGGCAATGTGCTATAGGAAATGCATAACTGGCTCATGCCCAGACAATCGTGGTTCCAAATTCATCGCTTCCGCATGCATATCTATAAGAAATACTAGATGGAGTCGCTTGCACCCTTAGGATTGCTAAAATGATATGTTCCCTTTGGCTATGAATCATATCTATGGTTTTAATCATTTTCGATGTCGAGGCGATGTTAGGCATCTCTCACTCGAGTCTTCATTACTGGAACAGAATATGAATCCTCAAATGGATTCCCATATCTTGAACAAATCCTGAATCACTGCATGAATTCGAGCATCTTGAACCTCTACATAGGTACCCCACATAAGTTTTCGGACGAATGCTCATGATATCCTCTCTTTTGGAATACTCCTCAAGATAGACAGTCACTCACGGTAGTGTCATTTGAAATGTTAATTATGACCTCTCCTTTGGACTTAACCTTAGGATCGGCAGTTCAACTCTACAATGTTTCACTTCACAACCGCTTCCAAAACATAGAACTCGTATACAAGTTTTGAAGTGGTATTAAATAAATAAACATTTATCGATCCTAGTCTCTTCAAAACTAATCCGATGAACTTTTGGCTAACTCGATTCCGGTTCTTTCAAAAGTAAGTGAAAGCTAGAGACATTTCATACCAATGCTCTTCCCTAAGGGTTCTCATTGATATGAAATTGTGAGCCTTGTGATAACTTCTTAAGTCAATATTTGGTCAAGTTCGATAATCGGTTAATCGATTATCTAGTCAAAATATTGCTTATATAAATTACGATTCATATGCTTAACTGGTTTCCAACATTCCAACTTTAACATTCCTCATCTAAGAGTAAAGCCAGATAAGTTAGAGCACTGGTTGCATCAAAGCCTTGCTTAGACACTTCATTCTTGAATCTCACAAATAGTTAAGTCTACCTTGTCGATTTTTAGTGTTAAGTATAGTATTAATGATATCCATAAACAATATGAAGTCAACACGATTAACACGTTTCCGACATTATTCGACTTGCTATTCCTCGACCAAGAGGAAAATTTGTAGATTAGAGATCTATTGCTCCGTCTCTACTTGATATCAATGTTAACTCTCACAAATAGATAAGCCCTACTTGTCAGCTTTTAGTGTTAAGCATAGTTAATTACTTTTCAAACAAGCAATTAAATAGTTAATTATTCCATTTAGCAATTCTAACTTCTTTTCATTGTATATACTTGAAAATACTTAAAAATGATTATAATAGATTTTAAAACATTTATCCAAAATATTAATGGAAATAACAACTTTATGATTTTCCTCAAAACTTGAAAAGAACATGTTTTTAACAAAATATCTTTTCTTTAAAAATTCACATAATAATTTTTAAATTTTCAAAAAGATCTCAAACAAATTTTAAAATACTCTATAAGGTTTATTAAACCCTTGTAAACAGAATGAAAGAAAAGATTTAAATTCAAATATCATTTCAAACCTTCTAAGTCCAAAAACCAAGTCTAAATAGGGCAGTTTTGCACTAGTGATATTTTGGCCGCTTTTCGAGATGTTACTTAACTTTTTACTATTTAAGCTTTTAATAGCAATAGACATACATATAAAATAGTATAAATATGGTGAGAAACCCATAATGATATCTTTACAAAGTTCCATAGCAATCGCCAAAAATAAGACAACTCACAACTGCATCTATTGCAACTATCGCTATAAGTGCACCTTCAAATTCAAGTCCAGTTAAACCGAAGTCCATCTATAACCTATGTGCTCTGTTCAAGGTCTTGTCACAAGTCATACAAGTCCATTTAAATCCATTCCAAGTTTGTTTAAGTCCATATACATGATCATATATGTCACTCACTTTTAAAGTAAGAATCCAAAATAATATTTTAACATAAATTCACAATAATTCAACAACTTCAAAAACATCAAACACAAACATATATGTGTTATATTTTCATTCAAAGTAAGATATTAACTCACCTTTAACCCCTCAAGCAACCAAGGTCCAAGCACCTAATCCTAGACCAGAGCTAGTAACCTCCTTTCCTTCCTTTCTTCCCCTTGCTTTCACTTTTGTCTAGCCCAAAGCTCCCTTTAAAGCTCACAGCCTATGCATGGTGAGGGTGCATGGCTTTGCTTCATCTACTTTTGGAATGGTGGAAGGTGTAATAATATTGTAATAAGCCTTTTGGCAAAGTTTGAAGTGATTTAAGGTTGATTTGCAACTATTTTATTTTAGAACATAAGAGAGGAAGAAGATAAAGAAACCGTTGATTTTCAACTCTAAGCTTTGTAAAAAAAATTGCGAATGATAACTAACGGTATGCCCTTTCTTATATAGGTTTAGGAATGGTGTTGCATAAGCACTCACTCACCTCCCACCATACTACGGAAGCATCATCTCTCATCGCTTCTCCTTCAAGTCACTTCTCCTTTATGCTAATTACCAATATATCCCTCTCATCATAATATCTCTTTTTCTTTAGAAGCTTCTAGAAAGTTTTAAGCTTTATAAAGAGGAGAGTATGTTGATTAGTTTCTAATGTGTTCATTTGATCGTTAATCAAGTGCACAAGAGTTCGAACAACTTACATGGATCGAAAAGCTATTTACCAATAAACCTATTTTCAGTCACATTATCGATTTTTCTTCGAAGAATACATTTTTTTAAAACAATTTTCACAACAAGATTCTTACTATTGTTTATCAATTAAATGATGTCTAGTAAGGTTATAAAATCATATTTACAACACTTAATTATATTCTAAAATGTTACGATATTCGAAGACGAAGTGTTCGAATTTCTAGGTCATTACATTACTCATGCCATCAAGCATGAAATGAAGATGGCACACTCATATGCACATGGCATGAATCAAAATCTCAACAGGCATAGGTAAGCAAATTATAAGTTATAAGTTATTGATAATCAGTTTAATTAACTAGTTATAGAGAATTAACATAATGTAGTGTTTATTTCAATTGTATTTTTATTTGGAAATGCATAAAAAAATTATGCAACAGCGAGCACAGCTGCTTGAGGGAACGAGATGGAAATAATTGATTACTGATAAGGATGACACAATTTTTGAAGCATTCATGGATTCAGCAATGCGGAATAGACGTAATGGGTTTGGCAATCAAGAGGTAATGAATAGTATATTTAGATTTGACTATATACTAATCTCTCCACTGCAACGAACTTGAAATTGTTTAGATTATTCATCGAAAATTGCTTTTGGGTTTAAAACTGAAAGTCACATAAGTTGCGGACCTGCTTTTGGTCTTCCTAGTAGTAGGTAAAACTAATATATAATAATATATGATCCTGCTAAATCTTATAATATACGATATTATAACTAAAATTAGATGTAGCTTATAAAATCACTTTCTTTTATAAAGTTAACTGCACTTCAAAATGTAGTTAGATAATGAGATGAATATTATATGACTACCCACTGTAAAAACAATTTTTTTAAATATTAATTAATGTAGCTTAAAAAATAAGATGCAATCGAATTAGTGATTTTGTTATAAATTATCCCTAGACATAAAATTTAGAAAAAAAATTATAATAATTGATAACTGATATTTGATCACCCCAACCAACTAATTTTCAAATTGAGTTAGATCAGATTTATAATTTGGAAAAATTAGACGTAGCTCAAAAATTTAAGATCAGATTAAAATTAGATCTTATAATTAATATAATAGAATTAGTAGATTACCAGGATGAAATTTCAAGAACAAACACAAGCAAAAGTTTGGTTCTAAATACAATCATGATAATCTGTCCATGTAATCTCTTTTCTTATCAATTGGGTTTCTCTTTAATATATATACATGCACAACACTAGATTGAGAAGATGCTCCAACCTTTCTTAATTTAATCAAAGAAAGTAAGGTAACAATGTCGTTTAATCCCTATTCCATTTCAAGCCTCTACCACGATCCTCTACTCACCTTCACCATTTCATATAAAATAACGCTAAATCTGATAATATATGATCTTATAATTAAAATTATATGTAGCTTGTAAAATCACTTTCTTATATGGTCTTATAAATCACATTGTCATAGAGGATGATAAGCCTATATTTTTTGCTAGCCACTAGACAAAAATCCCTTATTAAATCATATAAGTATAGCAGGCTAAATGCAAGTAGGGTGCCTACAAAAAAGCTGAGGATCAAGCAGAGATTCAGGACATGAGAACTAGGATTACTGAGCTAGAGGAACGACATGGTTGTCGCACTGTGGAGGTGGTGCGGTTGGACGAGCGTATTGTTGCATATACACAGCAGTATAACACTTTTCCTTTGTCAGTTGGTTCCAGTAGCGATGATGAGGCTTGATTGGTATGATTTTTTTAGTTTGTGTTGGGATATTGTATACATATGCACTTGGAGATGGTGATGATAATGTAATTTGATATGCTTGATATAATTTGAGGAGACGTTAGATGATGTATTGGGTTGTTTTGACATGATTGATACATTTTGAGATGTTGGAGGTTGATTTTATATATGTTGTTAGAATGTTTTTTCATATGGTTGATTGCTTGAGTTTGATTTGTTGTAAATATTGATATTGTTTTAATATTGATGTTTTATATGTGATTTGAGCTCATACATATGATTTATACGTGTGAAACTAATCTACGATAAAAATTGATATGTATGTGCTGTTTGTGATTCAAATGGTAGCAGAAATTAAAAAAATAGTCTAGTTTTCCAATGATTGTCGACGGCTTCCGATGGCTTATTGGTAAACAATAACCATGGCTTCCGACAGCTAATTGGTAAATACTAACCAACATCTAGCTACCAATGACTTTCAATGGCTGCCGACACAAGTGTGGTTAAACAATGGCTTCCACATGTACATGGCGGCTGTCAGAAAGCCATTAAAAAATCCATTGGGAGCCGTTGAAAAGCTTTCAATGATGCCACTGGAAGTCGTTGAAAACACTGTTTAGTGGCGGCCTTCTTTCCGATAGCTTGTTCTGATGGATGCCATTGGCTTTCGACGACCGTCGATGGTTTTGAGCCATTGGAAATGATGATGTTGTTAGGAACTGGAGATAATGGTTTTGATGACAACAACCTTTGTAACTTATTTTATTATAACTTATATACTAACACTATTGTCTAGATATATATGAATGTTATTATGCAGGATATATATAAGGCAGGTACTGATTATTGAAGACTGTACAATATAAAGATCAAGAATGAAGAAATCTAGTTTGAAGACTCATGAGTATCAAGGTCAAGATTTCAAGATAAGTGTCTAGTTTTGTTAAAACTTTATAATAGCATGGAAATCTTCATTCCAAATTTCATTTGGGATGAAAATCATTTTTACCTTCTTAGTGGCTTACAAACCCACGACAAGTGGCTTACAAACCCACGAACATCCTGGTTTTGTATAAGTTCTCGAGTCCTGATATGACAAAATATTCTGCAGGAAGAAGCTTGTAAAACTACTTCAAAATGGTTTTCAAAACTGCTTTTCAAAATGTTTTAGCTTTAAAAATTATATTTTCAAATGATTTCAAAAAGATGTTTTAGCCTTAAAATATTCTTTGTTTCTGTTTTTTAAATAACTCTTGTTTTAAATTTCATTTGTTTTTAAAACTATCTTTTGATTTTTAATATTCTTTATAATATATATACTTAAGATTTAAAATCAAGTTTATATATACATTCTAAAAATATATTTTTCTACTCTTCTTTATTTTAAAACAAAGGAAAATTAGTTTATTTTACTTCACAATCATTTCATCTTGTTTTCCTTTCAAAAAAAATTTACATAGTTTTTAACTAAGGGATGTCGACATCATAGGATGCCCTATGTCGACATGGTGCCGAAATTCTATCGAATTCTCAAGTGAATCAAATTAGAATCTCATTCTTATTTGATTCTCTGCCCTCCCTCGAAGATCAAAGTGCTATTCAGAGTTATAGGATCAATTTGTAATCAAAAGTTTATCGAGTCTCTCTATAAGGTGTGTTGTACCTCGAAATCAATTGGATGATCTTGTGTCCCGTAAATCAAGAGAGTTTGCCCCAAACTCGAAAACATGAGGGTACCTCAAGGTCTTTAGAAATTGAGGATTGTAATCTCGACATTGGTATAATAAAAATCTGCACGAGATGTTTACCTTGGTGCAGGACTAGACGAGGGGTAACTCCGAACCAGTTTAAAATCCAGTGTGTTCTTTCCTTTTCTGCTTTTTATTTACTTTCTGCATCTGTGTCTGATTCTACGATTGTTCTATGATTAAGTTCTGCATTTGTTTATGTCATAATTTTAATTTAGTTCATATAATCATAGAATCCCTTAAACACTATTCACCCCCTCTCTACTGTTGAATTATCGTTAAGATCCTTAATCCGCACTCCCTTTCAATTGGTATCAGAGCATAGGTTTTCATAGTTTTCATAATCTGAAACTTGAAAAGTTAAAAATGGCATTTTCGGAAAAAAAAATTAATACTAGTTTGAATTTATGCTTTCATCAAAGTATCATAAGTCTACATATAGTGTTTATGAAAAATCAAGTTATCTACCGAACTGGTTTGTTATACAGGAACAGACATGTTACATGGCTTTTCAAGAATCAACAACCAATGGACAAACTGTGCAAATTGAGAAAGATAAATGGATAACTGATAGTGGTTGTTCAAGGCATATGACTGGAAATCCCAAGATACTCAATGATATTATATATCAAGATGGTGGATTGGTCAACTTTGGAGATAACTCAAGAGGATATGTGATTGGCATCGGCAATGTCGGTAATTCTAAAACTCCTCTTATTTCTGATGTTTTTATAGTTAAGAATTTAAAACATAATTTGCTTAGTATAAGTCAACTATGTGATGAAGGATTTAAAATTAAATTTGAAAAAGATAAGTGTCACATCGAAGATAATAAGTCAAATATTATCTTTGAAGAAATTAGGAAGAAAAACATTTACATCCTTAGTATGAAAGTTTCAAATGATAACTTATATCTTTTGGCTAATACAAGTGACCCTTGGGTTTGACATAAAAGATTTGGTCATTTAAATTTCAAACTGTTATCTAGGTTATCAAAACTTGACTTAGTTAGAGGTGTTTCTAGGTTAAACTTTAAATTAGATAGTATATATGATGCTTGCCAATTAGGAAAACTTAAGAAAAATTCATTTAAATTAAAAGATATGATTTCTACTGTTTGCGCCAAAATTGGTCACAAACACCCAATATCACGAAAGCACCCGTTTGCGTATTCAACTTGATAATAATCAACACAGAACTCAGCAACAATCAATATAGAATTCAGCTCTAGGTAATAAATCACAGTAATTCACAAACAACAATCACAAACACAGGATTTATAGTGGTTCGGCGTTCGTGCCTACGTCCACTTTGAAGGATTTCTCTTTATTGCTTTGCTCGATTCAATCGATTACAACGGATTACAATTGATAATAGCTTTGAAATCTGAATACAACAGTGATTCTGGTGAATAGATTTGAATCCGGCAGAGTCTCAGCGTTCAATGGCAGGAGTTCTCCGAAGATCCCCTTTTCTGAAGGCTTCAGGGTGCTATTTATAGGCGTTGGAGGCCCAGATCTTGCTGAAACTTCGGGAGACCTCTTCTGGCACGTGAGTGGACCCACGCGACCGACCCCACCAAGTTTCGTCTCGATCTGACATCGA
Source organism: Allium cepa (assembly GCA_030765085.1). Taxonomy (NCBI): domain Eukaryota; kingdom Viridiplantae; phylum Streptophyta; class Magnoliopsida; order Asparagales; family Amaryllidaceae; genus Allium; species Allium cepa. The sequence goes on along the minus strand of CM060939.1, from coordinate 686,456,636 downwards.
TTCGAAGTCATTTCGAACCCATCAAGAAATGGTCCAATCGAGCTGAAACTTGGCAGGAACAATCTTTACCTTGTATGGAAGCTACTGTGAAAATTTGGTTGCTTTTGGATGTGTGGTTGAGGAGATATGATCGGTTCGAAATAGTGTTGCTCGGTTGGCTGTAGAGTTCGAATCGATCAATTCGAAACCATGCCTTCGAATCCATGGACACACGTGATTCTGCAGTGACGTGGCGCGTGCTCCTCGAATCGATCCTGTTTTGTCTCCGAGTTGACCGCTTCGCACCCATGGATTTCGCCTCATTCGTATCGTGGGGCGACACGTCATCCAAGTTAGCTGACTTGGTGGATACGAACAAGTGAATGTCCCTGGGTTCGAATGCGACCATTTCGAACTAAGGTGTACTCGTGGGTTCGAACTCGATCGATTCGAACAAGATCGATTCGAAGCGACTTGGATTCGAAGCTGGTGGGCTTGAATGGATTCGAAGATGATGGTTTCGAATGTAATGGAGTCGAAGCAAAGGTTTAGTTCATGGATTCGAAGGTGAGTCACTGTGATGGTGTCGAGGCCGATGGAGTCGAAGCGGGGATGGTTTCAGTTGGACGGAGTCGAAGGAAAATGTTAGCTGATGGATTCGAACGTCACCTCTTCGTATGGATACGAACATGATGGGTTCGAACTAGATGGGTTCGAACGTACGAAAGGTGATGGGTTCGAACTGAGCAATGTCCATCCCTCTTAACTTGGATCCATCATAACTTGAGCATACGACCTCGGATTGACATGAAATTTGAAATGACGACTCCTACGATCTTTATTGTCATGTCCTATCAATTGTGGCCCGTTCCGGACTCGGACAAAATTCATCGTTATCCATAGTGAAATGGAATGCAACCGATCTCTGAGGCGAACTGTCTTTTGCTTTTGATCAATCTTTTGGTATCACGGCTTTGCAAAAAGCGGGATAACATCTACTTCTAAACCTCTAGAATTACTTCATTTAGATTTATTTGGTCCGTCTCAAGTTCAATCAATTAATCAAAATAAATATGTTTTTGTAATTCTAGATGATTATTCTAGATATACTTGGACAATTTTTCTTAAACTTAAAAGTGATGCTTTTGAAGTTTTAAGAAATTTTGCTAAAAGAATTCAAAATCAACTTTCTTTAAAAATAAAAACTATTCGTAGTGATCACGGTAGAGAATTTGAAAATGAAAATTTAATAATTTCTGTAATAAAAAGTAATTACTCATAATTTCTCTTTTTCAAGAACTCCACAACAAAACAGAATGGTAGAACGTAAGAATAGAACGATTCAATAGTGTGCTAGAACAATGCTTTCTGATAGTAACTTACCTAAAAACTTTTGGGATGAAGTAGTCGCTACAGCTTGTTATATATTAAATAGGATTTTAATTAGACCATTAACTAATAAAACACCATATGAATTACATTACAATAATAAACTCATAGTAGCTTATTTTAAAGTTTTTGGTAGTAAGAGTTTTATTTATACAGAAGATAAGTTAGATAAATTTGAACCTAAATCCGACAAAGGTATCTTTATCGGATATTTTAATAGAATTAAAGCATTTAGAATTTAGAATTTAAGAACTAACACTATTGAAGAAATAATGCATGTACCTTTTGATGAAAATTTTAAAGATATTGTACAAATAGAAGATGAAGAAGATTTTGTAACTTTAAATAATGAACCTAATAATTATGAAATCATTCAACCTAATAAAATAATTAGGTTATTAAAAGATCATCCTGTAGAAAATATATTAGGAAATACTAAATATATAGTTAAAACAAGAAATCAGCTAAATAGTATGAGTAATGTAGCTTTTATATCAACTATTGAACCTAAAAATCAAAAGAAAACATCATCTGACGATTCATGGATTCTTGCTATGCAAGAAGAATTGAATAAGTTCACCAGAAATGATGTTTGGAAACTTGTTCCTAGACCTGAGGATAAAAGTATAATTGGAACAAAATGGGTTTATAAAAATAAAATGAATGAACTTGGTGATGTCGTGAGAAATAAAGCACGTTTAGTCGTGTAAGGTTATTGTCAAGAAGAAGGAACTGATTATGACGAAACCTTTGCACCCGTAGCAAGACTAGAAGCTATCAGGATTCTACTTGCTTTCCAAACTACAATAATTTCAAGTTATATCAATTGAATGTTAAAAGTGCTTTTCTAAATGGTTTTGTAAAAGAAGATGTTTATGTTAAGAAACCTCCACTTTTTGAAATAATAAATTTTCAAATCATGTAAATAAATTAAAGAAAGCTTTATATGGTCTGAAACAAGCTCCCAGAGCCTGGTATGAAAGACTAAGATCTTATTTACTATAATCTGTTTTTGAAATTGGTAAAATAGATACAGCTCTTTTTATTAAAAGAAACAAAAATGATATTCAATTAGTACAAATATACGTACATGATATAATATTTAGGTTAACTAATAACATAATGAATAAAGAATTTTCAGATATAATGACTAAAGAATTTGAAATGAGTCATATGGGAGAACTAAGTTTCTTCTTAGGACTTCAAATCAAACAATTAGATAAAGGAATTATCATTAGTCAAGAAAAATATGCTAATGACGTAATTGATAAATTTCGATTGACCACTTCTAGTGGGAAACCAACTCCAATGACAATTAATGTAGCTTTAAGTAAAGAAGATAAATCAAAAGATGTTGATCAATAATAATATAGGGGAATGATTGGTTCGCTGCTTTATATAACAGCAATTCGTCCTGACATCGTGCGTAGTGTCTATCTCTATGCAAGATATCAATCTCAACCTAAAGAAACTCACTTAAAAGCTGTTAAAAGAATGTTAAGATATGTAAAACATACTTTAGATTATGGTTTATTTTACCTTAAAAACGACGTATTTGATTTAATTTCATATTGTGATGCTGATTACGCTCATTGTAAATCAGACCGAAAAAGTACAAGTGGAACTTGTCACTTTCTATGACATTCTTTGGTTTCTTGGTTTAGTAAGAAGCAAAACATTGTATCCTTGTCAACAACTAAAGCAGAATATATATATGTTTCTTTGGCTTGTTCTCAAGTTATATAAATGCAAAAAAAATTAAAAGATTTTGGATTAACTATAAAATAATCACCAATTTATTGTGATAATACTAGTGCAATAAACCTATCTAAAAATCCAACTCATCATGCTAGAACAAAAAATATTGATATTAGACATCATTTTCTCACAGATAATATAAGTAAAGAAGTCATAACTCTTGAATATATTAATACTGAAAAACAAATTGCTGATATATTAACCAAATCATTAAATGAACAAAACTATAGTATTAGAAGAGAATTAGGTATATGTTCATTAACTGAAATATAAATTATAAGTAATACAAGTATAGTTAATAATTAATATAAATAAAAATTTCTCAAAAATTGAACTGGGCATGTCGACATGACCCATCCCCTATGTCGACATACAGGCCAAGATTTTCAAGTTTAAATTTCCCTCTAAAATTGATTATTAAGTTATATATTTATATATTTCGATTTTTACTCATTTTCTCTGTTCTATTCTCTATAATAAACTTCTAAAACGGTAAATTAATGGCTTACTCTTCTAATAATGGACCTTCTTCACCCACTTCTTCTCATTCTGGTCCTTTTCAACGTTCCATACACGTATGAATCATCAAATTACAAGAGAAAATGAAATTTTTGCTTCAAATGATGATGGAAATTCAAGTGAATCAACTTCGAATGGCTAGATAATAAGATAGGCAAGGAAGAATCCTTAGAAATTTACAAAACTTCCTTAGGATAACTATGCCAATCCCATTGTCATCAAAGAATCATCACAAGCCAAGGATTCTAGAGAAGAAGAGCCTCTAGATGAACCACAAGAGGATCAAGAAGAAGAACATACTCTGCCGAATTCGGATGTTCATATGGACGAAGACGATGGCATGATTTGCGTTGGAGATGTCCTTTTTGACGCTAATGGAAACTTGGTCGAACAACGTGAAAACTTTCATCTCCACTATCCAAATTGTTCGGTCCATAAATCACCAATAGTTAAGGGTCCTCATTAAGCCTTTTTCATTTTTCTCTTTCTTGATTGTATATTGGTTTGTTAATTTGTATATAAGTGTTATCTTAATTAATGTTTTTCTAAAATCAATCTTTGGTGTATAAAATCTTGAATTCCATTTAACTTAGGATGTTATATTTCACCTATTCATAGTTATTATTCTTATGTAATATGTTTGTTTATGTAATGACCCGGAAATTTCGATCCCGAAAATTCCAGATAGTTATGAAAAAGAAGAAGAGATAGAAGAAGAAGATCAGATTCATCAACATCTCACATTCGCAGCGGATAAAATATAATAATAAATAATAACAGTCTACAAAAGAATGTTATATATGTCGATTACATTTTAATACAACAGAGTTTCACATATACACAGACACTGAATATACACAATTATTATGTCATAGATTTACAATAATATAATATAGCAGAAGCACTCCATACGTACTTGCCATCCAGCTCGCCTCCTGAGCTCCAGAACGTCCTAACCTGAAAATCTGTAATACTCGGTCCGACCCGAGCATTACATCAAAGTAACACCCGAGTCAGGCTGGAAACCAGCGTGAGTAAACCCAACTAACATGGAATACAAATCATATAACTTATATAGAACTCGGGTAGCTCATATAAATTCACAAAGCTACAATTTTAATCTAGACATCACTTACTTCACATATAAGTTTCTAAATACCAAAGATTTAGATTTAAAATAGTCCAATTCTTCCAAATCACTTTACTCCAGCATATAAATTTTACATACCAATCTATAAAGATTCGAAGTGGTTTCGGGTATTTCCCAATACCCGATCCGGCCTCTTCGAGTCTCATGTCATTCTAACCCAAGTTATCTAAATGGAATACACAACATTTCATATCATAGATATCAACCCATTCATGCTTCCAATACCATCCAATCATCCACAACAAATTTGGTCACTTCCAAATTAATTCAATTAATTCTAATTGAATTTATAGCCTCAATAACTTAGATTTCTTCACTTGCCAATTAATTAATTTCAAATCAAATAATTCAATCATCCCTTCAATATTCATCTTAATTAATCAACCTAGATTAATTATCCTTCAAATTCATTCAAGCATCTATCTTTAATTAACTTCACACCATTAATTATACTTAACCAAAATCAATAAGTAATCTTAATTACTTCATGAATTAATTAACTATATTAATTACATTAATTCTTAAGTACTTATATTAATTAATTCTTCATACACCACTTATTATGGATTAATCAATTCCAATTTATCAATCTTTGATTTTATCATAAATTATATAAGCTTATAATTTCCAATTATATTTCGATTTATCCTAAGCTAAATTAATTATATTAAATAATTAATCATTAATTAAAACGCAAACATTAATCATTCTTGATTTATCTCAACCTGTGATTATCTACCTTTTCATTTACTTCATTAAATAAATTAATTCTCCTTAATTTAATTATCTTGATTTATCTCTTGATTTATCTCTTGATTTATCTCGCAAGTAATTATATTTTACTAATTACATTAAGTAATTACTTATTAAACCATCCAATGATCATTCCAAATTAATATAAACTTAATTAATTAACCCAATCATCAATTAATTTAATTAAGAAATTTTCCATTTAAATTATCCTACCTATTTAATGAATCACCGATCATTCAACCCTTATTGATTTTAAACAGAACCATTTTCTTATTTATGATTTAAGTTTAAAACCATTTAAACCCAAATACCTCGAGTCAAACAACAATTAACTCGAGAGCCAACCAAAACCAAAATCACTAGATCATCAGTACACATTCAATCAATCCAATCATTCAACTAATTATTTAAATCTAACCATTTAAATCCAAATAAAAATCAAACAGAGTGAGATTTACTCACCTTTACTTTTGCTTTGAAATCCACTTCAAACTGGCTTGTTCCCATGGTTTTGACCTCGAATAACATTTATATAATTTATTAGTATTAGAAACTACCTAATAGTAAATTTCCATTTATTAATTAGATTAATGATTTAATTTTAAACTATAAATTTTCCTCTTCAAACTACTTATACATCTATAAAAATAATTTATAGATTTCAAAATCTAACTTTTATAAATTCTCTTATATTCAAAGATCATATTCATAAATGTATATAAACATTGTCTTTACATATACTTTACTGTAAATGAATTTATAAATTTTCTGATTAAACACAGAGATGACTAAAATTATCAAAGATATACCTCACTGCCGCTCGAAAATGCAACCTTACCAACCTAATTGCACGACCTACTGTCGCGACCATCTCCATCAAACCGCGTCTCCATCTTCGTCCAGACCTCGCACCTCACCAACCTATGCGAGCCGCTTCCAGTTTACCTTCCTTCACGCACGCTCGAGACTGCCTTGCATTCCCTTTGTCAGGTATGAATCCACCATCGCGCCTCCAGTTATCAACGCGATAGCCCTCCTCTTCACCTCGCATCGCCCAATCACATACTCCCTCATCGCCTCGCGTCGCCGAACCCTTGAAATCGCGATCGATTTCCATTCCCAGGTCTCCTTGCGACCTTCATACGATTTATTTTCTTCTCGAATTGATTTGGGTTTTCTTCTTTTAATTTGCTACAGATAGATCTAGCGGCCCCCCTTTTTTATACAAATAAGTTCGATTATTCAGTTTTTAGATTGAAGAAAAGGACGGGGATAGATATAAGTTGGGATAGCTTCTTGAACACGAGATCTAGTTTTAATTTGAACACGAGAACTAGTTTTAATTAAGAAAAATTGAACACCTCTTAAGGAATGCCGCTAAGCGATTACAAGGTTTTACCAGCGTCCCGAACACAATGGAACGTGTTTCGGAAGCTAATTCAATCATATGCGTGAGTTACAGAAGAAAACGATCAATTTTAATTTAAATCGATTAAAATAATTTCTAAGCGTTTTGAGCTGCCAGGGTCAAACGACCACTCTGATCGATAATAACCTATTACAGATTCAATGGAACTGGTTTCGTCGAATTCCGAGAATGTGCCTCGGAAGGCTATTTTAAAATGTCAATTTAAACGATATATTATTAAAATTGAACAAATTACCTTTAAATTAAATTCCAACCATTCTATTATCTTCAGTATCATCATTTTAAATTTTATAAGCCTTCAAGTTATTCCGAACAGGCTTAAAACTCCAGATTCAACATCTTACCCAATTTCAATTATTAAATTCAATATTTAAAACTACATAATTCTATGATTTTATTATCAAGTAAATATTGATATCTTGAATTCAAGTTAAAATTAACCTTTAAATATTTAATGTCAGTTAATTATTCCATTTTAAATTGTTAAAAATTCCGGGTCGTCACAGTTTATCTCATTTTCTATTAAGTTCAAGGTTTATAGGTTATTTTTGTTGATGACAAATGGGGAGAAGTTATATAAAATAGTAGGCTTGGAGTAAGGGGAGTTGTTGGTGTAAGGGAGAGTTATGGTATGATCGAAGTGGTAAGTATATTTTATACGGTTATCAGCATCAAAAAAGGGGAGATTGTTAGGAACTGGAGATAATGGTTTTGATGACAACAACCTTTGTAACTTATTTTATTATAACTTATATACTAACACTATTGCCTAGATATATATATGAATGTTATTATGCATGACATATATAAGGCAGGTACTGATTATTAAAGATTGTACGGTATAAAGATCAAGAATGAAGAAATTAAGTTTGAAGACTCATGAATATCAAGATCAAGATTTCAAGATAAGTGTCTAGTTTTGTTAAAACTTCATCATAGCATGGAAATCTTCATTTCAAATTTCATTTGGGATGAACCCATTTCTACCTTCTTAGTCACTTACAAACCCACGACAAGTAGCTTACAAACCAAAGACAAGTGGCTTACAAACCCACGAATATCCTGGTTTTGTACAAGTTCTCGAGTCCAAATGTGATGAAATATTTTGCATGAAGAAGCTTGCAAAACTACTTCAAAATGGTTTTTCAAAATGAATTTCAAAACTGTTTTTCAAAATGTTTTATCTTTAAAAATTATATTTTCAAATGATTTTCAAAAAGATGTTTTAGCCTTAAAATATTCGTTGTTTTTGTTTTTAAATAACCTCTTGTTTTAAACTTCCTTTGTTTTTAAAACTATCTTCTGATTTTTAATATTCTTTATAATATATATACTTGAGATTTAAAATCAAATTTATATGTATATACATTCTAAAAATATATTTTTCTACTCTTCTTTATTTTAAAACGTAGGAAAATTAGTTTATTTTACTTCAGAATCATTTCATCTTGTTTTCCTTTCAATACCATTTTCAAAACAAATTTTACATAGTTTTTAACTAAGGGATGTCGACACCATGGGATACCTCATGCCGACATGGTGGTCGTTAAATTCAAAAGTTTCAATTTCAGAAGAAGTGTCTATTCGTTTAAATCTCTTTACGAATGGTTATGACCGTTGCTGGTCTGTAAATAGCATTCACAAATGAATTTTTAACTAACTGTTTTCTTCACTCCTTCTCCACAAACCCGTATTCTAAAATTTTTGTATTTTTAAGATTATGCCGAAATTCAATCGAATTCTCAAGTGAATCAAATTAGAATCTCATTCTTGTTTGATTCTATGCCCTCTCTCGAAGATTAAAGTGCTGTTCAGAGTTATATGATCAATTTGTAATCAAAAGTTTATCGAGTCTCTCTATAAGGTTGGTTGCGCCTGAAAATCAATTGGGTGATTTTGTGTCCCGTAAATCAAGGGAGTTTGCCCCGGACTCGATGACAGGAGGGTATACCTCAAGGCCTTTAGAAATTAAGGATTGTAATCTCAACATTGGTATAATAAAAATATGTACGAGGTGTTTGCCTTGGTGCAGGACTAGACGTAGGGTAACTCTGAACCAGTATAAAATCCGTTGCGTTCTTTTCTTTTACTGCTTTTTATTTACTTTCTGCATCCGTGTTTGATTCTGTGATTGTTCTATGATTAAGTTCTGCATTTGTTTGTGTCATAATTTTAATTTAGTACATATAAGTCTTAGAATCCATTAAACACTATTCACCACTCCCTCTAGTGTTAAATTAGCCTTAAGATCCTTAATCCGCACTCCCTTTCAAATGAATCTTTTAGTGATGGCCTATTTGGCTCCGATACCACTGTTGAAACTAGGCCAGCCCGCAGCGAAGTAATTGGATAAATTTCATTTTCTTTTTACATTTTTGGATCTTTGATGGACCTATGTAGTCTAAATTCATTAAGAACTTTTCTAATTTCTTTTCAATTAAATCCATAGTTTATTTAATATATAAATAAATTTTACTTTATATGATTTGTATTATATGATATATGTGTATCTATATGTGTACATGTACTTGCTAAAGGATAATGTATACATAGTTTGAAATGCCTGGGTATATATGTTGGGATTTACACCACAACGGACATGTTAGACCCTCGTGTATACAAATGGATTGTCTAAATGTATGCTTTTATGCGTGTATGTGCATCTGAATATTGTATAAATAAATGTACGCATCTAAAAGCATAATTATATAATTATTATTAAATATTGATTATAAATTATTTGCGCAAAGTATTATTAAACATACATATTCATATATACTCCTATATATATAATCAATTTAAAAATTATTTCTATTATTATTTTTATACATGAAATCCTAATTGTAATAATTTAATTATAATTTTTTTTAAATTACATACATTTTACATATATAACTATTTATACATATACATATACATATACATACGTACACATATATATATATACACACGTATGTGCATGTGTGCGTGTGTGTGTCTATATATATATACATATACATACATATATATATATATATATATATGTATAACCAGTTATACATATCTTGCTGCTGCTCTTAACCCCCAAAAAATGTATTTTAATTTTCTTTTCGGTTTTAGATAATTTATTGATAAATACATATATTTAATTAAATCCTTACATAATTAATTAAAAAAATTAAATTCATTTTCAAAAGTATAATATTTTATATTACAAAAATTTTTAATAGAATTTTATACTATGTATAGATGTGTGTACATTTGTTTTATTTATTTAACCAATTTTTAATTAAGTAAATGATTAAATTATATACATATGTGTGTGTGCGCGCGCGCGCATGTATCTATGTTTGTATATATGTATATATGAAAATTAAAAAAATTGTAGTCGAAAGCTTTTCAGGTATGAACAATTTTTTTTTATAAAATACAAAATATTTATTGCATGATTTAATCTTTTGTGTTTAGATTTAATTAATCAAATCATTTAATAATATTTGTCTAATAATTATTTTTTTAGTAGTGAGCATCTTATAAGTATACATACTTTTTTTTTTTGATATTTGTGTGCATGCGCGCTCCTACGCACTTATATATACAACAATCAGCATATGAAGGTTCATGATATTTCTAACTAGAAAGTATATGGAACAATAAATATAAAAACATTATTATAAAATAATAGACCAGCAAAGTACCCTTCAGCAAATCCCAAAATTCACATGTTGAAACGAAGAAATTGACTCCTTGAATCCAATCCCAATCTTGAATTTGCTAGCTTCCAAATTGCCTTACCACCGATGATTGAATTAAAGCAAATTGATATGAATTAGTGCTTGAATTTTTAGGTTACTGTAGGGTGATGGAGGCCTGGTATGAGAAGAAAAGGAGGAGTGCAAAAGTATTTTCAAAATGAGGGTTAGAAGGATTACATAAGAAAGTGACTATGGAGTGAAATGGGGATCAAGATCCACTTATTTTTCTTACCATTTTCCTCTCTTTCGAATTCAAAATTTTCTTCAATCTCTACCATCATATGGCCGATCATGATGTGCTGCCTTACGTCCACTTATACCATAATTTGGGCCTGAAGAAGTATTTTAAATCTGAACAACATTTGTTGCATTTAAATCCAATTTAAACGTATATCGATATCGTATATCGATTAGTGTTTATATAATTATTATATGCACACTATTTAATATTGTTTAATTCACACGAAATAAAATTTTGTAACTAATATATCCAATTATTAATTAATTTAACTAATTTTTAATAATTATAAATTGGATGGTAGCAAGAGTATTCAAACGTTTCGGTTGTGAGACTCTTAGTTGTAAATTTGGTCTACGATTAATATCGAACAATTCAAATATTAACGTTCATGCTATATTTAGCAGGTGATGTGACATTATGGCCAAATTTATCGCTTACTTAATTTCAATAAAATTCAATTTTACTTTATTAAGAATTACCAGGTAGTAACAATTATTTACACGAACTCTCTTCGTCAAAACTGTATCACATTAGGACATATGAGATTTGGTAATGGTTAAAATTATGATATCATTCATATTCAACTCTATAGTCCAAACACAAAGTTTTGGGTTAATAACAACAATTATTATTAACCGAACTGCTCTACCCGGAGACTTTGATTTTGAGTTGACTTTAGTTGACCATGGTACTAAACCCATATAACGAGGAGATGAATTCTCTCTTGAATAGTGTCTCACTTTCAATGCTTCCACTCGACCTAACTATAGTCGTTCAATGGACATTGTGCCACGATTTAATTATAATCAATGCAGAGTTTCTACATTGATGCTCGATAGTATTCTCAAGTCGAAGAAATTGTGTAATATTTTCACATTGATATTTTTCTATCCGACCTTAGTTATATTAACCATTGGAAAGTTATCAAGTGAGTCATTCTATAGTTATCCAATAACTATTGGTACGTAACCCTTGGTGCCGCCAACATCCATGAGTAATACACTGCTCAACATTCGTGAAGTGTTACGTACTCTAATCTCAGAGGATGTATCGATATCCAGTCTCGATATATCTTGACTAAGAATATTTAAAATAATATGTTTATTTTATTGAGATAAATCACTTGTGGTTACAACATATTGTAACTAATATCACAAAACATACCATTTATAGATTTTCTATTAATTATATTTCTAATTAATTTGATTAATTAATTAATATAACACATTATATCTGGTATATAATATAAAGAAAGCTCCTTTTATTTCGAACAAGATTGACTATTAAATTGGATGCATGTAACAATTACATGATTGTCCTTAGGATATACTCTTAACTCTATCACTTTCTTCATGTCTTCTATGGTGCATTTTTGTGTGGTGTGCACTCAAATACGCAAGGCCACTTCCATCTTATTCTTCTATTTTGCAACATTTGATCCCATCGATCTAAAATCTTCATTAGGTCTCTAAGCACATCCACCTCGTTTTCCGACTCAAAAGGCCTCTCTCAACCAGATGAGTCTCCCAGATTAGAGTAGACTCCTTATTTTGATGTTTTTTCTCTTTGCCTTTCGTTTGAACGTCCTCAAACTCTTTGTATTTTCAGAATTCCACTTTGGTTCACTTGTCAACAAATCATAACTATTTCTGAATTGTTAGTAGTGATGTTTTAACACTAGTTTCCATCATTCGTTCTTTTTTTCTAATAACAAAATAAAACAGAATAAATATTCATAATTTTAATTCTCACAGAAATGAAATTCAACAAACGTAACAAATGCTCTTCGTCTCCATTCGATTATGATTCATTTTCTTTATTATAGATTTTTTATAGATCCGTGATTCTTATAATTGACTTTGTCGACTAATTTTTTCAAATCAACCTTGGACCGCTTACATTGAAGGTGTATTGTCCACATGTTTATTATTGTAGGAATTCATTACTTTCCATTGAACTTTCTCCGCTTTGGTCATTACCATTGAGCGAATCTTTGGAATAATAACAGTAAATGTTGCACAGATGTCGTAGTCATCATCGCTTCGTCACGAGTTGGATGAATGCTGGCTGGCTGATCATTATCATCTTCAAATGCATGATTTTGAGAATTTGAAGGAAGCACCATTGTCCAAGTGGTTAATTGATTCGGCTTTGGTGCAAGAGGTCACAAGTTCGAAACTTGCTTTCGAACGTTTATTGACATGGGATATGTTGTTCCAAAGATTTGTTGTATATAAAGTACCATTTCAAAAAAAAAAAAAAAAAGAGAGAAAAAAAAAAAGAAAACTAATGATAAAACATCATTACAATCAAACAACCCTGCCTATATATATTCCACATCCACAGCATCCAAGCTGTACAGAAAGAAATTGAAAATGGGTGGTTTGTGTGGTAAAAGCAGCACTGGTTCAAAATCAAAACCAAGTCAAACTACTAGTCATAGTCATGTTAGACACAGAAGGAAAGCAACTGCAGCAACCATGGCTGCTGATGCAGCCAGTACCAGTGCTGATGCTTGTAGTGGTGGTTGTTGTGGAGGTGGGGGCGGTGGTGGTAGTTGTGGAGGTGGAGGTGGTTGTCATTAGTGGTTTATCCACTAATTAATACCGTATTGTCTTAGTGTGTAAGTGTAGGATTGCCGTCGTCTTTTTTTATATGTTACCCAGTTCTGTTTATGATTATGTATTCTGGTTTATTGATGTTGCTAATTTCATTTTGTTTGTTTAGCGCTTTCTTCTTAGCTTTGTCTTCTCCCTCTTTTATGCATTTTTTTCTTTTATTGTTATGGATATAAATGGAAATGTCATGTATTATTGGCCCTTTGTTTGATTTGCTTCTGGCGATGCTGCTGATGGTACTTTAATGGTGCTGGCACTCCCTCTTATTTTCTCTTTATATCAATGGAAACCATGTTTGGTCAAGTTCCGTGATTAAAGAGCTACTTCAAAAAGAAAAATACTGAAAATACGCATCAAATTTTTTTTTCCGTCATGCCCTTTATTTGATTGTTTAATGTAGTTACTGTTCAACACAGTGGAGAAACAACCCTGCAACCGTCTGATCTAACAGGAGTTTAGAGCAGATCAAAAATTTGCCGTTCTCCTCTAATCACATCCATTCATTTTTTTTCCCCATCCATCATTCAGATATGATTAGTCGCACTAATTAATCAATTTGTCAATGATGAATGAATATTCTCTCAAGACATGGGACGGAAAACAAAGGCTCGGGCGACTTGAACCCATTTAAAGTTTTCCTTGATGCATAATGTATGTCTACAGGAGCATATTCAGTCGTTCTAATTCAGCACTGAATATTACAAATCCTCCCGTCCTTGAATTTTGAATATTAAGGTTAATGTTTGATTTTCAATTCAGAAAACTAAATTGAAACATCCAAGTCTGACGTTCATTTAATGGACGACAGAGCTTGTACGTTCAATAAATGAGCGTGTAAGTCCCTTCTCATACGCGTATACTGTCATCTGTATAAGTCATTGTCACGCTTGTTTGATAAGTAGTAGCAGTTTCCAGATGCATTAAGCAATCATTCGAAACCACATTCGCTAATGTAAATTGTCCCACTAACTGCATCATGCTTTACATATATAGTACTGGAAAGAGGGAGGCATGGTAGATTAACATTATAAAGAACGATGTTTTACAGTTATACACACAGTGTTATTATGATGGGTTTAGCCCGTCGAACCCAAAAAAATCCAAAATCCGTCTACATACCGCATTCGTATCTGAGAAACAGATTAACATTCTATATTCGAAAAACCAAATGTGGATATGAAGCATCCACACATTTGAAAATTATCCATTTTGTTTTTGTTTTTCTTAAGATTAAAATTTTAATTATGCATATTTAGGGCCACGGTATCTTCTATCTATCATACACATTCGATCAAGGTTGTCACTGCGAAACTATAGTCGGAAAGGTGCTCCGGCCTTATTGTCCAGCCATTTGCACTCCACATCTTCACGGAGAATTCAATTTAACGGGTCCATGTTGAAGACAGCGGAGTAGTCGCTACACTTATATATTTATTGTTTCTTTAAGTTCATAGATTATATTATTCGTATATAATGCATATTAAGTGAACAAAGCTATTTATTAACGTTCTATTTATTCCTTTTTCATTCTTTTATAATCAAAGGGATTGAAATTTTTACGCTAAATCAAAATATTTATTTATGTTTCAAGGTTTATTGATCGTGGATGGATATGATGATTACTCGACATCAATTCGTATCCGTGGATGCGGATAAGATAATTATTCAATATATCTTCATATCCGTGAATGTGCATACAAATATAACATTATTCGTGTGAGGAAACATTCTTTGATAGATCTAAGAATGATGCTATTATCACGTCAAATCACTCTACACTCTCGCCTATCCATTTACTCAAAATCATGTTTCACCTCGACTGTCAAATTATTCAACTCTGTGCCTTTGCAGGCCCGGTTCTAAGGTAAGGCTGGCAAACCAGCTGCCTAAGGCAACGGGAGATGGAGGGCAAAGGCTTATGAGAATGGACTTATAAAAAGTTTTACAACATAACTCAATTGAGTGATAGTGTGTCACATTGGTAATTGGTATCAACCTTGAGTCAAACTCCCGGTGTTCATTCTTGGCTTTGCCATGTTTTGGTGAAATTTTATTTTTATTTGTGCTTAAAATTTTTGTTTGGGCTGGGACAATCAAGTTGATCGGGCCAGGCCTATGCCATTGAAAGACATAGATAAAGAAGTGCAACACTATGCTAACTACTTATGTACAAAACAAACATAAGTGTTTAAAGAAATGACATTAATTGACAGTTAAGAGCTCATTGTGGCAATTCTGCGTGCATGCACATACAGTTCATCATTTGGTGCATGTAGTGATACACAAACATTACATAGTAATTCCATTATTAATCAATGCTTACTTTTAATCACTTCATTCATCGATATGGGTGCAACCATGAAGAATGTTAGCCACTATGCAAAGATGATTAATAATCAAACAACATATATACTCAACAACATCACCAATACATCAAGAAAGACGAAGTAAATTGAGATAAATACGCTAATAAATACATAAGCCATCAAATGGATCAATTAAATAATAATGATGATGATGATAAATAAATAAGAAAAACACTAAGTGAGGAATAAAACCTACAGCAAGCGGTTGCTTGTGTTTATCTTTTTTTAATAATAGTTTTGTAATACCTTTAGTGTAACATTTTTGATGTAAACATAAACTTTTTAAACTACCATTTTAAACTATTAACTCAGTTTTTTAAACCATTTTTAATACGACAATTTTTCGATCAAGGCATCGGATAAAAACAAAATGTAGAAGTAGGCCTCGGCAAAAACTAATTGACAAACTAGACCTCGTTTAGTTATAATTGCGCATTTATGAAATGCACAAGTTATAAAAATTTTTAGGTATAGGTTGCGCAATCCATAAGTACGCAAGCATCAGTTTTAAACTTGCGCAATTTTGAAATGCACAAGCTTCATTTCAGGCATCAAAAAGACAGAAAGCTGAGTCTGAGATTCATTTCTCTCCCAAACTCAATTTTTAACAAAAACCTTCACATTTCCAACCTCAAACTCATTCCAAATCCAAACTTATTAACTAAAAAAAAAAAAAAATTTGATCTATTCCTTCAATCGACCACTAGATTAAGCATAAAATGGAAGCAAGCTCTTCTTCTTCTTCGATTAGAGGTAATTATATTTTGATTGTAAATTGATTACTACTTTAAAAATAATTGTTGTTGTTAATGGAAGAGGTAGTCATGATGATTTCGATGTCAATGTGCTCTAATTTTGGTTTCTTTGTTGAAAATGCCAAAGGATTTGAAGTATTCATATAGCCAAAACCCTAATTTTGTACAAAGCTTTTGTAGTGATAAACAGTTGTTGTTTGTAGAATTGTCTCCCGGACCCGAAGATAGAAGTTTTCTCTATCTTCAAGAACACCATAAGAACCAAAACGACACATTAATGGAGGTAAATGTTCGATGTTGGTAAAACAAGAGAATGCAAATATGAAGCACCAATTTTATTTTATTTTATACATTTCAGGGTGTTGAAATTGTGAAGATATGCGATCATCAAGCAAGCTAAAGGAGATCGATTATAAAGATCCAAGATTGAAGCCAAATCTACGAATCTTCAAATTTTGACAAGCTATGCAAATTGACTACATTCGTCTCGATCATCATCTTATTACCGCTTTATGCAATAGATAGAGGTCGGAAACAAATACATTTCATATGAAAGTCGGAGAGATGACAGTGACTCTAGCGGATGTGCATTTTCTTTTCGGGCTTCGAGCAGAAGGTCGTCCGGTATGTTTGCAAAATTTAGATATCGATTACATCGAATTGGCTCATGACTTGCTTGGTATTTTTCCACCTAAAGAGGAGGTTAAGTCTAAAAGTGAATTATCAATGACTTTGTTTAAAAGTGAATTTTCTGAACCACTACTCGAAGGGGCGACCGATTTAAATATACTTTACCGCACTCGTGCCGTGATATTGTATTTTTTGAGTTGCTGATTATTTCTTGATCATTCGAAAGGGAGATTAAGTTTGAAATTTTTACCTTTTTTGAATGATTTGGCTAACCGTGGTTATCATTCTTGGGGTAGTGATGTCCTATACTATTTGTATAGCGAGTTGTCACAGGTTGCCTTGCAACATCGAAAAGTTTTAGGAGGTTCTGCAACGTTGTTGCAACTATGGTCATGGTAGCATACTGCTATTGGACGACCGTCTATTAGAATTCCTATCGACTTAGATACATATCTACCGTTTGGGCTAGGTGGAATTGTGTTAGGAGTTGGCGTGAGACGCCAAGAAATGATAGTTTCACCGTAATGAATTGGATTTGTTGGCGGATGATGCGGTTACATGGGAACCATATTTATTAGTGTATAAGTTTGGACATCCGAAAGTTGAATAGGCATTCGCCGGTTGGATTGCTAAGAGCCGACTGATTCTATTTTTAGACTTTGAGTTGTATGCACCCGATTGGGTTATGAGACTGTTTTCCATTGATTATCAGCACATTCTCGATCTTTTCGTCCTCCTTGACCCAGAACCCACTAGCTGTATGGCATTTTTGGAGGAAAGTGTTGTTATTTAGCAATCAAGAATTGATCGTGCCGAACGAGCACGTGAGCCTCCGACACCTTTGAGTGAGTACGAGCATTGGTACTGACGAATTTTCCATCGTTATATTCTTAAAAAATGGCAAGGAAGTTGGTTGCGTACACTCCCCGTGCTCCGCTAGAACGTGATGTGGTAAGTAGTGTCATTTCAAAATTTTTATCGTTCAATTTTCATATCATATTGATGCATTGTTATGGCTTATAGTTTAGGTAAGCGGAATATACAACGCTTTGGATGTGGTGGACGAAATAGAAGAAAGTCATATGGAGCCGGACAAGGTCAAAAGCAAGTGCATTGACCTATGACGAATACTTGACAAGATTTTGGATCGGAATAAGCTAAGAAGGCCAGCCAAGCCGCTGCGCATTGTAGAAGAACTCGCACGTTCTATGGAGGAGACACATACTACAATAACGGGTGGGCAAGCTCAATGGGAGGAGGCACATGCGAAGGGGGAGACTTCACAACATCCCGGTCGCGGAACTACAGTTGGATGGCCCGCTTGGTCTGAGGTAGAGCAGCAATACACTAGTGGAGAAACTCATGCTGACTAGACCGTTTGGCATGAAGGACAACGATAATTCGGATATGCTGGACAGTCGACATACGAGCATG
This sequence comes from Allium cepa, assembly GCA_030765085.1. NCBI lineage: Eukaryota > Viridiplantae > Streptophyta > Magnoliopsida > Asparagales > Amaryllidaceae > Allium > Allium cepa. The sequence continues at coordinate 686,437,881 of CM060939.1, read as the reverse complement.
TGCAAGAGCCGCCACAATGTGAAATACAATAAGAAGAACTCATTTTTGGGTCAAATCAACAACAAGAAATTTCACTTTCGACGCCCTCTCCTACATTCGAAGAAGGCCAAGGATTGACTCCCATCGTGTACAAACGGAAGAAGAAGAGAAACACCATCACTTGAGCTTAGGCAGATTCATGGTTGACGGTGTTGGTCTTATTGTTGTTGTTTTTTGGTTGTTAAGGGGTTGTTGACTTGTATGTTTCTATGTTATTGTACGACTTGTTCAATCTTTTTAGGATGATTTTCAACTTTCAGTAGGATCATATTATTTATTTTGTTTAGTGATGGTATTGTTAATGGAATAGTGCGTGCATGCTTTAGGAATTTGAGATTTTGCAAATTTTGGTTTTCCAGTGTGGCAGAGCAGCTCACTGTTTGGAACTGACCCAAAAAACATCGTGCGCTTTGTGGAATGCACAAGCTTTATTGTCAATATAGCTTGCGCATTCCATTCATGCGCAAGCTATTTTTGGGTTATTTTAAAAACACGCTCGCGCGTATATGGATTACGCAAGCTATATTGACACGTGGAGATTAAGTCAAAACACGCTCTATTAGCACCATCCGAACCATGTGAACAAGCCGCTAATACATGAGAGCACGGAAAATGATCTAATGTCGGCATGTTGCATGAACATTTGGCAACATTATCTTTGATATTCATCGTATAGTCAAACAAATGCACATCTTTCACCTGCCATTCAACGAAGCTATATCTCTCTGTAGACATGAGCCTCGATTCTTACATTCTTCTCTGTGCTAATGCTTCCCACATCTTCGACACTAGAAATACAAAAAACAAAGGTCGTATATTTTGTATTAACATAAGTCAAAATACAAGTGCTAACGTATAATCGTACTCACTTTTCCAACGCTTCGACTGATTTGGGTTTATAGCGTTCTGCATCATATTTTGTTCCTGACTAGAAGAGACTCCAGCCATTCCGCTATACCTGTGAAGTAGGTTTGTAAACTCTTCATCTTGATGGCTTGAAAGATACGATGGATACGCCGACCATTGTGTTTCTTGTAACTGTGTGGTGTGCATATATACTCATCCCCAGAGATTATTAGCGCTTGTGTTTCAACCACATTTTCATATTCCACTCTAACAACGTAGATTTCTATAACTCTAGTATACCAATTGAAAAGGTGGAGTTCAAATCAACGTCGTCTTCCAAATCAATAGCGGATGCACCATCATCCCGAACCATTTGACCGCTAATTTCAAATCATGTATCATAGGATTTTCTTTTGTCACTTCATATGCCCTATGTTTAAGCTCTTCGAAACTACATTGATTTTTTATTGTCGATCGTTTTCGCTTTCCGCCCACATATCTAGGCTTACCTTCATCATCAACCAACAATTCGCCATCAAAGTAAAATATAGTCAGAACCTTTGACATTATGTGCAAAATAAGTTCAAATACCACAATCATAGTTTTTATTCACTGACATAACTATAAACATCAATTTCATGAATTACTACCTATAAGTAGATTTTGCTTCCGCAGGCAATCTTCAACCAAAAGCAGTCAACTCAATCTTTACAAAAACACAAACAATCAAATTAATATAATAACGTAACCAATATATTTCATCAATAAAGTCAACAATATCAAATGCATTTCAACAAAATAATAAACTATCTACCTTGCACACGTTACGGGTTACAACAAATAGAAACATTTTTGCAACAACATATTACAAATACAACAGTTCAACATAAAATTCAAATATGACAACTTAACCAAGTCCCAAACATCTACCACATTCCAGGACTTCCACTGTTTGTCATTTATTCTTCATTCACACTTTTCAAACGACTTATTTCGGTTTGCAGTTTGTGGGCATATTCAAGTCCCCTTTCGTACAGGGGTTGATCAATCCATTTAAAATAATTACAATAATCATTTTCACGAGGATTCGATTTATGTTCGCTATCCGAACTACACCCGAAAAATCTTCGTCCAGCATTCTTTTCCTTCCTGCAAACAACCACTACACACATATCTCCGCAATAATAGTTTGGAAATGGTCGTTGTCCCCTTGGCACGGATGGACTAACAGGATGCATAGGCGTTAGCAAATTTCCGTCAACAGTATGTTGATGACCAGGCATTTCCGCAGAAACAACTTCACGTAAACGAGAGTGTAAGGTTGATGATCCTGAATGGAATTTACACGGTAATGGTTCGAACTGTGTTTCCAAAACATGATCACATCAAAGTCAATATGATTTGAACTTGCAACTCCGATCTTTCCTTCAACCTCATCAAAATGTTCACCAATGTTTCATCGCCTATGTTTCAGTCATTAATGTCTATCGTCATACAATAAACAATTAAGGTGTAAAATAGGGATTTCAATTTACTACTACTTAAATTCGGTTTCCTAGTTCGTTAAGCACTAATAACTAATTCAACAACAGCACCATTATCTAATAATTAACTCTACTACCATCAATAACTCTTTATTTTCAACAACATCAACAATAGCAAAATTATATCTTAATTTCCAAAAACATTAGTTATTACCTTTGTTTCGTAACGATGAAGAAGATGATTCCATGTATAGTTTAACAACTATTTGGTTAATAAGGTGATTGTGGATTTGGATATGGAAGAAAAATGGATTTGGATTGAAACATGGGAAGAGTTTGGGGTAGAAAGTAGAAATATTGATAAATGAACTCAGATCTATACTTTGGTCTTTTTAATGCTAAAAAATGAGCTTGCGCACTCCATAATTGCGCAAGCATTAAAATATTGCTTGCGCAATTATGGAATGCGCAACATATAATTAAAATAATTAACACTTGCGCACTGCATATTTGCGCAAGTTTAAACCAAAACGAGACATAGTTTGCTAATTAGTTTTTTCTGAAGTCTAAAACCATAATATGATATTGCTGAAGCCTAATAACAAAAATTGTCCTTTTTAACAATAACGTCTTCTTTGGTGCATATTTCTTATGCTCGTGTTTTTTTAACCAATTTTTTCTTTTTTGTTGTTCAGTAATTTTGCACACATATGTTTGATATACATATCCACAAAATGAAGTAATATCACACACAACATACGTATCTACAAAATGATGCATGCATGCGGGGCTGAGTCAGCTACTACATGTACGTCCAAATTAATTTTACTGCTTTGTACATTTGAATTTGTACAAATACAATTTAGAACACATGATACACTCTGTTTTCATTGACAGTTATTTATATTTTGTATGATGCAAATTAAATAATATTTAAGTCAGTTAGAATTGAATTATATTTAAGTCGGTTAGTTTGCTTTCACGCTTATGTACTATCCTAAATATTGCTTTTAATGCCTCCGTGCGGTTAGAACTTTTTTTTTAAAAGTGGTGGCTTCCATTTGGTGTCCGTAATTTACCTTTTGTGCATATTTTTTTTATAATTTAACCATGAATGATAAGTTTTACTTGATCAACAATAACTCACTGTACATGAAATGCAACTATCTTTATTAATAATTTATTAATTGTAGATGTTTTCATTTTGTATGTCCAATACTGACTAATACGTACGATCTACATGACAAAATATAAATCAATGGTTCAAATGCGATGGGCACATGGAGACAGACTGGATACTGAGGAATAGGTCTAATTTAGTGCCTTTTTTCCCAGTAACTAAATAGAGATGGTCAAGCTGAGAGCCCATTTTGGCTTTGTGGTGATCGATCGCATAAAGTGGAAAAGAATGATTATAGTAAACGTAGAAAAATACTCCAGAGTTGCTCTAAAAGCATCTTCAGTTGTTACAATTCAACCTGAATATTACGAAATTCTTCTCCAGTCGTCAATTCAACCTTGAATATTAAGATTAAAATTCAGTTTTCGATTCAGAAAACTGAATTGGTCTTGGACGCCCATTGATTGGTCGCTAGGGCTTGAGCGTCCAATAAATGAGCGCCCAAGACCCCCCTCCAGCAAATTTATTTTAATGAAAGGGGGGCTGGCGCCGATTTAATGGGCGTCAGAACGTCAGACGTCCATTAAATGGACGCCTGATGTTCAGCAGTTCAGGTGCCCATTCATTGGGATTCTCAGCCCAGTTAAGAGATGAATATTCAGTGACTGTCTGGAGATGCCCTAATGGTCAGCTGTATAAGTTGAATTCTGACTTTGGTCGGTTGAGTGGCTGGAAATTGAAGGGTTAATTGATGAATATGATGCGTGTCTAATTTGGATTCAGAAGTTTGATTTGACAACGTATCCAAGTTATTTTTAAATATCAAATATTTATATCTGCAAATGCAGACAAAAATGGGATACTTATCCACTCCATCTATAATTAATAAAACCAAAAAATAAATGAATTTTTTTGTTCGAATGTATATCCATATCAAGAGTAATGCTTACAAGAATATGAGAAATAAAAAATACGAAAAAAAAAAAACTCTAAAAGCTAGTTGGTTTGAATTTTAGGTTGTGTTTTACGTTTTCGGATGTATTTCAAAAGATGTAAAAAGGAAAAGCGAGCGAAAAAATTCTAACCATTATAATAAAAAAGAAACGAGTGAAGGTATATCTATGTGTTTTTTACTATGCCCAAAAAATACAAAAAATGATAAGTCAAAGTTAAGGAAAATGATGAATAGTTTTGCTCTCGTCTTTTCTTCTTATTCCTAATCCTTACCCTAATTTTCTTTATTTTCCAGCAAACTATCCTCTACAGTACCCTAGTGCCCTAATATCCATGTTCTCCCTACCCTAGGTTTGTTGAATCAGCTCGTGCCAAATGTAAATTCCAGGGTAGACAGAGACAAGAATAGTATAATCAATCGCACATATGCTAAGATAGCAAAATCAAATAAAGATTGTACTTCTCCAGCTCCCAAAAAAAATTACAACTCCAATTAAATTAGTTTTTGAAAAACTAAAAACTTTGCTTTAGATGTGACATGGCTAATAATATGGAAAAAGATTGTAGAAATGGAGTCTTCTGCTTTCCTTGTAATAGCTCTGAGCATAGATCTACAAATTATTCATAAGGAGCATTGAATTGAAGCAGAAAAGGGAAGGAAATCGCGGTAGAGGATTTCAAAGAGCGAAAATTAAATGAATAAGGGAAAGGAAGTGGTATCTGTACAACAATGTAGTTGATGATGGTAAATCTCTTTGAATGACACTTGAAAACTAAGATTCTTTTGCTAAGGGGCACAAAAAGAGCAGAATATGGGTGATTATCACTATTGTAAAAGGAGAGTTCACTGAAAATGACATTGTGGAACTTCTTACTTTATATTTTGGAAAGTATGATTAGAATGTCAAGAAATATAATCAAGAGTTTATGGTACTTTTTTTCAAGTTTTACTCTTGCAATGGATGCAGTCATGAGAAAGGTTATGAAACATTTCAATAAGGCAGCAAAGCTGAGATCATGGAGTTTGGAAGAAGGAAAAATTGATAAAATTTTGACAATTAGGACATGGTTGAGGTTTTATGATCTTCCTATTATATGTTGGGAATCTGAACTATTGGAAGAAGTTGCAGGCGAAATTGGTCTTTTACTCAGTAACGATATGACCGAAGGGAGGAAGTTTGACTACTCTTATCTTGATGTGGAAGTAGAAAGGGATGGAAGGGTTTCTGTTCCCAATAAAATTGAGATTACTATTAATAATGCAAAATATTTAGTTTATGTGGAGCAAACTTCTGTAGAAAGTGATTTAGATACAAATACATTATTCTGGATAGTAACAAAAAGGAAGTTGCGTTTAAAAATACCAGTAATAATCGTGTAACACATGTTGTAAATCCATCTAATATTCTGGATTAAGTTATTGTTAAGGAAGCTGAAACTAACTCTGATGATGCTAATGTTGTTGTATTTAGAACAAATAACTCTGATGAAGTCAGAGATTTCATGAACACAATGGAGCTTATAAATGCTAATGGGAATGGAACAGAGGAGATGCAGAGAACTAAGGAGGCCGAAGAGGATAGTGTGCAAATTTTGGAGGTTGAGATAGAACCCATACTTGTGGTCGAAATCAGTGATAACTCTAGTATGAAAAAAAGCAGACAGAAGAGGATTCGAATCAGCTGAGGAGGAGTGCTAGACTTCTTAGAAAGAAAGAGGATACTTTGGAGAAGCTGATAAAAGGGTAGGAGTAAATCCATGGAGTACACAGCTTCATCGAGTAAGTCTTCTCATCCATTTTATGGGAGTATTCATGTTCCCTGCTGCTCTTTAATCTCTCCTAATTCTAAGCAGTTATATGATACTAGCTAAAAATTGGTATAATTTTTAGTAACGGTGAACATGATATCGAAAACATTAAATCATTAGAGGTATTGAGGGCTCTTAATAATTCATGAAGTTAATTTCATGGAATGTATGAGGTTTAGGCTCTCCCTCTAAATGTGCAAGGGTTAAAAGTTTAATATGCTCTTTGTATGTTGATATCGTATTATTTCAAGAAACTAAGATCACTAATACTAGGGATTTTTTGTTCAACACTGTGGGAGGAAGTATTCAGGATGAATGGAGGGCAGTTGATGCTATTGGGAGTTATTTATGAAAATTTTATTGACTGAAGAAGTGATAAATGGAAGTTTGTTAATGAAAGAAAATTTACTAATGTGCTTCATATTGTTTTGTAAAATATTAGAGATTGGAGTAGATTTTTCTCGACAAATGTCTATGGACCTTGTGATACAGGGGAAAGAGATCATTTTTTAGAATGCTTTTATAGTTATATGGAGGAGATTGATGGTCCTTGGGGTATAAGAGGAGATTTTAATGTTACGAGATCTATCGATGAAAGAAGTGGTAGAGAAGGAAATAAAATTGATAGAGATGTTTGATGAGTTTATAGAAAAATGCAGCTTAGTTAATTTACCTTTGAATAATTTTGATGATGTTGTAAAGGATAAATGGTTTAGTTTGAATGGATGAAGAAATGCAACCAAGAGTATGACGTACAAACTTAGAGAACTTAGAAAAAGTTTGTAAAATTAGGAGAATATTAGTTTTGGAAGCTCAAAGGAAATGAAAATGTTTTTAAGCAAGGAAATTCTTGAGCTTAATGATAATGAAGAAGCTAGAAATCTAAGTCAGGTTGAGACTGAGATTTTTGAAGAAGAAAATGGAGGAATTACTGAAGTTTATTGACTAGGAGATAATCATATTAGACAAAAGATCAAGGGTGAGATGGCTTAAAGAAAGGGATGCAAATATTGTCTATTTTCATAAATAGCTAATGGAAGAAGCAGGAGTAATTTAATTAATCATTTATTAATTGAGGGGCTGAGGAATATTTTAGGGAAATTTACCGAATTCTACATGAGTCTTTTAATAAGTGCTTAGGAGACTTATACTACTGTTAATTGGGGATTAATTTGTGAAGATGCAGAAAGTGTTGATCTCTACTGTTTGGAGCAATAATTTTCTGAGGATGAAATTCATAAAGCTACCTGCAGATAAATCTCCAAGCCCTGAAGTTTTTTTTTTACAAAAGTTTTGGTCAATACCTAAGAATGATATCATTGCTTTGTTTACCAATCTATATGAAGAAAAATTAGATCTTAAATGTCTTAATCATTTTTTGTTAATATTATTAGCTAAACATGAAGGAGCTAATGATGTTAAAGATTTCAAGCCTATAAGCTTGCTTAACTGTATTTTCAAAACTATTACTAAAGTATTAGCTAATAGACTAAGGAAAATGATGGATTCTTTGATTCTTAATAGTTGGTCTGCATTCATAAAGAAAAGAAATATTATGCAAAATGTGGTTATGATTCAGAAGGTGATAAATCATTGTTTAAAAGAGAGAGTACCTTTTGTTATTTTAAAGCTGGACTTTTCAAAAGCATCTGACTTTTTAAATTTGGATTTCTTATTGGAAATTTTAAAAGTTGGAGGTTTTGGTAGCAAATGGTTGAGCTAGATAAAAGGAATATTAAATAGTGGAGCATCATCTATCTTGTTAAATGGTCAAGAAGGTGGGAAGATTGATTCAAAAATGGGTTTAAGACAAGGTAACCGTCTCTCCTCTTCACTCTTTGATATTACAATGGATGTGTTTGCTATGCTATTTTGAGCTGCGGCTAGGGAAGGGGTTGTGGAAATAATTGGAAATTCAATGATAAGTAGGGGCATATCTTCTTTGCAATATGCTAATGATACATTATTTTCAGTTCTCCTTTACCTCACTTTATCATTACACTTAAACTGATTTTACATGGCTTTGAGAACATGTCTGGCCCGATGATTAATTTTATTAGAGTTCAATCATTCCTATAGGGTCTGGATGTAACATTGATGAGGTTGCTATGAATTTAAATTGTAAAGTTGGTAGTTTTCCATTATCATACTTGGAAGTGGTGATTAGATAACAAGCACAAGTATCCAAGCGGTTAAGTGAATCGGCTTTGCTGTGAGAGGTCATAAGTTCCAAACTTGCGTAGCATGATTCGAACGTTTATTGGCATGTGACATGTTGTATATCAAGTACCATATCAAAAAAAAGCGGTGATTAGACCTACAGGTTTGAAACATGATGATTGTTTACCTTTAATAGATAAAATCGGGACTAGACTGACAAGATTAAAAAGTTGTACATTATCTAGAGTTGGGAGGCTTTTCTTGATTAATTCACTGTTAACTGCTTTGCCTTTGTATTAGATTTCTTTTTATAAAATTTCAAGCGGGTTAATTAGTAAAATTGATGAGATAAGGAGGAATTTTCTATGAAAGGATCGTAGAATAGGAAGTGTAATGAAGAATCTGGCTGCTTGGGATTTAGTATGAACGAGGTGGTTTGGGAGTGGTGTCATTGGAAAATTTGAATTTTTCACTCTTGTGTAAGGGGCTGTGGAGAATTTTTGAAAAGAACAACTCTTTATGGAAAAAGTGGATGGAAAATAAATACTATAGTGTACATTTATTGTTGGTATTTTAGCTCCTAATCGTTATACCAATTTTTGAAAATCTATTATTATTATTCAACAAATTTTTAGCATAGAAGTAAAATGAGATGTTGATAATGAGGATAATGTTTTATTTTGGCATAATGTATGGATTATTAATATTTCTCCGAAAAGTTATTTTACTGAACTATTTAGCATATTTTCAAATCAAAGTGCTAGAGTATGTGAATTATACTAACAGAATCCTTAACGGGGAATGTTTGATCCAATACTATAAGTTGATCAATATGTTGAAGAATGTTTCATTTCAGTTGGTTCAAGATGAGGCAAAATGGTCCTTGGGGAAAGGTAAAATTTAGTGTTAAATCCATTTATCAAGAATCTTGATGGTATAATGGTAAACTATCATAAATTCTTATGGAGAGTCTATGTACCACCAAAAGTTAAAATTCACATATGACTTGTCACTAATGAAAAGTTGAACGCTGTTTAAAGATAAATTTTCTATTAAATTAGAAAACTACCGATAAATTTCAAATTAAATTTTCCGCAAGTGCACGGTGTACGAATGTAGCACGTATGCGAGTACGGATCAATCCGTAGGGAATTGATGATTTTAAAATTCTATGCAATCAAATTAACCAAATTTGAAAGTGTGATTAGCTAAAAATGTAAGAAACTAACAAAAACTAGCAAAAGAAAAATAGATAAAAATATTAGAGATTGGAGTAGATTTTTCACGACAAATGTCTATGGACCTTGTGATACAGGGGAAAGAGATCATTTTTTAGAATGCTTTTATAGTTATATGGAGGAGATTGATGGTCCTTGGGGTATAAGAGGAGATTTTAATGTTACGAGATCTATCGATGAAAGAAGTGGTAGAGGGAGGAAATAAAATTGATAGGGAGGTTTGATGAGTTTATAGGAAAATGCAGCTTAGTTAATTTACCTTTGAATAATTTTGATGATGTTGTAAAGGATAAATGGTTTAGTTTGAATGGATGAAGAAATGCAACCAAGAGTATGACGTACAAACTTAGAGAACTTAGAAAAAGTTTGTAAAATTAGGAGAATATTAGTTTTGGAAGCTTAAAGGAAATGAAAATGTTTTGAAGCAAGGAAATTCTTGAGCATAATGATAATGAAGAAGCTAGAAATCTAAGTCAGGCTGAGACTGAGATTTTTGAAGAAGAAAATGGAGGAATTACTGAAGTTTATTGACTAGGAGGTAATCATATTAGACAAAAGATCAAGGGTGAGATGGCTTAATGAAGGGGATGCAAATATTGTCTATTTTCATAAATAGCTAATGGAAGAAGCAGGAGTAATTTAATTAATCATTTATTAATTGAGGGGCTGAGGAATATTTTAGGGAAATTTACCGAATTCTACATGAGTCTTTTAATAAGTGCTTAGGAGACTTATACTACTATTAATTGGGGATTAATTTGTGAAGATGCAGAAAGTGTTGATCTCTACAGTTTGGAGCAATAATTTTCTGAGGATGAAATTCATAAAGCTACCTGCAGATAAATCTCCAGGCCCTGAAGTTTTTTTTTACAAAAGTTTTGGTTAATACTTAAGAATCATATCATTGCTTTGTTTACCAATCTATATGAAGGAAAATTAGATTTTAAATGTCTTAATCATTTTTTGTTAATATTATTAGCTAAACATAAAGGAGCTAATGATGTTAAAGATTTCAGGCCTATAAGCTTGCTTAACTTTATGTTCAAAATTATTACTAAAGTATTAGCTAATAGACTAAGGAAAATGATGGATTCTTTGATTCTTAATAGTTGGTCTGCATTCATGAAGAAAAGAAATATTATGCAAAATGTGGTTATGGTTCAGAAGGTGATAAATCATTGTTTGAAAGAGAGAGTACCTTTTGTTATTTTAAAGCTGGACTTTTCAAAAGCATTTGACTTTTTAAATTTGGATTTCTTATTGGAAATTTTAAAAGTTGGAGGTTTTGGTAGCAAATGGTTGAGCTGGATAAAAGGAATATTAAATAGTGGAGCATCATCTATCTTGTTAAATGGTCAAGAAGGTGGGAAGATTGTTTCAAAAATGGGTTTAAGGCAAGGTAACCGTCTCTCCTCTTCACTCTTTGATATTACAATGGATGTGTTTGCTATGCTATTTTGAGCTGCGGCTAGGGAAGGGATTGTGGAAATAATTGGAAATTCAATGATAAGTAGGGGTATATCTTCTTTGCAATATTCTAATGATACATTATTTTCAGCTCCTTTACCTCACTTTATCATTACACTTAAACTGATTTTACATGGCTTTGAGAATATGTCTGGCCCAATGATTAATTTTATTAGAGTTCTATCATTCCTATAGGGTCTGGATGTAACATAGATGAGGTTGCTATGAATTTAAATTGTAAAGTTGGTAGTTTTCCATTATCATACTTGGAAGTGGTGATTAGATAACAAGCACCATTATCCAAGTGGTTAAGTGATTCGGCTTTGGTGTGAGAGGTCACAAGTTACAAACTTGCGTAGCATGATTCGAACGTTTATTGGCATGTGACATGCTGTATATAAAGTACCATATCAAAAAAAGTGGTGATTAGACCTACAGGTTTGAAACATGATGATTGTTTACCTTTAATAGATAAAATTAGGACTAGACTTGTGACGCCCCACCTCTATACCCACGCTAGCCAAGGACACTATGGGGTAATGCCGTCAACTAGCGCGGAGAATAAGGCTGTTGAGGAGCGACCATCCGTGTAATTGCTTTGCGCGAGCACCGATATGTCAGATAGTCTAACATGCATTTTATTTCAAGAGGAAATTTGACATACCGACACAAACTCAAAGCTACTACACAGTTGCTATAATATCTTCGGAAACAAATATAGAAATAAACATAACATAAATCAGTCACGGACAATTCATATCACAAAGGCGGATGAAGATATGAATATATAACTAACACATGAAAGTGTATATCAGAGTAGTGGTCAAAAAGATCCACAATAATACAAAAGAATAACAACATGTGCTATACAAAAGAATACAACTATGAGCCCATATCTTAAGTGTATACAACGAAATAAACTGCTAATCTAAGTAGTTAGCCAAAAGTCAGAGAAATCAATCCTAAGTGAGAAGTCATGCTAAAGCATCTGTAACATCTCGGTCTGACCCGAGTATTATTTAATAAGAAAATAATAAACGGATCAGTCTAACTATAAATATCAGATGAAACGATGTATAATAAGAGATATGACTAAACACATAATAATCACAATGCCAAGCTATGATATATATAATTAATTGAAAATCAACAAGAGATTAATCAATATCACAAAATCTACACAAGAATCAAAGAAATGTCATACTCCTTATTTCGTTCACCAAACCATAAATATTGACGATTATATCAATGTCAATCACAAAAGTCATCTCAAGAAATCCAGAAGTCACAAAAGTCAATGACACACAAATTCACCAATGCACAAATATTGATAAAACTTATCAATGGAAATCACGAAAATTGGTGAAACACAAATTCTAGAAATCATCTCAAGAAATCCAGAAATCACAAAAAGGGGGAAGACCTATCACAAACGGGAGCATAAAGCCCACTAAAACGTGTATCACAAACGGAACGCTAATTCCATGGTTGCTAATCATCACAAATTGAGCCGAAGCTCCACAAACGGCCCGAAGACCATGGGTTGCTACCCCACCAATTTGAGTCGAAACTCCACAAAATGGGGTTTAGTCTCCCTCGCAGACAAAGAGACATCGCACATTGCTAGTCTAAATCACAAAGATGATCGTCATGATCAACGAGAAGTGTCAATTACACTAAGCTAGTAAATATATGAGTTTAGCTTCATGTCCCATAACCACTTGTTTAACTTAAATATTTACGAACAAACTGTAGATCTCGACTAGAAAATTGTCACAAGAGATTCAATCGAACAAGTCCAAGAATTAATCGACGAAGTAAACGCAAGCGTTTCATACCACTCGTTTTACTAGGTCGTTTAATTAGATTTCTCATACGAGTGAGGTAAAGGCTTGTATATACTAATAGATTGGAAAACGGTTTAAGAAACGAGCTTTGTAATAAAATAAATGTTGAAATCGTTTTGATGAAAGAATTTTGATATTTACTACTAGTATAGAAAACCTTTATATTTTTAAAGTGACAAATCACAAAGAAGATTGTAGGAACAATCAATCACTGAAATTCACATACGAAGATGTGAAAAAAATCCAAAGGAATCGATACCGAATCCATCAAAATGGATATTCCCAAAAATCACGATGAAAATATCATCAAAGTCCATAATAAATGATAACAACAAAAAGGGAATCAACACGAATCGATTAAAGTTGGAAATATACTCAAAAATAGCCAAAATAGGCAAATTAAACAGTTCCATACGTCTGAAGGTCCAATCCAGGAGTCTGAAAACTAATCAGACGTCTGGTTTAGGATCCAGACGTTTGGATTTGTTCTCTGGGAATAATCCAGAGAACACCCAGACGTCTGAAACTTCAAGTCAGACGTCTGAGACCTATCCAGACTTCTGATCCTAAATTTCAGACGTCTAGAATTAGTCTCTGCCTTTTTTTTATATTCTGCGTGGTTATATATTTTCTCTCCAGGTCCAAACCAAACGTCTGGACTTGGTCACCAGACGTCTGGTCACCTGGTCTGGGCAACAATTTGCCTGAGCCAAAGTGGCCAAAACGTATCGGGAGCGATCGGACGAGCAACGACGACTAAGGATTTATGCCTAGCGACAACCCAGCCTTAACGGCTCCTCAATACACCCCGAATATCATTGTCCAAATATTCGTAATAGGATTTTCATAAACTTGGACCAAAACACCCAAATTAGGAAAATTCACCAAATCAATTCAAGTCAAAAGCAAATGAATATGCACAAATGTTAGGAACTCATACCTAACCACAAAGATAGATATAGAAAAAGATGTGAGATAAAAATCTCACCTTTGAACCCTAACGATTGAAGAAGAAGCTCGAAAGCAAAGGAGAATCAACCACTCTTCAAATCCAACTCAAGAACCTTGATTCTAAACTATAAAAGAAGAACATTCCCAAAATTAGGTTTAGGAATTTCTGAATTTGATAAGAGAATGAGTTGGAGAAGAAGAAGAGAAGCTTACCAATGGGTTCTTCTATTAGTTTGGAGCTAGAGCTTGATTTGCAAAAGAAAACTATGGCTTGGAGTTTTAATTTCCTCTTCCACTCTCCATTAACATAAAGCTTGAGTATAAGGAAATGAGAAATGAAGTAATGAAGAGGAGAAGGGGTTGGGACTGAATACATAAGTGGGGTTAATGGGCTCAGCCCAAACCAAAGCCCTAAGTAAAAAGTAGCAAAAATCAACTTACTCCAAACATATCGAAGCTTATACTCAAAAAGGTCGCAAACGGCATTTTAAACTCAATGGGAGTGGTCCCGAGTCCTAATTCGACCGTATGCAAAAAGTAGTTTTTCAGACTAAATTCCGAGTATCGATAAAATATTTAAATAAAATATTTAAATATAAAAATCGATAAATATGCGGGTTGTTACAGACTCCCCTCCTTAAAGAAATTGCGTCCTCGCAATATTTAAGAAGAAAATATAAAGTAACAACCATAAAAGCATATTCAACACAAAAGAAATTTGAAATAAGAAGTTCACCTCAAAGAGCCCGAGAAAGTAAGTTCGGATGTGTTCGCTCGATGAACTCTCTAAATTCCCAAGAACATTCCTTAGGATTTGAAGACCATTGAACTTTAACAAGCGGAACATCTTTATTTCGAAGCCGTTTGACTTTCGAAGCAATGATACGAATAGGATGTTGCTCATAAGTTAAATTAGGCGAAACTTCAATCTCTTCCACAACACCGGGCTCAAGAATAGAATCAGAATCTCGAAGACATTTCCGAAGTTGAGAAACGTGAAACACGTCATGGATAGCAGAAATTTGAGCCGGTAATAAAAGGCGATAATCCATGAAACCAATACGTTCAGTGATAGGAAATGGCCCAATATATCGAGGCGCCAATTTTCCCGATCGGCTGAAACATACAACACCTTTCATAGGTGAAACACGAATAAAAACAAGGTCTCCAACAGAAAATTCTAATTTCCTTCTTCGGTTATCGGCATAGGATTTTTGTCTACTCTGGGCTTCTTTCATTCTATGTCGAATAAGGTCAATTTTCTCTGTGGAATCCCGAATAAAATCTGGACCTAAAACCAGCTTCTCGCGGGCCTCAAGCCAACAAGAAGGAGATCGGCATGGCCTTCCATAGAGTGCCTCAAAAGGTGCCATACTAATACTAGATTGGAAGCTATTATTATAGGAAAATTCGACGAGTGAAATATGATCTTCCCAACTTCCATCAAAATCAAGAACACAAGCACGAAGAAGATCTTCAAGAGTTTGATTCACACGCTCGGTTTGTCCATCGGACTGGGGATGATAAGCGGTGCTAAAATTAAGCTTCGTTCCTAAAGCTTTTTGAAGACTCTTTCAAAATCCACTAGTAAACAATGGATCACGGTCGCTAACAATAGAAGTTGGAACTCCATGAAATTTAACAATCTCTTTAATAAAGAGTTTGGCCAAAAGAGGAACAGTTCGATTAGATCGAACGGGAATAAAATGGGCGGATTTAGTAAGCCTATCAACGATCACCCATAAGCTATCATGACCCGAACGAGAACGGGGAAGGCCGTCAATAAAATCCATGGAAATCTGATCCCACTTCCAAATTGGAATTTCTAAAGATTGCAATAACCCACCGGGCCTTTGATGCTCGACCTTAACGGGTTGGCAAGTCATGCAATGCTTAACGAAGTTAGCGACGTCAAGTTTAATTCCCTCCCAACAATAAAGTCGCTTCATATCTGCGTACATTTTGCTACTACCGGGATGAATGGTGAATTTAGAACGATGGGAATCTTCTAAAATATCTTTGTGAAGATCACCAATATTTGACACGATAAGTCTACCAAATTTTTGAATGCCGCCACGAGAATCGATATCAAAGTCTTTCAAACTTTCAGTATCAATCTTATCCTTAATATTTTGGCCGAGAAGAGCCAATTCAGGATCAAGCCCTTTAGCTTCAAGAATGCGGTCTAAAAGAGAAGGATGAGCCTCAAGGCTACACAAAACAAGTGATGAGCAAAAATCGGATATGCGCTCTCGAATCTCACAAGTGGATAAAATCTCGAGATCGTTCCATTCGGATATCATCATAGAAACAACTGCTTGTTGTTTACGGCTAAGAGCATCGACGACACGATTACCCTTACCGGGAGTATAAAGGATATCAAGATCATAAGGTGAAAGAAATTCGAGCCAACGCTGTTGATGCAAATTAAGTTCCTTTTGAGAGAATAAATACTTCAAAGACTTATGATCGGTATAAAGAACAAATTTCTCTCCCAAAAGATAATGACGCCAAATTCGAAGGGCGAAAACAATAGCCGCGAGTTCTAAATCATGTATGGTGTATCTAGTCTCGGCAGGCTTTAATTGCCTTGAAGCATAAGCAATAACACGTTCTTTTTGCATAAGAACGGCACCCAAACCAACGCGATTGGCATCGGTATAAACAACGAAATCTTGATTTCTTTTAATTTCTGAAAAGAAGTTTCACATTTGTCCGACCAAATGTATTTAACACCTTTCTTCGTTAAACTAGTGAGAGGCACGACAACCTTAGAAAAGTCTTTGATAAAACGGCGGTAATAACCCGCCAATCCAAGAAAACTACGAATCTCCGTCACACTCTCCGGTCTCTTCCAATCTTGAATCGCTTCAATCTTTGAAGGATCCACAGAAATTCCGGATTCGGAAATAATATGACCGAGAAACTTCACACGAGATTGCCAAAAGTGGCATTTAGAAAACTTTGCTTCTAAACGATTACTCCTAAGAGTTTCCAACACAATTCGAAGATGCTTCTCATGTTCCTCCTTGGTTTTTGAATACACAAGAATATCATCAATAAAGATGAGGACAAACCAGTCGGGAAAGTCTTTGAAAACTTTATTCATAAGGTCAACGAAATAAGCCGGATCATTCGTTAGACCAAATGGCATAACAAGCCATTCATAAGATCCATAACGAGTACGGAACGATGTCAAAGGAATACTATCCTCTGCAATACGAAGCTGGTGAAAACCAGTAGCTAAGTCTAATTGTGAAAAGACTCTAGCACCACTAAGCAGATCGATTAGATCATTAATCCGAGGTAAAGGATATTTATTTTTGATAGTAAGATCATTAAGCTTGCGGTAGTCAATACAAAGCCTAAGTGTACCATCGGATTTCTTCACAAAAATAGCTGAAGCTCCCCAAGGCGAGGAACTAGAGCGAATAAATTGCTTCGTCTCCAATTCGGATAATTGTTTATGCATCTCCTCGTTTTCTTTATTGGACATACGATAAGGAGGACGAGTGATAGGTTGAGCTCTAGGAATGAGATTAATTCTGAGCTCAATTGCTCGCTTAGGTGGTAATCCTAAAACGGGCTCAAATATGTTGAAAAATTCACGAACAACGTGAATAAGAGAAATAATATCTTCCTCGTCATCACGAGGATTTAAAGAATATAACGATGCAACCAAGTTGGAATCCGAATCTTTAAGATTAATAGAAATCTGCTTAACAGATTGAGGATGTCGAAGATGAATAGTCCACTCAGGACATAGGATATGAGCTTCATAACGGTTAAGCCAATCCATTCCCAAAATCATTCCAAAGCCTAAATAACGCATGACATGCAAATCGGCTAGGAAAGGAAAATCACACAAAATAATCTCCACATCTTTACAAAGCAAACTAAGAGTTGCGGATCCACCAACCGGATTCGCAATTCTCAAAGAAGTCATTAAAGCAACAACACTTAAAGAAAAAGTATCAACAAGCTCTTTTGATATAAAAGAATGGAATGCTCCCGTATCAAAAAGAACTCGAATAGGTTGATCATGAAATAAAACAATTCCATCAAGAATGGAATGAGAAATACCTTGGCCACGAGATGTGTTGCCAGGGGATTGAGCAACATTTAACTTTCCCTCCTTCCTGCCTTGAAGCTTGGGGCATGAAGATATACATGACCGGGAACTTTGCAGTAGCGATAAGAGAGATACTTTGGGCACTTGTTCGCGTAATGGTCCTTCGAACCATAATTATAGCATTCCCCACAAACAAAGGAAGAAGTCTTTGCCACAGAGGTTGCTGGCTTCCCTTTCTTATTGGGATAAGGGCCTTTGAATTTACTGGGCCTTTTCTTGTTGTTGTTGAAACTTGGTTTGGAACCCACCACTTCAACATCATTCTCCCTATCCGCCTCTTCAAGACGAAGAGCGATATCAATGAGTTGGTCGAAAGAAACTTCTAATTTTAGAAGCAATGACTTCTTGAGATTTTTGTTTAAGCCATAGACAAAGCTTTGATTTTTCTTCAATGGGGTGTTGATCACTACAAGAAAACTTACTTTTAACTGCATATATTGTCAGCGTTTGGCCCTCAAATGCAGTAAAACTTGTTTCACACGGAGTCTAATTCGCGTACCAACGCTGAGAATTTTATTAGGTCTGTAAATTTAATTGCCGCTTCTCTCCTTCCACTTTGCAAAAAAAATTCATTTTCCCTCTTCCATCTATACTGGCACTCCCTTAATCGGTTCTCCTTTATTTTTAATTTCCTTCTAATTTCACTTGTTCTTCGATTTTCCTTCGGTGGATTTGATCGTCGCTGCCCTAATTCCTTATTCATGCTTTAGGTATAGCTAATTCCTCGATTTTAGGTCTATTTGATTCATCGATTTTTAGGTTTATGTCATTGGTTAATTTTGATTTCATATTTTAAGCATGTCGCTTTGAGGATCGCCCTTAGTCGAACTTTATTTGATCTTTAATTGTCGAGATAACTTTCTGGAAATTCGATAGAGTCGAACTGCTGACAAAGTTCAACTGCTTCAGGTAGCTTCAGTAGATGAAACAAAATACTTTTATTTGATTTATTACTAGGTTCTGTTTGTTTTGAATAAAAGATGTTTGATTACTCATCTAATTATCGATTTAGAAGCTTATTTATTTTTGATTGTAGTAAGGCTCCTATTAAGAGGAAAGTGTTTAACACCTTTTGTTATGATTATCTTAAGTTCTTTAAACTGAATGATGATTTCTTCCATATATCTCTATTAACATCTAGGAAATTACAATAAATTTTGAATTTGAAAATCTCCTTTTGATATTTTAGGTTTAAGAAAATTCAAAACTCTTAAATTTTTTGACAATTGTAATGTTTATTTCTGTATTTTTTAATTCAAGCATTTTAAAGTTGATTTTATAAACCAAGAATATTTATATTTTTCAAACCGAAAGTCTCAGAATATCGAGTATTCTATAGATAATTTTTTATATAGAAAACCATTATTTTTAGAAATTGTAATTTTGAAGATAGGAAGCTTTATTGGTTCAGCTATGCCATATATAATACAATCAGCATCGTTTTATTTTGCATCTGTATCCTTTTTGTGTGATATCAACACTAATTAAAAGAAGCATCAATTTTATTGGTTCAGTTATCCTTTTAGATTCCAAAGTTTAATTGTTTTATATTGTTTATATTTTTGTAATAGATTGAACTATCAATCCACCACTTTCTCCTTTAGCTGAGTTGGAACTTGAATTCGTGCAATTAGGTGTAATAGGAGATAGACTGCAGCATTAAAATAAAGCAAAACAATGCAAAAATGTATTCATAGGTGAATGGCGATGTATTGAGCTGAGCTGAAACATGAAGTTAAGAATTGAGCTGAGCAGGTTGATGTTTATGTACTGAGTTTGGTAACTTTTCAACTTCTGTATTTATTCGATTTCACCAATTAATCAGGAATTTATGTTATTTTTTCCAAAAAAAGTGCACTTCTATTTTATTTTTAACAAAAGTAGATGTTAATCTGTTAATTACTTCTCAGATGATCAACATCAATACTTTGTATAACCACTATCTATTGTTCCTTGTGAAGTCACACTGGAACTATATCATTTGTCCTAACAGAATAGAATGATATCAGATTTTTACCATACAGTTTAAATCAATTAAGTTCATTAAAGATCTGGGCTACTTTGACACAAATCCAATGCAAGATACTAGACAGTTAGAAAGCCTTGAACAATTTTACTTTTGGTTCCTGCATAATTCAACAACAATTAATTTTTTGTGTGCACTAATAAAAGATGCTATTAGTTGATGTCACAACAGTTCCTTCGAGCTTGCTGGTTGCTGAATGGGACACTACAAGAATAATCGTCATTAACTGCATGTGGTTACAGCGTTGTATTATAACCTGCTGTTTTCATGCTTATAAACTATAGGACGATATGAGAAAAATGAAGTATAGATGCTGTGAAAAACACAATAGTACAAAACACAATAGTACACAATAGTATTATAACCCGCTGTCTTCCATTTGTGAATTTTCTTTATAGTTACTAATATAGCCTATTCGGTTGAACATGTTTCACCTTTATTCTCTATTCCGGTAAGGTGGGAAAACCTTATCGACACATTAGAAGTTGATGTCAAACTATTTTCTTACATAATTTTTTTCAATAAATTACCTGCCTTGTTCGGATCTAAATGTCATATTATATTATAGCATTTTAAAAAATGGAAAATAATTTGTAGTGAAAATTTATTATATTAGTGCCATGTAAGTATCATTTAAAATGATCAGATTATATAAAAATTTGGTAGATAAATGTTTGATTGAATTATCAAATGAAATGCTAATTCTTGTTGCAGCTGGTGCTAATTCTATACAAGTCACTCATAGCTTTGAGGAAACTATTAAAGCTTTGGTTTTCAGAACCCAAGCTAATGTCAAGGGGAGTAAATTTTGTTATTTATTCTATGTTCTATGCCTAAAGTTTTAAATACAGTTAGCGAATAAGTATCAAACAGTCAGTAAAGTAAATAAGTATTGTTTACTATAATATTTAGTATTTACATACAAAATTTCAAACTGTCAAAAAATTAAATGTAAAAAATATAACAGCATCCCTAGAGTCAATATATAAATTCTTTTGAGTAGCATATTATAGCCATTTTTTGTTTTTCATGATTCATCACATATCAAATAATTGCACAGAAGTTAAAAAGAAAAAAGAAACAAGTACATATGTTTGGGAGGAGAATAATAACAATACTATAAAATATTTTGAAGAAGAGTATAATGTTCCGGAAATAAAATAATATTTCGAGAAAAACTATAAACAATGTTTTGAAAAGGATTTTTTTTGTTTGAAATGGGTTAAATAACGTTTTGACAAAAAAAGGTCTTATATTTTGAAAATGTTATAGTGGTATTATGATTACAAAAAATTCTGAACTAATTAAATGCTTCTTGCCATTGAGAATATATCTCCAGTTACAAATTAAATTCTACATTAAGATGACACCAGAGCTTATTAAAATCTTACTTCCTAGTGTGTATAGAAAATGAGTTAAGGCCATAAGTTAACTATTCTTTGTAACCATGATGTCTCTGTAGTAAAAGTGCAGAAATGGAATTAGATTTCAATTATAGTCTGAAATGTGCAAGAGGTTGAAGCTTACTTGAGTTTAGAGAAATTTTAATTTTGGAATTGCTGAATAATCAAAGGCTTGATTGGCAAGAAGTCTGATCTGATTCTTTTTTTATGAGAAGTGAGGTGGATAGATTGAAATAGAAGCCAACTTCTGGAGGCAAAAGTTAGAAATAACCAACAAATTTTGATAGTTTGTGAAGTGAATTCACAGTAACGGGAAAAAAAGGAATACATTTGCTATGGACCTAAATTGCAAAATCAGGGAGCAGAATGCACAACATTAATTCCAAATCTTAGACTGATGAAATCATTAGCTGAAACATGGTTAGAATGATTGGATTTTGATTATGTTGATGGGAAATGTTTTTTTCAAAGAGTATATATTTT
The DNA here is from genome assembly GCA_030765085.1 of Allium cepa. Lineage (NCBI taxonomy): Eukaryota > Viridiplantae > Streptophyta > Magnoliopsida > Asparagales > Amaryllidaceae > Allium > Allium cepa. The sequence continues at coordinate 686,415,922 of CM060939.1, read as the reverse complement.
GAAATATTTCTTGTTCTGGTTGCCATATAACATGCAATTGAAGTATACGTCGGACCTTAGAGAATATCATACAAAAAATTAAATCGAATAGTTTGGAACAAAAGCATGTCTTAACTCAGTGTGGCAATCTGTTTTAGTTTATTTCTAAATCTTGGTCATTATGGTCATCTTGAAAATTCTTTTCAGTTTAATGAGCGTGACATTTATACATGTGTAATTTATACAGTTTGGGTTCAGCCAGAGCAGTCAACAGGATGATATAGATGTTGTCACTATCGTATAAGGTCTAAATGATATTGATGAGGCATAGTTGAATAGCATAAAAATTGGGAAGATTCCTAAATTTTATGCTATTTAGCTCTTGCCTTATCAATATCATAGGTAATCTGAAGATTCTGGACTTCGGTTAAGCTCCTTTACTGGGCTGGATGTATTGCTTCACCCTACGTGTGGGACTCCGGTTCATGCTGTGATGGCACAAGGTAACCTAAATTCTCATCACGCAAAGGTAACTAATAATATTATTTAGTTATTTTCAGCAAGTAATTTCCTTTATGTTATATACCTGATTATTTCTGAAGCATACTGTTCCTAATCCAATGGTGAGATCATTTGGTAAAGTTTGCACAATTCATCGGAGGCTATTCAAGAATCTTCGATAAGTTTGCAACAAGATTCTTTGGATAAGAAGAGGAAAGAAATTGATGACCAGAGTTGCTTTAATTTAGCTCAAACAAAGGTATTCATGATCCTTTTTTTTTATTTTTTTATTTTATTATTATTTCGATTATCCCCGTTGTGGTCGTCCGCATTGCAACATCATTCCTGTATCCTTGTCCGCATTGCAGTGGTCCATCTCATTCCCGTTTGCCCTCGTCCTCATCCTCGTCCCCATTGCAGGCTCGAGCAATCGTTAGCCCTAGTTCTCGCTGTAGTCAATGGATAGGAATTGGTAGACATCAGCACCATTTATCCTCGCAGTTTCAGAGTAAGTTATACCTGATTGGCTTTTCCCTTTTTTCTATTTTTAAATTAATTTTCAGATATTGTATATGTAGCAAGCTCTACTGAAGTAAATGGCCAATATGTATTAATTAACGTCCTTCATTTAGTTTGTGTTATTTAGTAATTTATTTGATCCAAATTATTATCATCTAGTTCGGTCCGAACACCTCCTTAGGCTTTAACATGTTATACATCTTATAGTCACATGTTTGATCAACGTGTCAAACTAGAAAATATCTATGTCTTTCATGCTTATAAAGCCCCAATATTTTTCATATAGCTCTAGGAGAAACATAGATATCCAGAGGTCTGAATGAATTTTAGCACTATCAAAAAATAAATAATAGAACTAAATTGTTAATATTATTTGTACCATTTCGTTGAAGATAAAGTTAGATATATTATTTCATGAATATTTCTGCTAAAAATGGCATGTTTTTGCAGATTATTGCTTTGGACCATTGGCTTGAGATTGTAGATTATAGCTCTAAGACTTAGTAACCTCTGCTTTCATATTGTTTTGCTTTCATAATTGTTTTATACCTGCTAATCATCAATAATTAATTTCTTACTATAGAAACAGCCGTCAGCCTAGTTGAGTTTGCAAATGCTATGAGCAATTGGTTCAGTTCACATTGCAAGGTTTGAGCCTTATGTTTTTAGTGACCCCTTGTCTTATCTTTCTAATTTTCATTTTTTTATGCATAGTTGTAGCTTACAACTTGAGAATGTGGCCAATTATAAGAGCTTTTCTTTAATCAATTATAAGAGCTTTAGATTTTAATTTGGTACTTGCAACTTTTCTTCTTTTACTTTTATAATTATTCTTGATGAAGAGTATCCAATTGCAAATCTACAAATTTAAAGCATAAATGATTGGTATGGATAGAGCAGTTCTGCCAGTAAATTTACAAAATAAATAAACAAATGAAGTAGAAGGCTTCATTCATTTACAAATTATCAGAATGGTGATGGTTTTGAATCTAATAACAAGAGTAGACCACAGACAACCATCCTTTTAATTACGAAATAGTATTATTGTGCTTTTGAATTCAAATTCTACTAAGTACTATTACTTAATTTTCGATTTTTCTTAATGAAATGGTCACATTTATCTTTGTTGACTCCCAGTCTGTGTTGACTCCCAGTTTGGGAATCAATATCTTCGTGGTTGACTCCCAGTCTGTGTGATATTGTGAGAAAACAACTATTTGTCGTTAGTTGTATATGTGTATGCTATATCAAAATGATACATCTGATTCTCCAATTTGTATGAATGTTTAAACATGCTTATATGCAGTTCCTAGTTAAGAAAGGGGAAATATCTACACCTCATGCTGATTACTGTCTTCCTGGAATAACCCGTGCAACTGTAAGTTCCCTTACATTTGCATCTCTAGCATATTTTTACGTGTTTATATTATTGTTATTGTTATTGTTATTGTTATTATAGGTTATGGATCTTGTGATGCAAGAGGGATTGTTGTTACGTGAGAGGCGCATCAGCTTACCTGAATTTCATTCTGCGGATGAGGTTTGCCATTTGCATAAATCCTATCACTTCATAAAATTTAATGCCTAGTGATAATACTGATTATGCAAATTTTTACAGTATATTTATGTTAAATTATCTACTTAGTGCAAGCCTCAAACTTTGAGCATTTTTTATAAGCAGGTGTGGACAACAGGAACAATGGGAGAGCTTACCCCAGTGAGTTCTTTGGCCTTTGTTCTCATCAATTATGATCAACTTCCAATGCACACACACACACACAATCTTCATTCTCAGTAATGTAAACATATTTTCTGAAGGATTAACTTGTAGATTATCTTGCTCAGCACGGTGCCTTTATTATAGACATGGATATGCTTCTTCAATAATCTGTACCATTTGGTGCATTGTTTTTTCTTCACTGTGTAAATGTTATCTTCACAGGTTACTATGATCGATGGCCGTGTTACTGGAAATGGTAAAGTTGGTCCCATAACTCGAAGAATCCAAAATGCTAGCTTACCTTCATGCATGGCCTTGCAAGCGTATACTTTTTTTTAGTGTGCAGGCATAAATTTTGATTTTTCATTCAGGCTTGCTGTTATTAAACTTTAATTGCTTGTAGCGTGTTCTTTGTTAGAGATTCAGGTTGTTAGAGATTCAGGTGATAGATGAAATCGGCGATTGTAGTGATGTGTACCACTATTTGATTGTCACGACTATTTGTTTTTTCGGAATAGTTTGAATTGAGGCGGCGATTGTAGAGGTAGGTCAGGTTATTCAAGGAGGTGGTGAAGTTTGTTCGAGGTGATTGGGGAAGCTGAGTTGCGGCAATCGATTGCTAGCGATGGTTAGAGGAAATTGGGGTTGCTGGAGTCGTGGTATTTCAAGGAAGTCGCGGTTGTGAGGATTTGGGGAATTGGGTTTCTGGTTGTTCAGGTGATATCGTTTTTTGGTATTTCAGCTGAAGTGGAGTCGAGGTTGCACTACTGACAGATTGAAGTTTGTCAGTTGATGGTGGTGTCAGTGCGGCATGGTGGAAATGCAGATTTGGGAGGTCGTAGCTTGTTTGTAGGAGGAAGTTGTAGTTAATTTATTGTGCTGCAAGCAGTGGTCAGGTTGGTTTGTTTTTGTATGTGACTGTTTGGTTGAGAAATGGAAGGATTGTAGGCAGTATGTGGATAGTGTTCTTATTGTTTTGCTGCAGGTTAAGTGTGAATGGGACAGGTATGTGATATGGTGGTGGTGTTCAGTTGAAGGTTTGGGGGATGATGGCAGCAGTCTGTCTGAAATGTAACAGTGATGGTGGGAGAAGAGTCGAGTAGGTAGCCAGATTTGATGATGTGGTTGATTGTTGAACAGGGAATGTGACGAAGGTAATGGTTGAAATGTTGATATGGTTTGGTATTGATGAGGGTAGAATAGAACAGAAGTGAATGGAGAAAACATGGCAGTTTGGTGCAGAGATGTCGAAGCTTGGTGTTTGGTTTAAGAAACAGAGAATGTGGCAGCAAGTGTGGATGTGGATGGTTGATTGGTGATAGAGGTTGTTGGACTGCAAGTGTTTGAGGTGGAGGAAATGGTTGGTAACGCAGAAGAGGGTGCTTTGGTATGAAGTGATCTGCAGTGAAGTTGTATAGGCAGGTAGTTTGCTGAAGAGTTGGCTGTGTAATGTTGATTTGTAGTTGTAGTAGTGTGGTATATGCAGCAAATGCAGTGATGTGGAGCAAGAGGAAAGGTGGATTGAAGTTGGGTAGAGGATGTTGGATGTTTTTGTGGAGGAAGGCAGCAAGCAAGGGGATCGGTGTTACTGTGTTTGGTGTAAGAATATTGTATATTTTGAATATGAAATTTCATACGTTGGTTATCAAATATGTGTCCAAAATGTGGTATTGATATAATATGTTGATTTTGAATTGTGATATTGATATAATATGTTTTGAAATGTGATACTGATATAATATGCTAATTTTGAAATGTATATATACACACATTATGGTTGATGGTTGGTGAAATGGACTTAAACATTTAACAGCGTTTTTAAAATGCTGATAAAACCTTCCATAGCGTTTATAAAACGCTGTTGAAAGTTTTAACAGCGTTTATTTCTTGTCATTGTATATCCCTGACTTTTAACTGCATGTCGATATACAGCATACATAAAAACACTGTTAAAAGTTTTTATAGCGTTTTTAAAACGCTGTTAAAACCTTCCATAGCGTTTATCAAACGCTGTTGAAAGTTTTAACAGCGTTTATTTCTTGTCATTGTATATCCCTGACTTTTAACTGCATGTCGATATACAGCATACATAAAAACGCTGTTAAAAGTTTTTATAGCGTTTATAAAACGCTGTTAAAACCTTCCATAGCGTTTATAAAACGCTGTTGAAAGTTTTAACAGCGTTTATTTCTTGTCATTGTATGTCCCTGACTTTTAACTGCATGTCGATATACAGCATACATAAAAACGCTGTTAAAAGTTTTTATAGCGTTTTTAAAACGCTGTTAAAACCTTCCATAGCGTTTATAAAACGCTGTTGAAAGTTTTAACAGCGTTTATTTCTTGTCATTGTATATCCCTGACTTTTAACTGCATGTCGATATACAGCATACATAAAAACGCTGTTAAAAGTTTTTATAGCGTTTTTAAAACACTGTTAAAGGCCCTGTTTGTTGTAGTGGATGTATTCAACCCCATATTTGAAGAGAGATTCAAAAGACGCGATATAATCTGTCGCGGAAGATTCACCTTGAACAAGGTCTATAAAACGGCGAGCCAAAGTCACCTTCTCAGCTTTTTGCACGAATTTTAATTGAAGCGTTCCCGGAATTGCTCCTGGGTGAGATCCGCTTCATTAATCTCAGAAGTAAGAAGTTTGTACCAGTCTAATGCTCTTTCTTGAAGCATACTAGAAGCCACCTGAACTCGGTGAAGATCAATGAGGTTCATGCGAGAAAAGATTCGATCGCATGTCCTTAACCAAGCCTAAACTTCAATAATAGTTTCAGAACCTTTAAATGGCTTCCCACTCAGGTTGGTGTAATCATTGCACAAACGTGCAAACCCAGATTTAGGGTGAGTAGGTTACGGATTAGAACCAGCTGCTTGAGCCTTTGTGACAAGGTCTAGAAGTTACTGGGTAGTCATAAAAACTCCATCTTGAGGTGGAGCACTAGATGGTCCAGCTCTGCGACGACCAGGTCTAACCATTTCTCTTCTCTTAGAATGAAATAAAGAAGAAAAAAAAGGTTATTCACTAAATGAATATCAAGCAATCTTGATAGATAAAGCAAGGAATCATAAAGAAAATAGGATGAATCGGTACGAAGACACGAATAAATCCTAAGGCGCAACCCCTAAGAAAGACTTAGGACTATGATCCTTGTTAAATTATTCTACATTGTTCCAAAGTTTGGCTCTGATACCAAGCTGTGACACCCCACCTCTATACTCATGCTAGTCAAGGACACTACGGGGTAATGCCGTCAACTAGCGCGGAGAATAAGACCGTTGAGGAGCGACCATCCGTGTAATTGCTTTGCGCGAGCACCGATATGTCAGATAGTATAACATGCATTTTATTTCAAGAGGAAATCCGGCATAACGACACAAACTCAAAGCTACTACACAGTGGCTATAATATCTTCGGAAACAAATATAGAAATAAACAGAGCATAAATCAGTCACAGACAATTCATATCACAAAGGCGGAAGAAGATATGAATATATAACTAACACATGAAAGTGTATATCAGACTAGTGGTCAAAAAGATCCACAATAATACAAAAGAATAGCAACATGTGCTATGCAAAAGAATACAACTATGAGTCCATATCTCAAGGGTATACAACGAAATAAACTACTAATCTAAGTAGTTAGCCAAAAGTCAGAGAAATCAATCCCAAGTGAGAAGTCAAGCTAAGCACCTGTAACATCTCTGTCTGACCTGAGTATTATTTAATAAGAAAATAATAAACGGATCAGTCTAACTATAAATATCATATGAAACGATATAGAATAAGAGATATGACTAAACACATAATAATCACAATGCCAAGCTGTGATATATATAATTAATTGAAAATCAACAAGAGATTAATCAATATCACAAAATCTACACAAGAATCAAAGAAATGTCATACTCCTTATTTCGTTCACCAAACCATAAATATTGACGATTATATCAATGTCAATCACAAAAGTCATCTCAAGAAATCCAGAAGTCACAAAAGTCAATGACACACAAATTCACCAATGCACAAATATTGATAAAACTTATCAATGGAAATCACGAAAATTGGTGAAACACAAATTCTAGAAATCATCTCAAGAAATCCAGAAATCACAAAAGTCAATGACACACAAATTCACCAATGCACAAATATTGATAAAACTTATAAAAGGAAATCACGAAAATTGGTGAAACACAAATTCTAGAAATCATCTCAAGAAATCCAGAAATCACAAAAGGGGGGAAGGCCTATCAAAAACGGGAGCATAAAGCTCACCAACACGTGTATCACAAACGAAACGCTAATTCCATGGTTGCTAACCATCACAAATTGAGCCGAAGCTCCACAAACGGCCCGAAGACCATGGGTTGCTACCCACCAATTTGAGTCGAAACTCCACAAAACGGGGTTTAGTTTCCCTCGCAGACAAAGAGACATCGCATATTGCTAGTCTAAATCGCAAAGATGATCGTCATGATCAACGAGAAGTGTCAATTACACTAAGCTAGTAAATATATGAGTTTAGCTTCATGTCCCATAACCACTTGCTTAACTTAAATATTTACGAACAAACTGTAGATCTCCACTAGAAAATTATCACAAGAGATTCAATCGAACAAGTCCAAGAATTAATCGACGAAGTAAACGCAAGCGTTTCATACCACTCGCTTTACTAGGTCGTTTAATTAGATTTCTCATACGAGTGAGGTAAAGGCTTGTATATACTAATAGATTGGAAAACGGTTTAAAAAATGAGCTTTGTAATAAAATAAATGTTGAAATCGTTTTGATGAAAGAATTTTGATATTTACTACTAGTATAGAAAACCTTTATATTTTTAAAGTGACAAATCACAAAGAAGATTGTAGGAACAATCAATCACTGAAATTCACATACGAAGATGTGAATAAAATCCAAAGGAATCGATACTGAATCCATCAAAATGGATATTCCCAAAAATCACGATGAAAATATCATCAAAGTCCATAATAAATGATAACAACAAAAAGGGAATCAACATGAATCGATTAAAGTTGGAAATATACTCAAAAATAGCCAAAATAGGCAAATTAAACAGTTTCAGACGTCTGAAGGTCCAATCCAGGCGTCTGAAAACTAATCAGACGTCTGGTTTAGGATCCAGACGTCTGGATTTGTTCTTTGGGAATAATCCAGAGAACACCCAGACGTCTGAAACTTCAAGTCAGACGTCTGAGACCTATCCAGATGTCTGATCCTAAATTTCAGACGTCTGGAATTAGTCTCTGCCTTTTTTTTATATTCTGCGTGGTTATATTTTTTCTCTCCAGGTCCAAACCAGACGTCTGGACTTGGTCACCAGACGTCTGGTCACCTGGTCTGGGCAACAATTTGCCTAGGCCAAAGTGGCCAAAACGTATCAGGAGCGATCGGACGAGCAACGACGACTAAGGATTTATGCCTAGCGACAATCCAACATTAACGGCTCCTCAATACACCCCGAATATCATTGTCCAAATATCATAATAGGATTTTCATAAACTTGGACCAAAACACCCAAATTAGGAAAATTCACCAAATCAATTCAAGTCAAAAGCAAATGAATATGCACAAATGTTAGGAACTCATACCTAACCATTAAGATAGATATAGAAAAAGATGTGAGATAAAAATCTCACCTTTGAACCCAAACGATTGAAGAAGAAGCTCGAAAGAATCAACCACTCTTCAAATCCAACTCAAGAACCTTGATTCTAAGCTATAAAAGAAGAACATTCCCAAAATTAGGTTTAGGAATTTCTGAATTTGATAAGAGAATGAGTTGGAGAAGAAGAAGAGAAGTTTACCAATGGGTTCTTCTATTAGTTTGGAGCTAGAGCTTGATTTGCAAAAGAAAACTAGGGCTTGGAGTTTTAATTTCCTCTTCCACTCTCCATTAACATAAAGCTTGAGTATAAGGAAATGAGGAATGAAATAATGAAGAGGAGAAGGGGTTGGGACTGAATACATAAGTGGGATTAATGGGCTCAGCCCAAACCAAAGCCCTAAGTAAAAAGTAGCAAAAATCAACTTACTCCAAACATATCGAAGCTTATACTCAAAAAGGTCGCAAACGACATTTTAAACTCAATGGGAGTGGTCCCGAGTCCTAATTCGACCGTATGCAAAAAGTAGCTTTTCGGACTAAATTCCGAGTATCGATAAAATATTTAAATAAAATATTTAAATATAAAAATCGATAGATATGTGGGTTGTTACAAGACCACAAGATTAAAAAGTTGTACATTATCTAGAGTTGCGAGGATTTTCTTGATTAATTCACTGTTAACCGCTTTGCCTTTGTATTAGATTTCTTTTTATAAATTTCCAAACGGGTTAATTAGTAAAATTGATGAGATAAGGAGGAATTTTCTATGAAAGGATAGTAGAATAGGAAGTGTAATGAAGAATCTGGTTGCTTGGGATTTATTATGAACGAGGTGGTTTGGGAGTGGTGTCATTGGAAAATTTGAATCGTTCACTCTTGTGTAAAGGGCTGTGGAGAATTTTTGAGAAGAACAACTCTTTATGGAAAAAGTGGATGGAAAATAAATATTATAGTGTACATTTATTGTTGGTATTTTAGCTCCTAATCGTTATACCAATTTTTGAAAATCTATTATCATTATACAACAAATTTTTAGCATAGATGTAAAATGAGATGTTGGTAATGAGGATAATGTTTTGTTTTGGCATAATGTATGGATTATTAATTTTCTCCGAAAAATTATTTTACTGAACTATTTAGTATATTTTCAAATCAAAGTGCTAGAGTATGTGAATTATACTAACAGAATCCTTAAGGGAGAATGTTTGATCCAATACTATAAGTTGATCAATATGTTGAAGAATGTTTCATTTCAGTTGGTTCATGATGAGGCAAAATGGTCCTTGGGGAAAGGGTAAAATTTAGTGTTAAATCCATTTATCAAGAATTTTGATGGTATAATGGTAAAGTATCATAAATTCTTATGGAGAGTCTATGTACCACCCAAAGTTAAAATTCACATGTGACTTGTGTAACGACCCTAGATTTTAATTTAATTTAAATTGATAATTAAATGAATTTCTGAATAAAATTGTAAGGGAAATTGATTATAAATGGAAGCGAGTTTCCCCAAGTTCAAATATATTCTATATAAATCATTTAAGTTTTTAAATATTATATATATATGTGTATATGTGAATATATATATATATATATATATATATATATATATGTATATTTGGGTATATATGAGTCAATTTGAAATTATAAAATCTTGAGTGTATATATATATATATTTTGATTTGAATTTAAATCTTAGATGAATGGTTTAATAAATATTTGGGTTATAAAATAAATTAAGAAAAATATATATATATATAGTAACTCATAAATAAATTTTAACAACATGTTAAAATAGAAGTTATTCATACTATAAACGAAGTAAATACAAACAAATATAAAAGTTTAGTATGCAAAGAAAAAAAATATAAAATAAAATATACGTTGTAAATTTAATACGTATGTTAGAAATATGATTTGAAGATAAATTATAAAACAAAAACAATAAGTATAAAACTAAACTAAAAAGAACAAGTAAACAAAAAAAATACATACAAGTATGTACACTTGTAAAAGAATACCTAAAAACCTGGAAACAAGTATGCAGGCAAGGAAGGAATCAACAAGTACAACAAAATATTATCACTTGTACAGCTGAAATGGAGTATGGAGAGGAAAGTATACAAGGCAATAAATGCCATACATCTTAACATTTAATGCAAGCATACCAAGCCATGCCTTCTTTCTTTAATCCCCATCTACTTCTTTTCTTTCCTATATACTTTCATATCTGCTACATAAAAAAAACAGAGAAGTACAAACTACATACATATAAAAAGCAGAAGCAGGTTCGAACCTGGGAAGGCAAGATAAGTATATAGGCTGTAGCTTATAAAACCAATACATAATATCATCTCAGCAACTAAAATATTGAGCATATCAGCCGTAATAAAGAAAAGTAAGGCAAAAGAATGTTGCCTGTAAAAATGCAAAGCAAAATCATCTCAGCCCATAACTATTGTACAAACAAACAATAATAATCCCTGTACAAACGTTTTTCTCTACATGTATACCTCTATCCTATTTCGTTCATTCACTAAAAGTTAAGCAAAACCAGAGAGAAAGAAAAAAAAAATATAAGAAGAAGAAGCTTTAGCCTGCAAAATTTCAAACTGCTGTTTCAACATAAATACAAATCAGTTCTTCTTTCCTGGAAATCAAGTGAGTAACCTCACTCTTAAATGATCAAGTATATATATCTGTTGAATATTCATCCTGAGTAAGTATGAAATGTGTAAGTATCAATTCAATTCTATTTTGTACATAAGCAAGTATGATATGCAATGCAGGTGAATTAACAGAGTACTCTCTGTATTTAGCTTCCAGGTTTTGCTTTGCAAAAGAAAGTCAACATAGAATTCAACTTTCACTTCATTAATTCATTATTAGACTTTGAAGTTTAAACAAAATAAGTTTGTTTATACTTAATTTAAGATCTGGAGAAGGTCATCAGTAAAATAAAGCTTTATAACATCTGAAAAATTTATTTTACAGGGAAAATCTTAACTTTATGATTTATGCGAATGTCATGAAACTTGAATTAAATTATATAACTGGATTTGTTATCAGAAGATAGGATTTTTCAATTAAAAATGGAAATTTTTCATCGAGTATGCGAAGGAAAATTTGTAGATGACCTGGAAATGATCTTTGATCAATTTCCGGCTATACGTTGAACTGGGGAGAACGAATTTGTGCATGAGGGTGGAGGAACCTACTGAGATGTTGGGAAAAATCATCGGAGTTGCTCTCGATCAGTGAGGTGATGGCGGTGTGGATTTTGGGTTTCTAAACCTAAAAAATTCTGATGCTCGAAAATTTGTACGCCACGGCCTCATACGAGTACCGAGTGGCTCGTGCCCTTGGGAAATGACGTCTAGATGGATGACGAAGCGAAGGCTGGAGTTGCGCGAATTCCAGTGGACGAGGCATCGAAGACGAGGCGCTGACAGGAAGAAGGGTGGTTCCAGTTTTTGTCTTCCAGGTTCAAGTGAAAGGCTCGAATTCAAATTTGCGTTTGAATCAATGATCTGAAGTTTGAAATTGAGTTAAAGTATGATAGCCGACTTGAAGAGATCATCGTTGGTGATCGGCGTGGACGAAGTCGTTGGTGCAGGTGCACATGTAGTTGCGTGTGCCAGAGTTTAAGAAGATGGGTTGAGGGTACTGGAGTAACTCGTGTAAAATGTGGGTTTGCCTCGGGTCATTCGAGTGTTTACTCGGAGTTAGTTTGTGTTGGCTCGAGAAAGTGGAGCATTTCAGATTTTTGCAAACCTGACTGTTTCAGGTTTTAAAACTCAGTTCAATTTTTTTTGAAGCAGGATGAAATAAGTTTTGAAATTTAAATTCAGAATTTGATCTAGGTTTTAAAAAGCGTTTGAATTCAAAGTTAAAGTAAAATTTGAGATGAAACTTTTGAATCTTAAAAATTGGAAAAAATAAAATTTGGAATTTGAAACAAGATTTTAAAACAAGTTATCAAATGTTTAAAACTTGAATTTACAAGTTAAATAGTTTATCTATTTTAAAAATCTGAATTTACAAGTAAACAAGTTAATTTAAAAGCAATTGAATGTATGAGAAAAATTTGAATTTAAAATAGATTAAAATTGCATAGTTAAATTTGTAGTTATTTTAAATTCAAAAAGCTTTTGAAATGGAATTTAAAAGTGAATTTGAAACAAAATGTTTTCAAAAGTGTTTGAGAAATGATAATTGAATCAATTTTTGAAAAAAAATTTTATTATGATTTCATCTCAAAGATAGTTCATTAAAATGTTAAGTTAAATTAATTAATTTGGATTTAATTAATTAAGAAAGTAAGGGTTTAATTTGATAAATTAAAGGTTTAAGTGAATAAATCAAGAATTAATTAATTTTAATCAAGAAATCATTAATTAGATGGGATTAGATTATTAGATAATGGTTAAGAGTTAATTAATAAAACAATTTAAGATTCATTAAGTTACAATTAACATTTAACCAATTAATAAATTAGGATTAATTTATGAATTATTTATAGTTAGTAAATTTTTATAAAATATGGTTAAGGTTGATTAATCAAGTAATTAAGCAATAATTAACTCAAGGAAATGTAATAAATTAATTAAGTAATTAATTTGAGATTAACCAATATAAGTAAAAGGTTAATTAACTAATGAAAATGATTAAAGGTTTAATTTCTTAAATGAAATTGAAATTAAGGTTAAAAGATTATGAAATCAACTTTAAAGTTAATCTAATTAATTTATTAATTAAGAAGAATTAATTAAAGTGTTTGATAAATTAATTTATATCAAATTATTTGTAATTAATTTATAAATCAGGATTGGATAATTAATTCATAAGTAATAAATTTACTTGGAAATAAATTGAGTTGATTAGGATAAAAAAAAATGATTTAATTAATCCTGCATATAAATAACTATTGAATACTTGACTTACTCATGAATGATTGTATTGTATGAGATGCCTCGAATTTACTGTCCTGACTGATCTGTGATATTTTGTTCTGTGGATTTAGATGTGCATAATTTGTTCATTTATGGATGATACATTTGTATATTATCTGTGAATCTGTGAATATATGATAAGCGTTATTGTTCATATCGCTTATCAATTATATTTCTGTGTTTTGATCTGTGATGATTGAATGATGTTGCACTATTGTGTTAAAACCCCTGGACCACACCATACACACACAAATATGGATTTCACGAGGAAATCGATTAAGTCGCAGATTTTTGAAATAGTTCAATTTGAATTTTTAAATTCAATGTTTTGGAAATGGAATCGGAATAAATGTGAAAAGCTTTTGGAATGGAATTTCAAAATAGAATTTATTATTTTTAAATTACTTGATTAAGTTTTGGAATTTAAATAAGTTGGTTTAAATTTAAATTCAATACTTGAAATTGAATTCAGTAATTTGGAATTAGGGATTAATGATATTATACTAGTCATTATGAGTTAAATCATTTTTAAAGTATTATTTTTGGGAATTTGAATTTAACTCAAGGATTTCAACTCGTATAAATGAATCAGATTTCCAAAATGAAAACTGTTGTTTTCAAATGATAAACACTTTTAGATAAGAACTGAGATTCCAGTTAATCATGGAAATTTCAAGATTGAATAGAGAAATGATTTTCCTAAAGATATGAATGAATTCTTTTTGAAAGCTATGAATTAAATCTGTTTATTTTTAACAGATTTAAATTGATGATTTGTTTAAATCAAATTGAAATGAAATTGTTTTGAAGGCTATAAGTTAAATCTTTGATTTAAAGATTTAACGAGTTAAATCAAATTGAAATGAAAATTGATTTGGAAAATATGTGAATGAATCTTTTGTTTAAAAGATTTAAATGTGAAAATTGTTTAAACCGTTAAAGGTTGTGAAAATGAATCTTTTTGTTTAAAGATTGAAAATGGTAATTTATTTAAACCATTTGAAGAAAAGTTTTGGGAAATAAGTTGTGACTTAATTGAAATCCCATTATCCATTTGATTAAAATATCATGCTCACTATTCGGTTTAGCCGGGAAAGGACCTTTGTGTCGTATAACCCATTCCGAATATGTGATATGACGTATATGGATAGCATTTAAAGACCGGTGATGAAGACCGGGTATTTGCGAAAGCGATAGGATGACCTATCGATTGTCTCTGCACTGGGTAGCTCCTGGTATAGAGATTCCATATGTGATGGGAAATCCGATCGGGATTGTGAATATCCGGGTTGCAAGGACTTCTTTATAAGTGCCTTCGGTTCTGTTCGAACCCAGAACAGACTTGTATGGATTGTATGTCTGACATTACAAGTTGAGATATAAAGCAGATTTCTTTCAAATAAATTTCTATTGGTGGCGAAGAATTTATTCTTTTAGCTTAACACCCTTCTCTGAGACGTACGAGCTCAGAGGTTATATAGTTGAAGTTATCATCGATATATTCCCAATTTGGTAATGTGACATGCTGAGTGTTGCTGTAAATGATCATTGTGTTGATTATTGTGATAGGATCGTTTATTTGATCGTCTATCTTAGTGATCATTGTGTTGATCATTTGTTGACCCAAAGCATAGCTTTTGTATAAAGAATGTTTTTGTGGACGTGACTTCGTCGAGCCTCACACCCCGGAAATGGTCAAAACAGGAAAGATGCGGCAAGGTTATGAGGGGTAGCACCCTTTAGGGTATGTACATTTCCTTCTGGATAGAGGTGGTATCATGGTATGGAGCCCAGATATTTAACCTATGTGGTTACTACGAATTTATTACTTTGTGGTTGTTGGCTATCGGGATCTCGTGAGAAAGGTCGTTTACGATCGGGGAATGGCGTGCTCGTGTCAGTAGTTACCCAGTTAGGGGTAACCCGGCCTCGTGTTGGCAGAGTTCCGGTTTGGTTCTCGGGGATGTCTTTCCAGAGGCATTCTCATGTGGCAATGGGAAGTTCCTTGGCCTGACCATTTGTTGGAAATCCAAAGAAACAATACGAGACTTGTACGGTTTTAGTTGTATAACCTGCTATGGAATGTGGCGGTAACCTGCTATTGAACATAGTTAGCTATAGTAGGCATAGTTCGGAATGTCTATGTTGGCTAAGATTTATATTCTACTTTCGAAATGAATTTTTCTCTACACTATGCACTAGTAATAATATCAAATGTCCTTTTAATGCGTATCAAGCATCTTTGACTATCATAAGGAGAAATCTCCTCCGATTCTGCGTTTGCATTGTGTGTGTGTGCGGGAGGCCTTATGGTAGTCTCATTTTTCAAAAGCATTGCGAATTGACTTTGAAAATCTTTTGTTGAATGTTTTTAATAGATAAACTGTTTTGTTGCTCACACCAGTCCCACGACTGATCCGGAGTTTATTGTTTCCTTCCTAAACTCTGGGTGCTAATTATATTTCTACACGAGCAGTCTAGAGTTGGGTTTTTCAGATAGTCAGATGTAGTAGATTATCTGGAGATTAATTCAGTCTTTGGTTCGCACCAGTCTTGTTTATCTTCGTGCATCGTTATTGGGAGTTCGAGCTATTGCTGGATTGATTCTTGGAAAGGGAGTTGCAGTTATTTCTGGAGTTCTTCCTTGAAGACTATTTTAGAGTTATATTGTTCCGTATGTTAGATGTCATCTATTTTCTTTTCCGCTGCTATTTTATTGTATCATATCTCTGATGTATATTGATATCGATTGGATCATCTGTTGTATCAGATATTGTATCAAAGCTGTATATCAATGTATTATTCTTTTATTCCGCTGTGTTGTTTACTTAATGATTGTTATAAGCTCCGGCGAATCGGATTTGAACGGTCGAATCTATGACATTCGAGTACGATTTGAAGTATGGATGTCGATTTTTGAGCGGGCAAAATCCGACTCGTTACAACTTGTCACTAATGAAAAGTTGAATAGTGTTTAACAGTAAATTTTCTATTAAATTAGAAAAGTACCGATAAATTTCAAATTAAATTTTCCGCAAGCGCACAGTGTACGAATGTAGCACGTATGCGAGTACGGGTCGATTCGTAGGGAATTGATGATTTTAAAATTATATTCAATCAAATTAACCAAAGTTGAAAGTGTGATTAGCTAAAAATGTAAGAAACTAACAAAAACTAGCAAAAGAAAAATAGATAAAAATATGAGAGTTAAATGACAATTAAAGATAAATCCACTCTCTAAATCATATAATTCAACAATTAATGAAATTTTGATCTCTTTTTGGTCATTAGTGAGTTTAAATGATGTATTTATCATAAGCATGGCTCATTTGTGCTATTGATTGCTCAACATAAGCCATCAAATTATAACACAACATTTAAACCACTTACTAACTCTCATGAAAATGACAACAAATTTGAAAATGAAATCTATTTTAAGTATGGCCTATTAACTATTAATTAGAAATATAGACCATCAAATTTGAATTTCAAATCACTCTCTTATGCCATAATCATATTTTGATGAAGAGGCATTTGTGTTAGTGATTGTTTAAGCATAGCCTATTTGGTGTCAACAATATAGACTATCAAATTCAAAACCAAAACAACAAATTAAACCACTTCAAACGTTGTCATTAAGCACAAAATGAGAGAAATAATATCAAAATGTTGAATCAACATACTAGAGAGCTTCATTACCCCTAAATTGAAAGGATTAAGCTCTCATGTTTGTTGTCATATGAACAAATGTATAAAGCAACATTAAACAAACAAGAAAAAAAAAAAGAGCAAAAAGAAAGGAAAAACTAATCTACTTGCATGAAATAAGAGGGACCTACACTACTTGCATAAAAGGAAATGAATATGTAATTAAAAAGAAACAATAATTAACATTGCATAAAATGAAAGAAAAATTACATAAAATAAAAATGACTAAGTAGCCATGAAAAGAGAAAGAGAACTTTCTTTTATTTTGAGCCTAAACTAATCTAAGGAGAGACTAAGTAAGAGGCTACATGAACATAATTGGTTATTTATACAAGCATGAAACCCTAATCTATAATTTGAGGAATGCCCCCAAATGTCCTTGAGGTAGTGTGGAGGCCAAGTAATCATTAGCTTCTACTAATTATCATTGAAGTGTACATGAAGCCATTATTCCATAAGCATGTGCATTAGCCTCTAATTTGTACATTAAGGTGGTGGGTAGGTGGGGCCCTCCATGATCTTCACTTGGAATTATTTCCATCTTCATTCCTTTGTGTTCTTTTTGTGCATGCATATCTTCTTCATGAAACAACTTGTAATTGAAATCAAATCCCTACAAAATAGTACGGAAATTTCTAATTAAATTTTCTCAAGTTAATTTATGCACAAAAATGACTATTTTGCCCTTAGATGAAGATGAATATGTGAAAATTTGGAATTAATATGGATTTTGGTTAAAACAAGTTAAAATACGCAATATGAACATTTATTTAATTTAAATAGAATAAATATGGTTGTAAAAATATGCACATTTACATGCACATCAAATACCCCCACGCCTATCTTTTTATTCGTTCTCGAATAAAGAAAAACTAAGATAAATCCGTTTTCGTATGGAGCACGATTGCATTGAGCGTATGCAACAAGCCGTTAAACCTCTGGGTATCCCTAGTAGGATGAGTGTTGTCTCGTGAGGGTTTTCAGCAGATACTACCCATGAAATCCAAATGCAGAATGATAATATTTACAAAATGCAAGATTTATTTACAAAGAGATGAATGTAAGTTTTTGAAAATATTTACAAATGAAGGATTTATTTTTAAATTGACACGAACAAGTTAAATATAGGTTTTGGTTATTATCTTGAAAATTTATGTCATTTACTCGTCAAAATTTTCAACAAAAATTAAGTTATCATAACAAATAGACTATAGTTTAACTCGTTGTTTTGGTTAATAACACAATGTAACTATGAAATGGATACTTAGTTGATTATCAAAGTTTATCAAAGTTGTATTTTCATTTCTTTTCAATAACAAATCAAATCAAATAAGTAAAAATAGTGCTAGGATTTCAATTGCTAGCTCTCTCATTTTTCGCAAGAAAAATATCATATCTAGCTCAGGTAAACTTAGGCCAGATATACCACTCATGCACTACCTTTCAGGCTTATGTGAGGGGAGTATAGAGCATTGCGAGTGCACACATTTTCATGCATACACCTATCGACCGTAAGTGGTTTTTATTAAGTCTGTTTTTTTTCTTTTCTTTTTTTACATGTGTTCCATACATGCATAACCGTAAGGATTTTTAAATGAGTATGAAAGCACATAATCAAAGATTCCAAGTAAAACACCCATGCATAACCGTGAGGACTTTTAAATGAGAATGAATACCTTGGATGTTATTATTTTTTATTATTTTTATTTTTTTAAGATTGAGAGTTTTGCAAAATCATCTTAGCACCATTTAACTTAGAAGACAAAAAAATGTTATATCCTTTACTTTAAATCAACCACTTTTAAAACAAAGATTTTTAGTTAGGATGTATTTCATAATTAACACGTATGAATCTTCCTATATACCAGTTAAATCATTGTTATTTGTAATCAAACTTCATTTTTATTTTTGTTAAGATAAATAAACTTTCAAAAATTTCAATTTAATTAGCCAAAACCATATATTTATCATATAGTGTTTCTTTAAAAATAAATAAAAAACACTTGAATAAAATTGTTTTTTGTTTTGTTTTTTTGAGATTTTTTTTCTTCTTCTTTTTTTTGCAAAGAAAAAGTGAAAATAAGTCATGAAAAATCGAAAATGAAGATGAGTCTCCCTCCCGCACTTGATATTGACTGTGTCCCCACAGTTAATCCAAGTGGAAGGAGAAAAATAAGAACATAACCTTTATTTAAATGAAAATGAAAAAATGATTATTTACAAGACATCAAAAAGTATGTCGTTAAAGAGTAAATGAACCGGTCTTCCAGTAACCGATTCATTTGTCTCGTCAAGTATGTGAGACACAGCTTAAGCGTAGAAAACCAAATTGTAAAATATTTTGGAATCGAATGTGGATTTCGAAAAACGAATGACGTTTTATTAAAAATTGTACGAGTTGTTTTATTTTCAATGATTTTTGGGGTAGATATAACGATTGATTGAAATTCAAGCTTATTTTCACCAAATTGGAGTTCAAGTTTGTCACTTAAAAATTCTTCAAAATTATTAGTTTCAAAATCAAAGGGGTGATTTAAATCTTCCCCGTTAGAATTTAACAACTCATCATCCAAAAGCCCAAATAAATCGTGTTTATTAAATTCGTCTTCCTTTGTTAGATTATCAACAACTTCATTGTGTATCTCAAGTTCAAAATCCAAAGTTGTTGTATTCAAATTTTTGAAATCGAGAAAAGGAAGATCGAATTTTAAGTTTGGTTCCACACCCTCAGAAGAATTAGGATCCAACTCAATTACCGTGTTTTCAACAACTTCATTAAGATTATTATCTTCAATTTCAAAAGTTTTTAATTGAAAATCGTCGATTTGGATAAAATGTGGATTATCATTTGACCCGTCACATGTTGGGATTTGGTTTTGGTTTTCCACGTTGTTTCATATATGTTTCAAATAGCGAATCCGTGTGATCATCGTAAATTTCATTCATTTTGCTCAACAAAATCCAATTTGTAGTTATTAACATAAGGATTTTCACTTTGAAATTGTTGAGAATAAAGATTTTCAACCGTAACGTGGTTAAGATTATTCCCATTGCCAAATTCGTTTAAAAATTTGTTTTCATTTTGAGTTTGAAATTTATTTTAGAGTTTGAAATTGAAGTGGCAAGGGTTATAATCGAAATCATTTGAACTTTGGATTGAATTCAAATTTTGAAATCCTTGACTCGAGTTATTATAAAAATATGAATTACACAAATCATTTATACTTTGATTTTGTTGTGTAGAGAATTCAAGTAAAGATGAAATACTATTTTCAAAAGTCGAGGGTTGGTCACCGTTTTGAAAATTTTGTTGTTCAAAATTCAAATTGTTTAAAGAATAATTGTCATTAAAATATCCATAAGAATTTGGAGTGAAATCATATGGATTATATTGATTTTCACGACTATTGTAAAATTCAAGTGAGTGGGGAAACTCGGACATTTTCAAAATGTTTTTTTGGTTTATTTATTTATTTTTTTTAATAAAGGAAAAATATTTACAAATAAAATTTATTTTTCAAAAGGGAAATTGATTTTTTTGGCTTTTCAAATTTTTTCCCTTCTTTTTGAAAAGGTTTTATATTTTTTTTTTGGATTTTGGTTTTCGAAAAAAAAACTAAGAATTTTTTTTTTGGAAATTTTCAAAGGAAAAAGAAAAAAACTAAGTTAAGAAATATTTACATTTTTTTTATTTTGAATATCTTTTTAAATATGCATGGACTAATGCAACTAAATGAATGCAAATGTCTAATTACAAATTATTTATCCTAAGTTAACCCAAAATTGTATAATCACAAATTATCTTAAATCAACAAGATATTTCTCAACCAGGTAACGGACATGTTTTGTCAGTGCACCACGAATCACCATAGAAATGCAGCCGAATATTTAAGTGCCTTTAGAGAAACAATTCAAAGAAACAATTCGTACACCGTGCGTTTGCGAAAAATTTAATTTGAAATTTATCGATAGTTTTTAATTTAATAGAAAATTTACCGTTAAACAATTTTTGAACTTTTTTTAAAAAAATAAAAGAACATGTATTAAAGTTGCATAAAAAAGAAATTACATAAAGATAAATGGCTAAGTAGCCATGAAAAGAGAAAGAGAGCTTTCTTTTATTTTGAGTGTAAACTAATCTAAAGAGAGACTAAGAGGCTATATGAACATAATGGGTTATTTATACAAGCATGAAACTCTAATCCATAATTTGGATAATGCCCTAAATGCCCTTGAGGTAGTGTGAATGCCAAGTAATCATTAGCTTCTACTAATAATCATTTAAGTGTACATGAAGCCATTGATTCCATAAGCATGTGCATTATCCTCTTATTTGTACATTAAGGTGGTGGGTAGGTGGGGTCCTCCATGATCTTCACTTGGAATTATTTCCATCTTCATTCCTTTGTGTTCATTTTTTCCATGCATATCTTCTTCATGAAACAACTTGTAATTGAAATAAAATCCCTAAAAAATAGTATGGAAATTTCTAATTAAATTTTCTCAAGTTAATTTATGCACAAAAATGACTATTTTGCCCTTGGATGAAGATGAATATTTGAAAATTTGGAATTAATATGGATTTTGATTAAAACAAGTTAAAATACCCAATATGATCATTTATTTAATTTAATAATAAATATGGTGGTAAAAATATGCATATTTACGTGCACATCAAATGCTAAAGTGCTGCTTGTACACAAGGGACTGGAAATAGGTACTCACTGCTTGTTCTGTATGTGTAGAGATAAGAAATAGATCATCCATATTTTCACTACCCATTTACTTATCTTCTATAGTCACTAAGTATACAAATTTTCAGATTTTTCACATCCCTCATTTTCTTGATCAATTTTGGTACTTGAAAGAAGATTGAAAATCGATACTTAAAAAAAATTGACAGGTATTAGTTGATTTGGCCAATATAAGTGTCATTTGGTTGATTTGGTGTGAAATAAATTGTCTATGTTTTAAACAAAAGGTTAGGCCTTTTGATGTTTTTCTTAGAAATGTTATATTTAACATTCATTTTGGTTAGGTGACGCTAAAGAAAGCCTCGACACTATTTGTAGGATGGTGATTGAAAAGAGAAGGGGCGATGAAGATGCTTAGTTCCTATGCTGATATGCTGATATATTAGTGTTAATAGTATGTTGTAAATGTGTTTAGTTTACTTCTTTTTGACATAACGTTGTAGCATATGATGTATGTGTAATTGTGTTTTGGCTTATGTGTTAAGTTTTGATGTGGCATGGTCTGTTGTTTACTCTGATGCTGCATGTTTTTGGTGTATATTCTTATGTTAGGAACTACAAGAAAAATGACTTTTAATAAGCCATAAAGATAGGGTTTAATACATAGTGTTGTTTTTGGTGCAATTTCAATTTTATACAACAAAACAATTAAAATAGAAATGTTACTTCATCCAAAAAATTTAAGCTGGCTGATTTATTTTCACGGCTGCATTCCTTACTATTTTCATTGTGCCTCCCTCTTTCATTTCATTTTCAATTTCCAGAAACCCTCTTTGTACTTGTGTTCCTAGCTAATTTCCCTTTTCTTCTTCATCATTGCTGATGAATGAGGCCGGCTGATGGGCTAGTTCTCTTAGGCAACGGCCTAATGCAAAACCCCACAATGCGCAACCACAAGTCAAAGTAATTTGCATTGCACATAAAAATTTCTCCTTCCTCAACCTCTAGCTTCTAGCACTTGGAACTATCGGACAACATGCCTCACGGCAATCATGTCAACTTTGTATCACATCTTACCACAACATAACTTAAAGGAGCTCCAAATCCAATTCTTCTTCAATGTTCCATCTGAAAGCCATAAATGAGGTAATTACTTTGAGTTGAAATTCAAATATTAAATTTCAACTTAGTATTTTATCATCAAATTGTATAGTTATATGAATTGTTGCTTTTAGTTTGGTATTTGAATTAAAAGAAGAAGAAAAAATTAAAAATAAATATATGAAATGAATTTTTTGATATGCTTTTTTTAGTTGCTTAAGTTTTTCATTCATTTTAAGAAAACTAGATTTATGGTTTTCCATTAAAAAATTGGGTTTCCAACTATTTCATGAAAATACGATACCAAGTAAATGTACAAATATTTTTATTGCCTAATTTGAATAACAAATTAAATCCATTCTTTTACCAATTGTGAAGTTCTTGTTTATAATTAATGAAAGAATGAATTAACATTGACGTACTAAACTAATTGGTAAATATGCTTGTGTTATGAACCAATGGTTAATTTACTGTTATGAGTAAGTGAATCGAAATTAAATATAATTATAAATTATTTAACTTTCGAACTTTGTTATTTGGTTAATTTGAAATAGGGGTTTTTAGGCTAAAGGAAAAAGTTAGAAAAAAATTTAGTGTCAAGGACAAGAAGTTTGTTTTTTAGGATGAAGGACGCTTTTTAGTGTAAATCACAGAATGATAGTTGTAACTATCATTTTCAGTTTACACTAAAAAATGTCCTTCATGCTAAAAAGAAAACTTGTTGTCACTTAGACTAAATTTTTTTGCAACTTCTTCCTTGTGCCTATTTACCTGTTTGAAATATATGAAGTATAAGAAAATGAAGATGATAAAAATATAATTAGAATTTTAGAAAAATGCTTTGAATCTTACAATAGATTAGTTCAAAAAAAATGAATTAGAAGAATTACTTGTTAATTCAATTTCTAATTGGTGTTTATGTTTCCAACTTCCAAATAGTGGTCGAACTTTGTGCAGGAAAATTAGCATGTTCTTGAAGTATGGATATAGTTTTGTATGTAGTGGAAGATACTGAATACAATATATAAATTGGAATCTGATATCATAAGTCTCTTTTATTAGGTCTTGCACCTCAGAGCACCTTTAAGTTAGTGGTCAATTACTGAACTAAGTTAGAAAATTTATCAAGAAATTTCTTGTAGTCATTGACGTGAAAATTTCAATTTAATCCTATATCTTTTAACTTATTTAGAAAAAATAAGAAAGTAATGGTTAATTAATGTTATAAAATTAATGGTCATCAGTATCTCATGAGAAGGAAACTAAAATGAGTGAAACACAAGCTTTTAATCCAATTAAAGCACATTCATTTTATAATCATTTTACACTTTCCTTTTACATCTATGTTTTTTCTAATGATTTGCACAATGGAAAAGAAGATATTGGTATGAGTTTAGTGATCGGCGGTTGGTTGATGGTAGATGTGGTGAATTGCCAGTAAAACGAGGAATTGTTAAACACCTGCACATAGAAGGACCATATATTTCAATTAAATATGAAAATCATGTAGAAGAATACATAAAATTACCTAATTATAACATGAATTTCCATCTTAGATTTAACGCTAAAACTTAGAAGTTATTCGATATGAATTTCCCAACATAGAAGAAAATTTATATATTCAAAACTTGTGAACTTCGAAGCAATGAATTTATGATTTGGGTTATGTTTTTTTTCTTGCAAGTTCTAAATTATTGACTAAGCATGATTATGTTTATTTTTGCATTATTTACTTCTTTCTAGAGATACATGTTTGAATCCAATACTTTTTTTTCAACGGTAAAAAATGACCGCCTCTGAATAGCGATTGAAATTGTGCTCGTGAAATTTGCGGTTATCTCTCTCCTGTTGCTTTCTCTATTTTCTCTACCTTCCCTCTGAGCATCTACAGTTTTGTTGAGTTCTGTTTTGCCTTCGATGTCGATTTCGACCGAAGGCGAGTTCGTACTCTCTGGCTCGTTCTTGCGTGTTTGCCCTTCCTTCGCCGCTATTGCCTCTGCCATTTTGGCGGAGGTGGCTGGTCCCATGTCGGTAATTTTCACTGGTGATTGTTCGGTGGAAATTAGGGTTTTTTCGTTGGCTCAATTTGGGGATCTCTGTCGATCTCGCTTTCTGATGGTTGAGGACTGTTTTATGGAGATTCTACCGGTTTTCGATGTTGGGTTAAAGGCGCGGCTTCTTCCCCTCGGGTGATACTCACTGGTTAATGATTTGATGGTGGCGTCGGCTAGACCTAGCTTAAATGAGGTTGTATCGAGGCGGGAGTTTATCGTCCAATTCGAACCTGCTTTATCATTTTCTACGGCGTGTGAGTTGTTGCCTTGTGGGGAGGAGCTAGTGTCAGTGGGCTCGGTGGTTTGCGATTTTGGTTTTTTTGAATGTGTGTCGGCTGATGGGGATTTCATCGCCCCATTCAGCCTTGCGCATGTTGCTACATCTTCATCGATTCTGCAGTCCCCTACTTGCTTTGGGGCGAATGCATTGGCTGTGGGTAGCTTTGCTTTGGCTTCCTTTTCTTAGGACTGTTCATTGCTTAGTGATGTCCAGGCTTGGTCGACAGTTGAGCTTGATTCCCCATGTGTGTTGGCCGAATTGGATAGTGAGCAGTTGGTGGTAGATTCTTTAGTTAAGTGTCAAGCCCGGGCACAACAGGTAAGTTCCGGTCTGAGCAGGCAGGTGAGTTCCTCGCCTTTGGTTTCTTATTTGTTCAATGTTGAAGGGTTAGCAGTGGCTGTTTGGTTTTTGGCTGATGGTGTTTATATTATGTTTCTGAGCCATGACACACTTAGGTGTGTGCTCCCTGACATTGTTGCCCAGTCATTGACTGGTGACGTGGCAGGTCCTATTGGCATTGAGCGTTTCGTTTGGAGCGGACAGTGCAGGTCCTTTAGTTGGTTTATGGTTTTGAGCCATTGCGCGGCCTCTTCTGTGTCATTTATGGCTCTCTTGAGACTTCATTTTCTGGCTGGTCTTCTTTGGTCTCTACGGAGATTTCATTTAGCCAGGATCGAGTGGCTCGGGCAATATTCTAGGTCTGGTCGCATAGTGGCCACTGTTTCGGATCACTATGCGGACAGCCGGGAATTTTGCCAGCCTTCTTTGATCCGCTCTGATGATCTCTCTGTCAGGGCCGCCTTGCAAACCACACCTGTCTCGCGGGGCTGTCTCATCAGTGACAGTCCGGCTTGGGTTAGGTTCCTACAGCACCGTGGGTTGCGTATTATCAGCACCCCTACATTCTTCCGATTCTATTCGATTGACGAGGTTTCTTCTGTCCCATCGTCTGTTTATTGTTCTTCTCTTTGCTCCCTTCCTTCTTCTTCTTGCTCTTTATCGATTTCCATTCCGATGCTTAGCGAAGCGGAGATTGCGATCATTAATGATCGCCTTACTCGTCTAATAAGAACTCGGCTCCTTCCAAATCTTCTTCTAGGCTGACGGGCTCGCTGGAGCCGTCTGGAGTTTCTGCGGAGTCCGACCCTCGGAACTCGGCTTCGGTTCCACATCGACCCTCTCGTCTCAGATCGAGAGGTCTTCCTGACACTCCTCGCACTATCCGCACTCGCTCTATAGCGGCGACTGAGCAGACCGATCGGTCTGCTCTTTATTCCTTGTATCTTAGCTGAGTTGTGTTTTCTCTGCTTTTTCTTTGCTTGTTTCATGCTCCTCAGTTGTCACAGCGTTCATGTCGAACTTTCTTTTCTGGAATATTCGTGGTATTGGCAATAAAGCTTCTTCCGCTAGGTTGAAGCGCATTGTCCGAAAACATTCTGTTTGCTTGGTGGCTCTTTTAGAACCATTTATGGGTCTTGGAGAGGTTACCAAGATTGTCCTGTTGCTTGGGTTTGGCGGTGCCGTGTCCAATGTATCGGGTAAGATATGGATTCTTTGGTCCAAAGGCTGTGTTGTTCGCCCTGTTTTTGACTCGGTCCAGCTTATCTCTGTGGTGTGTTCAGCTTCCTTCTTCCCTCAACCTTTTCTTTTCTCGGCGGTATATGCCAAGTGCGATAGGATGGAGAGATTATCCCTTTGGGATGACATTCTTTCACTAGCTGAGATGGGGTTTTCTTGCTCTGTTGTGGGTGGTGATTTCAATGTTGTCGCTTGTCAGGCTGAAAAACTAGAGGGGTTGGCCATCAATCGCTCCTCGGTTTCTGATTTCAATTCTTTCATTGCGAGCTCCGGTTTATCAGAAATCCCTTTCGTGGGCTCTGCTTATACCTGGTCTAACAACCAGGAGGGACTGAACCGGATCCTATCCCGGTTGGACAGAATTTTTGGTTCTCCTGATTGGCTGAATCTCCCCTTTTCCTTCTTGACCTCTCATCTCCATCGTTCATGTTCTGATCATGCCCCGTTGGTTTTGCGCTGTTCTCCGCGTTCTCTATCGGGGCCTTCAACTTTTCGCTTCCTAAGTATGTGGTGTTCCCATCACTCTTTTCTTCAGGTAGTGGAGGACTCGTGGTCCTCTCCTATTTCTACTTCTCCCTTGGGGGCTTTCTCCCAAAAGCTGAGACGTCTTAAGGCTTGCCTTAAGAACTGGAATACCTTTGTTTTCAAAAACATTTTCGATCGTGTTCGGGCGGCAGAGGAGTCCCTCATCCTTGCCGAATCTTTGTTCGATGAGAACCTTTCTGCCGATAACAAGGAGAAATGTGCCTCTGCTCAACTGGCATTCTCTTCGGAACTTCGTATCGAAAACTCCTATCTTCGCCAAAAGGCGAGGGTCAAATGGGTGGTCGATGGTGACTCGAATTCAAAATTTTTCCATTCCTCAATTCGTAAGAAAGTCAACCTTCTTTCTATTCGAGAAATTTTAAGGCCAGATCTCTTTGTGGTTACAACCCCGGCTGAAGTCAAGGAGATCATTTTGACTCATTTCCAATCCTTTCTGGGTTCTCCTTCTGTGTCGGAACCGGTTCTGGATCTCCTCTCCTTCATTCCCCGTCTGGTCCCTCCAGAGAGAAGTGACGCTTTAGTTTCTCCGCCTTCTCCGGACGAAATCCGAGCCTGTGTCTTTGCTCTTAGCAAGGACAGTGTCTGTGGCCCGGATGGCTTCAACGGTTCCTTCTATTGGAGTGTTTGGCCTATCATTCAGCCAGACTTCTGCTTGGCAATCCAGCATTTCTTTTCCGGCAGCATTCTTCCCATTAGTTGGTCTTTCACCAACTTGGTCCTAATTCCGAAGTGTGATAACCCTCGGTCATGCACGGAATTTCGTCCGATCAGCCTGTGTAATTTCTCCAACAAAGTGATTTCTAAGGTGTTGGCCAATAGTTTGGCTCCGTTCCTTGATCGTATCATCTCCTCCTATCAGGCTTGTTTTGTTAAAGGCCGTTTAATCACTGATAACGTCTTGTTAGCCCAGGAACTGATTTCCCAGATTGACCGGAAGGTCAGAGGATCTAATGTTGTTTTCAAACTAGATATGGAAAAGGCCTACGATCGTATGTCGTGGTTTTTCGTCATTAGGGTACCGCGTGCCTTTGGGTTTCCTGAAACTCTTATCGATTTGGTTTGGAGGCTAATCTCCAACTGTTGGTTCTCCGTTCTCATTAACGGATCGGCCAATGGTTTTTTCAGGGCGGGTAGAGGTCTTCGACAAGGTGATCCTCTATCTCCATCTCTTTTCGTGATTGCGGCAGAGGCTTTCATTCGAGAAATCCAAACCTTAACGATTTTCGGCCAAGTAAACCGTTTTGGGCTTTCGAGAGGGTGCCCGCTCGTTTCTTCTTTATCCTTTGCGGACGACATTGTCATTTTCTCCAACGGTAGCCGGACCTCTGTTCGACGGCTGATTCGCTTTATCCATTAGTACGAGCGGTGTTCGGGCCAGCTCGTTAACTCTTCGAAGAGTTGCTTCGTTCACGCGAAGGACATGGACCCTTCCAGGGTTTCTTGGGTCCATTCGTATACCGGCTTTCGGGAAGCTTCCCTTCCTCTTCCTTATTTGGGTATTGTTCTCTACAGAGGTAGGAAACTTAACGCCCTATTCGATCCTCTGACGGACAAAGTTAGGGGAAAGATTATTCATTGGAATGCGTCGCTTCTTTCTCAAGCAGGAAGATTGGTACTCATCAAGTCGGTATTAGGCTCGTTGGGCACTCATGTCTTTGCTGCGATGTCCCCTACCTCTTATTTCTTTCGGTCTTTCCAAGCTTTGGCATCGTCCTTCTTCTGGGGGTCAAAGGTTGACAACCACCGTCATCACTGGGTATCTTGGGACGTCATGTGCCGTCCCAAGAACGAGGGCGGGCTTGGTTTGCGAAACCCCAAGGACATATGCTCGACATTTGCTTGCAAGTTGTGGTACAGGTTTGGGACTAACGACTCCTTATGGGCGAAGTTCCTGCATGCCAAGTACCACAGGCTGGCGTACGCTGGCTTTTCCGGTTCTTCCTCATTCGCTAGTGAGACTTGGAAGCACATGCAATCGATCAAATCGTTCTCTGATTCTCATGGCGGCCAATCCGGATGGGATGGTGGTTCATTTTCAATCTTGAAGGCCTGGAGCTCAGCTCGTAATCCGGCACCGGTTCTCCCTCTGTTCTCTTTCATCTGGGACGCTAGAATCCCTCCTAAAGTGTCTTTGTTCATGTGACGAACCCTTCATAAGGGATTTCCAGTTGATGAGAACCTTCAGCGGATTGACATTCCATATGTCTCCCGTTGTAGATGCTGCGGCAACGGGGATTCGGAATCTTTGGATCATTTTCTTTTCTCAGGTTTCACAGCCAGATCCTGCTGGAATTACTTCGGAAATCTGATTGGTATCCGAGGTAGCAACGGCTCGCCGGCTGATTTACAGAGAACCTGGTGGAACGGAATCTCTGTTAAATCTCTACGCTCTATAGTCTTTCGCTTGATACCTTGTCTGATCTATTGGCACCTCTAGTGCGCGTGGAATAAGGCAATTTTTGAGGAATCTCCCATGGATCCCTCTTCCATTATTCGTCGGGTTAGAAATGATGTTTTCTTGGCATTTCTTGGTAGACCTTTCAAGGGTTTGGTTAGTTCCTGTTCTGGCTCCCTGGTGGTCCTGCTTTCTATTTCCTGCACTCAGTCGTCCTCTAGAGCGGGAATTGGATGAAGTCCGCTTTCGAGCCAGGTGGTTCTGGCTTTCTCGTCACCGTTAATCCCCCACCCCCCTTTTTTCCTATGATTTAGTGGCACTTGTTATTCAGGCTCTGGATATTCAGGTTTGGAACGGGGACTTCTTCCCTCTTCTTATATTGGATCTCGGGCGGAGGATATCCCGGAGATCGTTATCGGCTGTCTTTTCAGGTTATCGACCTGTATGTTTTGCGTCTATCTCAGGAGGGCGTATTTGCCAGCCCTCCCTGTTATTTTGGTCTTCTGTTTTTTTGTCTATTGCTTGCTTCGGCGGATTTTGTTTTTCATTCTTCTATTGGTTACCTGTCAGGCATGTTGATAGCTTTTGAAGGTTATTTATAAAAGTCTAAAATTAGTTCCAAAAAAATAAAAATAGAGATACATGTTTGAAAATTTCTTGTCATTGCATTTGATCAATTTGTTATTTAAAGTGGATGTGAATAAAATTACCCTTTTATAGAATTACATCCTCGTTATTTTAACTAAGTTTATAAAGTTTAATCAGGTTAACTATGGTTTTACAAAAATTACTCAAGTCAACCAAGTTTTAGAAAAACTAAATAAGTCATTTAAAAATAAATAATTTAAAAAAAAAAATTAAATTTTTGTAAATTAACTAAGTTTGTATGAATTAACCAAGTAAACTAAGTTTTATAAAAATTATTGAATTAACTATATATTATATAAATTAAATAAATTTATATAAATTAAGAAAGTTTTATAAATATTCAGATAAGTTGACTATGTTTTAATATTTTCAAAATGAGGTATAAAATTGAAGTGGGAAAAAAGTTGTATGGAATTTAATAACTACATATCTTTTACTGTTTCTTTTCTACAAAACATTTTGTAATCAGTTTTAGCATAGGCGTTAATGCACACATTAGAGAATAAATTAGCAATAGGTAGCTTACTAATAAACTCCCAAGTTTAGCAAAATCTTTACATGGAAGGAATTTGGATACTTTATAACTGGGGAATTTGATAATAGTATTGGTCTTGAATTTTTTGGTGATGACAGGAACATGAATTATAATTGAAAATATCAAATTATCATCAAGATAGTTCTTCGAGCACCTTCAAAATATTAATAGTTGGCCATATGATTTCATGATTATGTTATGATTTATAAGTTGATTGCTACATGTTCAGGTTTAACTGGATAGGATAGTATTTATGTCTGTTACAACAATTTATATTCCAAATTCATGTTTTTAACAAATTCACTATGCAACATGTACACTATTTTCTCTCCAAATGCTAGCATGACATACCTTTTCATGTACATAGCACGATTGCTAAAATACCGCTCTGAAGTTGCACAGACAAGGTGATGCAAACAGAGTGTTGCATGGTTTGTGAGTTGATACATGTGCAACATTAAGGCAAAATGGGAACATATTGTTGAATTTTGATGTCACTATAAGGAAAATTGAAGAGGTCGGAAGTAGCTTTATAACGGTGAAAATAGTCCGCATATCGGAGCACGAAGGAGGAAGATATGGCGAAAAAGGTAAAGTGCTGTTAGAACAACAGGTGACAGACGTCAGTCACAAAGTGACACACGTCTAAGCTCAGGGTTTTGGTAACCTCAGAGTTATGACAGACGTTTGCCATCTTATGATAGATGTTTATCAGCAGGCTTACTGTAGCCCGAAAGTTGCGAAAGACATCCGAGAGGTTGTGACAGATGTTTGTCATGGTGAAGTTTTATTTTTTTAGCCCAGAATTTGTGTATTTGCTTGTAGGGCTTCAAGGGGAAAATCAAGTATTTGTCAATGAAGGATGATTCACTATATAAGCTATTTTCAGGATTCGAGACTTAGAGACGGCAGGAGATTAAGGGTTTAATTTAGGATTTATCCTCCATTAATTAGGGTTTACCTAAACCTAATTTTCTTCAATTCTCTTCTCCACAAATCAATTCTATTAAAATTTTGATTATTGTAATCAACGTCTTGTACGCTTCACTTTGGTATTGACAAAGGCCCTCTCCCAAAGTTGATGTCAACTAACAAGACATTAGTGGAACCACTATAAATCGGTGTGTGATTTATTATATCGTTATTGCTTTGATTATCTATTGCTTGTTTGGAGATTGTGATTGGTTTTGGATTGGATTGAGATTTGAATTGAGATATTGATTGGTTGTTTTTGCACTTCTTACCACAATCTTGTTTTCCGCTGTGCTTTAAGGTTCTGATTTGAGTGGTCTCAAGTTAGAATTTTCCACAACATTTAGTATTAGAGCTTTGGTGCTGGTAGGTGGTTGTGAAAATGCCAGAATTAGATAATACCTCAAGTGGTTCCTCGATGGTAATCCAAATAGGGTAGCGCATTATGCACATAGATTGCACGCAGCTTCGTAATCACAATTGGTTATTGAAAAGTGGAACGACGATAATGATTTTCAAAAGTCGCAATGGAAGATGAAAGCGATTCTTAGGAAGAATTCGGTACATCAGGTAGTGTTTGATACACATTTGTTGCCAGCAAACATCTCGGATGTTGAGAGAGAGCAAATCGAAGAGTGGGTATTCATTACACTTCAATATGCTATGGGGGATAATGTTATCTCCGAAATTTGTGATGAGTCTATCGCTAAGGATATTTAGGACAAGTTGAAGGAGTTGTATATGAAGAAGTCACCAACTAATCATACATTCTTTACCTATAAGATGAAGGAAGGTACTTTGCTTAAGGCGCACTTGAATATCTTTAGTGATTTGCTAATGAAGATGAAGGTAGTGGATTTAAAGATTGAGGAAGAGCAAAGGGCGATGATATTGTTGGGTTTGTTGCTGGACCATTATACGGGTTTCTCAAATAGTTTGATCTATAATCGGGACACTTTGACTGTAGATGATGTCAAATTAGATCTTCTTAGCGAGAAGTTGCGGGATCAAATGAAGAAGTTGGGTGATGGAAGTAGTGATGCTAGTAGTGGTCATGGTTTATTTATGGAGACGGAGAGATATGTGAAGAAGGAGAACTGAGGGCGTTCTAAATCAAGGAAGCCCGGTTGGAGAGGAAAGTCGAAGGAAAGAAAGGGAAAGTGCTATATTTGTAAGAAGCTCAGTCAATGGAAGAATGAGTGTCCGAACAAGGAAAAGATAAAGAAGGAAGTAGCATCTTCATCCGTAGCGGTGGAAAATGGTGGTGAGGGTTACGTAGATGTGTTGACGGTGGTAGCATTAAATATTTCAAGTAGCCAATGGGTGGTCGATTTAGGAGCGTCTTATCATATAACGCTAAATAGAAATCATTTTCCTTTTATGTCAACGAAGAAGTAAATTCAATTGTTATGGGTAATGGTGCTATTTGTAAGTCCGAAGGCGTTGGTTCCGTGCAAATTCGGATGTTTGACGGAGTGTTTCATATGCTCACTAATGTATGCTATGTTCTAGGACTTCGGTAGTCTCTTATCTCTTTGTGGAAACTGGATTCTTTAGGTTGTAAGATCACTATTGAGAGTGATAGCTTACGGGTTTCGAAGGGTGCGCGTGTGGTGATAAAGGGTGGTAGAACTCATGTTGTTTATTTGCTTCAAGATGTGACTATAGAAGGTGAAACTTATATGGGAGTTGATAGTTCTCATTACTTGGATGAGACTAGGTTGTGGCATTTGAGGTTACGTCTTGTTTTACGGAGGAGTTTGGATATTCTTCGAAATAAGTAGATGATATATTAAATTCAACAAACTAGAGTTTTGCAAGGAATATGTCATGGGAAAGCAAACAAAAGTTTCATTCGGTGATGGAAAATATGATTCCAAAAGGGTTCTTGAGTATGTTCACACAGCTTGGGGACCGGCACTGGTAGCTTCTGTGGGGGGAGCTCGGAATTATATGTCTTTTATTAGTGACTTTTCTCGAAAGGTATGAGTGTATATAATGAAGACCAAGTCGGAGGCATTTGCAAAGTTCAAATCATGGAAAGCTCTTGTTAAGAATAAGAGTGGCAAGTTTTTGAGGAT
Organism: Allium cepa; assembly: GCA_030765085.1. Classification (NCBI taxonomy): domain Eukaryota; kingdom Viridiplantae; phylum Streptophyta; class Magnoliopsida; order Asparagales; family Amaryllidaceae; genus Allium; species Allium cepa. The sequence goes on along the minus strand of CM060939.1, from coordinate 686,382,018 downwards.
TATAAGGTATGACAATGGTGGAGAGTATGTTTTCGGAGAATTCTTGGAATTTTACAAGCATCATTGTATTTAGAGGCATTTTACTACATATGGAGATCCACAGTCGAATGGTGTTGCAGAGAGGATGAACTGTACTCTAGTTGAGAAAGCTCGTTGCTTGAGATTGACATTGGTTTTCTCCAAGATATTTTGGGCCGAAGCTTTATCAACCATGGTGCATATTATTAATCGAATTCCATACTCGGCTATTGGTAACAAAAGTCCAGAAGAAGTGTGGAAGGGAAAGAGCATTGACTTGAGTTATCTTCATGTGTTTGGTAGTCCGATTTATGTGCATGATTCGGGAAATGATAATTTTGATTCTGGAGCTTTCAAAGAATCTTACTTGGTTATACAGACGGTGTAAAAGGCTATCGGATATGGAATCCGAAAATGAAGAAGGTTGTGAATTCTCATCATGTTACGTTCGATGAGTCGGCTTTGTTCAAGGAGAATGAGAGCTCATTGGACGTTCCGAATTTAGTTCATGATGAATCAAAGGAGAGGGAAGTTATTCCCACATTTTGTCCAAGGAGTACAGTAGTTAGAGATGCTTGTGAGGAGGAAGCGGTTGATGTAACATCATATAGTCCACAGGGTTCCTCTAGTAGTATTGGTGATGTACATGATTCTAGAGAGGATTCGGTTCAAGGTGGAGCCGAAAGGAGTTTGGGTGATGGTATTGCTAGTCTGGTGGATCGTCATGCTATAAGTCCACTCGATAGATATGGTAATTGGAACTATCTTAACTGTTTTTGATAATCTGGACTATGCTCTTCACGTAGTCCAAGATGAGCCGATGGACCTTGATGACGTCATGGAGTCGAGTGATAGCTCAAAGTGGATTTTTGCTATAAAGGAAGAGATACAATCGTCGTTAAAGAATCAAACTTGGGATTTAATTCCACTTTCTAAAGGAAACCATGCTTTTGGATGCAAATGGATATACAAGGTGAAGGACGATGAGAAATACAAAGCTAGGCTAGTGGCTAAGGGGTTTGCACAAATGAAGGGAAATGAGTGTTATGAGATATCCACACTGGTTGTGCGCCATACTTCAATCTGGATATTACTTTCTATAGTTGTTATTCATGACTTGAAGTTGGAGCAACTTGATGTGATAACTGCCTTCTTGCATGACGACATGTATATAAACATCTACATGGATCAACCGGAAGTTTTATTGTGGATGGTAAGTCAAATTTGGTTTGCATGTTAAAGAAATCACTATATGTTTTAAAGAAATCACCTAGACAATGGTACATGAGATTTGATCATTTTATGCTTGAAAATAGTTTTGATAGAAGGATCAAGAATGTTTGTGTATAAGGTTGGAAAATGATTGTTGGGGGTATTCACTATAGTACGTGGACGACATGCTCATTGCTTCTAAGGATAAGAATAAAATCAACAAGTTAAAACTGAGTTTGAAATTGGAGTTCGAAATGAAGGATCTTGGAAAAACAAAGAGGATACTTGGCATAGAAATAGAAAGAGATCGAGAACTTTCTGAATTGAAATGGACTCAAAAGGAGTGTATAGAGAAAGTGCTTTGCTGGTTTAGCATGGAGAATGCAAATATGCCAAATACACCATTACCTTTGCATATGAATCTTTTGAGCAAGGGATCACCTATTTTGGAGAAATAAAAAACTTATATGGTAAAGGTGCTATATGATAGTGCAGTTGGACTAATGTATGCTATGGTGTGTACAAGGCCCGATATTACAAGTCAGGATGGCTAGTTGGTATATGGCTAATCAAGATAAATCGCATTGGGAAGCTATAAATCTTATATTGATATACCTTAGAGGTACATTGTCTCATGGTCTTAATTTTAGTGGTAGTAAGGGGATGAATTGCAAGTTGGTTGGTTATTGTGATTTGAACTACGCCGGTGATAGGGATCAATGAAAATCAACATTCGGATATGTCTTCACACTTGGTGGTACAATCGTAAGTTGGAGATCAATATTGAAAACCACAGTTGCTTTATCCATTACGGAGGCGGAGTTGATAACCGTGGTGAAGGCGGCAAAGGGGGCACTTTATTTGAGGTAATTGTTGTGTGGCTTGGGATTCAAGCAAGATAGCATCGATGTTCGATGTGATCGCCAGAGTGCTATTTACTTGGAAGAGAATTTGGCGTTTAGCTCACGGACTAAGCATATTGAAGTGAGAGTCATTTTTATTAGCCATGGATGAAGATAAGTAAGTATATCTTCGGAAAGTGCACACAAAGGATAACACGACAGTTATATACACTAAGGCATTGCTAGTTGAGAGTTCGAGCATTGCTCAAACTTGATTCGCTTATTGAAGTACTACGTGCCACAGAATGACACAGTTAAGGGAGGAGCTTGGTTATGGACGATGAAAAGTATTGGTGAGAGGTTGTGATTATATATTCTTGGCGAGTGCTAGTTTACACTCCTTAGCACTTTAGTTTTTGGTGAGAAAGTTTTGGATTTGGATGTTTTCAACACTTCGTTAGCGTGCAGCAGTTTTGCCTGAGCTCATTGATGAAGTGCAATGGGCGGTGGCTTTGTCGGAGCTCATTGGGAAAACATTCATGTTTGGTTAAAGGTAGAAGTGGTGATATGTGCTATTGGTTGTTGATGATGGTATAGTACCATTGGAGTTGGAGATGGATACAGTGTCGAGGCGGAGTGTTGAATTTTGACGACACTATATAAAGAGTTGCAGAGGTTGGAAGTAGCTTTATAATGGTAAAAACGGTTTGCAAATCGAAGCTCGAAGGAGGAAGATATGGCGAAAAAGGTAATGTGTTGCTGGAACAACAAGTGACAAAGTGACAGACGTCTAGGTTCAGGATTTTGGTAACACGAGAGGTATGACAGACGTCTGTCAACAGGCTTATTGCAGCCCAAAAGTTGCGAAAGACGTCTGTCATGATGCAATTTTGTTTTTTTGGCTTAGAATTTGTGTATTCGCCTGTAAGGCTTCAAAGGATAAATCGGGTATTTGTCAATGAAGAATGGTTCACTATATAAGTTATTTTTAGGATTTGAGACATAGAGACTGCAGGAGATTAAGGGTTTAATATCGGATTTATCCTCTATTAATTAGGGTTTATTTAAATCTCGTTTTCTTCAATTTTCTATTGTACAAATCAATTCTATTAGAATTTTGGTCATTGTAATCAATCTCCTATACTTTCTAATTGGTATTAATAAAGGCACTCTCTCAAAGTGGATATATACTAGTAAAACGCACAACAAGGAATACAGTAAATAGCGGTGAAAGCTTCCGACGGCCGCCGACGGCTGTTTTTGATGGCTGCCGACGACTACCGATGGATGACGAACTCCGTGGCGTTTTCATAAATAAAATACAGTGGCCGTAAAAAACCGACGTAAATTTACCATCGACGGCCGTCGAAAGCCATCGGAAATTATTGTGTATATAGGTTTTAGGCCGAGAGCTTTCTTCAGTATTCCTCTCCTCCAAAATCAACCATATCCCTAACCAACCATCACCTCCCCGTCGTCAGCTAGCCCTCACGCCTCCTCGGTCATCTCCAACTACATCATCCTCCACTCTCAACAAGCCTAGGTCCTTCATTAATATCCAATCAGGTTTTATTCCTAAACTCTAATTAATTTTGATTTTGTTAAATTTGGGTTAATTTGTTGTTATAGTTGTATAATACCTATTAATTGCTTGTCATACCCTATTGAATGCTAATTAGCTTGTTATTATAATTGTTTATCATTTAAATGTTGAGAAAAAATATTTGTTTGGTGTATATGTGCGTTAATTGATATATAAGTATTTGATTAATTAGTGCATATGCGCATTAGGACTAGTTTGGATTAGTTAGAGTCGATGCTCAGGATTTAGTGTATGCGTTTTTAAAATGACAAAAACGATGATCTAGTATATGCCTTTCTTAGAACATAAATAAATTATTACAAAAATTTGTATGAAACTCTTTACTTTTTATAAACCCCTTAGAGAATTTTTGTCCCTGTCTGGCAAGTATTATATATGATCATTGTATGGTTTCTTTTTTATCATAGAACGGACATTTATATTAATTTGATACAATAATTTTAGGATTTGTCTCTGTATTGGACAAGTTACAAACACAACAAAGTAAGTATATTTTGCAAATCATTTCATTTTAAAAGGTTCACAAAATTACGACAATACTTTCTTTTTGTTCCATATGTACACGCATATTTGTATGATACAGGAAACAAAGGGGAAGAGCTACCGAAATTTTGTTGAATCGTTTAAAACGATATGATTTACAAAATATAATTACTACTGTGTTTGTATTGGGAAGTATAATGGTCAACCATCAAAGTGTAAAACAATAACCTAAAAATTATAGATTAAATTTATATAATAATTTGTGTTAATTCGTTTGAAAATGAAATGTAATAGAGTAATATTATATATTTGCGAAAATTTAAATGTATGATTTAATTGAAAAATAAAATGTCAGCAAGTAAATGATTAATACTTTCTTATGTTTTAAAGTAGGAAAAATGGTCAATTATTTTATCGATCGGAGCTGGATGTACCAACAAAGAAAAGAAATTGGAGGCTCAATAAGTGAACATTTTTAAAATGTTGTACATGTCTTTATTGAATTCGCTTTAAGTAATAATGGGAACGGTTGTCCATGTAGTGGGTGTAAATTATTGAAGCATTTAATACCGGATATGATAATAGTTCATCTTTGCCAATATGGTTTCGTGTCGATTTATTTGATGTGAGATCATCATGAGAACTTATAGCACCTAATCTCGTACATTTAAAGGAGGAGGTGGATTCTAAAATTGTTCCGACGGATCTCATAGAAGATATGGTTGAAGATGCAACACGTTCAATGTTCCCTACTATTGAAGTTGACTGTAACGATGTTAATGCCGAAGAAGTACCAAGTATTGGAGCAAAAAAAATTATGGTTTATTGGGTGCTGCTAAGAAGCCCCTTTGGGATGGTTGTACAAACGGTACTCAACTATCAGTAACTGTAGAATACATTGCAATGAAATTAAAATACAACTTCACAGAAGCTGGTTTTACAGCTATATTACAAGATGCAAAACGGCATATGCCACCCGATAATTTAGGTTGTGAAAATCATTATGAAGTGAAAAAACTTATGTCTGCTTTTGGTTTGCCGTATCAAAATATAGATACATATTTAAATGGTTTCATGTTATTTTGGAAAGAAGACATCAATCTTAGGAATTGCAAAATATATAATCAGGAAAGATACAAACCAAGAAAAAGAAGGGAAAGGAAGTTTCATATAAGCGTATGCATTACTTACCCATCACTCATAGGCTTCAAAGATTGTACGCATCTTCTGTAACCGCGCATCATATTAGATGACATTGTATGAGAACATAAGAAGAATGTACGTTAACACACCCAACTAATCGAGAAGCATCAAAGCATTTTGATAAGACATACCCCTTTTTCATAGTGCATAGTCGTAATGTTAGACTTGGTTTATGTACGGATGGATTTTCATCATTCTCTCAATTTGGTTGAAAATATTCATCTTGACCTATAATCGTTACACCTTACAATTTACTTTCGTTGATGTGTATGAAAACTCTGTATATGTTTCTCGGTATTGTCTTCCGTGGCCCTGATGATCCGACACAAGGAATCGACGTATATTTCAACCGTTGATTGAAGAGTTGAAAACATTGTGGTATGAAGGTGTTGTAACATACGAAATTTCCAAAAAAAGGATTTTCATATGTTCGCTTCTCTGTGGTAGACTATAAGCGATTTTCCTGCGTATGTAATGCTTTCGGGTTGAAGTATGGCTGGTCGTCTAGCTTGTCCTTGTTGTATGGAAGGAACACGGGTACTTTTTTTACCGTATAGGAAGAAAATTCATGATTTGATTATCATCGGTGTTTTCCATTTAATAATCCTTTTAGAAAAGGTAAAAAATCTTTACAAGTAATAGACTTGAGACTTTACGACCACCAAGGACTTGGTCAAGTGAAGATATTTATGACATCGTAAAGGATTATCCAAAGATACATGGAACTGGCGAACAAATTGAAATTCAAGTTAAATCGAAAATTCATAATTGGTGCAAACAAGGTATATTTTGGGAGTTGCCTTATTAGAAAAAACTTCTAATTTGGCGAAACATCCACGTGATGCACAACGAGAAAAATGTGTTAGATAATGTATTTAACACAATTCCAAATTGTAAAGGAAGGACTAAAGACGATTTGAAATCAAGACATAATATAGAGGCAATATGCAATAGTCATGAACTTTATATGAAGCCAAATGACATAAAAAAAAAACCCAAAACATGCTATGAGCTAGACAGTAACCAAGTTAAAGTATTGTTAAAGTAGTGGAAGGATTAAGATATTCTAATGGGATTTCCTCTATTCTGCATAGATGTGTCGACTATAAGAACCATAAACTGAGTGGGATGAAAAGTCACGATTGTCATATAATGTGGAATATTTGTTACCCGTCGCTTACAAAGAACTGTTGCCATAACAGTTTGGACGATTGTAATAGAACTTAGTTTGTTTTATAAGGAGCTTTGTTCAATTACGTTAAAAGTTGATCGTCTACGTAAACTTGAGGAAGAAATTCATATACTGTTCTACAAACTGAAGAAAGCATTTCCTTCGGGTTTCTTTAATGTAATGGAGCATTTACATGTTCATCTTCTGTTTGAAGCACATTTTCAAGGTCCTGTGCAATATAGATGGTTGTATCCTTTTTAAGGTATTAATATTGAGTATGTTAAATTTTAGTTTAACTACATGTAATAAAATTTAGTTATAATTATTCTTAACAGGCATTTAAATCTTCTAAAGGAAAAAGTGAGACAAAAAGCATGAGTCGAAGGTTCGATATGCAAATCATATATCGAAGAAGAGCTTTGTTCTTTTTCTCTTATTATTTCAGTGACCATGTGAAATTATCTATTGAAAGTGCTAAACGAAATGATAGGGGCATTGAACAAGATTCTTCTGAATATGTGCTATCTATTTTTAGACAGCAGGGACGCTCTGTTGGAAAATGTATGGAAGTATGATTAGATGACAAAGATTATCATGTAGCCCACACATATGTTCTTTTTAACTGTACAGAAGTTGTGTCATTTGTTTGGTACAATTTAATAATACATCTAAAATTATTTGCTTGAATAATACATGCGTGCATTCGTTATAATGCAATATATTATCTGTATATGCAGTTTTACAAATCACAGCATCCAAGCGGCGATATCAGCAAAAAAAATTTCTACTTGGTTTTCGAACCACATATATGATCCGGTAAATTGTATAGTCGACGAAGAGCTGAAATATCTTGCGACGGGACCAAAAAAAGTCGAGACATATATAATATTCTTTGTCAATGAATAAAAATTCAATACCAAAGGATATGGGGCTGAAAAATTAAATAATAATACTGTTGTAATTGTTAAAGGTAGCGACGATCCGCAATTAAATTATTTTTACAGCATGTTAACTGGGGTTTTGCAATTAACATATTTCACCAGACCTGCGAAAGAAGTTTATTTGTTTAGATGCAACTAGTTCAGTAATGTTTTAGGTTTTGGAATCAACGTGCATGAAAAATATGATACTATTGAAATAAAGCATACATCATATTATCATAAGTACGATCCATTTATACTAGCAAAACAAGCCTTACAAATTTATTATGCTCCTTATCCATCTCTAAAAAGAGATAAAGCAGATTGGTTAGCAGTTTTTAAAATGAAGGCAAGATTTAATTTGTTGGAAAGAACTTTCCGGATGAACAAGTGTACTAAGCGGATATCGAGGAAAATGGCGAAATTATAACAACAGATGATCAAACCGGTTTTAGACCTCTAAATGATGAATCAACTATATTAGTAGAAGCATTTTAGACCATAGAGGAAAACAATATAGAGTACGAGACCGAGTCTGAATCAAAAAATGACGAGGAATGATTTAATAGTATACATGTTGAAAAAAGGTAATTTATGAGAGTATTGTTGTTACATATTTTTTGTATGTTATATGCGATTATTAATGTTAAATCTTGATATGTTTACTCATAATTGAATGATATATTTTGCCACAATAAAATAATATATATATATATATATATATGATAGGTATTACAGATGTCTTTCTTTAGGAGGCAGAGTTCTTCGTAGTCTAGTTCCCTCTCACCTTCTCAAAGAGGGACCGTTCGTAGCGGAGGTGATGGCAGTGGCCCGTCGTAGGAGACGCCGCGTATGGTGGTTAGGTTGCTACGGAAAGCAGATGACTCGTAAGTATTAAATTAATTTCAGCATTATAAATATTTTGTATCATATATTAGTCATAATTTGTCCGTATCATATTAATGCAAGGGTTTTGAGCTTGAGTCTTCCAATATAGTTCTCAGCATATATAGGCAGGCATACATGAGCCGTATGACTACATGCTAGCCGAAATGGAGTAGGATCTCAGAGCATGTCCGGAAGAAAATTTGGCAAGACTTCCTAATAAGTGTAAAATTATATATCATTATATATAATTACTTTACAATTTGCTGACCAGATATAAATGTTAACTTATATTTTTTCAGCATATATGCAGGGTGCGGTAGATCTGCAAGAGGAGGATATTGCTCTTTGGCGGTGCCACTGGAACTCCAAAGTTGCAAAAAAATTAGTGGGATACGATGTTTACCATCAAAAAATCCAGAAAGAAGCCAAACTGGATGGGCGTCAGTGTATGGGATGCTTGGGTCGCATGGTAGGATAGCGATGAGTTCAGGGTAAGTCTATCAGTTGCCACCTTAATTTTTTTAGTAGAGAATACATAATTTATACTTTAAAATGTAATCTTAATTTTTAATTTGCAGGTGGAGTCAGACAAGAACTCGGTGAACAGGCAGAAAAATCCAGTCACACACCGTGATAGCTCAAAATCATTTCGGCATCATCATGAAGACTTGATAAATTGATTAATTGCAATTACAAATAGTTATTACATTTTTTTATAAATTTATATGAACAATGATAATATACACCAATTATTGCAGGAAAGAGTACGTGGGGCTCTTGTCTCATATATGGAGGTATTTGCGTATACTCATGCCGTCAAGCAGACCGACGACGAGGGATCGGTGACATATGTCTGACAAGAGGATGATAAAGCATACGCCAAACATGTAAGTATATTTTAAGTTATAAGTTATTAATAATGACCATTTTAACTAATTAGTTATAAAATATTATAATAATGTCATGTAATATTTACTTGTATTTAATTTTGCGTTGTAGGAAAGATTTATACAAGCACTTGCATAGATGCTTGAGCATGTGGGATGAGAACAGTTGACCACTGATGAGGAGGGCGCTATCTTTGACTCCATTATGGACCCGACACTGAGAAATAGGCTTATAGCTATGGCAATCAATCGGAAATTTATAAAAATTAACTAAGTTGTAAAAATGGCTTAATTTTTAAAAAAGTTACGCAATAACTTAAACGTATTTCAACTTGTTTTGCTGGCTCGGGCCTCTAAAAAGACCTATCAAAAGGCTCAGGACAATGCTGCGATTAATGAGCTTTGATAGTGTATTGTGCAGTTGCAGGAGCAGGAACGCCTCCGAGTAGCGCAAATGGAGCAACTGAACTAGCGTTTTGCCTAGTATATGGAGCGTCATGGAGCATTCCCTTTGTTCAGTGGTTCTGGAGCCCACGACGAGTCACGAGGTACGTTTTGTAGTTTTTGATTTTAAAACTTGTGTATATATACAATGAGAGACGGTGAGGTTGATTTGTGGACAGTTGGTGCTTGATATTGATTTGTGGGGTTTGATGTTGGATGTATATATTGTATATTAATATTGGATTTAGATATTGCAATTGGGTGATGATGGATGGTTTCTATTGATTGTAATGTTTGAGTTTGGATGGTAATGTTTGAGTTTTATATTATTATTGATATTTATATTGATTTTAGCTTATATATCTGATATATATATATTGATTTTGATGTGTTGTGATATATATTGATATTGATGTCTTGTTGGGTATGCAAAAAAAAAAGCTTACCCAGATTTTAAATATAACTCATGCTATTCAACATCAGCTTCCTCCTGAATTTCCTGCAAATTTTAATAATGCTGCAGCTACATCACAGGATTGTATTCCTCCTATAATTGCTAACCAGTCAAATGAGCTGAAATTAGGATTAGAATGGTCATCCTTGTTCTCTTCATTGCCAAAAAATGCGGGTGATTTTGTTCCCCGATCTTTCGAAATGATTAACAAATTGTTCCCTCCTTCGGAGGTAATTCAAGCAGTTATTGAATATTGGTCAGACTATCTTGTTGGATTCTCCACCTTATCTAGTGGTTAAGAATCATTGCTTCAAAGCTTGGCAACCAAAGGGTAGCCTCCTAGTGCACATGGACAACTCTATAATTCTTCTTCAAGTTCTCATGGTTTGAGGAGCGTCTACGCATACTTAGTAAAGATCATATTTATTAGAGGCAAGCCTTCTATAGTCACTCATTGGAGTCTGTCTGTTGACTGTGCCAGAGAGCAGGCATTATCTATTCATGTTTGGACCTATTTATCTCATATTCCCTCTATTTTACAACCTATGTTAGGTCTAAACTGGCAAGCTAGTGCGGTTGGTAAAGTAAAATGATTTAATGCTAACACCGTAGCTAGGGACAAACTAGTCTATGCAAAGGCTTTGATTGAGATTTCGTCGGATAAGCCTTTACTAGATTCTATCAAAGTAAGAGTGACTGAGGATCAGGTAGCGGAGATTGTAGTTCGTAATGGTTGGAAGCCAGACATTTGTTCGTCCTGTCAATCATTTGGTCATACATCAACTGCTTTCTATCATTCGTCATTTATTGGTCTTCTCTCGTTTAGGACCCCTCTTCCCTTACCCCTGAAGATGAAATGGATTTCGAAACTCCGCAACTCAGCTCCTATGGCGGCACCCTCCGTCCCTCCCGTTGAGCCTTCAGTGCCAACTACTATTCATCCCATCTATGACGCTGTTATAGTTTCCTCTGTTTCTTCTGATTCTTCCGTTCCTGGTGATTCTGATATCGTATGGCACTTTGCTGAGATGACTTAAATCCATGTATAGCCTGCCACGAGATATGACCTGGCTACGCATAATTTCCATAATTTTGTTATTGACGACGATGGTGAATCTAGGCGTTTGCATTACTCTATAGATGGTGGTGGTCTTATTCTCACGGTGGATGGAGCTCGTGGTAAGCGGAATCGATCTCTTCTCCTCGATGATAGTTGGAATAGGAGATATATATACTGTAGGGGTCATCCGGGTTTTGATATGGATATTGTATCCCATTTTTCTGATTTTTTGCATGTCTTAGGTCCCACTATAAGTGATTCTTCCTCCTGATGGGAGGAAGAACCGTTGTTTCGTTAGGTCATTTTTATAGCTGCAGAAGCTCCTTTGCTTCTCACATGTTATGTGCTATACATGGAATGGCTGCTATAAAACCATATAGTTGTTTCTACGCATGTGCAGAACACATTTTCTTCATATATATATACAGTGGCACGACCCAAACATGAACTTAAGTACTTAAAACTCTGTCAAACACGTCATGGTAACAGACTGAAATGCTTCACACATGCTCACTGTGTTACCAACTTACCATTGAAAAGTAGCAACATTGAAAACATCCGTAATTCCTTACCTTAACTCCCCGGAAGCCATGCAGCTACAAACGCATCCATAACATTCGCATAAAGCTCTAACACAATTGGCCTATCCATAACATTCATTATTTCTGGCCTCGTCTTAGCCATTTCCGGAGTGAATCTACCACCTGCTTTCCTTACATATGGGTATTCTCCTAACTATATTACATGGAATTAATTCTTTCATCTTCTTAATGTTTGGTTAAAGTATTTCAGTGGTTGGAGATACCGTCCAGTAATGTTGTCCTATTGTAAGGTTATTCCCTTCTTGCACTTGCCATTCTATAGTCCAACCTCAATATTGGTACCCTAGGTTATGGGCATAAGTTCCAGCAATTAATGAGATGCTTATAAAAGTTAACTAAATTTATAAAACTAGTCCACTGGTGCGGCGCAGTGGAAATGTATATAAAATTACCAAGGGGTATGGAGGCTTGGATCAACGGACGATTTTACTATACCCTCCTCAGAAGATTACTGACCGACTGGGTTCTTTTGGGTTTTCACAAAAAAAAGTTTATAAAACTAAATTAAGTTTATAAAAAGTTAACTAAGTTGACTAATTTTATAAAAAACAAATTATTTATAAAATTTTACTTAGTTAACTAAGTTTTATAAAAGTTAACTAGTAAACCAAGTTTTATAAAATTTAAATAAGTTTCTAAAATTTAATAATATTTTTAAAAATTAACCAACTTTATAAAAATTAACTAAGTTGACTAAGCTTTATAAAAATTAACTAAGTTAACTAAGTTTTATAAAATTCCATGTTTTAAAATGCAAAAGCATATAGGATGCATTTGCAAATTCGTGAGGTGAGGCGTTAGCCTTAGTACGTTGAGGCATAAACTTTTCGAGTAGAAACAAAACGTAAGATACATAATAAAATTTGACATTTAAAATAATCTATGCAAAAAATGAAAAACAGATTATTTAGGTCTGACTCTGAAGTATCATCTTTTTTTTTTTTTATCAAACGTTAAAAGTAAATAAGTGGAGTTCGTATGATTCTACTTTTGTTTCCACAAAATTTATTTACAAATTCTGAAAAATTCCAGTTTTGATTCCTTCTGCCAATTCAAATCGATTCACAAAATTTATTTTTAGATTTAATAATGTGTACTAAAAAATTTTCTTTAAACAGCAATGAGAGAGTCCATTATATAGCTCTTGATTGTTGTTTGAAAAATAATCTTACTTAATCACGTCGATATTGAAATTGAAACGTAAGAAAATACCAACTTTCATTTTTTTTTAAAATTATATTCTTCTATGTTTCCCATTAAATAACTGAAATTTAGCAACTTCTGCTAGTTTCAATATCATTGCAAATAAGGATAAAAAGATTCTTTAATCACACGCCTCAACAGTTGAGGCGTGTGAGGCACATATTGTGTATGCCTTAAGTTATTGATGCATAAGCTTTTGAGGTAAAAAGCCATTTGATGATAACTTCGAGGCGTTTTATCTCTCATTTCCTCGAGGCGCTTCTCGACGCGAGTATTGAGGAGTTTTTTTTTAAAACAATGATAAAATTTAAGTAAACTTATTGAAATTAACTAAGTTTATAAAAACTTAAGTTTTATAAAAATTAACTTATTTTTATAAAATTAACCAAGTTAACTAAGTTTTATAAAAATGACAAAGTTTATGAAAATTGATTAAGTTTATAAAATTAACTATGGCATGTGCAGTGGTCCTGTTAATTATAGAGGGAAATGATTTTTATATGAAAAGTAGATTTGCATGTGTATTATATTATATGCACAAGTTTACAAATGTATATAAAAAAAAGATTTGCGTATAATACAGAATGTTGCAATTGCTTATGGGTTTAATAATATTACCAAGTTAAAGCTCCAAAGTGTGATAATAGGAGGGTGTGAACCATTGACTTATTTTTGCGATGAAATCATATTGCAGGTATCGACTGCAGGATACATGGAAGTAGCGACATTCGCTTTATATATGTTCACCATGAAGAGAACTTAAATTTACTTAAGCCAGAAGACTATGCTGGTAAAGCAGTGGTTCTTGTCATTCCTTGCTCATCTGCTTTTCAGGTTATGTTCATTTTATTCACTCACTAGATATAATGCTAAAAAAATAGGGTTTTGGGTGGTTTGTTTCCATATCCCTAAAGAAGGAAACTACAATAGTGTTTACTTAATGCATCTGTCACAATATAGCTACATTATCAGATTATTATCAAAACTTACTAGCATGTTTTTAAGTGGGAGAAGATAATCTGTATGGTTGTTTTTAATTTGTCGTCCTTTGTAAATCATTCAATCGCGTTATCCTACAATGTAACTAGATAGGCTGTTTACGGATCATGTATACTTACTATGACTGACATACATACACACATACCTATACATATATATGTATATACGTATATATGTAATCACCAGAGCCTTCAGATTTGTGGTAAATCATGTGAGGTATTTAACTTCGTTTCAATTGAAACTACTGTGTACCACCATCTAGATCTTCTGCATTTTATTTTGAAGGGATAATTTAAAACTGTATATATCTAGATTTACCACTTAATATTATACAATGATATTTAATATTATACAATGAATTTTGCAATCGTTTCAATTGTATAATAACATTTAATGCTCTAATATTCATTTAGTATTATACAACAAACTTGTACAGACAATCGACATAAAAATAAACACTTAATATTCATTGTATAATAATATTTAATGCTCTAATATGGAGCTAGATATACTGTTAATGTCAGTTAAAATTGTAGAAAATATAGTAAAATTCAATTGAAAATATTTACCAGACTGAGTGTCACTGGCATAAACCAAAATATTTATGATATTGTTAGTTAATCATTTTGCTATTAGTTTATTTAGATTGAACGAAAATACTATATTAAGTGGTAGTTTATCTGCTAACTAAATGATAGACAGTAACGCATCATTTCACATACCATTTGGAATATAATACGATGAGATGTTTCAAATATAGCATTTATACTGCTAATTAAATAGCATTAACTTCATTTTACAATATCATTTGAGATGTAATGCAGCATATCTAGAATATAGCATTTATTCTACTACTGTAACCTGAAATTAGATATACTGGTAATAAGTGGACGAGTACTCTTCTGTCGGTAACAAATTCTCATCAAAAGTTTAAGAAACCAAAAAATTATAAAAGCGATTTATTTAATAAAAACTTGTTTACCCAATAAATGCCAGAAGAATTTTTGAAACACTAGAGATGTCAACTGCATGCATCACCTAATATGAACATTTATTAAAAAGGCTTTGCACAGAAGGTCCCTATTTTTGATATTGTCACAAGAAAAGTCCATGTAGCAATGAGTATGTAAATCAAGTCTCTATTTTTTTCTAAATTAGAAAGCGCAAACTAGCTTGTAGTTTCATGATAGAAAGTGCAACTTAACTTGCGCTTTTCAAAAATTTCAAAATTTTCAAACTTTTCAAAAGAATTCAAAATCATAAAACTGTAAGATCCTCGCATTTTCTGTCAGAAAAGTGCAAGACACCTTGTGTTTAAAAAATAAAAAATAAGGACTTGTAGTTTTCTTCTTGTTTATTAAAAATTAACTAAGCTTTACAAAACAAATTAACAAAATCAACCGAATTTTATAAAAATTTACTAAGATTTATAAACATTTAACTGAGTTCACTAAGTTTGTAAAATTTAATTGGGTTTTATAAAAATTTAAAACCTTAACCAATTTCAATAAAAATTAAGTTCACATAATTAAACATGTTCTATAAAAATTTAACTAAGTTAACTAATTTTCTAAAAATTTACTAAGTTTTATTACCCATTTAACTCAGTTTACTAAAGTTGTAAAATTTAACTAAGTTTCATAAAATTAACAAAGTTAACCAAGCTCTGTAAAAAAAATCATAAAAAAAAATCATAAATTAGCTTTGCTTAATAAAAAGATTAACTGACAAGCACCATTGTCCAAGTGGTTAATTGATTCGGCTTTGGTGCAAGAGATCACAAGTTTGAAACTTGCTTTCGAACGTTTATTGACATAGGATATGTTGTCCTAATGATTTGTTGTATATAAAGTACCATTTCAAAAAATAAAAAATAAAAAAAATAAAAAGATTAACTAAAGTTATTAAGTTTTCAAAATTTTACTAAATTTTCTAAATATTTAACTAGTTATGTTTAACTGGATTTCATTAACTAATTGTATTAAATATTTAACTAATTTTCTAACAAATCAAGCAAGTTTTATGAAAACTAAGTTTCTGGCAACCGATCCAACAAGAATGGAAACTCAAAGAATTTGTGTATGCGTTTTTGGATCCGGCTTTCGCTTTTAAAGCCACTTACAGTAAGAATAGAGAGCAGGCAGTCTCATTTATTGTATATATAAATAAGCTTTCTTATCTTGACTATAGAGATTAATTGAATCTTTTTCATTAATATCTTTTTTTCTTAAGAAAGACATCGAATAAGTTTAAACTTATAGTCGAACATGTTAGATTTTGGTGGTATAATATTTCATATATAAGTAGATCTTGAAGATATTTGAGTCTACGTGGAATTATGACTCAAATTCATTACTTATTTTATAAATCTGGTAGATTTTGAAATGTGATAAATTACATCTTTTACAGGTTTTGCGTAGTTGGTAGAGAGATTAGTTGCCTCTTTTATTGCATTAAAGAAGACAACAAATTATCTACCTGAGAAAGATTCATAAAGGTATTCGATAGCTTCTTAAATAAGATATTTTATCAAGTCTATTATAAATAGACATGTCTAGGGTTCATAAGGTGGGTGGAAAAAGTGGATTTTGTAGAGTATTCGAGATTGAGATTTCTTGTCAATTTTAGGTCTCTTTTGTATTTTCTTGATTAAATCAATAAAAGTTTTGTTTTTGGGGAATTTTTTTTTGTTTGCTTTCTTCACTACTTTTTCTTCTAAATCTAATTGTGTAGTGATCCCCGAAAATTCTTAGCATTTGGTATCGGAGCCAACTACACAAACTTATAGAAGAGTCTTTGGCTGTGGAGAACATAAATGTTGAAAAGCATAATGGAAGGAACTAGGGGTTATGGAAGGTGAAGATGGAAGATTATCTCTATCTTAATGATCTTCACCAACCCTTGGAGAGGAAAAGGCAAATGGAATAATTGAGGCAAAGTTGGAAATTTTGGATAGGAAGGCAGCTGCAGCAATTTGGTGTTTTATGGAGAATTTTGTGTTTCATGTCGTTTCTTGTGAAACTTCTGCTTTTGGCATATGGAAGAAATTGGAAAGAATATATGCAAAAAAATCTGCGATGAATAAGGCATTCCTGATGAGAAAGTTGGTCAATATAAAACTAAAGGAAGACAAATCGATTAGCGAACATCTCAACAGCTTTCAAGCAATTGTGAACCAATTGGCGGAGACAGGCTTCAAAGTTGATGACGAAACACGAGCTTTAATATTAATGAGCTTATTGCCTGAAAGTTGGGAAACTCTAGTAGTCGCATTGAACAATTCAAATTCTAGTGGTGTTGTTTCCATGGAAACTGTGATTAGCAGCCTTCTTAATTGTAACGGTCTGCCTTTCATTCCACAGAAAGACGCATCATTATTAAGAAAAAAAGGGATAGAAAAGAGAAAAAGATAGGAAAGAAAGAACTAAATAATATCAGAATCTCATAGCAGAACGAATAAAATATATTACATCACATAGTATTTTACATAGTATCATATACATCAGAGATACACAACTTATACATCACAAATTAGACAGTTATAAACACATGTCTATCATACAACTCAAGATATCACAGAGATACAAACACAGCGGAACTATTATATATCTACAAGCTGAAGCCTCCTGCTATAAATCTCCACCAGAATTCGTCAAGCTAACCTGAATCTCTTGGCTACTCATAAAAATTTGAGTACCCAATAGTTTAATAAAACAGAAAATAAACTCCAGGTCAGACATGGGTCTGGTGTGAGTAAACTGGTTAAAGTTGTTAACTTTTAGAAAATCTTTTGAAAAGAAAGGTATCTCGTAAGACTTCCCACACATAAATATGGAAAGGTTTTTACCTTACGATAACCAAAACGTTTGATAGGAAATCCAGTGATATTAAAATAGGGTCTAGGGTTTTCAAGTAAAATAGAAAATAGCTGAAATGCTTGCATCTCACATTCCAACATAATTGGGAACAATCAAAACGTACGACACTTATTGGAGATTGGATTACATACAATGACAGGGCTACTGGGGTACCGTCCGTCACAGTACCTGGTCTAGATCAGAGTACCGAGGATCCACCCTTAATCCTATGCAACACAAGGCCGGAACCATCCCTTACTGGATAGTCCCGAACAAGACAACCCCGCGGTTCACAATTCCAACCGCCCACTAAGCCGAAATAAAAGGGACCTCTAGATAGGGGAAATCTTGTCCTACTTGAGTGCGACTCACTTAGCCTTGCTGCACCTCCCCTGTTTTATCCATTCCTGCTTGATGGGGCTTGAGGCCGTAATTACCTTTGTAGAACACATCTATCTTAGAATGCTTATCGTCCTCATGACGATGTTCTAAAAGCATTCAGTCTATACAAGTTCATTCCAGGTTCGAACGAAACCGATGGCGCTATCTCGTTACACTCATTTTAGAATCACCCTCAGAGTTAACGATCGTAGCCCTTGCACTCTGAATCTTCATCTCGAATCTGAAAGTACTATTTCTGTTAAACTCGTATTGGAATCACCCTCAGAGTCTTAACGACAATAGCTCTTACACTTCGAGTCTTCACTTGATCTTCACTTGAATTCATGACCTAACGTTTAATTTGGATCGATGCGGTTTTCGAATATCCAATTCGGAGATCCGATCCCAGTCTCACCGAATCTGAAACGCCGTTTTAATGTCCAAGTTGTTTAAGGGTTTAAACAATTTAATTTATATTTAGGGTATCATATACACACAGATAAATGATTCACATTATCACAGGTAGGTAATCCATATTTATCTCAATTCTACCAAACATCTCATACCACAAAGTAGTATATCACATATCAGAGATAACAAATAATCCATGGCATCCAATATCATCTAAACATCCATAACATGATTGATTAATTCTTAATCAATTTAATTAATCTCCAATTCGATTAATTATCAACTTTAATTACTTGGATTAACATAATCCTACTTACTTAACATTAATTAATTACAAATTAGTTAATTAATCATTTTTAATTATCCATCTTAATTATTCATCCTTGATTAATTTTTCTCTAATTATATTAAGTAATTAACCTCATAAATTAATTAGCCTTAAGCATTCATATTAATTATCCTCTAATTACTCTTATTAATAAATGATCCTCTAATTACTTTCACTAATTAATTAATCTTTTAATTAATTACCTTAAACAAGTAATTAATCATATTCATTAATTAACCTTAATTAATTACATTCAGTAATTAACTATTCTTTAATGAATTAACTAACCCTTTAATTAATTAAATTAATTAATCCTTAATTAATTACTCTAAGGGATTAATCCTTAATCACTTCCATTTAATTACTTCCATAAAGTAATTATCCTCTAATTACTTTCATTAATTAATTACCTTAAACGAGTAATTATCCATTAATTATTTCACTAAGTGATTATACTTAATCAATTACATTAAGTGATTGTCTTTAATTAATAACTTATTAATCAACTTAAATTAATTACATTAATTAATCAATTATCACTAGTTATGATTCTTTCATTCATTAACTATCCACTAATTACTTTATTAAGTAATTATTCTTAATTATAATAAGTAATCAACTTTTAATTTGTTTTACTAGTAATTCTTCTTAATTTACCACAACCTTTACTAATTAAAGATAAATCTTTTATTTACATTAAATAACTATTTCCATCATTAAGCTTCATAAGAAGCCATTTTGAAATCAATATTATATAATTTACTATTAAACAAAACAATTTAAACATTAAAATTTAACATTTAAAATCTTTGAAAAATAAATACTCAATCTTTGAAACTAAATATCCCATTCAAAACTTATTTATCTTAAACATATTTAAAAACTTGGTTAAATATTCATTTTAAAATATCCTTTTAAAAACTTGTTTTAAATGCTGTGCTTTGAAACCTAAATAATATTTTAACTTAGAAACTTGTTCTTGATTTACTTTAAACTTTGTACTATCTTTATACCTTTTAAAAAACTGTTTATGTTAATTTATTAAATTATAAATTATAAAAGCCTAGAAAACTTCAACAGACAACCCGAGCCACAAGATTGACACCCGATCACCTACCCGAGCTACACGCTTCCTACAAAGCTATAAGACAAACTCAAAAAATTCTCGAGACAAACCCAAGATTCCTACTTCTTCCCAAAGCTTAACATAGCCAGATACACAGTGGTGCACCATGCACGTACATGGTCGAACAACGCGACTCCGACCAACATTCCGGCCTTCAACAAATCGAAAAATATCTCGTCATCCTCCTTGACGACCCAGATCAACAATTTCCACAACCATTCGAAAATCGGCAACCTCAACAAACTGGAACTAAACACAATCCACAAAATCTTCTCGCCGACATCGATCTCGTCAATTGGAACCCACCACACTCCTTGTAGAGCAGCTTCACATCACCACATCGCGATCGCAACCTTCGCGATCAAGCCCGAAGCACCATTGTCGTCGAGATCACCTCGACTTTCAACTCAACAAAAACAACACTCAAAACCCTACTTCGTCAATTTCCACCACCACAGCCAATAATACATACCATCCACATTTTTCCCATGATCGATAGCCTTCACTCTATCCTCAATGGCAATCTTAACGACGATAGTCACGTCGATCGTCAGAATTTGACGATAGACCAAATTCTGACCAACACAATTTATCCCCATGAATACAATCTTAAAAATCAAAATTTTCATACCAAAATTCTTAACTTTCAACCACAAATTAGCCTATATAATCCAAACATGAAATTATACTTATTTATTTTTGACCAATTTCAGCTCACCACTGTATTTCTTAATTTTTTTTGGTTAGCTCCTAAATTAAAATCCTTGATACTATTTTAAGAATGGTTATTATGTTGTTATAAACATACTTCATTTAGGGATCAAAGCTAAATTCTAATTGTAAGAGGAAAATTAGATTTTTAAAAATTAATTGAGCCTGTGAAAATAACAGATCAATCTGTATATATACATACATATATAAACACATTTAAACAGAGAAATTCAAAGCATAGAACCAGATAAACTCAAACATGCAAATCATAATACAACATTCCGATACAAATTTATCATGCAACTCTATAATCATTGATTTAAAACTATTTTTAAATAAATGTTTACTCACCATTTTCAGAAGGAAAACAGAAAGCAAGCTCTGTTATTTCTTCTAGAAATTTGTTTGAGAAAATCTAGAAATTGATGCATTACAATTTGATCTTCCTTAGTTTTGATCTGCACTGTTTGTTGTTGAATTTCTCAGGTTGAAGTTGAATTGATTCTTTGTATTGCTGCTCAGGTTGAAAAAAATTAAAATGATGTTGTATTTAGCTTTTGATTTTTCTCTGATTTTGGTTTTTCAGTTTTATTTTTCTTTCTTTGATTTTGTATTCAGTTTTTAGTTAAATATGAGAAGAAAGATTTTGTACAGAAAGAAATTTGAAAAGCCATGTTTTCTTCTATAATATTATACTAAAAATTTAATTTCAAGAAAATCAAGCCACATGTATTTTGTATGTACTTATTTTCACACAAGTGTCCTTTTATCTTACAAATGTTAAATATATGTATAATTATGTTTAAACCCTTATCTATAAATTAATTTGTATTTATATTAATTATGTAATACATTTATATGTTTTTTATTAATAAGCTTTTAAATCTTTATATTTATACAAACCATCATAGTTCATGAGATTTTAAAAAGAAAAAGTATATTTAACCCTTATATATATAAACCATTTAAGTTTTAAGAAAGTATTTTTAAAACCGAAAGAACTGAACCTTATATTAAATATTTTTCCTATGTTTTATTATTAATATGTTTTTATGTTTTCTTTTTATACGTAATAAATTTATGTGTATTTTAAAAGAAAGAGCATTAATCTTTTATTAACCCTTTTCTTATGTTATTCATTTTTTAAACGTTTGAAATAAATTATGGTTTAAACTTTTATATACAATAAAATTAGGAAACATCCCTATATTTAGTTTTGAAAATTATTATATTGAATTTAAAACACAACTTCAAATTACAATATATACATACATATATTACAATTTGAAAACATATCCTTTATTAAAATCAAAGACTTCTTGTTTACAATATATATATATATACACCAATATACATACATTATAAATAGGAAACAATTATCTTTGAAAATTATTATATTGAATTTAAACAAAGCTTCCAATCATAATATATACATACATACATATATATATATATATATATTATAATTAGACAACATGTTTATATTAGTTTTGAAAAAATAAATTCTACCAATTAAATATTTATAAAAGAAGATTATTAAACCAATTTATTAGATTTTAAAAGAAAAACTTGCCAATTAAAATAATTATAAAAGAAAATTATCAAATCAATTTAATTATTAATTAATATTATTAAATTGCTATTGCCTAAAATTCCGGGTCATCGCATTAATGGGGAGATGCGGAGGATAAATTCATCGGGAAGGAAAGGCCACTGAAGAAAAGGAAACAGCAAATCCATTGGCAGAGGTCCGCTTTGCAAAGAGAGAAAGACGCTTATCCAAACCAAATACGAATCAAGACATCATTTGCTATTACTGTGAAAAACCAGGCCATCAGCTGAAATTTTGCAATAAATTAAGAGAGGATAAAAAGAGGATGAAAACTCAAGAAGGAAGCAAAAATAAGCCGAAGGTAGACCGTGATGAGGAGAAGAGCTTTGGCATTAGCAATGATGTTCTTTGCATTGATATGAGTATAGGAGGAGAGTGGGTGATAGATTCTGGTGCATGTTTCCACATTTGCAATCAAAGGAAAGTATTCACTAATTATAAGGAGGAAGCAAGCAAGGTGGAGTCTGCTAGTGGTGGAGATCTACACG
Organism: Allium cepa; assembly: GCA_030765085.1. NCBI lineage: Eukaryota > Viridiplantae > Streptophyta > Magnoliopsida > Asparagales > Amaryllidaceae > Allium > Allium cepa. The sequence continues at coordinate 686,359,115 of CM060939.1, read as the reverse complement.
TTCAAAGCACGGGTTCTGTCATGTTAAAGATGGATACTGGAAGGTTGGTGACGCTTATAGGGGTTAATCATATCCCATAAATTAAAAGGAATCTTGTCTCTGTTGGACAGCTGGAAGGGAAATGTTGTAACTTCTCGACTTGATGTGAAGTAACTAGGGTTTGGAAGCGTAACAGGGAGGTGTTGCACGTGAAGAGGAAAAACAATAATATTTATTCATTGCTTGGAAAAACCTTAAAGATTGCAAATTCTTATACAAGTGAAGATGGAGAGACAAATCCGTCAATCAAGGTGGAGCCAACAACGGAAAACCACAAAGTCTACTTGGAGGTCTTTGTAGTATTACAAGCAATTCTAATCAACTAATAATGTGCATATCCGATTGGCGGACGTGCATAGTTTGGAGAGAGGTTTAGCTTTTTGGTGGAGATATTTGTTTCCTTAGATATATTGTTTGGAGTTTGCGGTTTTAGGAGGAGCTTGGATAACATTTATGGAATATTATATCAAGTGGAGATTATTAGATTTTGGCGGTACAATATTTCGTATATAAGTAGATCTCGGAGATATTTGAGTCTATGGAATTATGATTCAAATTCATTACCTATTTTATAAATCTGGTAGATTTTGGAACGTGATTAATTGCATCTTTTATAGATTTTACGTATTTGATACAAAGATTAGTTGCTCCTTTTATTGCATTAAAGAAGGCAACAAATTTTCTACCTGAGAAAGATTCATGAAGGTATTCAATAGCTTCTTAATAAGATATTTTATCAAATCTATTATAAATATACACGTCTAGGGTTCATAAGGTGGGTGGAAAAAGTGTATTTTGTGGAGTGTTCGAGATTGAGATTTCCTCTCAATTTTAGGTCTCTTTTGTATTATCTTTGTTAAATCAATAAAATTTTGTTTTTGGGGGAATTTTTTTGTTTTCACTACTTTTTCTTCTAAATCTAATTATGTAGTGATCCCAGAAAATTCTTAACAGAACATTTCCTAGCATCAACAATTGTGTTTGAACGTAGTATTTCCTGGCATTACCAGTTCTATTTGAACATTTCCTGGTATTTCCTGGCATCAAAAGCTGTCACATCAGCTTATATGAAAGGCTAGTCACCCTCTTTGTCTATTATTAATTGTTCCTTAACTTTATGTGAGCTTGACTACTTTGAATTATAAACAGTGGAAAAATCATTAATGAAGGTATCAAGCAGTGTGTGGAAAAAGATATGGATGAAGTGGGAGAAATTACACATTTGGCAAAGTCAAAAGTTGAAGAGCTAGACAGAAATGTATGTTATTTTTTCCAAACTCTTGACAGTTTAACTATGTTTGCAAGTGTAATTGCTAAGGTTATAAAACTCCTAAAATAATCTTCAATCATTTTGACGCTAATTTTTACCTCATTATGCTCTTTGAAACCTGTAGTCATGTGTTAGATTTACCTTTCATTTTTGCAGAAAATCCCAGTGAGCTGAAAGTATTGATTTATAGACCATTACTGAATTACCATAAAAAATAACTGAGTAATGGATAGACCTAAAATAGTTTACTCCATGCTGTATGTTATACCAAGTGTCTTATTTATTACATTGTATTTAAGTCTATATGGGTCATTACACCTAGCCATAGTCTGCATAAATGTTCTTTTATACGTTTGTTATTTTAAAATTTTCATTAAGAAGCAAAACCGTTTCGGATAATTTCTGTTTAAGTATCATCTTAATGAAGAAAAATGCTTGTACCTCATATTTTGTTTAACCTGCGCCTTTTCTGATTACTATCCTTGAATCCTGTGGTTAACTGAAGTTATATACACTGCCATGTTACCACTATTTTGCTATGCTGCACACTAAGGGATAACATATCTAATTTGTACATCTTAGCATCTCCCATCGTCGGTTTTGGTCTGATCCCATGTTCCTTTGAGCTTCATCAGTTCAACACTTCATCGCTTCGTCACTTCCACATTTCAGCAATTCATGCTTGTTTCAGTACATACTCTAACACTTCATCTCTTGCTTCTTTGTACTCACATCGTGTACTCTCTACCTCGTGATTGGTTGGCATTTCATCTCTTACTTCTATGCTTACTGCACACACTTCATCTCGGCTACTTTCAACTGCAAGTAAACCTACATCAACTTGATTCTTTTCAAACCCAACTGTTACAATCCAGTGCATATCACTTCAATGATTCATCATTTTAGGGCTTCAAGAACTCATACTTGTTTCAGGTCACATTCCAAAACTTCATGCTTAACAAAAGAACTGCCATTGATCTGCCAATATACCAATTCCCCTAATTCTCTGCTAAGAACCAAAAACTGGTCGGCGCTTTTACATAACCATTATTGCCAATTTTAGCTAACACCTTACACTCCCTGCCTTCGCATCAATTAACATTTCAGTTTGTACTGCCATGCCCGATGCGCACACTTCAATCTAAATGATTATATGTCTTAATTGCTCTCAGTTGCTCATAAGACACCTCTAAGCGTACTTCAAGCAAGTTCATAATATATGCACAACCATCAGTCTTAATCCTTAAAGGATTTACCACTGATATAACATGTTTTGCTCTCTACTTTGCAATAGATGCCTTACCCATTACAATAGTTGATAACAAGGCAATTTATATCATCAGTATAACACTGTACAACCATCAGTTTAACCTAACTGATAGCTAGAACATGTATATTATATAATACCATCTATTGTTTGTTAAATGATGTAAAAAATTTGTAGTGTATATATAACTTTTTATATATGGCTCAAAGAAGTGAAATAATCATGGGAGATACAGCTAACCAAATAGCAACCTTATCCAAATTTTGCTGTGTTAATAAAATATATGATGGCCATTAGTTTTGAACATCCTTATCCATCGTGTTATTATAAATATACTAATATAGATTTGTGCATAGGGAATACAACTATTGTTATTGCTGCTGCTTAAATACATTCGGGTTAATACAATGGATGCACTACCCGATGCCATAGATGGTATAAATGTCTTGCTATCAGTGGTATACAACAATTTAACTTGTCATTTTTAGCTATTTTGTTAATTGCACGCTCTTCCTTCTACTTGTTCTAATCTTTTAGGGTATTCTAAACATTTATGGTACATCAGTGAATGCTAGATCTAAACTTGACCCGGTGTTGCAAACTCCAAGATATATGTATATTATAGCTTCCTCAATTTACACGTAATTTTTTTTTACTTCATCTAATTTCATATATTTTTTCATTGTGGGATATTAGACATTTGAAGAAGACGGGATTTGACTTTACACAATGCATATTGTTTTAATAAGCCCTTTTTGTAGAACCATGTTACTATCACCTTTAATTAGAACATTATGTACGAAATGTTATATACGATTATTGTTTATTTAGTGCAGGAATTGTTGTACCATTTATTATGTTTAATATAGAACATGCAAAAATTATTGGATTATATTTGTTTGCATTGTTAAAATTGAATTAGGTTTTGAATATAAATTGTCAGTATATTGTATTGGTTAAAAAATCAGAGTACTTAGGATTTTTAGAACGCATTGGAAAATAAAGACGTTAATTAAAAATGCTACAATAAGTACAAAAACTGTTGTTTAGAATATGACAGCGTTTTGGAAATGCTGCTAAAAGAGATAAACGCTGCAAAAATGTAACCAATGATAGTATAAAATGATAGAATACAAAACATCGCGAAATCAGTAGTAGGTCAAACCGCTGTTAAACCATTAAAACAAGGAAAAACACTACAATATATAACAAAAAACCACAATAAATTTTACATAATGGTCATGAAAACGCTGGAAAAACAATTATACAAGACTAGACAAAATGCCAAGAAGGTTTATATTTTGCATCGTTTATTAATATGTTATAAGTTAAGGTCCTATTTCAGCTCACCATCATAGAACATTCTCAAAACGCTGCTAAAAGATTTCATCTTTTCTGAAATGCTGTAAAAAGTCTTTTCTACTGCAGTAGCGTTGATGATTATTGTTATGTCAGTGTTGAAGTCTGTAGAAGTCAGTTTGTATGTCTATCGATGTAATGGTTAGTTGTACTTTGTAATCTGTGTGATGATAAAGTACTTTTAAGCATGGAATGCTCCAATCCTTTGTTAAAAAACAAAAAAAACAACAATTTTTTTTTGAATTTTATGTGTTGAAATCATTTTCTCATTAATCTTTCCCACTGTATATTAAGATGTACTTAACTCAATACATTTGGATGTTACGAAAATCCAAAACTGAAAACAATAAGATCTATCATAATGTTTGGTTCGAAAATAAATTGTGTTCTATGTTTCCTAACATATATTTTAAAATGCATAAAAGAGAAGGAAGTAGAAACTTTTGATTTGGAAGATGGTTTTAACACATAAAATTGAAAACAATTTTTTTTTTTTTTCTCATTTTGGCAAATATAAAAAATTCTTTATTTTATTCTAATTCTCTCCCATGACTACGATTTTCCAATCCCTCATTTGCAACCAAGCTATCTGACATGCATTGAAAGTACAAAACTCATTTTCAAGTCAAACAATGCCTAAAATTTAGAGCTCACTGATTTCGAATTACGAAAAACAAGGGGAGTTTAAAACTGCAGAAAGGTTTATGTATGAGCTTATCTATATGAAACTGATGAATGCTGTTAATATTTGCATTGATTTCTAAGGTTTATGGTGAAGATGAAACATGGAAGTGGGGGAGGAGGGGAAGATTATTAGATTGATGGGTTGAAAAGAGATTGAAGAACAATATGGAATATAGCATGATTTGAATATAATTTTCTTTTGCTGCTTAAGAATTATAGTAGAAATGAAAGATGATTGTGCTAACAAAATATTTTGAACTTGAATTTCCAAATTAAATATACTATATATTATCCAAGTTAAAATGAAAAAGCAAAAAAAACCGTTTTAAGTTGAATAACTCATATGTGAATCTCCTGAGGTGCAAAAGTGATTGGCTAATATCTCCTAAGATGCAAAAGTGACTAGACGAAAATATTTAGAAATAGACCTATTATTTAAGGAACAAAGGGGAAATGCTGCCAAAATTTTGTTGGATCGTTAAAAATGAATTGATTTACCAAACGTCATTATTATTGTATTTGTAATGGAAAGTAAGATGGCCGACCGTTAAAGTAGAAAACAATAAACTTTTTTCATGATTTTTTAAAATTAAAAATATATAAGATTTTATAAAAAAAAATCAAAAAGAATAATATATTATATAATTAACAAAACATTAAAATGTATGAATGAATTAAAAAATAAAATGTCAATTCATAAAATGATTAATGCATTTTTGAATTTCTGTCATATTTTTTTAAATAAGAAAAATGATCAATTAATTTGTTAATCGAAAGAGTTGGATGTATTAATGAAAGAGATTGAGAGACTCAATAAAGGAACATTTTTATAATTAATGGCGTACACGTATTTATTAAATTCTCTTTTAAGTAATTGTAACGACCCCAGATTTTAATTAAATTTAAATTGATAATTAATTGATTTTTTTTATATATTTGTGAAATGTATTGATGAATTGATGCGAGTTTCCCCGAATTCAAATAAAAAATGTGTTAAATTATTTGAATTGAAAATCTTATGAAATGGATTTTTGGAATTGTGTAAAATAGAAATCATTTATAGTTTAAATATAAGAACAAAGCAAAACATAAAGTATGTAAAAGCAAAACAAAAGAAGACAGCATTATATATATACAAGTATGTATACTTGTAAAATGAAGAAACACAATATATAAAGGCCTAGTAAGTAAGACAGGATTATACATATGAATATGCAGACAGGAAAAGAAAAAAAAACTAACATATAGAAACATCATTTCAAAAACCAGACAGAGTAATTAATGCAAAGATTTCAGCCACCAAAGCAATATCTATCTACATATATAGAAATGCAACTGAACATATGAATAAAGGAATAAGTATATACAAATAAAAAGAAGACAAAGTAATATAAGTGTGTAAACTGAAAATAAACAAGAAATAGACAAAACAAAGAAAAATAAAATATGCAAATATGAAGACAGCAAAAATGTATACTAGTGTGAAACCAAAACAAGAAAGAGAAACAAAGAAAAGCAAAAAGAAATACAACACCCTGTACATGCTTTTTCTTTTATATACTATCTCCATGTTGTACAACCGAGATAGAGGAAATAGTTATAAGTACAAGCTAATAAATGCAAAAATATGTATGTGTACAAGCTCATAAATGCAGCCCCAAACAAGTTACCTCAGCCTAATTAAACAATTCAACACCCTGTACAAAATAGTATACACCCTGTTAACTTCTCATTTCCTATATATCAACTTCACTTTAGTTCGTTTCCTCCAAACACTGCAAGGGAAAACGTGATTTCCGACGGCTGAAAACCGTCTGCGGCCGTCGGCGGCCGGCGGAAGCCGTCGGGGGCGGTCGGAAAAAGCCGTCGGAAATGATGGCGTCGGGGAGCAGTACTTCCGACGGCTACCGACGGGGGCTGCCGTACAGATTATCGACGGCTTCCGACAACTTCCGGTGGTTTCCGACGGCTTCCGTCGCCCGTCGGAAGCCGTCGGAAACCGCCGGAAATCTGAAGCTACAGACCGCCGGGAATCGTCGGTAGCCGATGGAAATTTCGACCTGTAAGCCGTCGGGAGCCGTCGGAAATCTGCTGTTTTTTTTTTAAAATCTGCTGCAAATAGAGCCTTCCAACCACGTTTCTCTTCCAAACACTACAATATCAATACTGCACAATCCAATAAACAATAATCCAACCAAACATGCAAACCAATACTCCAAAATATTCAATAAACACAGAAATAAACAAAATTAGAATAAAAATAAAATACAAAATATACATAACATTCTAACATTAACAATAATCCTAACAATAACTGTTCTATCAATCATGCATATCCTGATACAGCTACAGAACCAAGTGTATTATACATAATTATACATATCAACAATTAATTGTTCCATCTACCAAATCATTCTAAACTAAAACAAAACATACATGCACGAACGAATCAGAAAACAATGAATCAATCTGCTCCAGATCCAGAGCCAGCCGATGAAGGGAAGCGGCCACCAAACTGCTGCATGTACTCAAATAACTGTGCCGTCTGCATGGCCTGTTGGCGGTTCTGCTCCTCCAACTGCTGAACTCTAGTCTGCAATTCTTCTATACGTGCTAGCTCGCTCTGAGGTCTACTCCGCCGTCCCCTACTCTGACTACTGGACTGCAATAATTGAAAAATAAATAAAATCAAAGTTTATTGTTTTGAAAAGGTAAAAATATCATATTTTAAGTATTTTAAGAAAAAGTAAATTATTTACCGCTAAATTGCCAAATCCGTATCGTCGACCATGCTCTGGTGGACTCATAACGGACTCAAAAATAACGTCCTTTTCATCGGTCGTCAGCTGCTCTCGACCCGTATCAGAAAAGAGTTTCTGTCGCTGCTCCATAAACATCTCCTGCATTGACAAATTAATAATATCATATCTTATTTCATAATAATTTGACAACTAAAACAATTACTAACACTGAATAAAATGAAATATGCTTACATGGCTTTTACTGGATTTATCGTCCTACCATGTGTACGAAACAGTCCCGTCTGGATTAACATGCTCGACAGCATGCGTACGGGTGAACACGTCCATATAGCTGACAGGACCATGTGCCTCGGCTTCCTGAAGTTGATTGTTACATACAATTATTATACATTTAAAATCATATAGCATAAACTATTTACATTTATTATTCAGCAAATTTACCAACTCCTGCCGATACTGCTGAAACAACTTCGATCCTCCGCCATATGCACTCTATGATGTGCGGAGGGATGGTATCCCACTTCGGCCAGCACACACTCATCCTACTACGATATGCTGCTCTGGAGACGTCCAACACTACCTTAGTGGGTAGTAGCTCAAAACCCCCTGTTTTTAAGTACGATACTGATAAGTACGTACGTATAGTATAGAAAAAATAAGATGATGAATAAAATTTAATTTTTACCCATCTGCTTTGGGGAATAACGATACAACTGGACGCTGTGGCGCTTGCGATGGGCCACTGCCATCGCCTCCTGAAGAACGGGAAGAGCTCCTCCCTCTATGTGACATAATGATAAACCTGTGACGTTTACACATCATTATATAAGAGAATAAAAACATGATAATGAAATATATTTCATATGAAAATGACATCAACGGTATAAATTGCTTAATTATAATGACTGAAATGGAAATAGAAATGTAAGTTTGTTATACCTGATTCATAATGGGTGTACTCTTCCTACGATAAGCAGAGTTCATTGCATTTTTAATAAAAATTGCTAAATAAATGACAAATTGAAATAACATAAAACAATAGTAAACGGATTTAGTTTCATAGTTACATCAATTTCATAATACATCAAGAACTCAACATAGTTACATCAATTGCAAAAAAACAGATTCAAATTTATATCAGTCATCATCGTCTTCTGATTCAGATTCGGTCTCGTTTTCGACGATATTTTCCTCTGCACTGTCAAATGCTTCTACCAAAACATTTGATTCATCGATCAAAGGACCAAAATCTGTATGATCGTCTGTAATTATTATTTCGTTATTTTGCTCAAGATCTGCCTGATAAGCTTGTTCGTCCGGAATATTCTTCCCATCGAATGTGAATCTGGCCTTTGTTTTAAAAACTGCAGACCAATCTGCTTTATCTCTTTTTAGAGACGGATAAAGAGCGTAATAAACTTGCAATGCTTGTTTGGCTAGTACAAAAGGATCATACTTGTGATAGTGCGATGTATGCTTTATTTCGATAAGATTATAATCCTTGTGCACATTAATTCCAGAACCTGGAACATTGCTAAACCAATTGTATCTAAATAGAAACACCTCCTCCACGGGTCTTGAGAAATATGTCGGTTGCAAAATTTGTGTTAGAACGCCATAAAAATCATTTAAATGGTTTTCTGGATCGTCGCTACCTTTAACAAATACACCAGCATTATTTGTTAATTTTTCTGCACCGTATTCTTTGGTGTTAAATTTGTATCCATTGACGAAATATATTGGATATGTCTTGACCACTCTTTTTGGTCTCATTGCAAGATGTTTCAACCCTTCGTCAACAACACAATTTTTCGGCTCATAAACGTAATTTGAAAACCAACGGGAAAATTCTCTACTGAGATCTCCGTTCGGATGTTCCCATTCATAAACACTATTTATATAAACAAATTATTACATTAGGTTATACATGCGCATGCATTACAGAAAAGAAAAAAACGAAAATTATTATTTCAGATTACCTAACAAACGGTGCAACCTCGGCACAATTTAGAAGAATATAAGTGTGTGCTACACGAAGATCTCTATCGTCTAGCCATATTTCCACACATTTTCCAGAAGGCCGACCATGTTGTCTAAAAATAGATAACATTGCTTGAGAGGACTCTTGTTCGTCATCTTCATCATTACGAGGAACACTTTGAAATGAAATATTCACATGGTCACTGAAATAGTGAGAGAAAAAGAACGAAGCTTCTTCTTCGATGTAAGATTTACATATCGAACCTTCAACTCGTGCTTTTTGTCTCACTTTTTTCTTCAGATGATTCAAATATCTATGCAAAATTAATTTATATTAACTTCATCTTTCAAATGCAATTAAATTACGTTATAACATATTACATACCTCTCAAATATATACATCCATCCGTATTGGACAGGACCTCGAAGTCGTGCTTCAGATGGAAGATGAACAGGTAAATGTTCCATCACATTAAAAAAACCTGGCGGAAATATTTTCTCTAATTTGCAAAGCAATATAGGAATGTCCACTTCAAGTTTACGTAAACGTTGCACTTTTAAAGTAGTCGAACAAAGCTCTTTGTAAAACATACTAAGCTCCGTTACTACCTTCCAAACTTTTAACGGCAGTAGTTCTTTGAACATAACGGGAAATAAATTTTCCATCATTATGTGACAGTCGTGACTTTTCATTCCTCTCAATCTACCATTTTTAAAGTCAACACATCTACGAAGATTTGATGATATCCTATCAGGAAATCTTAACCCTTCCACCCATTTTAACACAGCTTTAACTTGATTATTATCTAATTCGTAACAAGCTTTTGGTTTTTTACTGTCATTTGTTTTCATATAAAGCTCGGGACGTTTGCATAATTCTTCTATATCACGTCTTGATTTCAAATCATCCTTCGTCTTCCCTTTCACATTCAAAATTGTGTTAAACACATTATCAAATACATTTTTCTCATTGTGCATCACATCTATGTTATGGCGAAGCAGAAGATGTTTCCAATACGGCAACTCCCAAAAAATAGTTTGTTTGCACCAGTTATGAACAACTGATTTGCCTTCAATTTCTGTTTGCTTCCCCGTTTCATATATCTTTGGATAGTCCTTAACAAGTTCATATATGTCTTCGCTTGACCATATCGTCGGTGGTTGTCTGGTTTCTACTCTATTAGCTAAAAAGTTTTTCTTGTCTCCTCTGAAGGGATGATTTACATGGAGAAAATATCGATGACAGTCAAACCATGAAATTTTCTTACCATGAGGTAAAGAAAACGCTCGTGTTTCATCCATGCAATATGGACATGCTAGACGACCGACAGTACTCCATCTCGAAAGCATTGCATAGGCAGGAAAATCACTTATAGTCCACAACAAAGAAGCAAACATACGAAAATTTTTCTTCTTTGACACATCGTATGTTTCTACTCCTTCGTTCCACAGTATTTTTAACTCCTCAATCAACGGTTGTAAATATACATCGATTCCTTGTGTCGGATCGTCGGGGCCAGGAACGACAACAGTAAGAAACATATATTGCGTTTTCATGCACATCCATGGAGGTAATTATACGGTGTGACGATAATGGGCCGGGATGAATATTTAGAACCAAATTGAGAAAATGGAGAAAAAACGTCCGTACATAATCCTAATCTAACATTTCGACCCTCCACTGCAAAATTTGGATACGTTTTATCGAAATGCTTCCATGCTTCTCCATCGGCCGGATGTGTCAACGTACCCTCTTCCTCCGTTCTCACGCTATGCCACCTCATATTTGACGCAGTTACAGAAGATGCATATAATTTTTGAAGTCTTGGAGTTATGAGTAAGTAGTGCATACGCTTGTACGGAACTTCCTTACCCTTCTTTTTTCTTGGTTTGTATCTCTCCTGGTTACAAACTTTACAATTTCTAAGGTTTGCGTCTTCTTTCCAAAACAACATGCATCCTTTTAAACATGTATCTATTTTCTGATACGGTAAACCAAAAGCCAACATAAGTTTTTTAACTTCGTAGTGATTTTCACACATTAGATTATCGGGCGGCATATGTCTTTTTGCAGCTTGTACAACAGCCGTAAACCCAGCTTCAGTGATGTTGTATTTTGACTTCATCGCAATGTATTCTGCGATTATTGACAGCTGCGTGCCGCTTTTACAACCATCCCAAATAGGTTTCTTAGCTGCATCTAGTAAATCATAAATTTTCTTAGCTTCAATATTTGGTTCTTCAACATTTCCATCATCGTCGTCAACTTCAACCATAGGAAACATTGATCGTGCTGCATCTTCGACCATATTTTCTATACGGGTCGTTGAAACTATTTCGTTAACGACACTTTCAGACTCTACAGAAGTATTTGCTACAACTTCTCCATGCCGATCCCAAACATAATATTCGGGTGTGAAACCGTGTTGGTACAAATGAACTTTCACAGTATCTGGTAACAAAAACTTCAAATGTCTACACCTACTACACGGACAACGAATTTCTGGATCGTTTCCGTTATTACTTAAGGCGAATTCAACAAACACGTTTCAACCATTATAAAAATCTTCTTTTATTGAGCCCCTCAGTCCTTTTCTTTGGTACATCCATCTCCTTCGATCAACAAAATAATCAATCATTTTTCCTATTTGACAAAATGAGAAGTTCAAAATTTAATATTTATTTTGAAGAATACATATTCGAAAAAGATTATTTTCATGTTCGTATAATATTTTGAATTTAAAGAACAACTTCACAAATTTAAAAATATTTTCAAATAGGGCACATTTCATTTTTTAGCGTAACGATTTAAATATATATATAATTTTTTTTTCCATTGATCATGCATCCTACTTCCCATTACAAACACAGTAAGCATTTACATTTCATATATTACTTCGTCTCAAACGATTCAACAAAATTTCGGCAGCATTTCCCTTTTGTTCCCTGCATTGTACACAAATGCGTGTACGCAGGAAACAAAAAGGAAAAGTTAGGCCGAAATTTTATGAACCGTTTGAGACGAAGTAGTATACAAAATGTAAATTCTTACTGTGTTCATAACTTGTCCAATACAGGGACAAATCCAACAAATATTGTACCAGATGAATATAAATGGTCGTTTTTCGAAAAAAACAACTATTTATACAACGATCATGTACAACACTCGTCAGACGGAGCCAAAAACTCTCTAAGGGACATTTTTCAGTTACATGCATGCATTTTACGAAAAAATACAGTTTTACTCACTGTTCACATTTACAAAAATATATATTAATTTAACACAGTTATTCGACGTATTACGCATCAACTTAAGGCTGTTTTAACATTTTTATCATTTTTCAATACACACAATTGTAATTTAGAGTAATGCATTTTTTTTGTTTCATAAGTAAATATGTGCACAATATAATACTCCTAGTTCATTCAATCATTTTATCTTATTCCAAATAACGTATACAATCGCCGAATCAAGGCATACACAACAATTTACATATACATGAACAACCCCAAATTATAGGTGTTTTTCACAATTTCACGATAAAAGATGAAATCGGTATACCATGTGATGCTATAAACCACTATTACGCTATTGGAAACAATTGCAATCGCTAATTCTCCCTAATTTACCAATTTATGCAAATCTAGAAATAGGGTAAAAACTGATTTTTTTACAAAAATAAGAGATTATACCTGAGATGAAGAGTAATGGAGTTTGATTAGGCAGCCATGGAGGATCCGGAAGCTCGAAATCAGGGATTGGAAGCTAGAAGAGGGAAAATGGGGGATTTTGGAAATAATTTTTGTATGGTTTGGGGAAGAAGAAGAGCTCTCGGCTGAAGGTATAATCGCAGTTTTTCGACGGCTTCCGACCGCCGACGGCCCGTCGGAAGCCGTCGGAAAAAGGCCGTCGGTAGCCGTCGGTCTATGCTGTCGGAATTGAAGCCTTTTCTAATAGTGAAAGCCAAGGAAAACTGAAGTAAAAACAAAACTCAAATTAAAACAAAACTTCAAATTAAATAATCTACTCAAACCAGAGATCAAGGGATGAGGATTTCAGGTAGTAGTTTCTTAAGTCTGTTACAACGTAGAAGCTCTGTTCACTTCTTAATTCAAGTGAGTAAACTCATCTTAAACCCGAGTTCAGTTTGAATCATTGATTTTTATGCGGTCATATTGAAAGTTATATGTCGATATGGTTTTGGTAATGCCTGTTAGTGTGTATATATCTCTGGTAACAAGGAATAAAACCCTGTTATAAGAAGTACAGGTTATACTTTTAGTTCAAAAGAATTCCATTTCAATTGTTCTGATTGTTTTTAACCAATAATGTAAAAATAAGTTCTGATCAATAATCATTACCTCAAAATCTAATTTATGTTAAGGTTTAAATTTCAAACAAAATATGTTAGATGTATCATAGATTATAGTTTTAAATTTTATTTAAGTTAAATAAATTAGAAATACTTCTGGAAATCAAGAAAAAGCTGAGCAAATTTAATATGAGCCAATTTCAAACATCTTGATTCATAAATTCAGGTATATAAACTGAATTCATATGCCAAAACATGATTTTTAAAGTAGAAATCATAATTTTTAAACCAAGGGAGAGAGAGCAGTTTGGGTTTACTTTGATATCATAGTTTTATCAATCTCTGGTGATCGGCTATTTCATGGGGTTTGGGTTTTCTCGTAGAGATGGAGGAGGCTATGAAGGTGACTGGAAAAATGGCCGAAGGTGGCGAAGATGGACGTGGTGGCGGCGGCGGGCATTTATTTTTTTTAACCTAGTTTTTGATAAGGAAGAGTAATCGGCCTCGTTCGACGTTTACACTGGACCGAGTGCGAAGCAGTTTTGAGTGATGGTAGAGGGGTAGTGGGCGATGGCGTGGCTGAGATTGTGGGGCTTCCGGTGGTTGAGGTTGTGAGTACGGCGAAGATGACAGGTTTGAGGTTCGTAGGGGTTCGTGTGTTCCAGGTTTTCAAACTCGACCCCAAATTTTGATTTCGAAATGGTGGGACGGTGCGAGTGGTCAGAGCTCGATCTGGAGATGATCGTCGACATGCTCGGAGTCGCGGCGATGACTGGAGCTGGCCAACTTCGTTGTGCACGTGCACGAGCCTTAATGTTGCCTGGGTGTTTTGTTGCCTAGGAAGAACAAGGTTTGCTAAGTAAAAGTATTTCAGGGTTTTAACCTGAAACTGTTCTTGTTTTTGAGAATTTTAAACAAATTTAAATTTTAAATCAAGGTTTTTAAAACTGAGGTTTAAATCAAAATGTAAATAAAATTCAAGTTAAATTGGAACTTAGTTTATAAATAAAATAAAGTTTAAATTCAATTTGTTTTAATAATTCCAAAGCAATTAAGTAGATTAGAGAAGTTTGAATTCAAAAATAGATTTGAAATTGTAAATGGAAGATTTAAACAAGCTGAAATTTAAAAGTTTAAAACCTGAAACAAATTTTAAACCTGATTTCGAGATTTTGAAATTAATTAAGTTTTATAACTTAGGTATTTAAAAATAAGTTTAAATTTAAATTGAAATATAAAAAGGAAATTTGAAATCAATGGTTTCAAACATATTGTGAATAATAGTTAAACTATCAATATGGATGAGTTTACTTTAATTAGTGAAGACTAGTGAATTCTTAAAGGGTTAATCAATGTATCATCAATAATTATTAATATAAGTAAATTTCTTCAGAAAAGTAATTAAAGAAATTTAATAGTTAATAAAAGTCATTGACTAAGATTAGAAAAAAAATCAATGTGATTAATTTTAACAATAAATTTAGATTTATTTAAATTAATAACAATCATTGTGTAATTGTTAAGTATGATTACTTAATATAAGTAATTGGGGAATGAATTGTTCAGTGTAAGTAAGTGAGTTAATCAGATTAGTTTAAGTTAATTACTTGAGTTAATTAATCTAGAACAATCCGTTGAGAAATTGAAAAAAAATATGATTACTTAGAAAAGTAAATAATAGGTAATTAGTGGATGTAGTGAATTGAAGGATGATTAGAAATTTGAGAATAATTATTTATTAACAATTAAAGAATTAACTAATAATTGTGATTAATTAAGATTAATTAAATAATTAAAAGGTAAAATTGATTCATTAATTAAGATTGATTAGTCCGTAATTAAAAGTGAATTGATAAATGATAAAAGGAGATTTTATGCTAAAATAAATTGTAATCAATTTATGATAATTAACCCGGATTAATAATTGGTACATCTGATTTAAATTAATCAGTTGATTTATAAAGTCACTTGTGGATGTTTGAATTTGACTGAATAATTAAATTGTCTGATACCCCTGATATTGATGCGTTGTGATATATCCTGTTTTGTGTTATGATCTTAAATGTAATTTATTATCTGTGATATAGTTTATTATCTGTGATATATATATCTGTGTTCTGTGAATAAAAGATAAGCATTATAGTTTATACTGCTTATCAAATATAAGCGTTATAGTTTATACCGCTTATCAAATATATTTCTGTATTTGATCTGTGATGATTGAATGGTTGTGCACTATTGTGTTAAACCCCTGGACCGCACTATACACACACAGTTATGGATTTCACGAGGAAATCGATTAAGTCACAGATTTTAAAATGATTTTTGAATTTGAATTTTAAATTCAAATGTTTTGGAAATGAAATCGGAATAAATGTGAAATGCTTTTGGAATGGAATTTCAAGATAAAACTTATCTTAATTTACTTGATTTAGTTTGGAATTTAAGTAATATGATTTACATTTGAATTCAGAATTAGAAATTGAATTCTATAATTTGAAATTAGGGATTGAAAATGTTATACCAGTTATATATGGGTTAAACCATTCTAAAATATATTAATTTGGGAATATGAACATAAATTGAGAACTTTAAATCGTGTAAATTAATTGGATTTTTTTTCTGAAACGGAAACTGTTTGTTTTCACATAATAAAAGCTTTTACATAAGAAAATGAACGTCCAATTTGTGTTAAAAAGAATTTCAAGTTTGAAAATGAAAATGACTCCCAAGTTTTGAAACGGTTTGAAATTATAAGTTAAATCTTTGATTTAAAGATTTAATGAGTTAATCCAATTGAAATGGAATTGTTTTGAAATACAGGAATGAATCTTTGAGAAACTGGGTGAACTTGTGAAATAAATCTTTTTTGTTTAAAGATTTGAAATGGTAATTTGTTTAACCATTTAAAGGAAATTTTGGGTTTTAAGTTGTGACTTAATTGAAATCCCAATATCCATATGTTTTTGAACTATTTCGCTCACTATTCGGTTTAGCCGGGAGAGGACCTTTGTGTCATATAACCCATTCCGAATATGTGATACGTCGTTATGGATAGCATTTGAAGACCGGTGTTGAAGACCGGGTATTTGCGAGAACGATGGGATGACTTGTCGATTGTCTCTGCACTGAGTCGCGCCGGTATAGAGATTTCCTAAGTGATGGGAAGTCCGATCGGGATTGTGAATACCCGGATTTGCAAGGGCTTCGTAAGAAGTGCCTTCGGTTCTGTTCGAGATCGGAACAGACTTGTATGGATTGTGTGTCTGACATTACATTTTGAGATATAAAGCAGATTTCTTTCAAATACATTTCTGTTGGTGGCGGAGAATTTACTCTTTTAGCTTAACACCCTTCTCTGAGACGTACGAGCTCAGAGGTTATGTAGTTGAAGGTTATCAGTGATATATTCCCAATTTGGTAATGTGACATGCTAAGTGTTGCTGTGAAATGATCATTGTTTGATCATTTGTGATATGATCATTTGTTTGATCGTTTATCTTTGTGATCATTACTTTGATCATTTGTTGACCCAAAGCATGGCTTTGAAACAAAGCGTGGCTTTGTGGACGTGACTTCGTCGAACCTCACACCTCGGAATGGTCAAAACAGGAAAGATGCGGCAAGGTTATTAGGGGGTAGCGCCCCTTTAGGGTATGTACATCTCCTTCTGGATAGAAGTGGTATCATGGTATGGAGCCCAGATACTTACTTATGTGGACATCACAAACCAATATATGTCTTGTTTTGTGATTTGATGTTGGGGCCCCGGTTAAAGGTTGTTACAACCGGGAGGTGGCATACTCGTGTCAGTAGTTACCCAGTTAGGGGTAACCCGGCCTAGTGTTGGCAGAGATCCGGTTAGGTTCTCGGGACGTCCATCCAGAGGCGTTTCCATGTGGCAATGGGAAGTTTCTTGGCCTGACCATTTGTTGGAAATCCAAAGAAATAATACGAGCATTGTACGGTATTAGTTGTAGAACTTGCCATTTAATATGGTAGCTATAGCGGGCATAATATAATGGTACCTATGCTGGCTAAGATTTATATTCTACTTTCGAAATTGTTTTCTACACTATGCACTTATAATAATAATATCAAAGAAATTTTCTGCGTATTTAGCATATTTGACTATCATAAGAAGAAATCTCCTCCAAGTCTGCGTTTGCATTGTGTGTGTGGCGGGAGGTCTTATAGTAGTTTCATTTTCAAAAAGCATTGCGAATTTACTTTAAAATTCTCTTGTTGATTGTTTTTTAAAGATAAACTGTTTTTGTTGCTCACACCAGTCCCATGACTGATCCGGAGTTTATTGTTCCTTTCCTAAACTCTGGGTGCTCATTATTTTCCACACGAGCAGTCTAGAGTTGGGTTTTTCAGATAGTTAGATATAGTGGATTATCTGGAGTTAGTTCAGTCTTTGGTTCGCACCTGTCTTGCTTATCTTTGTGCATTGTTATGGGGAGTTCGAGCTATTGCTGGATTGGTTCTTGGAGATGGAGTTCAGATTTGGAGTTCTTCGTTAAAGACTATCTTAGAGTTTTTTATTCCGCTGCTAGTGTCATATATTTCTTTTCCGCTGCTATTTATTGCATCATTTTTTGTATCATATCTCTGATGTATATTGATATTCATTGTATCCTCTGTTGTATCATATATTGTATCAATGCTGTATATCAATGTATTATTCTTTTTATTCCGTTGTGTTGTTATTTACTTAATGTTGTTATATGCTCCGGCGAATCGGATTTGAACGGTTGAATCTACGGCATTCGAATACGATTTGAAGTATGGATGTCGATTTTCGAGCGGGCAAAACCCGATACGTCACATTTGGTATCAGAGCTAAGGTTGAACTTTAGCTCAGGAGTATAACACATTAAGTAGCTCATTAGAGATATGGAGAAGTATCCCTAGAATGAGTATATCCCTAAGATATCCGTTTGAATGCCTCAGTAAATTCTCTTACTATCCACTGATAGTGAGTATGAGTGCAAGAAGAGAATGAGATAGGGGACAGGGAATTACGACTATAAATGGTCAATTTCTTGCAGCAGTGGAAACAATTTTTTCTCTATCAATCTCTTTTGTTCAGCGTCTCTTTTCAATTCTTTGATAAAACCTGGTAGATCCAGGAAGGAAATTCGATATATTAATATGGGACATAAACTCCAATTTAGCCAGAATTGCTTGTTTGGATGAATTGGTTGCTTTGGTTGTTATGGTTGATAGGTATACTTTAGTTTTAAACTAAAAATTTTGAAATTGTATCCATATATCTGTCTATTTTTGGGTCCCAATATATTCTATGAATGGTTAGTTATCCCTTCGAACTGACCAATGCTCCTGCATATTTCGTAGATTTTATGACCCGAGTATCCTATATTGTATGAGTTTGTGCTCATATCATTGATGTTCTGATTTGGTAAGCCAAATACAGAAAAGATATCTAGTTTGACACGAAGAACTGTTCTTCTATCTTTCGTCTATCTTCGTTATCTCTCTCTGGCGAATTTCGGGGACGAAATTCTTTTAAGGGGGGAAGTCTGTAATGACCCCAGATTTTAATTAAATTTAAATTGATAATTAATTGAATTTTTTTCTGAAACGGAAACTATTTGTTTTCACATAATAAAAGCTTTTACATAAGAAAATGAACATCCAATTTGTGTTAAAAAGAATTTCAAGTTTGAAAATGAAAATGACTCCCAAGTTTTGAAACGGTTTGAAATTATAAGTTAAATCTTTGATTTAAAGATTTAATGAGTTAATCCAATTGAAATGGAATTGTTTTGAAATACAGGAATGAATCTTTGAGAAACTGGGTGAACTTGTGAAATAAATCTTTTTTGTTTAAAGATTTGAAATGGTAATTTGTTTAACCATTTAAAGAAAATTTTGGGTTTTAAGTTATGACTTAATTGAAATCCCAATATCCATATGTTTTTGAACTATTTCGCTCACTATTCGGTTTAGCCGGGAGAGGACCTTTGTGTCGTATAACCCATTCCGAATATGTGATACGTCGTTATGGATAGCATTTGAAGATCGGTGTTGAAGACCGGGTATTTGCGAGAACGATGGGATGACTTGTCGATTGTCTCTGCACTGAGTCGCGCCGGTATAGAGATTTCCTAAGTGATTGGAAGTCCGATCGGGATTGTGAATACCCGGATTTGCAAGGGCTTCGTAAGAAGTGCCTTCGGTTCTGTTCGAGCCTGGAACAGACTTGTATGGATTGTGTGTCTGACATTACATTTTGAGATATAAAGCAGATTTATTTCAAATACATTTCTGTTGGTGGCGGAGAATTTATTCTTTTAGCTTAACACCCTTCTCTGAGACGTACGAGCTCAGAGGTTATGTAGTTGAAGGTTATCAGCGATATATTCCCAATTTGGTAATGTGACATGCTAAGTGTTGCTGTGAAATGATCATTGTTTGATCACTTGTGATATGATCATTTGTTTGATCATTTATCTTTGTGATCATTACTTTGATCATTTGTTGACCCAAAGCATGGCTTTGAAACAAAGCGTGGCTTTGCGGACGTGGCTTCGTCGAACCTCACACCCCGGAATGGTCAAAACAGGAAAGATGCGGCAAGGTTATTAGGGGGTAGCGCCCCTTTAGGGTATGTACATCTCCTTCTGGATAGAAGTGGTATCATGGTATGGAGCCCAGATACTTACTTATGTGGACATCACAAACCTATATATGTCTTGTTTTGTGATTTGATGTTGGGGCCCCGGTTAAAGGTTGTTACAACCGGGAGGTGGCATACTCGTGTCAGTAGTTACCCAGTTAGGGGTAACCCGGCCTTGTGTTGGCAGAGATCCGGTTAGGTTCTCGGGACGTCCATCCAGAGGCGTTTCCATGTGGCAATGGGAAGTTCCTTGGCCTGACCATTTGTTGGAAATCCAATGAAATAATACGAGCATTGTACGGTATTAGTTGTAGAACCTGCCATTTAATATGGTAGCTATAGCGGGCATAATATAATGGTACCTATGCTGGCTAAGATTTATATTCTACTTTCGAAATTGTTTTCTACACTATGCAATTATAATAATAATATCAAAGAAATTTTCTGCGTATTTAGCATATTTGACTATCATAAGAAGAAATCTCCTCCAAGTCTGCGTTTGCATTGTGTGTGTGGCGGGAGGTCTTATGGTAGTTTCATTTTCAAAAAGCATTGCGAATTTACTTTAAAATTCTCTTGTTGATTGTTTTTTAAAGATAAACTGTTTTTGTTGCTCACACCAGTCCCATGACTGATCCGGAGTTTATTGTTCCTTTCCTAAACTCTGGGTGCTCATTATTTTCCACACGAGCAGTCTAGAGTTGGGTTTTTCAGATAGTTAGATATAGTGGATTATCTGGAGTTAGTTCAGTCTTTGGTTCGCACCTGTCTTGCTTATCTTTGTGCATTGTTATGGGGAGTTCGAGCTATTGCTGGATTGGTTCTTGGAGATGGAGTTCAGATTTGGAGTTCTTCGTTGAAGACTATCTTAGAGTTTTTTATTCCGCTGCTAGTGTCATATATTTCTTTTCCGCTGCTATTTATTGCATCATTTGTTGTATCATATCTCTGATGTATATTGATATTCATTGTATCCTCTGTTGTATCAGATATTGTATCAATGCTGTATATCAATGTATTATTCTTTTTATTCCGCTGTGTTGTTATTTACTTAATGTTGTTATATGCTCCGGCGAATCGGATTTGAACGGTTGAATCTACGGCATTCGAATACGATTTGAAGTATGGATGTCGATTTTCGAGCGGGCAAAACCCGATACGTCACAGTAATAGTGGGAACAACGAAGAAAATCTTTGTCCATGTAGTAGGTGCAAACATTTGATATCGGATATGGTTAAATTCCATTTATGCTAAAATGTTTTCGTGTCTGATTATTTGTATGAGATCGTCGTGGAGAACTTGTAGCACCTAATCTTTTACATTCAGAGAAGGAGGTTGGTAATGACATTGTTATGGCAAATCCCATAGAACATATGGTTGAAGATACATCACGATCAATGTTTCCTTCGATTGAAGTTGATGATGACAATGTAAATATTCGAAGAAGAACCAAATATTAAAGCAAAGAAAATTTAAGATTTATTAGATGCTGCTAAGAAACTCATTTCGGAAAAAAAACTTCGCACAAGCCGAAGTAACACCTGTTATACAAGCTGTAAAACGGCATATGTCATCCGGTAATTTAATATGTGAAAATCATTATGAAATGAAAATAACTTATGTCAGTTTTTGGTTAGTCATATCAAAAAATAGATACATGTTTAATTGACTACATATTGCTTTGGAAAGGGGACAACGACCTTAGAAAGTATAGAACACGTAATGAAGAAAGATGCAAACCAAAGAAAAAAGAAGGAAAAGGAAGTTCTATACAAGCGTCTGCATTACATACACATCACTCCTAAGCTTTTAAAGTTATATGCATCTTTTATAACTGCGCCTCACATAAGATGACATAGTGTGAGAACACGGAAGAAGGTACGTTAACACGCTGATAACGAAGCATGGAAGCAATTGATAAGACATATCTCGGTTTTACAACAGAAAGCCATAATGTTAGACTTGGTTTAAATATAGATGGATTTTCATCATTCTTCAAATTTCTGTAATGTAATGTAGCATTTATCCATTCATCTTTCAACTGAAGCACGTCTTCGAGGTCCTGTGCATTATGAATGAATGTATCCATTTAACCGTTATTAATATTGAGCATGTTAAATATTAGTTTAATTACATATATAAGTAAAATTTAATTTGAAATAATTTTTTAATAGGTACTTAAACCATCTAAAGAAAAAGTTAGACAAAAAACACGAGTTAAAGGTTCGATTTGCAAATCATATATCGAAGAAGAAGCTTCGTTTATTTTCTCTCATTATTTCAATGACAATGTGAACTTATCATTTGAATGTGTTCTGCGTAATGATGAAGGTGTTGAACAATATTCTTCTCAAGCAATGTTATTTACTTTTAAAAAAATGGCCAACCTATTGGAAAATATATGGAACTATGGTTAGACGATAGAGATTAACATGTAGCACACATATATGTTCTTCTTAAAGTTGCACCATTTGTTAGGCAGTACTAAATAATAATTCTTAATATATTTATTTCAATAACACATGTGTAGATTATAGTGCAGTATATTATTTATGTCTGCAGTGTCTACAAATCACAACGTCCACGCGACGATCTCAGCAAAGAATTTGCTATTTGTTTTCGAACTATGTCTATGATCCGAGAAATGTGTGGTTGACAACGGACTGAAACAACCTGCATTCCGATAAAAAAGAAACGTCAAGAAATATCTAATATTCTCCGTCAATGAATATAAATTCGACACCAAAGAATATGGCGCTAAAAAATTAACTAACAGTACTGGTGTATTTGTTAAAGGTAGCGATGATGCAGATAATCATATAAATGATTTTTATAGCATGCTAACCCAGGTTTTGCAATTGACATGTTTCACATGACCTGCGGTGGGAGTTTATTTTTTACAAGCAACTGGTTCAACAATGTTTTAGGTTCTAGAATGAACGAGCACAAAGATCATAATCTTATTGAAATAAAGCATACCTCACATTAACATAAGTATAATCCTTTTGTACTAGCTAAACATGAACTACATGTTTAGTACGTTCCGTATCCATCTCTAAAAAAAGATAAAGCAGATTGGTCGGCAGTTCTAAAACAAAGGCTAGATTTACGTTTGATGGACAGAATATTATAGATGAACAAGCTTATCAGGAAGATCTTGAGCAAAATAGCAAAATAATAATAACTACGATCATATTGGCTTTGAGCCTCTAAACGATGAATCAAATATTTTAGTAGAAGCATCTGAGTCTACAGAGGAAAATTTTATAGAGTACTAGACGGAGTCTAAATCAGACAACGACGAGGACTGATTAATAATATACATTTTGATAGAAGGTAATTTATGTGATTATTAATATTACATTTTTCTCATAAAAAAAATATATTTTCTCATAATTAAATGATATGTTCTGCCATAATTAAATGATATGTTTGTGATAGATATTATTTCGCTTCGACATCAGAGTTCTTCCTATTCGGGTTCTCCCTCTTCTACTCAGAGAGGGACCACCATGGGAGGTGATGGCATCTGCCTATCACAGCAGGCACAATATCCCATAGTGACGTTATTCCCCAAAGCGAATGGGTAAGTATTAAATTTATTTCAGCATCACAAAAATTTTGCATATGATATATTAGTCATGATATATTAAAGGTTTGTATCATATTTAACACGGTGGGTTTGAGCTGGAGCTATCAGAAGTTGTTCTAGATGTTTCCAAGTTAGCTTAGAGGAGAAGGATGAGCACTTACTGGCCTAGGTGGGATAGTATCTCACCCCACATCCTATAGTGTATCTGGAAGGACTTCCTCATAGGTGTAAATTTATATATCATTATATATAACCACTGTAAAATTTATTTACTAAGTATAAATGTATAACTTATATTTTTCCAATGTAAAGGGGGCGGTAGACTTGCAATAAGCTGACCATCTCCTTTATAGAAACCACTGGATGAAGAAAATGAGGAAGAACTGCCGCAACATGATGTTAGTCGCAAAAAAACAAGGAAGAAGCCTGACTGGATGGGCACAAGCGTGTGGAAAGCTTAGGTTACTCACTGTAATATTGATGAAGTGAAGATAAGTTTACTAATCTCTTATTAATTATTTAAATTGAAGTTTCATGTACAATCTATTACATATTATACAGAGTATATTCTGATAAACCAAAATATCAATTTAACTTGCTCCATATATAATATATAAATGTAAAAGATAATGTTTAATTTAACTTATAAGTAGAGTCAGAGAGGAACTCTATGGATAGAAATAAGAACCCATTCGCACACCATGGTAGTTCTAAGTCATTCCAACACTACCGTCAAGAGTTGATAAATTTAATAATTACGATCGTAAACAGTTATTACATTGTATAATTTTGTATATACAATAATGATACAAAACAATAATTCAGGAAAGAGAGCATCTGGATCCCGCCTCCTACATAGACGTGCTTGCTCGTACTCATGCCATCGATCATTAAAATGACGATGGCATAGTCACATACACATGGCATAATTCGAAATCACAACAGGCCCATGTAAGCATATTTTAAGTTTTAAGTTATTAATAATCAGTTTAATTAATAGTTATGAAGAATTAAAATAATAGAGTGTTAATTTCAATTGTATTTTTATTTGGAAATGTAGAAAAAAATTATGCAACAACGAGCATAGCTGCTTGAGGGAACAGTATGGAAAAAGTTGACTACTGATGACGAGGAGGCGATCTTTGAAGCTGTCAAGGATCCGACAATGAGGAATAGACGTTACGACTTAGGAAACCAAGAGGTAATGAACAATATGTTTAAATTTGACAAGTTACTAATCTCTCGACTGCAACGAACTTTAAATTGTCTAGATTATTCGTCGAAATTGCTTTTGGGTTTAAAACTGAAAGTCGCATGTGTTGCTTACTTGCTTTTGGCCTTCCAAGTAATAGGTAAAACGGTATAGATAATACATAATCCTTCTAAATCTAATAATATATGATCTTATAATTAAAATTGGATGTAGCTTATAAAATCACTTTCTTATATAAAAGTCAAGCGCACATCAAAAATATAGTTAGACAATGAGATGAATATCATATGACTACTTATTGTAAAAATAAATTCTTTTAAAATATTAATTAATATTGCTTATAAAATAAGATGCAACCGATGTAGTGAATTTGTTATAAATTATCACTAGGCATAAAATTTATAAAAAAACTGCAATAACTAATAATTAAATCACCCTAACCGACTAATTTTCAAATTGAGTCAGATCAAATTTATGGTTTGCAAAAATTAGATGTAGATTAAAATTTTAAGATTAGACTAAACTTAGATCTTGTAATTTATATAATAGAATAGGTAGATTATCAAGATGAAATTTCAAAAACAAACATAAGCAAAATTTTGGTTCTAAACACAATTATGATAATCTATCGATGTAACCTCTTTTCTTATCAATTCGATTTCTCTTCAATATATATATATATATATATATATATATATATGCACAAATAATGGATTGAGAAGATACTCCAACCATTCTCAATTTAATCAAAGCGAGCAAGGTAATAATTTCTTTGAATCTTAATGCTATTTCATTTCATGCCTCCTCCATGATCCTTTACTCACCTCTACCATCTCAAATAAAATACTACTAAATCTGATAATGTATGATCTTATAATTGTAACTAGGTGCAGCTTATAAAATTACTTTCTTATATGATCTTATATATCACACTATTGTAACGGCTGCCAAGCCCACACTTTTTGCTAGCCATTAGACAAAAATTCTATAACAACCTTGATTACTACGCCTAAAATAAATAAATGTAAATAAAATAAAATTGTTCGAATTTTATTTTTGATTATTATTATTTTTAAAAGTAAATATTTTTGCTTAATTAAGATCTAGTTAACAAAAGAATTTTGTTTTAATAATAATATTTTTGGGATAATTTATTGAAGGTGAATAAGTTGTTTTAATTGATTATAAAATATATTTTTAAAGTATAACTAGTTGTAATGTGACTAAACTAAGCGGGCATTGGATTGAACAAAATTGTGTAGTTATCGAAATATAACTTGTAAAATGAAGTGTAAATTAATTTGTGTTAAATGAAAATCAATTTATAAAATAAGAAAAGAGTTATTTTAAATAAAGATTTTTTTTTAATTAGAACAAGCCTAAAATATACCATCTCAAACCCACTTAAGCCCTTACTATTTTATACTCTTCTAGTTCCTAAAATCAAAGGGAATCACACGCTTTGGCCACCTGGTTTCAAATT
The DNA here is from genome assembly GCA_030765085.1 of Allium cepa. Classification (NCBI taxonomy): domain Eukaryota; kingdom Viridiplantae; phylum Streptophyta; class Magnoliopsida; order Asparagales; family Amaryllidaceae; genus Allium; species Allium cepa. The sequence continues at coordinate 686,332,506 of CM060939.1, read as the reverse complement.
CTTGCAATATATCTCGAGCCCAAATTCTACCTCGTATCAAAAATCTTGCATGCGATTGTAAATGAAAAACTAATAATAAATGCTCGATGCCAGTAAAGGCCTAGGGAAGGAGAAGTCGCATCCATGGCGGCAGAAGGCAATCGATGCAAGCGTGGATGGAGGGGAGAAGTGACCTGGAGTATCGTGCTAGGGTGTTAGGCGATGTCAATGGCTTAGAGCAGTTGTGACTGGGAGGAAACAGCACAATCGGGCATGACAGTAACGACATAATGCTGGCTAAAGAATGGACTTGGTTATGTGCACGCAATCTTTAGGCAGCGAGCTTGGTGGTAGAGGCAGGTAGAGTGGCATCGATGTGGAAGTTAGCAGCAGTGAAGGGTGTTGTTGGCAGCAATATAGTTGCCGATTGGGCAGTTCATTTCTCATATTGGTGAGTTTTTTACTCACACGTCTATGATTTATATCCCCTTGCATCTTATACACACACTTATATATACATAGATGATTGCATTGTTTATGTATGTTGGATTATCCAAAATGCAAATGAGATGTTGTCCGATTGCATTTTGATTTATATATTTTACATCTCTTAGGGCCATTCAGTTGAGAGTATTTCCTCTCATTAGAACAGTTAGTTGAGGTGAATCATAAAATTTGATTTGTTGTGTGTTCATTTATCGATGATCAAAATTCAATGTAATTTGGTTTGGTCGAACGATAAAACTTGTACCAATGATTATTTGATGATTTTGGAGAATTTTGCTCCATAATTTGTATTTCAAACGTTCGAATGATTTTCTAGTTTTTAAATATTTTTGTAAGGTTCGATAAATTATTTTTGATGTTTAAAAGTAAATCAAAGTGTATCCACAAATAAAAAAACGGTTGTAAAAATAAAATGATTTATTGGAAGTTGTTTGGATATAAAAGTTTATTTCAAAACAAAAATAAAGATTTTTCAATATATTGGAATGTACATAATCTTTATAAGTTTAAATAAGGGACTTTTGATATTTCAAAAAGGGAAATACTTTTGTAAATTGAATATTTAATAAAAGGATTAAAAGGAAATTTAAAAGGGGGATTTTTTATTATAAAAAATCTATTTTAAGAGGTTTAAAATTTATTCCCTCTTTTTTCGGATCGAATTTGGTTTATTTAGATTGATTTGATAAAAAGGATTCAAGAAGTATCTTTTAAAGGGAATTTTTAAAATGTAGAATTTATTTTGAAGATAGATTAAATTGTGGAATATTTAAATAGATTTGAGAGTTTTGAATTATAATTTCCTTTCGTATATGATTTGAATTGAAATGATTTATATTGACATTTTTGTGATTTATTTTTATATATTAAGGATATTGAACAAAAGGATTAGTAATACCGAGTGGTATGTGATACTCAGTAATATTTTTTCTGTTCTTTAGTTGACTTATATTATTCTATAACTGTTTATTTCATGAATGTAGTTTACTAGATTCTAATAAACGTTCGAGTAAGACTGAGTGGTACGGGGCGCTCAAGTAATACTTGTTCGATTACTATTAGAGAGTAGATGTTACTCTTAGATGGTTATAAATTTTATATAATATAGAGGTGACTCCTTAGAGCTTAGTAGCCAAGAGTTATATTACTCTGTAAGGGGTACAAGCTGAAGATATGTCGAGATTTACAAATTTATTCTCTTAGGACTAACTAGTTGGGTTATATTATTATTTGCTCTTAGAGTTGGTAGTCAAGGAATTGTTATGTAGTACACTCTCATTAGAACGTATGGAGTCGAGAGTAGACGTTGTCACTCTCATTAGGAATCCCAGAGTCGAGAGTACTGGTATTACTCTGATTAGGACATGTAGTTGAGAATATTTGTTGGCAATCTACGTCATAAGGTTCACGCCACTATGGAGAGCGCATGAGTTAGATCCACCTGATAGGCTAGTTATCTGTCGTAGCGGTTCTGATAGCGAGGTCGCGTCCCAAATCTATGATGTCATTGTTGAGCTTGTAGGCTAAGAGTTATTTCCCTCATTAGAGTCATTTCCTTGACATCACTTAAGGACCAATAATCCATTACCAAGGGCAAGTAGGAAGTCATGGCCACTACTTGGCGTAGTCCGGCAGTTTGTTTATGATAGGTATCATGATTTTAGGAGTAACTAAGGGATGAAAAATGGGCTTCGGTCATCAGCATTTTCTGGAGCCGTGTTGCAGTTCGTTAATCTCCCACCTGGATGACTTAGGTAAATCCATTATATTTGAGATATTTGATATTATCACCTTATTAGAGACGATGATTATTTAAGATTAGAGACCGACTGTGTATTTGTCTGTCACTTGAAATAATCTAACCCGAGATAGCTATGTATTTGTCTATTTATCACATTAGAGATTTGCTGTAAGCTTGTCTGTTATTTTCTCATAAGGTCTTATGGCTAAGAGTTTTCCTTTTTGTATGATTTATTGTTTTTATTTTCTAGGATCATTCATCGAGAGTTTCAGCTCTAAGGACTGGGGGTCTAGAACATAGTCTTATGCACCAAGTATTTAATTAGTTTTGATGCTTGTTGAGTTTGAGTTTTCTTGATATCTCTGAGGGGCTAACAGTGGGAAGTTGTCTCTTTCATTAGGACTATAGGTCGAGATAATTATTGGATATTGTTTTCAATTTTTTGCTTGAACTATATTTATTTGGGATTTGAGTTTCTTGCCATCTCCTAGGACTAACGATCGAAATATTTTACTTTCATCTAGACTGTGAGTCGGGATAGTAACATCGAATGTTAATTTTTGTATTTGGTTTGGATTTTGTTCTATTGGAGTTCCATATTTCCTATTTTATCTTTTATGTCTTAGTAGTCGGAAGTTATTACTTCCATTAAGGCTGTAAGTCGAAATTTGATATTTGATTGTTTACTTGGGATTAAGCCTTCTTGATTTATATTTTTAGGGCTTGCTAGTAGGAAGTCTTCACTTCCATTAGGGCTGCAAGTCAAGATTTATATTTTTGGTTTGTTGACTCATAGATTTTGTTTGATTTGGGATTTATTCTTTTAGTGTTGATTTATGGTTACATCGCTTGCTTCTCCATAGTATTTTGAGATTTCGATGAGTTTGATTATTATCACCAAATTCATAGTTGTCGTGATTCTTACTTATACTTATTTCATTGGTGATATTGAAATTTGAGGCATGGTGTATTCTTATGATGTTATGATAGATGTTATGTTATGTTGTATTTGCGTTTTACCTGTTATTACCATGCTCATTATTTTGTATCCATGTTGGATTTAGATATTTTCTGACCCGTTTATTATTTATATAATACTCCGGCCAGTCCGAGACCTTTCAGGTACAGGGACACTAGCCATTTTGGGATGATTGGGCTTTAGAGGAGATGGTATATATTTATTATATTGTACTTTGAGATGATCACTGCATCTGTTCTATTTATGTTTCTCCCTGTATTTATTTTTAATGAGATGGCCAAGTGTTGTATTGTGAACTTGAATAGTATATACTGTCGTAGAGAGTTTGACCTTATATTTGTGATGTATTAAATTTTTTTGTTGCAATCTATGACTCGGTACTCATTTGTATATATTGTATATTGTTCTATCCGAAAGGCATACGTGTTCATTGCTTTGTGCCGATACTGCATGCGTATGGATTTATTATATAATATTTTTAGATACGTACCAGTGTTAGCCCAAAGAAATATTCACGTGTGTACATTATACAAACTCGGTCTATGTATTATCCGACAGTATTACCCAGTAATACTTTTGAATAGTACGAGTATCGAGGTAGGGTGTTACAAATCCCTTATTAAATCATATGAGTGTTGCAAGCTAAATGCAAGCAAAGCGCCTACAAAAAGCTCAGGACTAAGCAGAAATTTAGGACTTGAGAGCTATGATTGTTGAGCTGGAGGAATGAGACCACTGTCGTGCTATGGAGATGAAGGCATTGTTGTGTATATGCAGAACCATGGTACATTCCTTCGTCAGTTGGTTCTAGAGGCGATAATGAGGCTTGATAGGTATGATTTTTTCAGTTTATGCTGGGATATAATATATATGCACTTGGAGATTGTGAGAAGGATGTATTTTGATATGTTTGATACATTTTGAGGAGATGTTAGATGATATGTTGGATTTTTTGGACATGATTGATATATTTTGAGACGTTAAAGGTTGATTTTGTGTATGTTGTATGGTGGATTGTTTGAGTTTGATTTGTTGTAAATATTGATGTTATTATTATTGATGTTGTATATGTGATTTGGGCTTATATATATATATATATATATATATATATATATATATATATATATATATATATATATATATATATATATATGATTTATATATGTGAAACTGAGCTTCGATATATATTGATATTTATGTGTTGTATGTGATTTGAATGACAGCAGAAATAAAAAAAAAAGCCTATTTTTCCGATGGTTGCTGACGGCTTATGATGACATATTGGTAAACAATAACCAACGAATTTCGATGACTAATTGGTAAACATTAACAAATGACTAGCTATCAACGGCTTTCGACGGTGCCGACACAAGTGTGGTTAAACCATGGCTTCCTACGTGTATAGGACGAGCGTCGAAAAGCCGTTGGAAAATCCGTTGTGAGCGGTCGGGAAGCCGTTGGAAACAATATTTGGTGACAACCTTCTTTCTGACGGCTACCATCGACTTTGGACAGCCACCAACGGTTTTGAACCGTCAGAAATGATAATGTATCTTGCAGCGATAGGCTATTGACTCTAATACCGTTGTTGAAACTAGGTCAGCCCGCGGCGGAGTAATTGGATAAATTATAATTTTTTTACATTTTTGGACCGTTAACGAGCCTATATAGTCTAAATTCATTAAGTACTTTTCTAATTCCTTTTTAGTTAAATCCATGTTTTATTTAAATATATAAATAAAATTTATTTTATACGATTTGTTATATGTGTAGCTATGTGTACAGCAATAGGATAATATGTACATAGTTTGAAATTCTGGGATTTACACCGCAACGGACATGATAAACCCCTCGTATATACAAAGGGATTGTCTAAATGTGTGTTTATGTGTGCGTGTGCATGTGCATCAAAATATTGTATAAATAAATGCATGTATCCAAAGTATAATTATATAATCATTATAAAATATTGATTATAAATTATTTACACAAAGTATTTATAAAACATAGACATTCACACACACACACACACATATATATATGTATATATTCAAACTAAAAACTATTTCAATTTTTTTTAATATATGAAATCCTAATTGAAATTATTTAATTATAATTTTTTAAATTACATACATTTTACATATAAACATATAACTAGTTATATATATAATTAGTTAAACATATTGCTACTGCTCTCGACTAGAAAAAAGTTGTATTTTATTTTCTTCTCGGTTTTAAATAATTTATTAATAAATACATATACTTAATTAAATCCATACATAATTAATTAAAAAAATTAAATTCATTGTCAAAGTATAATGTATATCTTATATTACAAAAAAAATTTATAAAATTTTGTATTATATATAAATGTGTATACATTTGTTTTATTTACTTAACCAATTTTTGATTAAGTAAATGGTTAAACTATATATATATATATATATATATATATATGAAAATAAATTTTGCTGACAACTGCCTTCTGCCACATTTAGCGTGAATGGTACGTAAGGGTTTCAACAACAACAAAGAAAAACAAGAATTAGAGCTATCAGATAACATAGCTAGAGATGTTGCAGTAATAATTGAAAGAATCAAGAAAATTACCAACTTAGAGGCATGAGAAAGACTACTATGGGTGAACTGGAACTTGAGGGCTGAGAAGCAAGGAAGTCTTGATGTGATCTTGAAATTGCCATAGCTCCAGAATTGAACCCTAATTACAAATTAGGGAAGTATTCAGTTATGCTAGATTGTGTTGCTTTGTATTCTGAGAATGTTAATGTATTCAGTTGATATGCAGATATAGTTATGGCTATTGGGCCATATAACCTAATTAATAAAATCATTAACCCATTTTCAAATATATATATATATATGAAAATAATTTTTTTGTCAAAAGCTGTTTAGGTATGAACAATTTTTGTATAAAATATATTATATATTTATTACATGATTAAATCTTTTGCGTTTGGATTTAATTCATCAAATCATTTAATATGTTACTCTAATAAAAAAAATTTGGTCGTGAGCATCATACAAGTATACATAAAAGATATTTTTGTAATATATATATGTGTGTGCACTTGTAAATACAACAATCAATATGTGATAATCTATCGATATACTGATTCGTGATATTTCTAACTAGGAAATGTAAGGAACAATGAATATATAAACATTATTATAAAATTATATACCAGCAAAGTACCTTTCACCAAAGCCTAAAATTCATATGTTGAAATGAAGAAATTGACTCCTTGAATTCAATCCCAGTCCCAAAGTTGCCGACTTTCGAATTGCCTTACCACCGACGATCGAATCAAAACAAATTGATGTGAATTAGTGCTTGTATTTTTGCGGTTGCTATAGGGTAATGGCTGCCTGGTATGAGAAAAATAGGAAGAGTGTAAAAGTCTTTCAAATGAGAGTTAGAAGGATTAAGTACTTTAATCTTAAAGGATATATGAATATTCAGTCTCGATACATCTTGACTGGGAATATTTAAAATAATATATTTATTTTATTGTGATAAATCACTCGTGATTACAACACATTGTAACTACAATCATAAAACATATAATTTATGGATTTTCTTTTCAATGTATTTTTAATTTAATTAATTAATGAACACAGCACATTATACCTGGTATATAATAGAAAGAAAACACATTTTATCTCGAACAAGATTAGCTATCGAATTGAATACATGTAACAATTACATAATTTCCATTAGAATATACTCCTAACTCTATCACTTTCTATATGCCTTCTATGGTGCATTTTTGGGTGATGCGCACTCGAATACCCAAGGTCACTTCCATCTTATTCTTCTTTTTTGCAATGTTTGGTCCCACCGGTCTAAAATCTTCATTAAGTCTCTAACACATACATCTTGTTTTCAGACTCAAAAGGTGTCTTTCTACCAAATGAGTTGGACTCCTTATTTTGATGTTATTTCTCTCCGTCTTGTATTTCACTTGCTGATAAATCATAATGATTTCCGAATTGTTAAAAGTGATGTATTTAACTCTAGTTTCCCTCATTCATCGTTTATTTCTAATAACAAAATAAAATAGAATAAGTATTCATAATTTTAATTCACACAAAAGTGAAATTCAACAAACATAACAAATGCACTTCATCTCCATTTGATTAGGATTCATTTTCTTTGTTTCATAGATCTTTTACAGATCCGTGATTCATAAAATTGACTTTGTCAACTAATTTTTTCAAATCGACTTTGGTAGCTTACATGGATGGTGTATTGTCCATATGTTTTTTTATTATAAGAATTGGTTAATTCTCCTAATCGAATCTTCAGAATAAAGACAATAAAATGTTGCACATAAGTCATAGTCCTTATTGCTTCTTCATGAGTTGGATGAATGTCGGCTGACCGATCATTAACGTCTTCAAATACATATTTTGAGAATTTGAAGGGCGTGTATATCAGTTAACTAACTAACTAATGATAAAACATCATATCAATCAAACAACTCTGTCTATATATATTCCACATCCACAGCAACCAAATTTCACAAGAAATTGAAAATGGGTGGTTTGTGTGATAAAAGCAGTACTGCTTCAAAATCAGAAACGAGTCAAACTACTAGTCATGTAACAAACATAGGGGCAGCAACCATAGTTGCTGGTGCAGCCGGTGCCAGTGCTGCTACTGCTGGTGAAAGCAGTGGGGGTGATGGAGGTGGAGGTGTGTTATTTTTCTAGTATACCAAAACAGAGAATAATCAATTATAAACCCGTCGCACAAGCTTATAACTCAGATTTCCACTATACTGAAATTCTGTAGTAATTATTATAACAATATGAATGTTGTAAATGAATTACAACAACAGCGTTATACTATTTTGAATAAATAGTATAACCAGAATAACGGATAGAATATAGAATAATGTATATAAATATACAATTAGTCTAACCGGACTATGTCTGAGGCTCGTCGTAACGATTTCCTTAAGAATTTTATTTCAAAATTCTCCCAAGATACAACAGACGAATTCTGCACGAAATTGTAATGAGTATATCACTCTGTGATTTGAATATTAGAACAACAGATGTGATTAGAAGAGAAGAGATAATACAGATTAAAAATTTGGTGAGGAAAGTGATCAGTTTTCCTCCTTATTTATAATTGGTCTGTATCCCTTCGAACGGTCGCGACTGCACCCGTTTGTCCAAACGGTCGCGCCTGTTGCCCTTTCATCGCATCTGCCGGCCGCGTCTCCTCACATGGGCCGCACCTGTTCGTTTGCGCGTGCTTCAGACGTCGTGTCTCTTCAGTCCCGCGTCCGTTTTTACCCGCCTGCTGCTTCTCTTCGTATTCCAGGCCCAGCCCAGTTTCAGCCGAAGCCCAAAAACTGTTAACAATGGCCCAACAAAAGAATGGTCATTTTAGACCCGTACCCGTACCCGTACCCGTACCCGAGCCCGGCCCGGCCCGGTCGGACGGCGGCAGCGGCGCGCGCGCGTGTGTGGTTGTGATGCATAATCTCCCTCCTCACAACGAAGCATACATTTGGGAGCCCCAGGCCCCCAACCTCCACTTGAGAAAGGCATATATAAACTAATATACCTCTCAATAAATTGGCGATGTGGGACTTCATGTATTTTTCATTCACTTGACCTTTAGGAATTCTAACAATCCCCCACATGAATGATAATATACATATCCCCCACATAAAGCGAAATATCACAGAGTACATATGGAATAATGCTTTATCGTGGATAAGTAGATATTTCACTTTGAACTTTCCCTAGTTAAAACTTATCGGATCTACTTGGCTAATCGGTGAATTATTTCATCTTGAACCGTCGGCCTTTATTGTATATCCAGATAATAAGCTTTACGAAGCATTGATTCCCTTCTCATCCAATCTCTTGGTTGTGTTCATTTTGGTCCTGAACAATTTTTGGTTCTGCGAGTGTTTTTAGAGAATAAAAGCCTTTTAATATTCTCATAGAGCCGACCCAGCTCACACTAACATAGGTGATCGCAACCATTAAGAGTATCCTACATATACCCCACTTGTTATTTCCAAGATATGGTCATCATTAAAAAACATAGTTTTAACCTTTAAAACTTCTGTAGGCATGCATTATATTTTGCACCATAGGAATGGAGTAGGACCAAGTCCAGACAAATGCATTACTTCTTGAGTTACTCATAACTGGTTTGCCTATTGATCCTAGTCCGTGGGATCTCCAGTCGCTAGGATAGGTTTCCGTATAAGGTAACTCTTGTTGGTTTAGGCTTTTAAACCCATTCCCCTCGATGCGCAGTCAATTTTCTCTCTTGATAAACCTTTAGTAAATGGATCCGCTAGGTTATCATTTGTTCTCACATAATCTATGGAAATAGTTCCATTAGAGAGTAACTGCCTAACTGTGTTATGGCGACGACGTATGTGTCGTGATTTGCCATTATACACAAGGTTTTTCGCTCTACTTAGCGTTGCTTGATTATCGCAGTGAATACATATGGCCGTCACAGGTTTTGGCCAAAATGGAATATCTTCTAAGAATTGACGAAGCCATTCTGCCTCTTCGCCTGCTTTATCTAATGCGATAAACTCAGATTCCATGGTGGATCGAGCTATGCATGTTTGTTTAGTAGATTTCCATGACACTGCTGCTCCTGCAAGGGTAAAAACATAACCACTTGTGGATTTTGATTCCTCTGAATCTGCAATCCAATTTGCATTACTATATCCTTCTAAGACGGCAGGATATTTTCCATAATGTAAGGAAAAATTAGTGGTATTCTTTAAATATCCCAACACTCTCATTAGTGCTTTCCAGTGTTCCTTCCCTGAATTACTTGTATACCTGCTTAGTCGACTTACCGCGTAAGCAATATCTGGTCTTGTGCAATTCATCAGATACATTAAGCATCCTATTACACGAGAGTATTCCAGTTGCATTACACTCTCATCAGTGTTTTTATGCAGTACTTCCGATGGATTAAAAGGTGTCATCACTCCTTTAATTCCATACTCTTGGAATTTTTCAATCACTTTGTCTACATAGTGTGACTGAGATAGTTCAATTCCATTAGGTGTTCTTATTATTTTGATTTCCAAAATAACGTCTGCAACTCCTAAGTCTTTCATATCGAAATTGTTGATTAACATCTTCTTTATAGTCTCTATTACTTTAGTATTAGGACCAAAGATTAGCATATCGTCTACATATAGACAAATCATCACATATGATTGTCCAACCTGTTTGTAATAAACACATTTATCACATTCATTTATACGAAAACCATTTTTCATCATGACACTATCAAATTTTTCATGCCATTGTTTTGGAGCTTGTTTTAGTCTGTATAGTGATTTCACTAACCGACATACTTTGTTTTCATTTCCTTTGTAAATAAAACCCTCAGATTGCTCCATGTAAATCTCTTCATCGAGATCTCCATTTAAGAATGCTGTTTTGACATCCATCTGATGAATTTCTAGATTATATATGGAAGCAATTGCTATTAACATTCTTATAGAGGTTATTCGTGTAACTGGTGAATAGGTATCAAAGAAGTCTACTCCTTCTTTTTTGACGATATCCTTTGGCTACTAATCTGGCTTTATACTTGTCGATAGAGCCATCTGCTTTCATTTTCTTCTTGAAAATCCATTTGCAGCCAATTAGTTTTATTCCTGGTGGAATATCAACAATTTCCCAAGTTTTATTACTTAGAATTGAATCAATCTCACTTTGGATTGCTTCTTTCCAACATGAAGATTCAAAAGATGACATTGCTTCCTTGTACGTTTGAGGTTCGTGCTCTAATACATATGTAAAAAAGTCCGAACCAAATGTTTTGGAAGTTCTAGCCCTTACGCTTCTTCTTGGTTCAGCATCCTCAATTTCATGATGAGTTTCATCTTCATGCGAATCGTTTGATTCTTCCCTTGTCCTTTTTGGGACATTATTTCCTTCATTCCTTTTGTGTGGAAACATATCATCAAAGAATGAGGCATCTCTTGATTCCATGATTGTATTTACATGAATATCAGTTATATCAGACTTGAATACCAAAAATCTGTAGGCACTACTATTTTGTGCTGGCCCAAGATAATAACAATTTACTGTTTTTGGTCCAAGTTTGACTCTCTTGGGAGGCGGAACTGGAACTTTTGCCAAGCACCCCCACACTTTGAGGTATTTAAAGCTTGGTTTGTGTCCTTTCCATATCTCATATGGAATTGTTCCCGTTTTATTGTGAGGAACTTTGTTTAATATGTGATTAGACATATTTAATGCTTCCCCCCACAAGTTCGTCGGTAGACCAGAAGTTAAAAGCATGGCAGTAATCATGTCTTTTAACGTTCTGTTCTTCCTCTCGGCTACACCATTTTGTTGTAGTGAATATGGTGCTGTTGTTTGATGAACTATTCCATTCTCTGCACAGAACTGTTCAAACGGTGACTCATATTCTCCACCTCGATCAGATCTCAATATCTTGATCTTTTTATTTAACTGATTTTCTACCTCAGCCTTGTATTTTACAAACGCTGTTATTGCTTCATCTTTACTATTTAAAAGATATACATAGCAATATCGCGTATAATCGTCAATAAAAATAATGAAATACTTTTTTCCACCTCTTATAGGTAGTGATTTAAAATCACATAAATCTGTATGTACCAAACCTAATGGTTCGGTGTTTCTGTCAACAGATTTAAATGGTTGTTTGACTATTTTTGCTTCTACACATGTCTCACATTTGTAGTTCTTATCTACTTGGAAATTTGGAATCAATCCCAAGTTTGATAATTTCTTCATTTTTCGAAAGTTTATGTGTCCTAATCTATCGTGCCATAGTAAAATTTCGTGCTCAAGCAAGTAAGAAACTTCAATTTTATTAATAGCACAATCAGAATACATAGTTTTATTGCCGATAACGGCTACATTTTCCTTAAATAGGCCATCACATAAATATCTCCTTCCGATATACATTCCATCTTTGGACAGAACCATCTTGTCTGACTCGAATACCATCTTGAATCCCTTCTTTGATAGGACTGCACCAGAGATGAGATTCTTGCGTATGTCTGGAACGTGGAGCACGTTATTCAGCTTAACAGTTTTTCCAGAAGTAAAATTGAGGATTACTGTGCCACTGCCTTCGATCATGGAAACTGCAGAATTACCCATGTAGAGTTTTTCTTCGTGATCGAATTTCTAATATGTAGAAAACATGGATTTGTCAGAACAAACATGACGAGTAGCGCCTGTATCTACCCACCATTGGTTAGGATTCTGAACCAGATTGCATTCAGATACCACCGCCGAGAAGTTGGACTCGTCTACTTCCATGTTATCTACTATATTTGCCTCTTTATTGTGTTCCTTCTTGAGTCTGCAATCTCTAGCGGCATGTCCAACTTTTCCACAAACCCAACATTCGCCATTAAATTTCTTGGTTCGTTTGTTGTCTTTTGGTTTGTTGTCTTGAGCTTTCCTTTTCTTCTGGAACTTCTTCCTTTTGTTTTTGGTCTTTGACCCTTCAGCCACAAATGCCTCCTCGCTTTGTTTTGTTATTCCACGGTTATCTGCCTCAATTTTCAATCGGACTACGAGATCCTGTAAAGAGATTTCCTTCTTCTTATGCTTTAGATAGTTGCGGTAATCTCTCCATGACGGCGGCAGTTTTCCCGTGATGGCTTCAACCAAAAACGATTCTCCAACCACATGACCTTCCGCTTCGAGTTCATGAATGATGATTTGCAATTCATGCAGTTGAGCAGTCACCGGTTTGGAGTCAACCATCTTGTAGTCCATGAATTTGTCTACAATGAATTTCTTAAGACTGATATTTTGCGTCTTGTACTTTGTGGTAAGTGCATTCTAGAGTTCTTTTGATGTCTTTGAAGGCTGATATACTTTGTATAACACCTTGTCGAGACAATTCAGAACATAGTTTCTGCATAAAAAATCGGAATGCTTCCACATATTCACCTCTGCTTCCTTGGCTGGTGCAGGAATCGGTTCCTCCTCCTCGAGGTACTTTTGCAGACCAAGTGTGGTGAGATAAAACAACATCTGATTCTGCCATGTCAAGAAATCATCACCATCTCCCTTGAACAGTTCAGGTCTATTGTGAGTAGTATTTTTTGAAAATTCTACTGTTGCCATCTCTGTTTTAGTAAGAAAACAGTAAAATTCTTAAGATGTTATTTTTCTAGCATACCAAAACAGAGAATAATCAATTATAAACCCGTCGCACAAGTTTATAACTCAGATTTTCATTACACTGAAATTCTGTAGTAATTATTATAACAATATGAATGTTGTAAATGAATTACAACAACAGCGTTATACTATTTTGAATAAATAGTATAACCAGAATAACGGATAGAATATAGAATAATGTATATAAATATACAATTAGTCTAACCGGATTATGTCTGAGGCTCGTCGTAACGATTTCCTTAAGAATTTTATTCCAAAATTCTCTCAAGATACAACAGACGAATTCTGCACGAAATTGTAATGAGTATATCACTCTGTGATTTGAATATTAGAACAGCAGATGTGATTAGAAGAGAAGAGATAATACAGATTAAAAATTCGGTGAGAAAAGTGATCAGTTTTCCTCCTTATTTATAATTGGTCCGTATCCCTTCACGGTCGCGACTGCACCCGTTTGTCCAAACGGTCGCGCCTGTTGTTCGGCCGCGTCTCCTCACATGGGCCGCACCTGTTCGTTTGCGCGTGCTTCAGACGTCATGTCTCTTCAGTCCCGCGTCCGTTTTTACCCGCCTGCTGCTTCTCTTCGTATTCCAGGCCCAGCCCAGTTTCAGCCGAAGCCCAAAAACTGTTAACAATGGCCCAGCAAAAGAATGGTCATTTTAGACCCGTACCCGAGCCCGGCCCCGCCCGGTTCGGTGGGACGGCCGCCGGCGGCGGCGCGCGCGCGCGTGTGGTGGTGATGCATAATCTCCCTCCTCACAACGAAGCATACATTTGGGAGCCCCAGACCCCCAACCTCCACTTGAGAAAGACATATATAAACTAATATACCTCTCAATAAATTGACGATGTGGGACTTCATGTATTTTTCATTCACTTGACCTTTAGGAATTCTAACAAGGTGGTTGTTAATCAGAGGTTTATCCATTAATTAATACTGTGTTGACTTAGTGTCTAAGTATAGGATTGCCGTTATGCCTTTTTTTATATGTTGCGTATTCTATTTCATGATTATGTATTATGGTTTATTAGGGTATAAAGCCTCCACATTCGAGAATTATCTGTTTTGTTTTATTTTATGTCAAGATTAAAATTTATATTATGTGCATTTTAGCGTGTTAGAGCTTTAGAGCTACGCTATCTTCCACCTATCATACACATTCGACCAAGGTCGTCACCGCGAAGCTATAGGCTGGAAGGTGCACGAGGTCTTATTGTCTAGCCACTGGTGCTCTGCATTTGCATGGAGAATTCAATTTCACTGGATTCATGTTGAAGACAACAGGGCAGTCATAACACTTATGCGTTTATTTCTTGTATCAGTTAATAGTTTATATTATGTGTATATAATGCATATTAAGTGTACAAAGCTATTTATTAATATCGCATTTATTTCTTTTTCACCCTTTTATAATCAACAGGATCGAAATTTTTACGTCAAACCAGAAAATTTACTTACGTTTCTAGATTTATGGATCGTTAACGGATAATATTATTATCCGACCTCGGTTTGTATCTGTGAATGTGGATAGGATAATCATTCGATATTTCTTCGTATCCACGGATGTGAATACAAATATAACATTATCCTATGCCTATTTCTGTGCTAAGATGTTGACATGTACTATACTTGTGTTTCCATCCATTTATTTATTGAAACTAATAATGTCATATTTGGTGCATATTTATTAGAGACAGTTTGGCATAGGTCCTTAATAAGTTTCAAAATACACAAAAATCATAGTAAAAAAGTTTGTAACTTAAGTCTCTAGAATTAAGTTACAGAATAATGATATACACTTATGCAATTATTCATTGAATAATTGCAGACGTTTATGCAATTATATCAAAAAATATAGATATTTCTGCAATTATTCACTGAAAAATTATGGTAATTTCCACAATTTTTAAAAAAATGTAGAAAATCGTGCAATTATTCAACAAAAAAAATTAAGGAAATTTCCGCGATTATTCAAAAAAAATTACAAATTTATACAACTTTTGGATATAATTGCATAAATGTGCAATTTTTCAATGAATAATTGCATAACTGTATGCAATTACTTAGTAACTTAATTTTATAGACCTTATTTACGTACTTTTTTTACTAGGATTTTTATGTATTTTGAAACCTATTAGGACCTGAGCCTAATATTCACTGTTTATTAAGCATGCTCCTATACTCTTTTTTAACCAGTTTTTGCCTTTGCTGTTGTTCACTGATTGTGCACACATATGTGTCGCGAAGGTACATGTGCACGTACATGAAATATACATATCCACAAAATGATGTAATATCACACCTAATATACATATCACAAAATGATGCATACAAGCGGAACAAAGTCAACTAATACATGTACATCCAACTTAATTTTATAGCTTTGTATTTTGAGTTTACACAAAAACAATTTAGAATACATGATATACCCCTGCTTTCATCGACAGTTATTTATATTTTGTAAGATGCAAATTAAATTATATTTAAGTCACTTAGAGTTGAATTATATCTAGGGTTGTCAATTTCCTACACGACCCGAAACACGACCCGAAACCCGCACGGAAATTAGCAGGTTAACCCGACCCATTTAATTGGCGGGTCATTTTCGGGTCAACCCGAATTTGACCCGTTTATAAACGGGTGGGTTTCGGATTGACCCGCCAACCCGAAACTGACCCGTTAACAACCCGTTTATACAGTATATAGGTTAAGCTGACCCGTTTACGACCCGCTCCGACCCGTTTATGACCCGTTTGTACCTTATACTGGTTATACGGGTTGACCCGACCCGTTTACGACCCGTTCCGACCCATTTACGACCCAATTATACCTTATACGGGTTGACCCGACCCGTTTACACCTTATACGGGTTGACCTGACCCATTTACGACCCGACCCGACCCATTTATAATCGGGTTACACGGGTTGGGTCGGGTCAACCCGTTTATAAACGGGTCGGGTTCGGGTTGAGCGTTTTCGACCCATTTAATAAACGGGTTGACCCGACCCATTTAAAATCAACCCGAACCCGACTTGACCCGACCCCGACCCGACCCGACCCGACCCGACCCGACCCATTGACAGCCCTAATTATATCTATGTCAGTTTGCATTCATGCGTATGTACTATCCAAAATACTGTTTTTAATGCCTGCGTGCGGCTAGAATTTTTTTTTAATTAAAATGGTGGATCCCATTTGGTGGTGTCCCTTTTTGATGCACCCTTTTCTATTTTACATTTTGTGAATAGTTTTCTTCATCCATTGTAATACTTATCTTGATCAAAAATGACCCAATGTAAGTGGAATGCAACTATCTTTATTAATTGCCTTACATGCAGCGCACCTAATGTAAGTGAAATGCAACAATCTTTATTAAAGATAGTTTATGCCTTACATGTAGGACGTGCCATAACGCTGGTCGAAAGAAATGAAGTAGCACAGATGCTCATTAATTGTTAAATTATGGAATGAATTCCTTTGTTTTTGTTTTGTATGTCCACGTGTCCCCATCAAATCTCAATCATTCATTGTATATTTCTATCTAATATGTGAGACCTACATGATAAAATATAAGGTGGTGATGGAAAAACCAATGGCTGAAATGCGATGCGCACATGACAACGTCAATAATGCTAACATGAATATTAGAAATATAAAATATGAAGAAAAACTCTAAAAGCCGGTTGGTTTGAATTTTAAGTTTTGTGTTTTACGTTTTCGGTATGTATTTCCAAAGACATAAAAAAGGAAAAGTGAGCGGAAAAATTCTAACCATTGCAATAAAGAGGAAACGAGAAAAGATATATCTATACGTTTTTTCACTACAAAGAATACAGTAATTTCTGACGGTTTTGAGCCGTCGGCGGCCGTCGAAAATGTCATCGGTATAGAGAAAACGGCTTTCATCTTTTTCTGACGGAAACGACGACATTTGTTCCACGGCTTCCGGTGGCTGCTTCGACAGAATTTCCGACGGCCTTTCCAATAGTTAAGACGTCTACATGACTTGAAAAATCGCTGAAAAACCGTCGGAAATCATGGCATATTTTCGATCAATAAATCGTCAGGAACCGTCAAGAGTCGTCAGAAATCTGGGTGATTTTTTATATATTACAGCAGTCATTTGAATTTTAAATAGCACATCAATATATATTATATATATATATATATCACAACACATCAAAATCATCATATATCAGATATATAAGCTAAAATCAATACTAATAACAATATAAAACTCAAACCTTATCATCTCATTCTCAAACTCAAACATTACCATCAATACAAAACAAACTGTTCATTATCCATCTCACATACCTAACGGCAGTATGTACATTTAATGTACATTTAACATCAATATACAACATATACAACGTCTAAAATGCTAACTAGACACATTCGTCCAACAAATCAACCTCACAAATCAACATCAAACACCACATGTCCACAAATCAACCTCACCATCTCTCATTGTATGTGTGTGTGTGTGTGTGTATACGTATCAAAAAAAATACTGCAAAACGTATCTCATGACTCACGTCGTCTTCGAAACCACCAAGCGAAGGGAATGCTCCATGCTGCTCCATGTACTCGGCCAAACGCTAGTTCAATTGCTCCATTTGCGCTGCTCGGAGGTGATCTAGCTCATGCAACTGTGCAATCTGCTATCGATGCTCATTAATCTCAACTTTGTCATGAGCCTTTTGATAAGGTTTTTGTGAGGTCCAACCCTATAAGTCCAAATATGTTTAAGTTTTTACGTAACTTTTATAAAAATTAAACAATTTTTAACATTTAGTTAATTTTTATAAGTTACCTCTTGATTGCCATAGCCATAGCGCATATTTCACTGTGTCCGGTTCATAACGGAGTCGAAGATAGCGTTCTCCTCATTGGTGGTCAATTGCTTATGTCTCGATTGCTCGAGCATCTACGCATGTGCTTGCATAAATTTTTCTTATAATGCAAAATTAAATATAATTAAATGTTACATGACATTATTATAATATTTTATAACAATTAATTAAAATGATCATTATTAATAATTTATAACTTAAAATATACTTACATGTGCGGCGTATGTTATGTCATTATCATGCCAGACATATGTCACTGATCCCTCGTCGTCAGTCTACCTAACGGCATGGGTATGTGCAAATACATCCATATATGAGACATGAACCCAACATGCTCTTTCCTGCAACAATTGGTGTTTGTTATTGTTGTTCATGCAAATTTATACAAAAAATATAATAACTGTTCGTAATTGCAATAAATCAAGTTACCCACTTTAGCAGTACTTTAACTTGGTTGTCGTCTATCCCATAGCATGCTTTGGGTTTTGGTGTCATTTGCCTTCATATAAAGCTCGGGACGATTGCATATTGCCTCCGTATCACATCTTTATTTCAAATCGTCCTTAGTCTTTTTGTTAACATTTAGAATTGTGTACACATTATTAAACATGTTTTTCTCATTGTGCATCACATCGATACTTTGACGAATTAGAAGATTTTTTCAATAGGGTAGTTCCCAAAATATAATTTGTGTGCACAATTTATGATTCATCGATTTACCTTGAATTTCAATTTTTTTCGCCAGTTTCATGTATCTTTGGATAATTCTTTACAAGGTCATAAATATCTTCGCTTGACCAAATCGTTGGTGGTCATAAGGTCTCAAGTCTACTTGTAAAGTTTTATTAATCTTTCCTAAAAAGATAATTAATATATGGAGAAAACACCGATGACAGTAAAACCATGAAGTTTTTTTCCCATACGGTAAAGAAAATGTTCTTGTTTCTTCAATGCAATAAGGACGAGCTAGACGAGCAACCATACTCCAGCCTAAAGGCATTGCATATGTAGAAAAATCATTTATAGTCCACAGCAGAGAAGAGAACATATGAAAATTCTATTTTTTTGAAAATATCATATGTTTCAACACCTTCATATTACAATGTCTTCAACTTTTCAATCAATGGTTGTAAATATACGACGATTCCTTATGTCGGATCATTAGGGTCAAGAATGACAATAGTGAAAAACATATACAGAGTTTTCATACACATCCATGGAGGTAAATTGTGAGGTGTAACGATTATAAGCCAAGATGAATATTTTGAACTAAATTGAGTACGGTGAACCGTCCGTATATAAACCATGTCTAACATTAAGTTTCTCCGCTGCGAAAGCGAGGCATGTCTTATCAAAATGCTTCCAAGCTTCTCCCTTAACTCGGTATGTCAACGTAACTTCTTCTTGTGTTCTCACACAGTGTCATCTCATGTGTTGCGCGTTTACAAAAGCTGCAGATAACTTTGAAGCCTTCGAGTGATAGGTAAGTAATGCATATGCTTGTACGGAACTTTCTTTCTCTGTTTTTTCTTGATTTGTATCTTTCCTAATTACATATTTTACAATTCCTAAGGTTGATGTCTTCTTTTCAAAACAACATGCAAACATTTAAACATGTATCTATTTTTTGATACGGCAAACCAAAAGCAGACATAAGATTTTTCACTTCATAATTATTTTTGGACATTAAATTATCAGGTGGCATATGCCGTTTTGCAGCTTGTATTATAGCTATAAGCCTGGCTTCTATAAAGTTTTATTTTGATTCATCGCAATGTATTCCGCAGTTACTGATAGTTGAGTACCGCTTGTACAACCATCCCAAAAGGGTTTCTTAGCCGCATCCAATAAATCATAAAAAAAATTTGCTCCAATACTTGGTTTTTCTTCGACATTAACATCGTTGCCATCAACTTTAACAGTAGAGAATATTGAACGTGTTGCATCTTCGACAATATCTTCTATGAGATTCATCGGAACAATTTCATTATCCACCTCCTCCTCCGAATTTATGAGATTAGGTGTTATATGTTCTCTATGACGATCCCACGCCAAATAATTTAGCACGAAACCATATTGGCGCAAATAAATTATTATCATATCCGGTATCAAATGCTTCAATAATTTTTGCAACTATTACATGGACAATGAATTTCTTCATTGTTTCCATTATTATTTAAAACAAATTCAATAAAGATGTGTGCACCATTTGAAAATGTTCACTTATTGAGCCTTCAATTTCTCTTCTTTGTTGGCACATCCAGCTATGGTCGATAAAATAATTGACCATTTTTCTTACTTTAAAATATAAAAACATATTAGTTATTTATGTATTGACATTTTATTTTGTAATTAAATCATACATTTAAATTTTCGCAAATATATAATATTATTCTATCTAATTTTATTTTCAAACAGATTTACACGAATTATATGAATATAATTTTAAATTTTTAGGTTATTGTTTTACACTTTGATGATTGGTCATCCTACTTCTCATTATAAACACAGTAATAATTATATTTTGTAAATCATTTCTTTTTAAACAACTCAACAAATTTCGACACCACTTTTCTTTTGTTCCTTGTATCGTACACATATGCATGTACAGAGGGAACAAAAAGAAAGTGTTGTCAAAATTTTGTGAACCGTTTAGAATAAAATGATTTGCAAAATATAATTACTTTATTCTGTTTGTAACTTGCCCAATACTGTAACAAATTCGACAAATATTAAATCAGATGAATATAATTGTCCGTTCTGTGATAAAAACGAATATCCATATAATGATCATATACAATACTTATCTAAAGGGGCCAAAAACAATATATGGGATTTATAGAAAATAAAGCGTATTATACAACAATTTTTACAATAATTTATTTATATTTCAAGAAACACATACACTAAATCGATGTTTTGTCATCTTAAAAACGCATACGTTAAATCCTGAGCATCGGCTCTAATTAATCCAAACTAGCTCTAATGCGCGTATGCACTAATTAATCAACATATATACATCAATTAACGCACATATACACAAACAAATTATTTTCCTCAACATTTAAATGATAAACAATTATAATAACAACCCAACTACCACTTAATAGGGTATAGAAATAATAAATAGGGTATTATAAATAACTGTAATAACAAACTAACCCTTATTTACCAAATCAAAATTAAAATGGGTTTATAAATTAAACCCACTTGAAGAGCAATAGCTGATGGAGAGACTTGAAAATTGAAGATGGAGATAGTCTTGGAGGCGTAGAGGCTTGCTGAGGGCGTGGAAGAGGTGAAGGAGGTGTTTGAGGTAAGATTTGGGAAGGTAGATAATAAAGATGAAGTGTCGTCCTGGGGCTGAATTATTTGCGACTTTTCAACGGTTTTCGAACGGCCGCTGACAGATGTTTTTGCGACGGCTGCCGACGGCTGTGGGTGGCTAGTTTATTTTATTTTTAGTAATGCAACGGTGATTAATAGCCGTCGAAAAGAACGATGAGTCATCGGCCGTCGTGCTTCACAGTAAATAGTGTTTCTAGTACGAGTACAACTCCAAAAATACAAAAAAATGATAAGTCAAAGTTAAGAAAAATGATGAATAGTTCCCCTCCTGGATTTTCCTCTTATTCCTAATAATCACCCTAATTTTGTTTTCTTAAGTTTCTAGCAAATTATCCTCTATGATACCCTAGTACTCTAATGTCCATTTACTCCCTACCGTAGGTTTGTTGAATCAGCTTGAGCCAAATGTAATTTTTAGCGCAGATGGAGATAAGAATAGTATTATCAATCGCACATATGCCGAGATAGCCAGATCTAATAAAGATTGTATTTCTCAAGATCCCAAAACAAAATTCAAAACTCCAAATAAATTAGGCCCCGTTTGGTTTCGTTTTGAGTTTTGTGTTTTCAACATACGCAACAAAATACAAGAAATTGTGGAATTTTTTTTACAATTCTTGGCCATTGCGACGATGGACGAGAAATGGAGATGATGAATTGTTTTCCATCTTTTTGTTATGTTTCAAAACACGAAAAATCAAATAAACTTGTTTTCTATATTCTCTGTAAGTTTTATTTTTCAAAATTGAGTGTTTTTCAATCATACATAATAAATGCGAATTTTTATTTAGACGAAAACACAAAACTAAAAGTAGTAAATCAAACGGGGCGTTAGTTTCTGAAAACTAGATACTCTACTTTAGGTGTAACATCGCTAATCATATGGCAAAAGGTTGTAGAATTGGGGTCTTATGCTTCTCTTGTAGTAGCTCTAGGCATAGATCTACAAATTATCCAGAATTGAATCGAAGCAGATAAGGGAAGGAAATCGCGGTAGAGGACAAAAGTGAGTGGATTTCAAAGAGGGGAAATTAGATGAATAAGGGGAAGGAAGTGGTTTCTATAGATCACAACAATGTAGTTGATGATGGTAAAAATCTCTGAATGACACTTGACAGCTCATTTCTTTTGTTAAGGCATGCAAGAACAGCAGAATATGGGTGATTATCACTATTGTAAAAGGAGAGTTCACTATACATGGCATTGTGGAACTTCTTACTTTACATTTTTGAGAGTATGATTGGAATGTCAAGAAATACAATCAAGAGTTTGTGGTACTTTTTTCCAAGTTTTAGTCTTGCAATGGATGCAGTCATGAGAAAAGTTATAAAACATTTAAATAAGGCTGCAAGGCTGAGATTATGGAGTTTGGAAGAAGGAAAATTTGACAAAAATTTGACAATTAGGACATGGTTGAGGTTTACGATCTTCCTGTTATATGTTAGGAATCTGAATTATTGGAAGAAGTTGTAGGCGGCATTGGACTTTTACTCAATGGGGATATGATCGAAGGGTAGAAGTTTGACTACTCTTATCTTGATGTGGAAGTAGAAAGGGATGAAAGGATTTTAGTTCTAAGTGAAATTGAGATTACTATTAATAATGCAAAATATTTGGTTCATGTGGAGGAAACTTCCGTAGAAAGTGATTTAGATATAGATACATGGAAATCAATGAGCTTTGAGCTAGATTCTAGTAAATTTTGGAAGAAGAGGAGTTCCATAGTAATTTTTGAGGCGGATCTGATAGATCTTGAAGTGAGAGATAATAATGTAATTGTTACTCATGTGTTAGATAGTAACTGTAAGGAAGTTTCTTTTGAAAATACCAATAATAACAGTGCGATACCTGTTGCAAATCCATTTAATATTCTGGATCAAGTTATTGTTGAGGACCCTGAAACCGACTCTAATGATGCGAATGCTGTTGTATTTAGAACAAACAACTCTGAAGAAGTCAGAGATTTCATGAATGCCATGGAGCCTATCTTTGCTACTAATAATGAAAGTTCAATACATAAGCTTCAACCGCGTCTTTCTGAAATTTCAAAAGTGCTCTTTCGTGTTTTTCCCGTCTGTTCCTCGCTTCTAACCCCTATAACCAACAAGCCCTTGCTTTCGTATCTCCTTTGCAATTTCAGATTTCCAGATCCAAGGCGAATCACAAACCGACATCTTCTCTAACTTCGATTTACGATCGATTGATTATTCCGGATCCAACGCGATTCCAGATCCAACAATCTTCTTCTCCAACAATCGATCGATCAATGGTTAGTCTATTGAACCACATAAACTACGGCTACTTCAATGCGACTGTAGATTACCGATTGAGATAAGAGTTCAACGCGACTGTAGATTACCGATTGAGATAAGAGTGAGATAAAATGGTTCCAAATGGCTACATCATTGTAGGTAAAAGCAAGGATCGAAGGTGGGAAGATTATTAAGGTTTAGCACATCATCAAACTCCAAGCCATCACGGACAATTCAGGTACTCTTGACAATCAATTTGCACAAAATGGAATTTATCCAATACCTTCTTGATATTTAAATGCAGCATCCATTTACGACACTGCATATTTCACATTATACATGTTTCAAAGATGAAAGCTGTTCTTGATTCTAATGATGTGATAGATCATAAATAACTAGCCTTAGACTATGATTTCAAGGTTTTAACATTACATGATTTTTTTTAGTTAGAGCAATCGTTTGGCCACGTTTCAAAATAGATGTTAGTAAGCTCCAATAGATACTATATTTGTGACATGAACACTCCCACTGACACGATCAACTGATTTTAAAATAAGAATTAGAAGAAGTTTTCACATGCTTGGTAGAGTAAAAGCGAATTATGAAAGCGAAAAGAGATTAATCTGAAATTGCAGTTGTAAGTTATGGTTGCGTATTTCCACTGAATTTGGATTTAGTGGTCAAGTATTCTAACCCTACCTAAACTATTGTCTTCTATTTTACGATTATTCAAATCTAGGGTGTAATTTTTTGACTAAAAAGGTATTAAGGATTGCAGTTGTAAGTTATGGTTGCGTATTTCCACTGAATTTGGATTTAGTGGGCAGGTATTCTAACGCGATAAAGAAAGAAAAGTTAATCATATTTTAACAAGGACGAATAAGATTCGTCATTCTAAACAAATTTCGAAATTTTATTATTTATTTGTTTTCATTGGGATGTATATAGTCAGAGGAATGTACAACAATCTGATACGTGTCTAGAAATTTTGGTTTTATTGAGAGAAATTACGGATTTTAACAGTAACATTCCTTGAAGAAAACTCATACATATTTGGCAAGTATGCGTCATATTTCCATACAAGATTACTAGATTTCTTCAATTAAGAAGTACAATATGATCACCAGATATCTAATGAACAATCCTCTCCAAATATTACTGGATAAAAAACAAGGGGTATTCCTGGTGAGATAACTGTGGAGATATCTGGGGCTGCAACAAAAGTTCATGCTGCTCAACCATTACTGTATGTATATTTATCCTTACTATTTTCATTATCATTTATATTTTGTGTCCTACAGGAAAAGTCTTTCACTGACTTTTTTTTATGTTACTACAACCATTTCCCATATGTGTTTGGCTAATTTGAATCTACTTTGTGTTAACTATTTCCCATAGATTGATGGACACCCGCTTTCTTCCTGCTTTTTGACATAAGGGTGGATTTTCATCAAGCTGTAGGCTTGGGTAAGTGGAGCAGATCATTTGGTTAATTAACAGCTTCATTATACTATAGCTGATTTGAAACCTGGAAACCAATCCAAGTATGCTATATTGTACAATATAACTCATTTCAATTTGAATTATGTGAAAAGCATATGGTTATCATTAAAGAATACTTACCCCATTTGACTAATTGAATGTGTAAATCAACTTAATCTGCATGACATACTGGATGTACCTATATATTTGTAGTAGAACACAGTTCAACTATATGCATTTTTACCAAGGATATCGTTAGAGCTAACTAATCCGAATTAAATTTTTATTGTTACCTCTACACCATTGTTTATATAAAATCTGAATGACCAATCCATTGTTACATTGTTTTTGCTTTATTTTAGATTTTTTACCGGATTGTTATGCATGGCTTAATTTTAGAAATATTTTTGGCGTTGTGCAGCTATTCCCATACATAAAGTATTATTTATACCGACTATAATGAGCCATAAACTAAATATTATAATGTTACTACTCAATCTTCAAATGTTTAACTATCGATGTAAAGGGACCTAACTTTAAACTAACTAATCATTTATATTTGTACATCACCAGAGGAATTTTTTAACGACATTATCTCTCAAAAATAAATTTCAGGGTTGAGCATGGTGTAAATTAAAATAAATAAAAAATCATTGGGTTTTCTTAAGCATGTTGTAATAGATTCAGGATTGCAAATTACCATTAATAACTTGATCTAGTTCTTTGTTGTTGTTAATGGGAAGTACTTTGTTGCTGCAGTGAAGCCAAAAAAAGTTGCAAGGAAATTCCCAAAGGATACTATTCTTGACAGAAACGGAAGTATTACTAACAATGAATTCATGCCGATTCAGGTATTAGTGTACTTGCAATTTTATCTAACGGTTAAAATTTAAGATTGTTATTGTTGTATTATGAGTTTGTATTTTGTCTCACTAGAAAGCTTGCCTGTAGTGCATTTAGCTTTCAATTTGTAAAAAACTAGACAGAAGACAATACATACAGATTGATGATATTTTAAGAAATATAATAGATGTGAAGGAGTGCTTTAAGGGATACAAAAGACGTGATGCAACATCATCATCTGTCATGATTTGATCATTTGCCTGTAGTTATAAAAATATAGAAATTTTCATGACAGGATGTATATATTTGTTAAACTGCTTCCAGATATTTATTTTTCTTAAAATTAGTTTTGAGGTTTTGGATGACTCCATTTATGAAAAGATTTCATAATACCTACATTTATTAAAAAAAAATATGTTAGTAATTCAGGTATTATTGTTAAGTATGAGATAACCAAACTTTATTTTGATCGTAAATAATTATTAACTAAACTTCTCAAAATAATCCATTTGTAATAAAAAAACACACTCCAATCATTGAAGCACACAATTCAAATTCTTTGTCCAAATGCTTCGTTAGTGGTCATAAAGAACGGTTCCTCAGTACACTATAAAATAACCTTAAATAGCATGCTCTAAAGCTGAGTAAACTGATCTATCCATTCATTAAAGTGGTCATGACACCGATACCTATGGCTTTTAAAAGGCTGAGAAATTTCATCCTATGGATTCTGTACCTTTACGCAAGATCTTAAATATATAAAGATTGTCGAGTAAATACATATACAAGCCTTAGGAGCAATATCGTATTAGGAGTTGTTTGTTATTTTGTATCTGTTATGCTAAAATAACTAAAGGATGTTAATGTATCAGTGAATTTCTAATGAGTTGTTTTGTTATTTTGTATCTGTTATACTAAAATAACTACAGGATCTTAATATATCAGTGAATTTCTTATGAGTTGTTTTGTTACACAATATCATATTGCTTGAGATGGTATTTAAAAAGCGAATGACTCAGGGATAAAGTTACTAGGGGCTTATGTCTGCTCTTAACATACATATTCGTGTATTTCAACAGGTTTCAAAGAATTAATTAATGTACATAATGATGAATATACGTGCATTAACATTGGGAACATTTATATATATTTAAAGCGTATTCATATTTTTTTAAGAGGAGAAGGGCATTGAACCTGGATTGGTGCATACTAGCCGTATTCATTGTATGTGGTTGCAAAGGTATTTTTTAAACATCTGTACTATATTGAAGTCGTCCTTAGTTAAAAATATTAACTGTTGTAGGTGCAAATCTCTATAGCAGGCTCTGATGTTTATAAATGTAATAATGGATACACAAAATTTAAGTTCACATCCATCCTTCGCTGAATTGGTTAGGAAATATTCAGTTTATCGCCTCTTTTGGGCTGTCCTTTAATTCTATATGGAATTTCCTAGAGAAGCTATTGTCTGTGACATAATATTCTAGCCACTCTAATGCTATTATTTTGCTAAGAAAGAATTGTTAAATGAGATGAATTGCCACACATTTATTTAATTTTAGTAGAAGTTTAATATGTATATTCATTTACATCGACTTTCGAAATATGCATTTTGGCTTGCAAAATGGGGTTGCATTTTTTTGTTGACGCATGGATTTGATGTAATATTGGAAAATGTTTGCAGGTCAACTATAAGATAAAGCCTGATAATTGGGTAGGGAAAGTGAGGACTGGAAATAAAGTTTATGGAATCATTTAATATTTGTATAGTTTATGGATTTCTCGAATGGTGGCTGACAAGAAATATATGGAGCAAATTGAAGAGGGCTGCTGGCCTGCAATGGGGACTGACCTAGAATAATTAGAACAGATTGATTACTAAATAGGACTTAGTCATCCTTATTATTAATAGAGACAATGATCTAAATAGAAAATGCATTTAAACTGAATTGTGAATTATTAATTATAAGAACTGATGCTTGCCAAGACGAATAACGGGTAGGGGTTGTTAAGGAGGGAACCAAAGTAGTAATGGGTTGACTTATTTTCAAATAAAGGTGCGATGTATTTTCTTTGAAGCGGATAAAATGGCCCAAAATAGTACATAAAGTATAACGGGTTAAACCAAAACCAGAATAACAACCGGATAGAAACCATAGTATAGAATCACCTTCTATGAGACAACAACCATCTATATTTACTTTACACCTAAAAAAAAAGTGTGTTGTTGAATTAATGCATGCACATTGTGATTAGATGTAGGCTCATCGGACGTGTATATTATTTAGCTTACTGTAACTTGCTCATTTGTTGTCCAATCAAAAGGTTACATTTAAACATTTCCTTTGAAAATATCTCAGGGTAAGTGAACTTAAAGAAGTAAAAGATGCAGTTTCAAAAATTGAATGCAATTCTAAGATACAACAGATACGTGCCAATAAATGAATGTTTTTAGTATTAACAATGAATATTGCTTAATTGTAACATTCTTTGTGTATCTATGTTCATTTTTTAGATATAAAAAATCACTCATGCATTTCAATAATCTCTTTTCTACCTATACAGGAAACACATGGATAGTGAGTTGGATCATGGGGATTTAATGAAAGAGAGAATGACTGACATGAATTTGAACAAATAGGAACGAAGAAAGGTAATTCATTTTTCATCCATGCCCTTTTTAGAAAAAAATTATAATAATACATTGCTTTTATACTTAACATTTTTTCTCACTCATGCGAGTTAAGTGCTAAGTTGTGGTGCGCTGAATTGTTGCTCTCACTGAGGCCTGTCAAATGATTGAAACAAATAATTGCCTTATCATTTACAATTTATAACAAAAGGGAATCGGCATCTATGTTTTCTCAATATTTACTATAAGCAATTATCATGCAAGTATCATTTTATAATGGCTTGCATTTTATAATGGCTCAAATAACCATCGTTTTGTTGGTTGTTGAGATGTGTTTTTTCATGGGAATTTATTCAAATCTTTTGACAGTAGATATATAAATAAGGTCACTTACGTTTCAGATGAAATGAATCTAAGCTAAACATTTTCATGGTTCATCACCATAACATCCCTTATACACGTAAAACCACTACTATTCGCTAATTTCCAAATATCTTCGACCTGCAAAGTTGTGCTTTATGTTTCCATAACTACGCTGATTACTATAGTTTTAGTGTGTATGATTAATGGATTTATGCGTTTTCCAATCTAATTCACCTAAATTTCTCATTGACTTCTTCGCATTATACTTTTGCTAATACAATATGTTCGTACATACAATCAAGCTTCGTTTTCAATATAAAAAATCGACATGCTATGATTATTTTAGTCATACTATATGTTGCATTGGCTTATGGTTAGCCATATTTAAAGTATACTTCGTCACTTGCTACATTACTAAAACTGAATAATTATAAAAAATCTGGAGAAGTTGTTGACGTGCACAACTAATTCACAATGCATGCACCATTCAAATTGATGCTTGCCTTCTGTTTTCATGACTTCAAAATGCTATGCTATCCTCTGTTATATATAGTATTTTCTTTTCAATACTGAAAAAATATGGTTAGTGGATGTTGGTTTTCCTTATATGTCTTATTTTCCCATTAAGTCTTGGGTTGATTTGCAGTATTACTTCATATATGCTCAAAAACATGGTTTCTGCAAGCATGTATTTGCGATGTTTAATGGTTGAATGCTAACTAAGCTTAAGTACGGTTGTATTTTTCGTTGATTGTGTTTCACATAGATGTCAAACTGGAAGACATAGAAATAGTCATGGCATAAGACTAGACTTTGTGGTACATGGCCATAGTTATATTATTCCTACGAGCATGCTTGCGCAGTAGTGTCAGATGTGAAGTGAATTTTACTTAAATTTGTTTTATGCTATGATCATTTGTATGTTTATAAATCATACAAAATAAATAGAATTTCTTAAATTAGGTTCGATATTGTATTGTTCTATTCCATCACATAAGATGCATATGCTGTACAACAACTTATTTATTCATTATCTTTGGATTACACTGCACTTTTGCTCATGAGGAAAGCCTTTTTGTAATTTAAACATTTATGATTAAATATCTCGGTATGTTGTTTACATCGAATCTAACTTGGTTCAGATGATGGATTTGGTCCATTAGGCATAAACTCATGGCGCTCATAATATGCAGAAGCCATTTTTGACTAGCTACGTGGTTCATGTGGAATCATAGAGGCAATGTGGTGGAGTTGGTTCAACTTGACAGCGATAACATGAAAAGCTCATAAAGAATGAAATGACTTATTTTGTTTAATTAGTCTAACTATTGCATACTTGCCTATGGTGATTTGTGCATAACATCTGTTTCTATTTTGAATGTTCATTGTAGTCGTTTGTATTTAAATGCCAGAATATGTAAATCAAGATTGATATTTGGTTTATGCTTTACAAACTTTTGTAGCAAATTATTTTTATTTTATATTCAAAAAAGGCAACTTATTACGTTGTTATCCATATACTGTGTTTGAAATATGCTATGTTTTGTGAATGTTGTTACTTATATGCAGTTTTGTAGCTGGTTTCATGATGTTTTGTTGTTAGACTTGACAAATAACTTTTGAAGCTGTTCAATACTACTATTTATTTGGTGATGCTACTGATATTTTGATGTTGTTTTTGAAGTTATTTATCTTGCATTCCACTAATTTTTATAATTTATTTCATGTTGTTTTGATGTGGTACGAATTTATTTTTGGTTCAGTTAAGTTATGTTTGATTTTACAGCAGTTCAAATGTTATTCTAAACCAGTTGTCCGAGTTTTCAAGTTTTATGTTGTTGCCATACACATGCATGTATAGGAAGGTTCTATGACACCTTCGCTTTGCAGAATTCCAAAAGCCCATTACCACTACACACTCCGAAGAGGAAGTAGTGTTATTTAATTCAAAACGTGGGGTGGAAATCAGGGGCTGTAGAGATGCTGCACTATTTGAGGTTTAGCTGAACGTTCTTCATATAGATATGTGTGTGTGTGTATGTATATGTATATGTATATGATCATAGCTGTAAACGTGAAGTCTACCTCTTGAGCAAAAATAACACCGGAAAAATATGAAACGCTAATTTTCCGATTAACCTGCATTTGCATGCTAACCCAAAAAGCATCGATTTTGGTGATTACATGTAATCATAAGCTTCAATATGTCGGTTACAAAGGGGTAAAGAAATTTCAGTAACTGACGTGCACACACAATAATAATAGTAAATTAGGGGATATAACATCATACTCATATTGATGAAAATGACAACAAATCCCATGTTTATGGGTAACTTCAATGATATCCAATCTTAATTAAAACTTTTAAGACATTACTAATTACTATCATGCATTTAAATTTAACTTTTGAACATTATAAAGAAATTTTATAGAAAATTGTAGAATCTTGGACAAAATGCCCCATTTTATAGAAATGTCCACAATAAATTATGCAAGCAGCTAAATGCACAGTTACCCAGAATGAAACAAGTTCAATAACAGAAATATCAACAATAATATACATTAAAAAAGTTCAACTAGAAAAGCAATACAATATAACTACTTTTTAACCACTCAACAATATTTGTTCTCACATTCAAAATTAGAAAAATAATTTTTTTAGGTGGTTACTATTCTAAAGTAGTTTTTAGACGAAGCAAATAAGTAGCCAAATTGTTCATCAGCAAAGCAGTTCACATGTCCCGAAGTGAGCAGATGCAGGTCCATATGGACGTGCATATATACTCGTAAATGATAAGGGGAATGGAATAGCGGAGATGCAGATAACTAAGGATGCCAAAGAGGATAGTGTGCAAATTTTGTAGGCTGGCACAGAACCTGTATGTATGGTCGAAATAAGTGATAGCTCTAGTATGCAAAAAAGGGGGACAAAAGAGGATTTGAATCAACTGAGAAGGAGTGCTAGACTTTGGAAAGAAAGAGGACACTTTGAAGAAAACTGATAACAGGGCAGGATTAAAATCCATGTAGTTCACAGCTTCATCGAGTAAGTCTTCTCGTTCATGTTATGGGAGTATTCATGTTCCTGCTGCTCTTTAATCTCTTACTTCTAAGCAGTTATATGATACTGCCAAAAATTGGTATAATTTTTTGTAATGGTGAACATGATATTGAGAACATTAAGTCATTAGAGGTATTGAGAGCTCTTAATAACACATGAAGTTAATTTCATGGAATGTAAGGGGTTTAGGCACTTCCTCTAAATATGCGAGGGTTAAAAATTTAATATGTTCTTTGTATGTTATATTATATTATTTCAAGAAACTAAAATCGCTAATACTAGTGTTTTTTGTTCAACACCGTGGGAGGAAACATTCTAGATGAATGGAGGGCACTTAATGATGTTGGGAGTTATGATGGATATTTTGTTGGCTGGAGAAGTGATAAATAGAAGTTTGTTAATGAAAGAAAATTTACCAACGTGTTCCATATTGTTTTGGAAAATATTAGAGATGGGAGTGGGTTTTTCATGACAAATGTCTATGGACCTTGTGATATAGAAGAAAGAGAGAATTTTGGGAATGTTGTTATAGTTATATGGAGGAGATTGATGGTCCTTCGGCTGTGGGAGGAGATTTTAATGTTACGAGATTTGCTGGTGAAAGGAGTGGTAGAGAAGGAAATCAAAATGATAGAGAGAAGTTTAATGAGTATATAGGAAAATGCAGATTAGTCAACTTGCCTTTGAATGATAGACAATACACATGGTGTAATGGTAGGGAAGATCCTATAATGGCTAGGATGGACAATTTTTTTTATATTAATAATGGTTAAATGATAAATTTTTGCTCAATCCACAATATCATGATGCTAGAATAATATCTTATCACTGTCCTATAATTCTTGATACCAGAGATGATGAAAAAATTAGAAGATTTAGATTTGAAAAGATATGGTGTTTGGAAAGTACCTTGACGATGTTGTAAAGGATAAATGGTTTAGTTTGAATGGGGGAAGAAATGTAGCCAAGAGTATGGTGTAAAAACTTAGAGAATTTACAAAAAGTTCAAAAAAGTAGGAGAAAGTTAGTTCTGGAAGCTTAAAGGATAGGAAAATGTTTTCAAGCAAGGAAATTCTTGCGCTTAATAGTAATGAAGTAGCTAGAAATCTAAGTCAGGTTGAGATTGAGATCCTGAAGAAGAAAATGGAGGAATTACTGAAGTTCATCGACTAGGAGGAAATCAAATTGAAGCAAAGATCAAGGGCAAGATGGCTCAATGAAGGGGATGCAAATACCGTCTATTTTCATAAAATAGCTAATGGAAGAAAGAGGAGTACTTTAATTAATCATTTATTGCTTGAGGGGGCTGAGGAATATTTTAGGGAAATTTACCGAATCCTACAGGAGTTCTTCTGGAGGCGCTCGGGAGAGATATACTACTATTGATTAGGGATTAATTTTTGAAGATGCAGAAAGCATTGATCTCTACTGTTTGGAGCAGTAATTTTCTAAGGATGAAATTCATAAAGCTATTATGCATTTAGCTGTAGATAAATCCGTAGGTCCTGAAGATTTCCCTTTTTTTTCGAACGTTTTGGTTAATACTTAAGAATGACATCATTTTTTTTAAAGTGGTACTTTATATACAACATGTCACTGGGACACCATATCACATGTCAATAAACATTCGATTCATGCTACGCAAGCTTCTAACTTGTGACATCTCGCATCAAAGTCGAACTACTTAACCACTGGAACAATGGTGTTTGTCAAGAATGATATCATTGCTTTGTTTACCAATTTATACGAAGGAAAAATTAGATTTTAAATGTCTTAATCATGCTTTGGTAATATTGTTAGCCAAACATGAAGGAGCTAATGATGTTAAAGATTTTAGTCCTATAGGCTTGCTTAACTATATTTTCAAAATCATCACTAAAGTATTAGCTAATAGACTAAGAAAAATGATGGATCCTTTGAGTTTGCGTTCATAAAGAACAGAATATTATGCAAAATGCGGTTGTTGTTCAGGAAGTGATAAATCATTGTTTGAAAGAGAATTTACCTACTGTAATTTTAAACCAAGACTTTCCAAAAGCATTTGGCTCTTCAAATTGGGTTTTTTATTGGAAGTTTTAACCGCTAGAGGTTTTGGTAGCAAGTGGCTGAGCTGGATAAAAGGAATATTAAATAGTGGAATATCTTCTATCTTGTTAAATGGTCAATAAGGTGGGAAGATTGTCTCAAAAAAGGGGTTTGCAACAAGGTAACCCTTTCTTCCTTTTACTATTTAATATTGCAGTGGATGTGTTTGCTAGGTTAATTTGAGTTGCTGTTAGAGAAGGTATTGTGGAAACAACTGGAAATTCAGTGATGAGTGCGCGTATATCCTCTTTGCAGTATGCTAATGATAAAATTACTTTCAATTCTCCTTCAGATCAATTTATCATTACACTTAAATTGATTTTACATGGCTTTGTGAATATGTTTGGTTTGATGATTAGTTTAATTAGAGTTCAATCATTCCTATATGTGGGTCAGGATATAACATTGATGAGGTTGCTATGAATTTAAATTATAAAGTTGGTAGTTTTCCATTATCATACTTGGAAGTGGTGATTAGACCTACAGCTTTGAAACATAATGATTGGTTACCTTTAATAGATAAAATTGGGACTGGAATGACAAGATGGAAAATTTATGCATTATATAGAGCTGGAAGGCTTGTCTTAATTAGTTTAGTGTTAACTGATTTGCCTTTGTATTAGATGTCTTTTTATAAATTTCAAACTTGGTTGATAAGTAAAATTGATGAGATAAGGAGGAATTTTCTATGGATGGGTAGTAGAATAAGAAGTTCAATGAAGAATCTAGCTGTTTGGGATTTAGTTTGTAAATCAATGGAACAAGGTGGTTGATACGGCTACAATTACCTGCGACCCGACCCACCTTGTGCGTCTGCCAAGAAGGTTCATGGACTAAAGACAATGCAAGTGAAGACTGCAAGCTGCTAAAAATATGTTGTATTTCTTTATTTCTATTTTTACTTTTGTTTGTTATTCGGTTAGCACTTTTTGCAAAGCTGCTTTAGGTATTGGTCCCATGTGGCCACGTAGGCAAGGTTGTTAGGAATAAAAGGTTATATATGTATGCAAAACCGTGAGAAATGTTAAGCAATTTCAGAAAAATTCTTCTTCTCTGTGCATTCTTCTTTGTGTAGATCTGAGATTTGGAGAGGAGGAGATAGAGAAGAATGCACAGAGAAGAAGAATTTTTCTGAAATTGCTTAATGTTTCTCACGGTTTTGCATACATATATAACCTTTTATTCCTAACAACCTTGCCTACGTGGCCACATGGGACCAATACCTACAGCAGCTTTGCAAAAAGTGCTAACCGAATAACAAACAAAAGTAAAAATAGAAATAAAGAAATACAACATATTTTTAGCAACTTGCAGTCTTCACTTGCATTGTCTTCAGTCCATGAACCTTCTTGGCAGACGCACAAGGTGGGTCGGGTCGCAGGTAATTGTAGCCGTATCAGTGGTTAGGAGTGGTGTCACTGGAAAATTTGAATTGTTCGCTCTTGTGTAAGT
Source organism: Allium cepa (assembly GCA_030765085.1). NCBI lineage: Eukaryota > Viridiplantae > Streptophyta > Magnoliopsida > Asparagales > Amaryllidaceae > Allium > Allium cepa. The sequence continues at coordinate 686,296,700 of CM060939.1, read as the reverse complement.
GGCTGTGGAGAATTTTTGAAAAGATCAGCTCTTTGTGGAAAAATTGGATGGAAAATAAATACCATAGTGGACGATTTATTGTTGGTATTTCAGCTCACAATCATCATACCACGTTTTGGAAACCTATTATTAGTATATAACAAATTTTTAGCATAGGAGTAAAATGAGATGTTGGTAATGTGGAGAATGTTTTATTTTGGTATAATGTATGGATTATTAATATTTCTATGAAAAGTTATTTTTCTGAGCTATTCATCATATCTTCAAATCAAGGTGCTAGAGTATGTGAATTGTAATAACCAGATAATCTAGTTTTTAAGTGGTTTAATATTCAAAAAAATCTTGAGGGAGAATATTTGACCCAATACTACAAGTTGATCGATATTTTGAAGCATATTTCATTTTAGTTGGTTCAGGATGAGGCAAAATGTTCCTTTGGGAAAGGGGTAAAATTTATTGTTAAATTCATTTATCAATTGATAAATTTTGACGGTATAAAGTAAAGTATCATAAATTCTTATGAAGAGTTCGTTTACCACCGGAAGTTAAACTTCACATGTGACTTGTTATTAATAAAAGTTGAATACTAAAATGCAACTTGTACATAAGGGGCTAGAAATAGTAACTCACTGCTTGTTCTCTAGGTGTAGAGATGAAGATATAGATCATATATATTTTCACTGCCCATTTTCTTATCTGCTATGGACACTAAGTATAAAAAGTTTGCAAATTTTTGCCATGCCTCATTTTCAAAAATAAATTTTGGTATTGGAAGGAAGATAGAAAGTTGATACTTAAAAAAAATTAACAGATATTTAGTTGATTTGGCCAATATGAGTGTTACTTGGGTGATTTGGAATGAAAGAAATTGCAGATATTTTAAACAAAAAGTTAGGCCGTTTGATGTTTTGCTTAGAAATATTATATCTAACATTTCATTTTGGTTAGGTGGTGTCAGTGCCGGTCCAATAAGATATGTTGCCCTAGCCGAAAATTTAAAAATCAAAGGGAAAAAAAATGCAAAATCATTTATTTTGTAGGGAAAAATAGGTAAAATTATTGCCTTGCGATTCCAAGACTTGAACCTGAGCCGACTGAGCATAAATTAACAATGAACCAATGCACCACAATTTCATTTTCAATTTATTTTGCCCTTCTACTTTACTAACTCGATAAATATTTAATAGTTGGTAGAAAATTTTGTTGCCCCCTTTGGCCGTCTTCGGTGTGTTGCCCTAGGCGAACGTCTCGCACGTCTGCCCCTTGGGCCGGGACTGGGTGGTGCTTATCTTTATGTGTAAGAATGGATAGAAATGCTTCCAAAATTGCAAAGAAGAGTTAAAGAAAGCTTGGATACTATTGGTAGGAGGGTGATTGAAATAAAAAGGGTTGATGAAGATGCTTAGTTGCTATGCTGATATGCTAATATGTTAGTGTTATTAGTACTAGTATGGGTCCGTGTTTCGCACACGGGTTGTTTGTGTTATGTATGCGTTGATATATTGTTTAAGCGTAAATATGTAAACGGAAAGAAATGACATTTTTGGAATTTCAAAAAGACACCGAGTAAATTAGTTAACGAATTTTCTTTATTAGTAGTGGAGATGAAAATGAGTTTGGTCTACTGTTTTTGACATAAATGTTGTAGCGTATGTTGTATATGTAATTGTGTTTTGGCATATGTGTTGGATTTTGATGTTGCATGGTTTGTTGTTTATGCTGATGCTGTATTTTTTGGTGTATGTACTTAAGTTAGTGTTGATGTTTGTTGGTATGTCAGTGTACAAGTCTGTAGAAGTCAATTTGCATGTCTATTGATGTAAGGTTCAGTTTTACTTTATAATCTGTTTGTTGATAAAGTATTTATAGGCATGGAATGTTCCCATCCTTTGTCTAAAAGACAAAAAAAATGTAAATTTTGTTTTGAATTTAATGTGTTGAAATCGTTTTCAAATTGATCTTTCCTAAAATATATTCAAATGTTCTTAACTCAATATATTTTAGTTGTTACGAAAATCCTTTATTATTATTATTTTTATTTTGGAAAATATAAAAAATTCTTTATTTTATTCTAATTCTCTCCTCTGACTAGGATTTTCCAATCCCTCATTTTCTTCCGAGCTATTTGACATACATTGAAAGTACAAAACTCATTTTCAAGTCTAACACTACCTAAAATTTTGAACTTACCGATTTCGAATTGTGAGAAACAACGGGGAGTTTGGAACTGCAGAGAGGTTTGTGTATGAGCTTATCTATATGAAACTAATGGATGCTATTAATCTTTACATTGATTTCTACTGTTTATTGTCAAGATGAAAAATTTGAAGAGGAGGGAGAAGGTTATGAGATTCATTTAATGTTGATTAACTCATATGTGAATCTCCTGAGGTGCAAAAGTGACCGGCTAATATCTCCTAAGATGCAAAAGAGACTGGATGAAAATATTTAGAAATGGACTTGTGATTTATGGACCATGTTCGACAATCATCTGATCAAGTTCAATAGCAAAGGACTTTGCCCGTAATACGCTTGTGATCTCTTCATTTGCTTCTTTTTTTCCTTATTAATTACTTGAGCATTGTTGGTTTGATTGTTGTCTGCATCTATTTTTAGTATTGATATGAACTGTACCCTACTATAAATAATAAACAATAAACTGGGACTATACTATTAGTTTGCTCACTATTATTGTTATTAGTTTGATCATCTGGAACGCATATTTCCTTTGCGGTTGCTGAACTATCATGATGATTGTTCTGTGGTACTTACTTTCTATATTCATCATTTGAATTGCTTTGTGTTGCATTAAGTTTCATGTCATTATATTGATGTATAGTAGCATGCTCACTGCTAGTGTTTTGATTTTTGCCTCCAGGTTAATTTTGTTTGGAAACCCAAAATTTTTCAAACTAGCACACACTTTCAATGTTAATTTTTGCATTAACTTAAACAATTTTGACAATTTAAAGGCATCCATTCATAGTCAATTGTTTGCATAATGATTTCGTCCCGTTCGTTTAAAACCGTAATTTGTTTTGGAAACATCGATGAGCCATTTATTTCTGCTAGTATCCTACAATTAGTTATCTTAATCAAACCTTCTGTTGCTTTATCTCGGGTTTCAACTACAGAAGCTATACAACTAATTCCATTTCGGTCTAATGGTCAAGAGGTTGGCTCATCAAACGAATCCAAAATAGGAATAATTTACAACAAATCTCTATCAAACTGCATACCCAAACTCAATCTTTTCATAGCGAAAAATTGTGATCATAAAAGTAAGGGCCTCCTTCAATGATTCTGTTGCAATCTTCTTTTTCTTTTCAAACTATACAACATAAAACCCATTATTTTTAGAGTAAACTTCAAATCCACCATTCGACTTCCATACTCTCTGTGTATACGCCTTGAAGTAAGGACAATTTGGCTTCGATCTGACTACACATATCACAATTACATTTTCCTATTGCTTTTTCGCTTGTTCTACCACATTTGACGTCATCTTTGCACATTTCATAGTCTTTCTCACATTTCATGGTCTTTCTCCTTGGGTGTGTAATATTTTAATGGAATGTCAATATGAATTTTGTCACCTTTTAGCACATCAATCCATGGCCTAATAACTACTCCACTTTTAGCCCATATGTTTTTTTTCCACTGTTCCTTCACGCATTCTACTAATCCCAAACGTTATTGAATTCGTAAAATATCACATCAAAGCTTTGCCTCGATCCAATCTATTCACAATATTTTCTTCTGTTTGTCTATTTTGCGTTGGGTATCCATCGTGATTGGAAGGCTGTTTTTGAATTCGCCTCCATCTCCATGATGTGATTGGAGTAAAGCCATCTGCATTGGAGTTTGGTGGATTTCGCCTAAACGTGTCTTCATCACGAGGAAGAAGGGTAATGAGAGTGGCAACTAGGGTTTGGGGAGAAGTCATGGTCTTTTTTTCCTACTCTTCAAAAGATATTGGTATTACTAATCAAAATAAGTTTACAAATGTGTTTTGATCACTTATTTGATCCAGATTTCAATTTCTCTATCCTATTTTATCTATCTCACTAGTGCGAACCCGTGCTGCGCATATGGACCACACTCAATCTCTTATCATCATAACATGTTTAAATGATTTATATGATTCGTTGATTAAGAAATAGTAATCTTTTTTATCGATTTTCAAATAAGTTTGCATTTTTTCTAAAACTTATGTATAAATCTTTGAAAACAGTAATGCGGATAGTACTGGTGCTTGATAAACAATTGCAAAATATCAAGCAAAAATGATTTCAAAGATAAAATTTCCACATAATAAATATATAAAAATTATACACATATAAATTTATTGTATGCATCAGCTATTACTCCATGCATCAGCTGTAATATATGTAACTTCATTTGGTGAGATACCTTTATCAATCATTTCTTTTAATACTTGATGTCGTTGATTCAATTTGCTGCTTCGGTAATAACTATCTATAGGAGCAGTGCAGGTAAAGACATTTGGTTTACACTTGACCATTGATCCAAAAATGCCAAAAGCAACGTTGACATGATTCATAAGAACGCAAGTGTTGATGATGATCGCATAACTGACTATGTCTAGGAACACATTATGAAGCATCATATTATTGTAGAATTATAAGATTAGAGGATAAAGAGATTTATTTCTATTTTGAACAATTCTTGTGAAAAATATGCTAAATCTAAAGCATACATATTTTATGTCTGAAGTGTTGGAACTAACAACCAATATTCAACAATATTTATTTTAGTGTGAAGAATATCATTGTATTTCTTTTACGGTCAAAGAAAATTCAATATAATAAGAAGCATATAATTGTATTTAATGCTTTTGAGCTTTCTGGTTCAATTTCTAATTCCATCTAACATTGTTGTTGTATTTTGGTAATGTTGGATTTCACCAGACTTGACAGTAATTTGTGAAAGTAGAATCAGTGGCTGGAAATTTTCAAAATAATCAACGATATAGATTAGTTAAAAGAAATAGAGTCAAATAGATTTAGTAACTTTAATAATATGAATAATCCGAAAAACTATGATTTTAAAATTTTATTTTTAGCTATCAACAATGGATATTATTAGAAAACATATTAAATTTGAGATTTAATAGTGAAATCGATTCTTAAATCCAATTAATATAGGAAAACTTATCACATTTCAAAGTTTGGAATAGAAAGAAATTAAAAACGTGACTGTTCATTTCCCAAAATATAAAGGAGGTCTGTGTGCTCTTGAAATCTAACTCAATAATAATATTATAATAGATGTGTCAATTTCATCTCGCCATTAATTTATATCATCATGTTACTTTAATAGTATGGCAGGGCTCATTAATGGTTAACATATATATGGGACATTGGAAATTGTGGTCTACGAGTGTGTATATATATGATTTGTTGGAACTTGGAGCTATAATGAGATGCAATCTAATCATATATGAATATGACAATAAAATCACAATAACTTTTTTCATGCATTGAAGTCACTTATTCAATATTTTTTACCCAAACACTTTAAACTTAAAGGTGCGTTCCTAGACAAATTTGATTACGGTTAAAAGTTAAAGGTTGTTGCATTCGTAGACAAACTTTTGACTAGAGGTTGGTTAGAAATTGGACAAGAAGTAACATAAAAGTAGTTTAATTTTAGTTTATAATAAATGATTAATGATTAATGATTAATTTTTAATTATTTAATAATAATAATTATTAATGCAAACTCAAATTCAAATTCTACTTCAAATTCAACTATAAATTTAAACAATTACTCCAAATTCAAACACTTCGAATACAAATACAAATTTAATTATGTCCTTACAATGCATTTAGCTCTATTTTGATCCACTTGTGTGCTGCATCATCGGATTTCGGCATTTTCATAATTCTTTGAAAATTCTTATCGAAAGATAATTTTGTAATCTCAACGATGTTGTGCTAGCCCAACTTCATGCACCGTTCATGGTATGTCAAACCTTAGCCAATTTATGATCCCCTCATTGAGGAACTACATTTCTTTCAGAAGAACACGATGACCTGAGATAGGTCCTTCTTTCTATCATTTCCACCATTTTGTGAACATCTTTATAAAACATATGTTGCATGCTTCTTCCGCTAGAATGAGCGGTGGCAAATTAACGAGCCGAAGATGGACTATCCACATCAACATCAGTGCTGAGGTCAGGTTGAGAAAATTTCTCTAGGCCTAAAAGATCTAGAATGGTTGGGAGCCTAAATGATCATTCCATTTTGGAGGATGGGCTCCTGTTCCTAAAAGTTTTTAGGAGTAGGATTCGATGCAGTAGTTTGAAATAGTTTGTACTTCATCTTGATTTCAGTATTTGGCAAATCATCCTGAGTGGAAACGGATGACATGATTCCCAATGGGAACATTTATAAATACTTGCTCCAAATATTCTGGAGTAGGTATAGGTGCATTATCTATTTTAGAACTATATTACCAATAACCTAAAAAAAAATTAAAAAAAAATCCTTAAACAACTGGTAGGAAAAGGAATAGAAAAAAAAAATGTGAAAGTGGAAATTAGGGAGGCATCCCTATCATACTTTCATATTGTAAAGCGGGTCCCTGTCAAAGTTTCATTGTAAAGCGAGTCCCTGTTTTCTGGAAACGAAGAAAAATTATTGCTGAAATGTCAGCAACTTTTATAAATAAGTGCTGATATTTCAGCAACTTTCCCTATCAAAGTTTCATTGTAAATCTGGTCCCTATTTTCTAGAAACAAAGAAAAATTATTGTTGAAATGTCAATAACTTTTATAAATAAGTGCTGATATTTCAGTAACTTTCATAAACTGTGTTTACAGTGTACATAAATGTTGCTGAAATGTTAGCAACTTTTATAAATAAGTGCTGATATTTCAGCAACTTTCATACACTGTGTTCACAGTGTACAGAAAAGTTGCGAAAATGTCAGCAACTTTTATGAAAAGTTGCATAATGCTCTGCAATAATCGTGAATAAAAAACAGGGACCTAATTTACATTGAAATTTAGTGAAGGACTTTTCGAGAATTTTGAAACTTAATAAGGACCTGTGCCAAAAGTACCCAATGTGAAATACCTTTGCTCGATCTGCGCACTAGTTGTCATCGCCAATAACAATGTTTCTCTAACCTTCCCAACCCGCATAATTTGTTTCTTAACTTCTTCCACTTGACGAAGTCTATTTGATTACTGTTATGTTTATTTTTGGCGGTCGTAGCATCTAGCAATTGAGAAATAGTTTTATTGGAGTTAGTTTTGTTAGAACCGATCCATTTAGTAGTAGGTAAAATGGGTGAATTTCCAAAAAAAAAATTCCAAATTCGATCATAGTGGCATATGAAGTCTAAAGTGTTATTGGATCCAATCTAGCTTGTCTAAATAAAAATATATTATATTTACTTTTTCTTGATTTAATTATTTAAAGTATGTTAAGTAATTTAACATTTATATGTTTTGAGTGTATGTACACATACATTCACTTACGTGTGTGCATGATTGTAATGTGTAATATAGCAAGGTGTACATGGTTAATGTTTACATAAGTAGATATTGCAATTTATATCCACTATGTAAACATATATTGGTCATTCATATACATGTCAATTGTCTCAAAACATTATTTAATATATTTAAAAAATATGTAAATATAAATATAAATTTGGAAATTGTTATATATAATAAATATAAAATATATAGTCTAATTTTGATTAAGTCATAAGTTTTAAATTCGAATTTTGTGTTTAAAATACGAATTAAGACTTAGTAAAACATTTTGAAATTCAAAATCATGTCTTAATATTAATAGCAAAAACATCTTTAATAGATTTAAATAAAATTAATAATTATAAAAAAATCAATTTTTATTTTATTTATTTATTTAAGACACATAACACTGTTTTGACATGTATAAACTATATATATATATACATATATTAAAAAACGAATGTTTTAAAACTTTATATATATGCAAAACATTATTTGGCTCATAAAATGTTTTTGTTTTTTAAAATTCGAATGCTAATTTAATAAATGTGTATGCAAATATATAATAACATTAAAGATGTACATTGTATTAATTAACAATTAATATTGAAAAATATCCCTTTTTTCTAAGGAAATATATTGTGTATATATTATGTAAAAATAGTAGACTAGGGTTAGTCGCCTCTTCCACTTTCATCTTCTTTTGCTCCTTCACCCGATAGCTCTCTCCCCTCCATCTTCTGTCATCCTGATTTTGTCCTAACTAATCTTAGAAGTATCCAATCTATCCTTTTTACCTTTTTATGCCTTTCCGAAGACGTTTCTCTCTATTTTTTATTGGCGCTCTATTCGCTTTTCGAGTCTACCCAAATTATGTCGTTTCCCCAAATCGACCTTCGTACATCTCCTCCATGCTAGAAGTATAACAAGTGTCAACACACAATTGGAGTTGTCCCCGCCTTCTCCCGCGTACTTCTGTGCCTGCTGCCTGGTCTTGTCTTAATTTTTATGAGGTGTGTGATATCTTAAACAGGGTGTTCTTTTTTTGGATATCGGACTCGGTTGAATCGTGGCTTGAACATGCTTGTCTGCGTGGTTTTATGGTGTGATTCCACTGAGTGTTGGTTTTTCTTGGCCATCATTTTGTAGATGCTCCTCATTCTTCTTGGATAATAGTGCAACCTTGTCTGAATCCTTGTTTTCCTTCACTCCCTACATTTCAACACCTCTGAGTTTGCCATGTGCAGCCAATAGTGTTGCTTTATGTTGTTAAGTGCTGCACCTCAATGTCAAGGAGAAGGATGGTGGAAATGGGTTCACTACTACTCAAAAATCTTTTGGTTCCGGCTAATGTACGGTTTCTATGGTCACTATGCCACAAAGTGAATCAGACAACAGCGATCACACAATATAAGATAGATTTGCTATTATCACATTATTTACCACTGTTTTACATAGCACATAGAAAAACCATCCGTTCTGTGCTATAGCAAGTGAAATCTTTGTTCTATTGAGATTTCATCCATGTTATTTAGACAACATTTTATCTGTTTTTTGATTGAAATTATCAAAAATTTCATTTTGGCAATTTATCAAAATTTTGGTTTCCCTTTCAATGTTGCCTAGATTATTTCGTGGCCACGTTCTTTCAATTATTTCCCTCTCTTTCTTTCATTTCTAGAGAAAAAATGGCGTTTGTTCCTTCAATTATTTTCCTCATCGCATATCCCTTCTCCTAGCCATCGCGTTCTATCGACCTAGCCTTCTTATATCCCATCGATGTTCTTCGATAAACTTAGGGTTTCCTAATTACAATCGCCTCTTTCATCTTCGTTCTGAAATTAAAGTTTCATGAAAGTCACTGCTTGAAAGTTAAGCTTCGAATCACCTTTCTCCCTTCCTTCATTATAAATTGTGTACTTTGATTTACTGACTATCGATGGTTGCGTCTCCTCCTTGTCGAGTGTTCTTCGATTGATATTGGTATGATTTATGCCATTTTCGGTTTATATTGTTCTCGACTTCTAATTTCTGGCCAATGATGATTTGGGTTTCTTATATAGGAATTTACTTCCTAAATATGCAAATATATGATTTGATTTGAATTTTTCAAATTATTTTTCTCAACTATCGATTTATGTTTGGACGCCCATGATGATTTCTTTAATTTCTACTTTGGTTTCCGTTTTCTAATGTGATTGGTATATTGACCTTGTTTCTCACTATGTTGCCTGACCATGTGCATTTGACTTCATGTCTGAGCTAGTGGATTGCTATGTTGGACCTTGTTGTCTAAGGCAGTATTGACTAGAACTACCTTATTCAAGGCAGTGCGTTTTAACGCTGAGCATGTATTGCATATATACATGTATACATGTGTGTGTATGTGTGTCGCTTACTGTACTTATACTTGAACTTATATGCTTATGCACTTTCACGTGCTTGTGCCTTTACATATTTATGCACTTTCATGTGCTTGTGCCTTTACTTCATGTTATTCTGTTTGATTACATTCATGTGCTTTGGTTTTTTTTATATACTTTTGCATGTGCACTTTCGTGTGCTTGTGCCTTTACTTCATGTTCTATTTACCAATTCGATGGTTTGAACTTCTTGTTTCTCACTATGTACATATATATACATGTATATACATATGTGTATATATGTATATTAGTTATGCTATCTTGGTTCATCCATGTTTATACATGCATACGTGTATGTATGTGTTCTATGGTTTAGCCTTGTTCTATGGTTTAGCATGAAACTAATAATTGTTTACATGTTGCATTGTTGTCTGCACTTTGTTTTTACTTTGATTAGCACTCTGCAGTAAGTTTGACTATCGGCGAGGTAAAGTTGTGCACTTTGATTTCAATATCATCCATGTATATACATTACATATGTATGTATACATGTGTGAAGGTTGGTGGTTCGAATTTGTGGTTAGTGTCAGTGTGCTGTTCAATTTTGTGGCACTTATTCAATTTGTGCCTTGTTCAATTTATGGAACTTGTTCAAGGCAATGATATGAAATTTTTAGTGATATGGACTTATTATTATTCAATTTGTGGCACTTGTTCAATTACTGACATGTCTGAACCTATGAGTCTGGTTTAACTCTTATATATGCTATCGATCTTGTTTTGTAACTTTGAAGCTTTGTTTGATGGTGCTTTGATAAGGCTCTGCTTTGGTTTGATGGTGCATGCCACTGCCCAATTTAAGGCAGTGCACATTGGCCTTTTTTTATCTTTGCTGGTCCATGTTGTTGAATTGTTGAAACTAGTTTTTCCTTTGAGTTTCCATGTATATACATACATATGTATATATATAGTGAATGTTTGTGGCACTGCCTTGCTTTAATTTATGGCACTTGTTCTTTGTGGCACGACCTCATTGCATTGTTGGACTTATCCATGTACTTGCACACTATTTTTTTCAAGGCAGTGCACACTGCCTTGACATTGGTTGAATCCTTTTCATGTGCTTTGGTTTCTTGTTTGTGCACTTCGATGCTTGCTTCAACACTTGTTGCTTTATCTAGGCTTGTTTATGTGCATTGTGATTTCTTGTTGCACTTTTAATTGCAGATTTTGTTCCAATTTAGTTCTTGTATATATATACTTGTATATACTTGTATGTACTTGATATACTTATGTATATTCGAGCTTGTATATACTTGCTTTCGTACTGTGATTTCTTGTTTGCCCGAGCACTTGTTGTTTAATGCCTATGTCTATGTATATATATGTATGCATGTATGTATGTAGATGTTCACTTTGATGATATATATTTGCTGCCTATAGCATGAAATGATTGTCACGCATGTACCATTATACATGCTTCATGGGTGCATTTTCTAGGGTTCTTTGTTCATGCCTTTACCTAAACCATTTTGAGTTTCTGACCAATCTTGACTTGAACTTGTTTTGATTTGCCTTGAGTTGCTCCTATGTGCACTGCAATTTCTCTTGAGCTTGTCTATGTGCATTTGAATTCTTATTTATGTGCACCGCAGTTCTGAACATTATGTGCACTGTAGTTTTGCTTTGAATTCTTACCTGGTTGACTTTTTTCATTTCCTAGATGTGCAAGTGTGCTTTTTCATGTATATATATATATATATATATATATATATACGTACATATGTATCTATATATGTGTGAATGTGCAAGTGCGGATTTTCTGGTTTGAGTATTCTGGTTGTATTATCTCACACTTGAATCGCATATATTCTTATTTTGAGTATTCTGGCGTTTCACCTATTAAAGCACTTGCTTTGAACTTGAATCGTTAAAACTTGTTTTATGATATGTGTACCTGAGTTGAGCCCGAGGAGGCTTGGGCTTGACCTTGTGCACTTTGCACTCTGTTGGGCCTTCAGGCTTGACCTTTGCAACAATCTGTGAGGTTTAATTGATGCTCGGCCTTGTGATATCCATTATGATACACCGTGCATATCATAAATTGTCCATGCACATATATATTTATCCCCACCTAAAACTTGAAGAGAAAAACAAACTTATAAACCGAGGAAATATTCACATTTTTTATTTCGTAGGTATAGGAGATGGCTGGATACAAGCTGGAGCAAGCAAATCAAGATCAGTATATCAAAAATAAACTCGAGTGAGTGTGAGTGAGGGCGATTAAATTTTTTTATATATGAGAGTGTAGAGAAAAGTTGTATATATGAGAGTGATAGTGAAAGTTATATTGCATTTCAATTTTATTTGAAATAAAATATTTGTTTAAATAAAAATGCGATTCATTTATTTCATTTTGCAAATATAATATAAATGTAATCGGTATGCATATCTGTCAATATATATATATATGTTGTATAATAGAAAATTCTAGAAATGATACTACAACATTAGGCAACATTGGTTTTTTTTATTAGTGCATATCTGACGACGGGGGATATCTGTAGTATGATATGAAATGAGATGACATGGGATTTAACGAAAAATAGTATGCAATCAGACAACGAAGCATATCTGTTTTCTGATGCATTTTTTCCTATAGTGGGTATTGCTTTCTACCTTGGATTGACATATTTTTGGAGTTTTTTTGCCTCTAGTGCGAGTCTTGTGAATGTGATTCTATGTTGAATAATAGCTTGGTCATATGGTTGTAATAGTTTATGGGACTCCTCCCTTGTTTGTCATTGCGTTGCTTTATGTCACAGTTTGTATGTTTGTGACCACTTTATGCTGCTTGGTTTGGATGAATTGTTGTAATCGTGTCTGGCAAGTTTGTCTCGGTCTTATGAGTTGTTTGAGTGATTTCCTTGGGCAACTGCTTGAGTGATTTAGTAGTTTATGCATGTTGCCTAACTCGTGTTATAGCTAGTTAGTCGCTTTGATAGTTGCTGAGGCATCTTAGCCTCAAACCTGTATTTTATTTATAAAGTGGTATAGCCACTATAAAACCAACTTGTTCGTGCGAAATAACAATAATTTGTTTTGTTTGCAAAAAAATATGTAATATTAAAAAATTAAATTAAATTTTAGCTATTTTTTTTTAAATTTAATCAAGAAAAATTTATTTTATAATAATTTAATATATTTATATGTATTTTTTATACATGCTTTAAATGAATTTTAAGTTTTAAAATTAATAAATGATCATAAAATTAATAAATGACTATTAAAAATTATCTATAATTCTTAGAAATTTATAATATATATTAAGTTATATATAACATAGACAAATTATAATGTTTATATATATATTATTTGATATTTAAATTGTATTAAATAAATTATTTTATTTAAATTGTTTAATGAGATTTAGTGCATTTATAATTAAGTAGAGACAACGACACTATAACAATCTGCACCCCAGTGAGTCTGAATTTCCTCTAAATTGAAAATTTAAGTCCATCAAAATACAGATCGCTAGTTTGTTATCCTGCAAATAAAACAATGAATGCATATCAAAGCACTAACGATACAAGTCATAGTGGAATAAATAAAATATAATAAGTCACATAATTACTGACCAAGATTTGACACTTTCAAGGTCTAATATCCTTGTTAGCACCATATATGTCTAGTACCAGTACCTATCCTTCAAGATATCATGTGGGTTGTAATAAGGAGGGGTTAGAATAATGTTCTGGTGACTGGTAAATTATACACTTTGTACATCACTAGTTTATGTCGACTGTCTTCTATTACTTGTTGTGTCTTTTATTATTTAATTAGTCATCTCGACATCTCTTATACATGCAATACGTCCCATCTACCCTTTGTAGATTATAGCTACGTACATATATATAAATAATTGTATCATGGTCCCTTATTTGACCAAGATACAATCCCTGTTAATTTCTGTAATTCTGCACTGTCGGATATCATCGTTAATATCTAAGCCAAATTGCCCACGTATAAAGTAGAACCTCCCGTTAGTGTCTAACAACCATGTCGCCATAATTTAGCCGTATTCTATCTCATTTTATTTTGGGGATTTACTAAGTGGTATGCTTCCAATTGTGGTCAACTCCATCGACTACTCCATTCATTTTTGAAAGAATTCTGTCTTCGGTAAATCAGCTATGCCCTAACAAAAAACTAGCAAACAACTGTGCCACGCATTACCCATTGTGGCCTACCCTTGTAGGAGGCATAGCACGTTAGGTGTAAACCTGTCATTCCATTTAAACCCTCTGGACCAATACCACGCCCGACTTGTAACGACCTACCTTTTTGGACGGTTTAAATCGATGATAAACACACACGTCAAACTCAAACCGTTTAAAATGGCAGATTCTTACGGGGAAATAAGAAAAAGCAGAGAAAGAAAGAAAACCAATAAGAAATCTCACAGCGGAATGATAGAATATAATAATCAAATAAATAGTTCATGAAACTGTTTATAAATAACATTGATTATACTTTTATAATACAGATCAGAGTTTCAAACAATAAAAATAAATAATAAATAAATGCAGCGGAATAACATGATGTAGTGGAATAAATATAGTAAATAGTAATAGTACAACTTTATCTTCATCCTCTAGAAAGCAGTCTTCGATACACTGAAAGCTAAGACTGACCCGAGCGAATTGAAATGATAAAGTACTTGAGTTAGAACTAAAATATCTTATGTAAGTTAAATCAACAGTAAATAAATATGAGTGTAACGGCTCAGAGATGTTTACGGGTTTTGACATCTCATATCCAGTGTCTAACGTGAGTGCAATAACTTAAGAGATGTTAGGGATTTCAATCTTCTAAGGATCCGTTAAACTATCAACTATGTAGTACTATACGCTATTATAATAGTGTCTACAGTAAGTAAAGTATTAAAATAGCAGCGTTGCCCATATCTCCCTTAACATATTTTTATATATTCCCATGGTCTATAAAGTACCGTAATTCCTCCGTAAACTGGAGGGCTATCAGAGGGCACTTCATAGGTATGGTACAAACCAAACTCGTAGAAGGCACGATACGACACGTGAACACGGCACTCGAGGCAATGCCAGGGTAGATATACCGATTGCGGATCGGGATTGGTGGTAACGCATAGCAGCTACTACCGCCCACCTCGGAACACACTCCCATTATCAAAATCGAGGGGTGGCCACCAAATCAGCACAAGGTCATAATATGGTATCGAAGAAATGTGTCCAATTAGAGGTGCAATCTCACTGGTCCCGGCATGGCTCCTGTTTTAGTCACATCTAAGCTGACTTATGGGAGTCACCATCAATAAATACCTCATACAGAATCGTTCGCAAACCATCCAACTTCATTTCTGGAATCTCCACTACATACACAGTTGTTAAAGTGGTTTCCAGTATTGGCAGAGAGTATGACAATATCCGATCCCGGTCTCTTTTAACAACCAAACGCTTATTACACACCCATGGTTCTTTTACATTTCATAAAAATCAATTCATAATTGATATTAAAATATCATATTTATTTTTAAACCATATTACTTTCGAAATCATATTCACTTTCAAAACCATATTCATTTCAAAATTATCGATAAGATAAGTTAATTAAATCTTCATTCCAAAATCATCATATTTATAAAATATATCATTTCACAAAAAGGGTATCAATTTCAATCCTAACTAAGGTTGTACCATCATCAAGGATTTAAATATAAATACTTCAACTTTACACAGTCTGAAATTTAGAAAAAAGTTTAGATGGTCATAAATAGTTTCAATAGTTTTATAAATTGTTTGAAATAGTTGAAATACTCTAAAATAGTTTAAATGGTCTAAAATAGTTTAAAATGGATTAAAATAGTTTAAATAGATTTAAATATTATTTAATTAGATTTAAAAATGATTTAAATAGGTTTAAAATAGATTAAATAGATTTAAATAGATTAAATAAATTAAAATAGATTAAATAAATTTAAAATAGATTAAATAGATTTAAATTATATTAAATAGATTTAAAATAAATTAAATAAATTTAATTAGTTTAAAATAGGTAAAATAGACTAAATTGGATTAATTAGATTATAATAATTAAAATAAATTAAAATATTTTAAATTGATTAAAATAGTTTAAATTGATTAAAATAGTTTAAATTGATTAAAATAGTTTAAATTAATTAAAATAGTTTTAAATTAGTTTAAAATAGATTTCAAAGTTATATCCAAACATTTTTAATAACTCAATTCCGATAAATTTGTTTATATCTGACATCTCACTTCCAAATTCCAATTTAAATCCTTTGAACAATTCATTAAATCAATTCCAATTTAAGAATTAACGTTTGGATTATTGAAAATAATTCAATTTATATAAATCAATTTCTATTTCAAAATGCCAATTAACTGAATTCAAAATTTAAAGAATTAAAGATCATTTAATTTAACCAATCCGGTGTCCGTACATAATTTTCTACCCTATGGTCAAGTGCAGATATTTATCATTTCAATCCGCAATTTAAAATTTTGCGGTTATATACCATTTTAACCCGCAATCCCGAATTAAATAAAATCCCTAAAATCGCTCGAGTCTATCATTTAAACCCATTACGATTTTTTTCTAATCTATAAATCGTTCGGGTATTTATCATTCAACTCATAGGGAACTTGCAGTTTAAAAAAATATAAAAGTATAACATCCAGTCATCCAATATCAATAATCAACATACATAACAATTAAATTTAATATTAAATTAAACGCAGAGTAAATGAAATAAAAGGTAATATTTAACTCGAATGACAATTTAAATACACCAAACATCAACTAATTAATTTATAATCACATCATAAATTTAATTTAACTAACATAAGATAATGTAATAGCCGTGAGTGGGTCAAAACACCCACCTTCAATTTTAAATCAATTTAAAATTCAAATAATGGCTCAAAATTCGACAGTTTTTGAATTCGTCCAAACCAAGGCCAAAATGTCCAGAATTTTGATACGATCCCAAAGATCAAACCGCGTGCAAATCTGAACTTGTATGCCAAAGTTATTAACATTAGAAGTTAAACGATATATAAATTTAAATAATTAAATTCAAATTTAAATGGTACATATCACCTTAATCATTCACGCGCAGGCCCCCCGCCACGGTCAAGCACACAGTATCAAGCTTTGACCACCTCTCCCGATCGCCTCCAGCCACCAGAGAGTCGTCGACCCCTCCCATGTACTCGCCCATCCATTCCGTCCCCACCAGAGGCATCGCGGCCTCCCGCGACATTGCGTCGCTGCCTTTCGAATTAGGGTTTCAAAACCCTAATTCATGAATTTAGCTCCCCCTAGGTCGAATTGGTGGAAACGATCTCCACCGATAGCCTCCTGACATCGCTCTCAAGAAAACTCACATATCATTTTTGCCAATTGATGATGAAATTCAAAAACCCTAATTTGCAATTTAGGGTTTCGCGATTTTAGCCTTTGACTATGATTTTGATTGATTCAGCACTATTATGGAAAATGAACACTTTCTGTAGATTCCATTCGTCGAGATGTTTCCAATGATATATAATTCGATATAGTTTGAGGAGATTTAATTTTTCAATTTGATTATGATTTATATTTGGATTCGAGGAAAAATAGAGTTTCTGCCATTGAGAATGATAAGCCAGAGAAAATTATACGTATAGTAATGAGGAATAAAGACTGTTAGGGTTCATAACAACCTATTTACTTTAATGAATCCCGATAAGAAAATAAGCATGTATCGAATAAGTACGAACGACAATAACGCCCATAATCCCGTTCTGCCTCCGAAACGAAAGTGGATCATCCCATATATCAAAATAAATGTTTTCGATATTTTTAAACTCAATGGGATAGGTTTCCAGTCCTAATTCCATCGTATAAAGAATTTAGCATTAAATCGGCTTATTTAAATTTGATTTTAATTAAATTGATTTCTGCGTGTTTGAAGCCCGTACGATCAAACGACAAGTCCGATCTCTACGAAACTTGAAACCTTAAAATAATTTACCATTACGGATCTGATGAAATGGGTTTTGATGAAATCCGAGACAGTTGCCAAAATGGCTATTTTCTCTTTTTATTAAATAAATTATTATTAAATTGATTAAATCACTTTTTAATTCCACCTTTTATAACTAACAAAATTTATCGCTTTTGATTACATAGACATTTACAATAATTTAAAACAAGTTTACATATAATTTTGGTCTTAAATATTGCACTAATTACAATGTTCAATTTTAGCTGTAATTAAATCCAATTAACTATATATTTTAGTTCCAATAAATTTGATTTGATTACAATCTTTTTATTCAATCAAATATTATTTATGGAAATAATTAACATTGGTTTACGCCTTATTCATTAATATTCTACCACTATCATCTTTTACCATATTAGTTGCAATATTTCAATTATATTGAATTTTTATCGATTTTCACATTAATTATAATTTAAAGTCCCAATAATTTCATTTAACAGGTAAATAGGCACAACAAAGAAGTTGCAAAAAAATTTAGTCTCAGGGACAACAAGTTTATTTTTTAGTTTAAAAGACATTTTTAGTGTAAACTGAAAATGATAGTTACAACTATCATTCTGTGAGTTACACTAAAATGTGTCCTTTAGCCTAAAAAATAAACTTCTTATCCCTGAAACTAAATTTTTCTTTAACTTTTTCCTTAAGCCTAAAACCTCAGATAATTTGGTTTCACCTTTATTATTTAATAAATTATTGCCTTATGAATATAATTGACATTTCTATACATTTTATTGCATTCACATTCTACAATTATCATCTTAACTCATATCAACGTAATATTTAATTATATTTTATTGGAATAGATTTCCAAATTAATTTAACAGATTAAATAAATAGGTAACATTTGACATTTGCCACCTTTTGCTTTATTCAATCACATTTATAAGTTCATTATCTTCAACAAATATTATAAATACTTACACAACACTGATTTTATCCAATTTCATTCAATTGCATGTTATTTCGTCAATTAATATGACATTTAATCGATTTCCTCATTTACAATTTATAACCAATTATAATCCTTCAATCATTTCAATAAATTGGAATTACCTTAAAATACTTAGCAATTTACTCACATTAACAGTGTTATATTTCATTCTGGTTATTATTCTCATTAATAAATCACAAATTTTTGTTTCTTCCAATATTAAATTCAACAATTTAATTATCGAAAAACTATGGATCATTACACTCTCCCCCACTCAAAAATTTTCATCCTCGAAAATGAAAAGTAGGAAAAGGAGGAATTAAATAATCAATATATCTTATGCAAAATATTAAATTTATAAACAATTAATTTACATAATTAAATAATTTAAGTAAAATATATCAATTTATAAACAATTAAATCCTTTATATTCAAGTTAATGGAAGTTTTAAAAAACCCATTTCACAAATATTTTCTAAGTCCAAAAATCACAGAAAATTTCGATAGTCTCCTTTGTACGGAATGGTCTGCGAGAAATAATAATATCAATAATAACAATATATTACATAAATTTCAAAATAATATATCTCAAGTCACAGGAAAATAATATAATATCGCTATAAAACCGTAATCCAAAAACGTACCTATTTGTTGGGCAAATAACGCTTGTTTATGAAACCAAAAGTAGTAGCAATTGCTTCCATTACTTGTGTTTTCCTTATATAATCCTGGTTAATAATTAAGTAAAAGAGAAATATTTAAGTTGTTTCAGTCAATAACAAATCGATCACAACATAACAACAATCATTTTGCAATCAAACAGTACAAACATCGTTTTTACCAAAGAAAACAATTATCCATCCGTAACAACCAAAACAAATGGTTTGTTCGGGTTCAGAACTTCGAATCATATAAAATGATAAATAAACTATTAAGTAAACCATACACTCAACAACTGTAGATAAGACTTTATAGATTATTCATACATCTCTATAAGAAATAGAAGTATCGTTTCCCGACCAATCCATAAGCCAAACAAACAATAATTTCCATGTTATTTAAGTTTGTTTCACATCATTTATCGTTCTTTTCTCATTCATATAATGACTATTTTATTTAATTTACGTTTATCACTTACCAAATTCATTTCCCATTAAATTACATTCATTTCTTACAAAATTTCATTCTCATTTATGCATACAATTCTATTTTTCTCTTTTCATTACTTATATTCATTGCTCACATAAGCTATTTCCATTCAATTATCTAGATTATCCATTATTATGTAAGTTTCTTCACAATTTATTTCATCATTAATAAATTATTTCCTTTTCACATTCAATTCTTCCATATATAGTATTATTGATTGTTAAATCCATTTCTAATCATTTCACGCCTTTTGAAGTTATAACCATTCAATTAACGTAATACTCATTTTAATTATAAATGGCTTCAACATTAAATTAAGTTTATAAGTATTTACCTACTGTGTTCACCTTTTTATGACTTTAATCGGTAGCATTCAAATTATTTACTTAGGTTTGCAATAAGCTTATACCTCTTAATTCTCCCTTGAAAACATAATTACATTGAATATTTTCATTATTTAAGTTTTACTTGTATAATATTCCATTACATATTCTTGTTAACATTACAACTTTTAATAGTTTGGTAAGTTATATATATGTTTTAAAAATGCAATTGAAAACTACACAAGTCATCCCATTCACTTTAGTTAACAAAATATTTAATAATTACATCTTCTAAATTCATTATTCTTAAATTTACAAGTTTTCAATTTCTTATATATTTCATAAATCAGTTACATCAAATTTCTTATTTCTGTTTTTAGAAGTTTTCAATGATTAATATAGCCAAGATTTCATTTCATTATAGTAATTGAAATTTCTAATTTACAGAAACCTAAGAACTAAACACCGGGTTCCATTTTCAAATCATTTCAAAATAATATATGTGTATATACTCATAACTTATATAT
Source organism: Allium cepa (assembly GCA_030765085.1). Classification (NCBI taxonomy): domain Eukaryota; kingdom Viridiplantae; phylum Streptophyta; class Magnoliopsida; order Asparagales; family Amaryllidaceae; genus Allium; species Allium cepa. Next base: position 686,275,778 of record CM060939.1, on the reverse strand, counting down.
ATTCAATCATGTTTAGAAAGATTAAGATTTGTTATCAAAACAAATGTGTAGTAATACTACTACAACAGCCTTCCCACTTAGAAACTCGAAAATGAACGTCGATTATGCGTGCGCTCATCACCGAAATTATTTTCCAACGATAGAGAGAGGAGGACAGAACTTATTTCCTTTATACTCTTTTTAAAACTTCCTTTCGAATCACATTGAAATTTTTATATTGAAAAATATTTTCAAATTATACTAATAATATATTCCAAAATCTTTCGAAAGGAATTTTCAAAATCCCAAAACTTAAGTTCTAAAATTTAAATTTAACTTTACTTTATTTGTAAGTCCTATTTCCGATCAATATTTACAAAATTTCTCTATCTAACAAACTACATAGCACATCCAACTATATCATTTAAAAAATTTACTATTTTGTATACAGAAATGTATAATAGGAAAAATTATTTCATTTACCTATATTTCAAAACAAATATTATGTCGGTCAGTCTTGTTAAGTGTTTAGAAATTCCTATCAATGCCATAACGTCCTATGTACCGACCAAAATTTATAAATATAAAACGAAACAAATTAACACAATACAAAAATCCTTTACAACACTAACAAATGAGCTCTCTCATATGTACACTCGCAACTCATTCTAGCGTATTACTACCCTATTTTATACGGGTCAGAACCCACAAAGCTAAGGTTTTCGCTAAACAAAAGCTCTGATACCAACTGTAACGACCTGCCTTCTTGGACGGTTTAAATCGATGATAAAACACATATGTCAAACTCAAACCATTCAAAAGGTAAAATTATTATGGATTAACAAAGAAAAAGCAGAGAAAGAAAGAAAACAAATATAGAATCTCGCAGCAGAATGATAAAATATAATAATCAAATAAACAGTTCATGAAGCTTTTTATAAAATATTGATTATACTTTTATAATACAGATCAGAGTTACGTACAATAAAATAAATAATTAATAAATGCAGCAGAACAATACGATGTTGTGGAATAAATATAATAAATAGTAATAGTACAAATCTTCATCTCCGTCCTCCAAAAAGCGCTCTTCGATACATTGAAAAGATCAGACTGATCCGAGCGAATTGAAAAGAGAAAACAACCGTGTCAGAACTAAAATATTTTATGTAAGCGAAATCAACAGTAAATAAATATGAGTATAACGGTGTCAGAAATGTTTACGGGGTTTGACATCTCCTACCCAGTGTCTAACGTGAGTGCAATAACTTAAGAGATGTTCAGGATTTCCATCTTCTAAGGATCCGTTAAACTACCTACTATGTATTACAATACGCTATTATGATAGTGTCTATAATAAAGTAAAAATATTAAAGTGGCATTAAGGCGTTACTCATATTTCCTTTAACACATTTTTATATATTCCTATAGTCTATACACTACTGTAGTTCCTCCGTAAACTAGAGGGCTACAATAGGGCACTCCATAGGTATGGTGCAAATCAAAGTTGTAGAAAGCGCGATAGGGCATGTGAATACGACACTTGAGGTAATGACAGGGTAGATATACCGATTGCGGATTCGGACTGGTGGTAACACATAACAGCTACTACTGCCCACCTCGGAACACACTCCCATAATCAAAGTCGAAGGGTGGCCACCAAATCAGCACAAAGTCATATTATGGTATCGAAGAAATGTGTTCTATAAGAAATGTGACCTCACTTGGCCCGGCATGGCTCCTGTTTTAGTCACATCTAAGCTAACTCACGGGAGTCAGGTCACGTAAATACCTCATACAGAATCGTTAGCCAAACCATCCTACTTCATTTTTGGAATCTCCACCACGTACACAGTTGTTAAAGTAGTTTCGGTACTGGTAAAAAGTACGACAATATCTGATTCTGATCTCTTTAACAACCAAACACTTATTACACACCAGATGGATCTTTTACATTTCATAAAAATCAATTCATAAATGACATTCAAAGTATCATATTCGATTTCAAACCATATTATTTTCGAAATCATATTCACTTTCAGAACCATATTCACTTCAAAATTATCGATAAGATAAGTTGATTAAATCCTCATTCTAAAATCGTCATATTTACTCAAATATGTCATTTCACAAAAAGGGCATAAATTTCAATCTCAACTTAGGTTGTACCATCATCAAGGATTTAAATATAAATACTTCAACTTTACACAGTCTAAAATTTAGAAAATAGTTTAGATAGTACTAAATAGTTTCAAAAATAGTTTGAAATAGTTAAAAATACTCTAAAATAGTCTAAATGGTTTTAAATAGTTTAAAATGGATTAAAAAAGTTTAAATAGATTTAAATTTGATTTAATTAGATTTAAAATGATTTAAATAGGTTTAAAATAGATTTAAATTATATTAAATAGATTTCAAATAGATTAAATAAATTTAAAATAGATTAAATAGATTTAACTTATATTAAATAGATTTAAAATAGATTAAATAAATTTAATTATTTTAAAATAGGTAAAATAGATTAAATTGGATTAATTAGGTTATGATAGATTAAAGTAAATTAAAATAGTTTAAATTAATTAAAATAATTAAAAATTAGTTTAAAATAAATTTAAAAGTTATACCCAAACATTTTTAATAACTCAATCCTGATAAATTCGTTTATATTTGACACCTCACTTTAAAATTCCAATTTAAATCCTTTGAACAATTCATTAAATCAATTCCAATTTAAGTATTAACGCTTGGATTATCGAAAATAATTCAATTTATATAAATTAATTTCTATTTTAAAATGCTAGTTAATTGAATTCAAAATTTAGAGAGTTAAATATCATTTAATTTAACCGATCTGGTGTCCGTATATAATTTTCTACCCTATGGTAAAGTGATACGGATATTTATCATTTCAATCTGCAATTTAAAACTTTGTGGTTATATATCATTTGAACCCGCAATCTCGAATTAAATAAAATCCATAAAATCGCTTGAGTCTATCATTTCTACCCATAATGATTTTTCCCTAATCTATAGATTGTTCGGGTATGTCTCATTTCAACTCATAGGGAACTTGGAGTTTAAAACAATATAAAAATATAACATCCAGTCATCCAATATCAACAATCAACATATATCACAATAATCACCCAAATCAACCAATAAACATCAATAGATAACTGATTATCATTAACAGTTATTAAATTAACAATTAAATTTAATATTAAATTAAACGATGATAAAGTGCAATGAAATGTCATATTAACTGGAATGACAGTTTAAATATGCCAAACATCAACCAATTAATTTCTAATTTATCATAAATTTAATTTAACTAACATATAGTTATGAGTTAATCAAAATACTCACCTTCGATTTTAAATCCAAATAAAGGCCCAAAATTCGACAGTTTCAAAATTCGTCCAAGCCAATGCCAAAATGTCCAGAATTTCAAAACGATCCCAATGAATCAAACGCGTGCAAATTCAGGCTCGTATGCGAAAGTTATTAACATAAGAAGTTAAATGATATATAAATTTAAAAAAATAAATTTAAGTTTAAATGGTACACGTCACCTCAAATCGTTCTTGTGCATAACCCCTACCACATTCAAGCATACAGTACCAAGATTTGACCACCTCTCTTGACCGCCTCCTGCCACCGGAGAGTCGCTAACCCCACCGATGTACTCGTCCATCCCTTCCGCCCCCATTAGAAGCATCGCGACCTCCCCGCGACATCACACCGCTACCGTTCGAATTAGGGTTTTGAAACCCTAATTCATGAATTTAGCTCACCCCATGTCGAATCGTAGGAAATGACCTCCACCGATAGCCTCCTGACACAGCTCTTAACAAAACCCACGTATCAATTTTACCAATTGATGATGAAATTCAAAAACCCCAATTTGCAGTTTAGGGTATCGCGATTTCATCCTTTGACTGCTATGTTTGGTTGATTAATGCACCATTACGGAAAAAGAACACTTCCTATAGATTCCATTCGTCAAGTTGTTTCCAACGATATATAATTCGACATAGTTTGAGGAGATTTAATTTTTTAATTTGATTTCGATTTGAATTTGGATTTGGGGAAAAATAGAGTTTTTACCATTGAGAATGAGAAGCCAGAGAAAATTCTTTGTACGGTAATAAGGAATGAAAGGCTGCTAAGGTTCCATCATATGAAGAAGTTAGTTTAAATCAGCTTATTTCAAATTAATTTCAATTAAACTGATTTCTGCGTGTTTTAAGCCCGTACGATCAAACGGTAAGACCCAATTGCACCTCTTCCTCTTTCCTTCCCTACTCTCACAAGCCGGCCCCAAAAATTGATCATCCGGCCAGCCGTAGGCTCGAAAGGTGGCAGGAAGAAGAAATGATGGGCTTGGGACTTATGCTTCTTGTCTTGTTTTTTCGCTTTTTTTGCTTGTATATACAAAGACTTGTGTTGACCGGCGATTGTGCGGGTACCGGTCCCCGCCTTCTTTTGTTTTGAAACCTGCACATGTATAAAAAATTTATAGTATGGAATAAAATGATTCTTTTACTTGTACAAACTTCTGTCTGTATTTGAGAATGCATTTATTCTCTTTTTTTTATACAAGTTTCTTTATTTTCACTGTGTGATGTTGCAGTAAACCTATGGTATGTTGCTTGAGCATTGTTTTTATTTTGCGACTATATTATATTGCCCCCATACCATGGTTTATTGCAATCTCTTTCACATTGGTGGAATTTCGGAGAACAACTCTTCTATTTCGAGAAGACTTGTGCTCTTTCTTTAGAGAACAACTTTTCCATTTGAAGGAGGTTTGCATCTGTACTTTATAATATTTCCGTTTTAAGGAAATATTTTTCTGATTTAGTAGAATGCACCTCATGTTGGAGAAGTTTTCTCTTTTTTTTTGTGTCGCGAAGTTTTACACTTCACTTTTATTTTGGCAAGTGAATTTTCCTTCGTGGTATAGTGGGCCTCCGAAAAAGGGCTTTGACCTGCTTGTGCCTCCGAAGAGGGATTTTTTTTGATTGTGCCTCTGGGGAGAGGGCTTTTTGTTTAATTGTGCCTCTGGGAAGAGGGCTTTTCGTTTCTGCCCCTGGGGGTGGCTTTTATTTTTTCCCTGTCCGTTGGGAAGCGGGCCTCCGAAGAGGGCTTTTCACATTTCGACTCGTGTGAAGTTTTATTTCAGATCACGGTGAAATGTGTGCCTCTGAGTATGGCTTTTGCCTGGAAGTTTGGAGTTTCCTTCTCTCGGTTGGATGGATTCACGGGGCGGACACAAGTTACTTGGGCTATTTGTTTGCACAAACGTTCTCAGCTAGTTAACGAGTGTCCTGTGCCACCGGTCAGTCCACAACTTTCTGTCGAGAAAGAGAACTCTCTTTTTCTGGCTAGTCCCATTAAAGGTCTTTTAGCATTTCAACTATGTTGAAATGGGCCTTCGAAGAGGGCTTTTCACATTCCAGCACTTATGAAGTTTTATTTCAAATCTCGGTGGAATGCGTGCCTCCGAGTAGGGCTGTTGCCTGGAAGTTTGGAGTTTCCTTCTCTCGGTTGGATGGATTCACGGGACGGACGCAAGTTACTTGGATTGTTTATTTGCACAAACGTTCTCAGCTAGTTAACGAGTGCCCTGTGCCACTGATCAGTCCACAACTTTCTATCGAGAAGAAGGACTCTCTTTTTCTGGCACATCCCATTAGAGGTCTTTATCCTCCGAAGAGTTGTGCCTCTGAAGAGGGCTTGTGCCTCCGAGGAGGTCATTTGATGTTTGCTGCCTGCTCGCCCATGTCTTTTCGCCATTTGCTCATATCAGCGGTTTCCTGCTATCATTTCCAAGCGCACATTCCTTTCTTTTGCAAGTAGCTTATTCTATCCAAAGAAGTGTGCTTCATTGTTAAATGAGTTCGCAGGGATAGACACAGGCTAATTAATCGAATGTTTGTTTGCACAAACGATCACAATTAGTTAGGAAGGGTCTACCTCTGGCGGAACCGCTAACTATTTGCTTGCAGCACTTCTTATATAGGATTTGAATCTGGAATTTTTGTGGCTAGATATTCATTTGTTGAGTGATGTTAGGGATCACTTGGTCTTATGATGGGTAAGCTTTGTTTTAATAGCCTGCAATATTGAATTGACATTTTAGCAATACAATTGAAGTACTTTATATATCGTAATAAAACAAGCAGTAGAGAACACAAGATTTATAGTGGTTCGGCCAAGAACTGGGCCTACACCCACTTTATAGTTCTTATTATTCACTTGCACTGGCTTTACAATGGCTTTCAATACAAGAATCATACATTCATAATTCTTTTTACAAACTTAAGCAAAGCTTTTAAGTAAAATATGGACGCAAATGATTGCTGTTCCAAGCTCTTGGAATTGGATCTTCTTCGACAGTTGTCAGTTTGAAAGTGTCATCAAGAAATTTTTGGCCTATGACATATGGCCCTTCCCAGTTTGGCGCAAACACTCCTGTTGCTGTCATGACCCTTTTCAAGACTAGATCTCCAATCTCAAAGCTGCGTTGGCGAACTTTGAAATTGAAATGCCTGGCAATTCTTTGCTGATGGGCTGCAATTCTGAGCTGAGCCTCTTCCCTTTTTTCATCAAGGAAGTCAAGTGCTTCACGTTGCAACTCTTCGTTTTCAGCCTGGTTGAAATGAATTCTTCTATGTGAAGGGACTTCTATTTCCACCGGAATCATTGCTTCTGATCCATATGCTAGTGAAAATGGAGTGTGCCCGGTTGCAGTTTTGTGGGTAGTTCTATATGCCTATAGTGCTAGTGGAAGCTTATCGACCCAACCACGTTTTGCTTTTTCTAGCTGTTTTTTGATGGTTGATTTGATGATTTTGTTTACTGCTTCCACTTGCCCGTTTGCCTGCGGATGAGCCACTGTTGAGAAGCTTTTCTAGATCTTGAATCGCTTGCAAAAATCTTGGAACTCTTCACTTTCGAATTGGGTTCCATTGTCTGTGATTATCATTTGAGTCACACCATACCTGATTCCGGATTTGGCGGTTGGCAAAGGCCCGATGAGATCTATTCCCCAAATAGCAAATGGCCACGGACTGACCATCTATGTTATCTCTGTGGAAGTTGCTCTTGGGATTTTTGCAAATCTCTGGCATCGGTCACATTTTCGGGCATAGCTTGTAGCGTCACAATTAATATCTGGCCAAAAATACCCATAACGGAGAATTTTCTTTACTAGAGTTTGACCACCTGAATGGTCTCCACACCCTCCTCCCTGTACTTCAGCTAGAATTGTTTTAGCTTCTTCCTTGGTCACACATCAGAGTAATGGCATTGAGAATCCCCGCCTGTACAATCGGCCATCTTGAATTATGTATCTGGAGGCTTTTTTAGTAACTTCTGTCGTTCTTTTGAACTTTCTGGTAGAGAACCGTCGAGAAGATATTCCATTATCGGAGTCATCCATGATTCTTGCTCTTGAGATATAGTCATGATCCAATGAATATCCACCTCATCAGTGCTTGGAGCTGATAGGACTTCCACAGGAACTAATCCCAATAATCGAGCTTCACCGGTGCTTGCGTACTTTGCAAGAGAATCTGCCTTCATGTTCTCTTCTCGGGGTATATGATTTATCGTATAATGGTCAAGATCATCGAGAAGTTCCCCTGCTTTTGACAAATAAGCAGGCAGATTTCCTCCTTTAGTCTGAAACTCTTTCTTGACTTGACATACAATAAGCTGTGAATCACTGAAGATCTGCAACACTTTGACATTCAACTCTTTAGCAATTCTCAAGCCGGCAATAAGAGCTTCATATTCTGCTTCATTGTTTGTCGAAGGGAATTCCAATCTCAATGCATAGCACAACGACCGCCCTTTAGGGGTTTCAAGCACAACCCCAGCTCCGAAAAAGTAATCGTTTCTTGCACCATCAACATATAATTTCCATTGAATTGGGGGATTATCAGTTACTTCTTCCTCACTATCACCTTTATCTATACATTCTGCGATAAAATCTGCCAAAGCTTGTCCATTGATTGCCCTCCGGGGATGATAAGTGATGTCGTATTGGCTGAGTTCAATATTCCACTTCAGAAGACGACCCGAAGTCTCAGGACGAAACAGGACTTGCTTTAGAGGTTGATCAGTGAGGACTTTGATAGGATGAGCTTGGAAATACGGCCTCAACTTTCTTGATGCAATCAGTAGACAATAGACGAGCTTTTCCAATTTTGAATAATTCATCTCCGCCCCGGTGAATCTCTTGCTGATATAATAGACCGGGCGCTGAATTCTTGCATCTTCCCGTACCAACGCTGCACTAAGAGCATGAGATGAGTTTGCCAAATATATAAAAAGATCTTCACCAACATCCGGCTTAGAAAGTATTGGAGGCGTTTCCATATGACGAATCAACTCATCGAAAGCTTTCTGGCATCCAGGAGTCCAGTCAAAAAATTTCCTTCCTTTCTTCAGTGCATCAAAGAATGGAATGCATTTATCGATAGCTTTGGAAATGAATCGACTCAAGGCAGCGACTTTTGCATTAAGACTTTGCAATTCCTTCTTCGTTCTAGGAGCTTTTACTTCTTTTAAGGTAGCAATCTGAGTAGGATTAGTTTCAATGCCCATAGCACTCACAATGAAACCCAGAAACTTTCCGAACTCCACCCCAAACGAACATTTCAAAGGATTAAGTTTCATTCCATACTTTCGGAGGATTGCAAACATTTCCGCCAAGTGGTCCATATGGTCTATCGCTTTCTTTGACTTACCAACATATCGTCAACATAAACTTCCATAGTTTTGCCAATGTGCAGTTTGAACATAGCATTGACGAGTCTATGGTAAGTTGCCTCTGCATTCTTAAGTCCGAAAGGCATGACTCTATAGCAGTAGAGACCAACATCGGTGATGAAGCCTGTATCCTCCTGATCCGGCTCATGCATCATAATCTGGTTGTATCCAGAGTAAGCATCCATGAAAGATAACAATTCGTGCCCCGCTGTTCCATCCACCAACTGATCTATCCTGGAAAATGGGAAGTAGTCTTTGGGGCAGGCTTTGTTTAAATCTGAGAAGTCAATGCAAACTCTCCATTTCCCATTAGCTTTCTTAACCGGTACTGGATTTGAAACCAAATTCGGATAAGTAGACTCCCTGATGAAACCATTCTCCATGAGCCGGTCAACCTCTTCTTTCAACGCTGCTGACCTTTCAGGACCCTGGGTTCTTCTTTTTTGTTTTACCGGCGTAAACTTCGGATCAATATTCAGAGTATGTACTGCAATTTCTAGGGATATTCCGCACATATCAGCATGAGTCCAATCGAATACATCCAGATTTGCCTTCAAGAATGATATTAAGGAATTTTGAACCATCACATTAAGTTGCGAACCCACATTCACCACTTTGTTCGGATCTTTCTGGTCAACAGGTACTGGCACCGTTACTTCCACTGGTACCACTCTATTCTCCCTTGCACTAGCTTTTCTGGGATCCATTTCTCTTCGTGCCCCGCTATGCTCATCAGTGCAGGGTCCACCCTGTAATTGCTACAAGGTTGGTTCTTTGATGCGGACTGGGGCCGCCGCATCTTTTCCCATTTCTCTCTTCCTCGCTTCGCGCAACTCTATCAGATAACATTCTCGCCCAACGTTCTGATCCCCTTTAATAACTCCAACTCCGTTATCCGTGGGGAATTTCATAGTGAGGCACCACGGGGCGAGAATTGCTTTAAAAGCCGCAAGAGTTGGTCGGCCTACAAAGGCGTTGTAGGCAGAAAATTCGTCAACAATTACAAAAATCTGTTTCTGAACTACCTTCTTCTGCCCCTCTCCAAGCTCTACGAACAAGTCAATAGTTCCAATGGGCTGCTTCGGTTCCCCGGTAAACCCAACAATTTTCTGAGACGAAGCTTGAACGTCAGCCATTGGAACTTTCATTTGGTCGAACGTCTTTTTGAAGAGAATATTGCAAGAAGCGCCGCAATCTACAAGCACTCTTCTCACAATAGCCGGCCCAATGCCCATAAAGATGACCAAGGGATCCATGGTTGGAGATTCAATACCCATAGAGTCCCTAGCTCTGAACACAATATCATCGTTAAAAGTTTTCTGCTGCTTCAAAGATGCAGCATCTTCTAGCACAAAAACACTCTCTTCTGTTGGTGCATACTTCAAGGCACGGGCATATCTTTCCATCTCGCCCCAGCTTCTGCCTGTTGGGTGAGGACCTCCTGTAATCACATTAATAACAGGTCTTTCTGATTCATGCACAGTATTCCTCTCACCCGAGCCAGATGGATGAGCAGGAAGTGGCTGACCCTTAGTAGACGAAGTTGGGTCATTTCTACTTCTCTTAACATATTGCTGCAACTTGTTCTCTCTCAATAGTTCTTCAATTAAAATTTTCAGATGGCGACATTCGTTGGTATCATGACCGGATTGATTATGAAACCGACAGAATCTCCCACTTTGAGCAGCTATTTTGTTAACTCTCATCTCAGGCGGTTTAGAATATTCTACCTCATCTTTGATAGCAAAGAAGATATTCTATGGAGTGTCAGTCAAAGGAGTTAAATCTGAAGATTTTAAGAAGCGAGGTTTCTTCATATCTTTCTATTTCTTCCCACCATTGTTCTCCCTTTTCTGACTTCCGGATTCCTTTTTGATAGGGGCAGCAGTATTATCCTTAACCACTGTCAATGCCACTTTAACTGGTGCCCGAAGGCTTTCCAAGCGCATGAATTCATCAGCTTTCTTATAGAATTTCTCAAGTGAATTCGGTTCTTTCATCTTCAGCCATTTCCCAAATTCACTTGATTTGTCAATTGCCCTCATCAGGTATGTTAAGACCATTCGTGGCTCTGCATTGTCCACTTCAGCCAAAGCTATGTTGAAGCGGTTCAAGAAAGACCTGATAGATTCCCTAGGATTCTGTTCTAAGCTTGACAGCGACATAATATCCTTTGCCTTTGAAGCATACAACCTGAATTGCTCTTTAAACTTTCGAGTCAAATCGGCGAACTAGTCTATCGATCGGACCGGAAGTTTTGTGAACCAGAGCAGAGCCACTCCTTCCAAGTATACCGGAAAGTACCGGCATTTGATCTCATCAGACACTCTAGCACCAGTCATGTGCCAATCATACTTATATAGGAATTGATTGGGGTCGCTTGTTCCCTTATAAGCCGGGATGGTCGGAGGAACAAACTTCCTTGGGAATTCTGCCTTTAGAATCTTCTCAGTGAACGGAGTTTTGCTCGGAGCGAATCCCCATTCCTTCTCATCTTCATCTCTCTGCATGCTTTCTTTCATGATTTGTCGCACTATGCCCGAAAGATATTCCTCATCATTTAAAGGATCTACAGGACAGACTTCGGCCATTTTCTCGGAAGTTTGTCGAGACAAACGTTCGCGGAGAGTTGCCTGTGGTCTCGATCCTCCAGCTTGAGGAGGTATTTCTTTGGCGGGACTAGCTTCTCTTTGTGGAATATTTCTTTCCTCGGGATCATGAATATCATCTGCAAGGTTTTCTTCATTATTGACCGGTTGACGGTTTGCTCCAAGCAACGCATTTATCCTCTCAAGCATTAAAGCATTCTGATTTCCATCTGCTGGTATAATCCAAATACTGCAGCATCTAACTCTGCTCGTGTAATTCCGGCACTTGGTGCTGCTTGACTTGACGAAGGAGAAGTGACAGTATTTTCATGGACATTACTAGGTCTTGTATATCCACGCTTTCTTCCAGGACCCATTATTTCTGATAGACTTCTGGTTTTGGTAGAGACTCTTTCCATAAACTTTTGCGAAGCAATGACGAAGATAGCCTGAGTTCGATCTCTCAGTGAAAGCACTAAAAATGTTAACGCTAAAAATTGAACGCTAACACCCCGGTGTATGTAGAGGTTAAGTGAAAGCAACACCCGTGAACACGGGAATTAAAAACAAGTAGGAAAGTCATAGAGAAAGCAGTAAAAGACAACAATTTTATAGTGGTTCGGCTTCAGGTTAAGCCTACGTCCACTTTAATCCTCTTTATTACTAATCAATTACAACTTTACAACAATCTTCAATTACAATACTGATGAGACAAACAACTAGAATTCCGATGTAGAAGAACTCTTTGAATCCATGTTGATTGTGTTAGATTTCCTCTTGAAGTTAGTTGAGATGCCTTTCGTGTTTGAAGTGTCGAATGAGTCGAGAATTCAGCAGAGTATCGGTGTTCCAGGAATGAGCCAAAAAGATCCCTCTTTAGTTGGAGTAGGTGGGGTATTTATAGGAGAGTTCGACTTTAGGTCGTACGTCGCGAGCAACCTTGGATAGGTCGTAGGTCGCGAGCGACCTTGGATAGGTCGTAGGTCGTCTGCAACCTAACGGGAGTTGTCTACGGCTTATATATGGAACACTCGATCGCTCTGGAGAAACTAACAAGTCATAGGCTGTGGCCGACCTAGGTAGGAAGCTCCTTTGGTTTGTTTAGGTCGAGAGCGACTTAGGTATAGGTCGTAGGTCGTAGTCGACTTAGTAGACACGATTTACGGCCTAACAGGAGCACCCTTGATCATTCAAGTCATAGATCGTAGGCGACCTAGGGAAGGAACGACATAAGGAATACAAGTTACCTCGGCTTTATGTAGCTCGCTAGGTCGCTAGGTCGCTAGGTCGCGTATACCTTTAGGTCGCTAAGTCACCTCAGTCCATAGGTCATTTATGCACTAGGTCGCTCAGTTCATTTACAACTAGGTCGTTTAACTTGCTGGGCCGCTTTATATGTTAGGTCGCTTACTCCCTTAGGTAGTTAGGTCGCGTTCTTCTGTAAGTCGTTAAGTCGTAGTACCCCTTAGGTCGTTAACCCGCTTCAGCAGTTAGGTCGCTGTTAACTCGTTGATTCATAGGTCGCTGGACCATCTACTCCTTTAGGTCGCTGAGCTCTGTAGGTCGCAGGGTCTTCGATAACTTTAGGTCGTTGAGTCGCGGAGAAGAGGAGTTAACAATTTTCATCACATTTCTTCCATTTCGGTCCCTTTAACAATCTTTATTTTAAAAATAGTATCGACTATTTTTCTTATCCTATTTCCATATTCCAAATATAAATCCTTCCCGTAAATTTATATTCCAAACTTATCATCCAATATCACCCGTTTTGAGTTCAACTAAAAATAATCTCATTTATAAAATTCATTCTGAAAATTCAATTCCTTTATAAATCCATTTATTTCTTTTGCCAATATATTTTTAATATCGATTTCAACTTCTTTCTATATTTTTCCCAAATATCATTCTAAAGTCTCATCTTTAAAAATTCCTTTATATGATTTATTTTAAATTTTCTATCTAAAATATTTTCCCGCATTATTTAATAAGATCCAAATTTCACCATTTCTTTTTTAAACCAATCTCTTTAAATAATCCAAATTTCGATACACAAATTTTTATATCAAAAATCTCCTTTTAATTCCTCAAAATTTAAAATAATATTTATGGTATTAAATATATCCAAAATTTATTTCCATGCCATTGTAACATTTAAAATTTTACAATACACAATAAACTAGCATTTTTCATATATGAATAATAATAATAATATATTTGAGGAATCCAATTGGATCCCTCCAACCTGTTTTTCTGCATCCACAGATGTTAGATAATAAAAAAAATACCAATCCTACTTCGAGAGGGATATTGCGATATATAGGGTCATCCGCTATTATGCAGGCGCATAGGGTCTCATCCGCTATAAAGTGCAGGACTATCACTCCAATACTAATATATATATATATATATATATATATATATATATATATATATATATATATATATGCTACTATATATATATATATATGCTACTATATATATTTTTATCCATCCATGGACAATTATAAATTTATCAATCAAGCATCCAATAATTTGAATTTTAAACATTTAAATTTAAAAACAGTAATCCAAATAAGTGAGAAATTCTCATGTTGATAAATTTTTTCCCGAGTTCGGTAACCGTTCCAATCCCATCTTCTTCTTTTTCCTTGTTCGATCCTGACCTCGTATGGAAAACATTACAATATTTATGGAACTTCGGTTCATTAATAAAATATTTTTTCTAATCACAGAATAAAATTCATTGCTCCTAACAACAAGACCAATTCCCCTTCCACCCAACTGCTTGGCCATACCGTTCGACGAACTCAAGTTCATCGACCCACCATCCACGCGTACGAGCACAACCAGAAACCTAGCCTCTACCTTGTCGAGTTCTCCTCCACGTCCATCGCCATGCCTCATCACCCACCTGAACAACTTTGGTCGCCTCCCTCACCAAAGACCCACAGCGACCCATACTCCATGATATTCTCCTCCTCTCTAACCCTTCCCTCACCTGGCCACTAAATTGAGTCACATCGACCTTGCCCTTGCCAGAACTCCAGCCGACGGCTTCCACCTTTTCTTTTTTTTTAAAATCGAACGAATTCGATTCTATTCGAGCGAAAAAGCAGGAGTCTTGATTTTGATTTGAATCGAGAGAAGCTGCATATAAAATGAATGCGCGATTTTCCCTTAATTTTATTTCAAGCAAGTCTGTTAAGCTCTTTTTCTTATCAGATGATTTCTGCCTGAGAAGTAAGGGAGGGGTTGTGATTTATAAAGTAGAATGGATGGGGACAAGAATTGATGTAGGCATGTAAAATGAAGGCTGTAGTGTTATTCTGAAAGGAAGGAGAAAGCGTTGATCTGAATGCAGTCAATCAATGTAAATATAAATATATTATATTATTTGAATTTTAAAACGTCTCGATTTACACAACTCAAAATCTCAAATCCCTACCGAGGCGCGTCGCCGGACGTTCATAATGTTATACCCCTATTTCGAACGCAATAGAAAAGGTTTTGAGTCATAATTCGATTGTATGGAGAAGATAGTTTTTTGGACCCATTTATTATATTGAATTTTCGATATAAATATCAACGCGTTAATATCCCATACGGCTAAACGATAACTCAGAAAGCTACGAAATTTGAAATCTGATAATAATACATTATTACGGATCCAATGGAACTGGTTTCGTCGAATTCCGATACTGTGCCTTGGAGCACTATTTTTAAATGTCAATTTGAACAAACTATTTTAAAAATTGAATAGATCACATTTAAATTCAATTTTAAACCTTTTATTATCTTCATTATAATAAATATAAATTTTATAAGCCTGTATATAATTTTTATCAAGCTTAAAACTCCAGATTTGCTATTTTAACCAATATTCCATTATAACTTTATCATTTAAAATATCAAGTAAATTGCTATATTTAAATCTAAATTTATTATATAAATAAACCCAAATCTTCATATTCAAAGTCAAACTAAAATTCAAATCCAATATTTAAAACCATTTAAATAATCTAATCCAACAACTAAAAAATTCGTGTTGTTACATTCCTTCCCCCTTAAAATAATTTCGTCCCCGAAATTGCAAAGGCAGAAAGAATACCCTAATCCCCTTTGACTTTTTCAAAAGCACTTAGTGAAAATCCGATATTCACTTTTTAATCCTTTAACATCAAACAAATAATTTGTTTCAATTGTAATTCCAAAATCTCTTATTTCAATTACAATTTGAAATCAATTTCGTCGTTAACAAAAAAATTCAAAATTTTTCTAACACCCTAAATTTTGAAAAAAAAAATTTGGCAGAGCCTCCTTTGTATGGAGAGCATTTTGCAATATAACAAAAGAGATAAACGTATATATACATCGATTCTCACGGTCGGAAAACAAAAATATAATTCAATATTTATATATTTCGCAATATTTAATCTGAAAACTTATCTTATTTAGCTTTGTAAGCATTATTTAGCAAGCAGCTTATTTATTTTGCAATACACGCAATCAAAGTCAACACGACAGCTCCAGATACCTGTACTTACTCAATTTAAACATGCAAGTACGAAATATACAAAATTCACTCTCATTTCATTTATTTAAACAACTACAACACATGAATTTCAATAACCAATCACGCTAACAAGTATTTTAAGCAATTATAAGGTTGTGACATTCATTTTATTACTTTCAATCAATCCATACCTCCTTTCATTCAATCTGAAATGATGTACAACCCAATTTTCTTACATTCAATTCACATTTGTACTAAACAAATTAATATTCATTCCAAATTGATTAAGAATCAATTTTTTCACTTCTATCAATTTATAAAAATTTATTTACTTCCATTTATGTCAAATCCCAATTTTCTATGCAAATTCGGTGATATTCATTTAATAAAATAGTAATTTTAGTTTATAACTATTTTTAAATTAATTCCAACTTAATTTATATCTAATTCTATTCCATTCCTAATTGATTCTCAATCAATTCATTTTGCATTCCATTTAAATCCACTTTTACTTGACTTGAAATCATTCCATGCAATTTAATTTATTGGCCATTTCACAAATTTATCGAAGTCAAGCTTTTATTAAATATTAACTTAAGTTATTTGTTCAATCATTTTGACCAACACTTAAGTTCATTTCCATTTGCAACAAACTCCCATTCAATTAATTTTGTTCTTATCCAATTTATTCCATCCATTTTACTAATTTATTTAATTAGTTTATTCACTCGGTCCACTTCTAATTTCTTATTCCACACTCGAATTCACTCCCGAATTCTTTTAAATGATATTAAGGCCATATTTAATTCATTTACACTTCAATCAAATTTATAACTCAAGTCATTACCATTTCAATCCAATTTCATTTCATAAGACCACGTTTCCAATTATATTTAATTCGCTTACAATTTTAGTCGAATTTTATTTATAACTCAAGTTTCTCTTCAAAATCCATTTTTAATCCACAATCCAAATTTGAACTTAACCAAGTTAAATTCGATCTTCATATTCGATTAACTAATTAACTATCTAATTAGTTCACTGCCTTTTTTATAATTCCACATCTGATTTTACTTCAAAAATCACTCCTTTAGGTTATTCGAGTTCAAACTCATTTTAAATTCAATTTTGGATTTTTATTGCCTCACCAAAAATAACAAATTGTTCTATTTTGGATTTTTCCATTTTACTTTTCAATTTCATAAGTTACCCAACTTATTCTCCACATTTCCATCAATTTTATACTCGAGTATATTCCTATTTTATTTTTAACATGGGACTATACATTATTTATAGCCTAAATATATTTTTATTCAATTCATTTCAATTTTTATAAGCTACCGAAGTTTATTTATTCTATTCAAAATCATTCATAACTCGATCCAATTTTATTTCAATTCAATCCAAATTCAACTCAATTTTATTTCTCTATTCAAATAAAATTTTATTTTCCAATACAATTCATTCACATCCCAATTTAATCCATTTAGCTAGTCCGCTCCACTAATTTATCCTATTCAAATCACAATCAATTAATTTCAAATGTTTGATTTCTTTAACCTAATCTAAGTTAAATTTCATTCCCAAACTCACGTTAACATTCATTTCCAAACTCAAATCCCTATTTTCTTCTTATCTTATTTAAAATCATTCTTATCTCCTGATGATCTCTAAATTATTTAAATAGGGATTTTCATACTTATTTTAACACCCAGTTCTATTTCAAATCATTTTTGAAATCATAAACATCCCAAAATCACGCTTTTTAAATCTAAACCAAACTTGGTTTTTTTTTCAAAACAAATTCCCTTGTAATTTTCCAAAAAAAGCCCAACAAATCTAAAAAAATCCATTTCGGTAGCAATCCGTCACTTAGAAACTCGAAAATGAATACTGGTGATGCTGCAGTTTTCACCAGAATTATTTTCCAACGACTGAAGTGAGTTCAGTGCTATATCACTTCCATAAATCCATTTAAAACCACTTTCTTTCAAAAATATCTCCTATTATGTTCCTCTCAAAATAGTTTGGAAAACATTTCCAAGATCTTCGATATTTTGATTTCCAGATTTGATTTGAATCCAATTTTAATTGTAATCCATTTGTATAATTTGTACTTATACAAATTTTCACTTGGTTATATAACCATTTCAAATTTTATAATCTTGTTTGATTATAATATTATCATCCAAACACTCCAAATAATAATTTCAGAAAAAAAATTCTTTTATATTAAAATATGGCTTTGTGTAAAATTATTTCATTTACTCACTTTTTAAAACAATACTGTGTCGGTTTGCCTTGTTTAAGAGTTTAGAAATCCCTATTGACTGTTGTCCAGACTGTACCGTCTAGAATTTATAAACACCAAACCGATAAGTCAACACAATATAAAACATTTTATATTCACTAACAAATATGCGCTCATATCTATTCATACACTCAAACTCATTCTATAGTACTACTGACACTATCTCTAATGAGTAATGCCCACCAGAGCCAAGGTTCTCGCTTAATCTTTAGCTTTGATACCAAATGTAATGGACAAGGAATTTCCAACCCCGAAAATCGTCATCAATATGTCTACTGTATAGAATGTCGAGTAGTCGAGTTTCGGAAATACCAGTTCATTAGGGGTGAAGAAGGAAAAAAGTAGAAGAAAAAAAAATAACAACACAGAATCTCACAATCGCAGCGGAAACGAAATATAATAGATAACAATAGATTGTTATACAAAAGAATCTGTAACTGTTTAATATTTACAATCATCAGAGTACACAATCATTACATCAAATCTGGAGAGTTATAACAACTTGTCCTCATATAGCCGAAATATTCAAGTACGTGCTATATGTCTAAACTCCTCCAGCTCACCTCCTGAACCCCATATCTTTTTACATGAATCTATAGTACTCGGTCTGACCCAAGCATTATAATAAAATAACACCCGAGTCAGTTTGGAAAACCAATGTGAGAAAACACACTCAAATTGAATTACTAACTTTTCAAAATCCTTTGAAAAACAAAGATATCTCGTAAGACCACGTCACAAATAAATACAACGGTTTTTTACCTTACAATAAGCAAAACAATTTTTATCAAAATCATCTGATATTATAATAGTGCCTATAGAAAGTAAATAGAATATAGCTGAAATGCTTGCATCTCACGTTCCAGCATAGTTGGACACAACCAAAACCGTACGGCGCTTATTGGAGAATGGATTCCATCGAATGACTAGGCTACTGGGGTACCGTCCGTCACAGTACACCTTTAGAACAGCGTACCAAGGACCACTCCAGGATCCCTTGTAATACAAGACCGGATTACCCCTTAAACTGAATAGCCCGAATAAGATTACCCCACGGTTGGGATCAGCAACCGCCACACAACCGAATAAAAGGGACTCTGGATAGGAGTGAACCTTATCCTATTTAGGTGCTACCCACTTAGCCTTGCTGCATCACCACTGTTTTAGTCATTCCCCGGTTGATAAGGCTCAGGGCTAAGCGTTACCTTTTAAAAAATACATTCACTTAGAATGCTCATCGTCCTCCAATGACGATGTTCAAATAGCATTCGTCCATACAAGTTATCCAGGGTCTAGACAAACCGAATCACCATCTTCATCATCTTCACGGTATTCATTCGTTACGTTCAAACTAGATTGAAGTGGTTTTCAAATAATTAAATCCGATTCCGGTCTCTTTGAAACAATTTATGAATTTTGCCAAAATTGATAGTCGGTTATTTAACTATCAATACACATCCATAAACAATCATCAGGCCCTATTATAAATTTTCCAAAATTTATCTCAAATATCTTTATAAGATATTACTTTCAGTTCCTCAACATTTGAAAACAGTTTTCAAATCCTTTTCATTTTCATGGAACCTTTCCAACCCTTCATAATATTTAGAATATTTTTCTTCACTTCATTTGATATTCAACACATGGAAAATATTTCTTTCCTTTTCTTTTCTCAAAAATCATTTTCAACTTTATTTGCAAATTTCCCTACTCGTTTCACATGAATTTAATAAATTCTAGAATTCCTTAATTAATTCCCTTAATATTTCAAAACCAATTATACTTGCTTATAAACTCAATTCCCTTTGTACCTTTTTATGAATTTATTCTTTGAAATTCACCTTTATTTAACTTCTTCGAAAATTTTCTTACTTTCTTTCCAAATTTCATCTAAGGAATTTCTTATAAATCAGATTCATTGAATAACCCATTTTCCCGACTTCCGAGAAGGTTTATAAATAATTTTAAAACGTTTCATAAACTCTGTACATACATATATATGTATAAGTATTTTTAAAGAAATAAATAATAATTTATTTAAGACATATTCAAATAATTATTTAAAATATTGAGACACCTCTTATAATATCGCTTTCTAGAGCAGATTTAAAATTAAGTATTCTATTTAAAATAAATATCAAGTATTTAAAAATTCATTTCTGAAGTATTCAATACTAACTAACTTCAAAATTTCACAGTCTAATAGATAAAAGTTTCCTTTTTTAAAACATAAAACTTAACTTATTAAAAACCTATTTTCTAGTCTGGATAACCAAATTTCCAGTCTATAACCTCTCTCCATTTTCATCACATTTCTTCCATTCCAGTCCTCTTAACCATCTCCATTTTAAAAATATTATATATTATTTTTCTTATCCTATTTCCATATTCCAAATATAAATCCATATTGTAAATTTATATTCCAAACTTATCATCCAATATCACTTTCTTTTTATTTATAAACTCCGTTTATAAATTTTTATAACCCCCTTTTTGAGTTCCACTAAAAATAATATCATTTATAAAATTCATTCTATAAATTCAATTCCATTAAAAATCTATTTATTTCTTTTGCCAATCTATTTTTAATATCGATTTCAACTTCTTTCTATATTTTTCCCGATTATCATTCTAAAATCTCATCTTTAAAATTTCCTTTATATGATTTATTTTAAATTTTCTATTTAAAATATTTTCCTACGTTATTTAATACGATCCAAATTTCACCATTTCTTATTTAAACAAATCTCTTTTAAATAATCCAAATTTCGATATGCAAATTTTATATAAAAAATCCCCTTTTAATTCCTTAAAATTAAATATAATATTTATGGTATTAAATATACCCAAAATTTATTTCCATGCTATTGTAACATTTAAAAATTTACAACACATAATAAACCAGGATTTTCCATATATGAAAAATAATAATAATATATTTGAGGAATCCAGTTGGATCCCTCCAACCTATTTTTCCTGCATCCACAGATGTTAGACAATAATAAAAATACCAATCCCACTTCAAGAGGGATATCGCGGTATATAGGGTCATCTGCTATTATGCGGGCGCATAGGGTCTCATCCCCTATAAAGTGCAGAAGTATCACTCCAATAATAATATATATACACTACTGTATATATTTTAGCCATCCACATATAACTATAAATTTATCAATCAAGCATCCAATAATTCAAATTTTAAACATTTAAATTTAAAAACAGTAATCCAAATAAGTGAGAAATTCTCACCTTAATAAAAAATTCCCAAGTTCGGTAATCGTTCCAATCCCATCTTTTTTTTCCGCTTGTTTGATATCGACCTCATATGGAAAACATTACAATATTTATGGAATTTCAGTTCATTAATAAAATAAGTTTTTTTTTCTAATCATAGGATAAAATTCATTACCCTTAACAACGCGACCAATTCCCCTTCCACCCAACTGCTTGGCCATCCCCTTCGATGAACTCAAGTTCATCCACCCACCATCCATGCATACGAGCACAACCAAAAAACCTAGCCTCTACCTTGTCGAGTTCTCCTCCGCGTCTATTGCCATGCCTCATCACTCGCGTGAACAATCTTGGTCGCCTCCCTCACCGAAGACCCACCACGACCCATACTCCACGCCATCCTCCTCCTCTCGAACCCTTCCCCCACCTGGCCGCTAAATTAAGTCGCGCCGACCTAGCCCTTGCCAGAACTCCAGCCTATAACTTCCCCCTTTTTGTTTTTTAAAATCGAATGAATTCGATTCTGTTTGAGCGAAATAGTAGGCGACCTGATTTTTATTTGAATCGAGAGAAACTTCATATGAAATGAATGCGTAATTTTCCCTTATTTTTATTTTTACTTCGAATGAGTATGTTAAGCTCTTCTTTTTTTTATCAGTTGATTTCTGTCTGAGAAGAGAGGGAGGGCTGTGATTTTAAAAATAGAATGGAGAGGGACAAGAATCAATGTTGATGTGTAAGATGAAGGCTATAGCGCATTCTGAAAGGAAGGAGAAAGCACTGATGTGAATGCAGTCAATCAATGTAAATATAAATATTTTTTATTATTTGAATTTCAAATCGTCTCGATTTACACAACTCAAAATCTCGAATCCCTATCGAGGTGTGCCCTTAGGCGTTCATAATGTTATACCCCTGTTTCGAACGTAATGGAAAAGTTTTCGAGTCCTAATTCGATTGTATGGAGAAGATAGTTTTTTGGACCCATTAATTATATTGAATTTTTGATATAAATCTCAGCGTGTTTATGTCCCAAATGGCTAAACGATAATTTTGAAAGCTACGAAATTTGAAATTCGATAATAATACATTATTATTGATCCAATGGAACTGGTTTCGTCGAATTCTGAGACTGTGCCTTGGAGGGCTATTTTTAAATGTCAATTTGAACAAACTATTTTAAAAATTGAATAGATCACTTTTAAATTCAATTTTAAACCTTTTATTATCTTCATTATAATCAATATAAATTTTGTAAGCCTTTATATAATTTTTATCAAGCTTAAAACTCCAGATTCGTTATATTCCATTATAACTTTAATATTTAAATTATCAAGTAAATTGTTATATTTAAATCTGAATTAATTATATAAATAAACCCAAATATTCATATTTAAAGTCAATCAAAAATTCAAATCAAATATTTAAAACCATTTAAACGACCAAATCGAACAACTAAAAAATCTGGGTCGTTACAAATTGTAAATGATGAATTAAGTTTAACCATCACACCGCTAACTAACGTGACATGTGAACATAGTATTTGGATTGTACGAATATTAATTGCTGGTTAAATTCACACAAACGAGTCACATAAATGGATCTATTCAATCTGTGAAACACCGCACGATTTAGTTGATTTATAATATTTATGTAATATTAATTTTGGCTGTAATTCTTTTATGGTTTGTATTTAATAGATGAGGTAATCTCTAGAAATGTTCTATGTGCTATTAGTAATGATTAGGTGTGTACATAAAATTTATATATGTATGTATCGATATACGATATCGGTGTGCATTTAAAATTGATTTGCATAGATTAATTACAAATGAGTTTGAGTAATTTAGTTGGTCCATTATAAGAAAAATATAGGGTGATCAAAGAAGGGGTAAAAAGGAAGAAGAGTGATGCAGATCTGTGTTTTGACTAATAGGAGAGAAATGGAGATGTGATCTCCTAATTCTCCCTATAAATACTAATCCAAGCCACCAGTTTTATTTTTGACTGTTTGCCATTAGTTTTGGCTACACTTACCTACTCCTAACTAGCCAATTGTCAACCCCATTTGTCCAAATAAAAGAGGCTACAACAATTTTCAGTGACGCATCGATTGCTAGTAACAGTAGTGGAGATCTAAGATATCTGTGAGATCGATAGTTTAAGGTCTGAGTCTATGACATCAATCTCTTTAGGTAAATTCTACAATCACAATATATGTTATCCATTTACATGTATAACAATTGTACATATGTACTAATTTCCCCCCTAATCATAAATGCATAAGATCTCATTAAGCAACAATTTTACATAAAACAATTTATTTAATACAAAGTTAAAAATCAATATGTATGTAAATATTATAATTTGGCATATGAAAACTTTAATATATATTATAAATTTCTAACAAACATAAATAATTTTAATAATTTTTAAAGATAATTTATTAATTTTAAATCCTAAAAGTCATTTAAATAATATTTAAAAAAAATACATATAAATATATTTAATTTTGACTGATTACGTTCAAAAAATTATTCTAATTTAAATTTATTTTATTTATATATTAATAATCAATTAACATAGTGTCCATCTTTAATGTTATAATACACAAAAATGCACACACAACATATATGCATTTATCATAATTAGCTTTTGAATTAAAACTTTTTTTCTTACTGGCCAAATAATGCTATATATATACTTTTAAAATATGTATTATATATATATATATATATTTATGTATGTATGTATTGTTCACACATGTTAAAAATAGTATTGTATACTTTAAATATATATATATATATATATATATATATAAATTAACTAATTAATTTTGATTGTAACAAATAGTTATATATATGTATATATTAAAGATATTTTTACTAATAATTTTAAGATCTGCTTTTGAATTTTAAAATGTTTTATTAAGTCTTAATTAGACATTTTTAAAACAAAGTTAGAGTTCAAAATTTATTCATTTAGTAGAAATTAGACTAGATATTTCATATTTTATTATGTATAAATAATTTCAAAAATTATATTTATATATGAAATAAATGTATTGAACAAAGTTGGGAGACAATTAACACATACTTAAATGACCAATGTTTACATAGTGGACATAAATTCCAATATCTACTTATGTAAACATTAATCATGCATACCTTGCTATGTTGCACACACTTATACGTACACACACATGAGTATATATTAATATACTCAAACATATAAATGTTAAATGAATCAATATACATTAATTACTTAAATCAAGATAAATAAATAAAATATGATTTTATTTAAACTAGCTAGATTGGATTCGGTGATACCATTGAACTTCATAGGCCGACAGAGATCCGATTAGCAATTTTTTTTTAGTTCACCCAATTCATCAGCCGCGGATCGGTCTAATTCCAACAAAGCGAAGTATCCACATTGAAGTTCTATGGTATTCTCAAGTCGAGAGAACTATGTAACAATGTCATGCTACGATTTCTTGTTTGAGCTAGTTGTTATCGGCCAATAAAAACTCTTAGACGAGTCATTCCGTAATCATCAAATAACTACGAGTACATAACTTGTTGGTACCACCAACAGCCATGAAATACACTAACCAACATTTTAAGAGGGTTACGTACCCTAGTCTGAACGGATGTATCAATATCCTTTCCCGAAACATCCTGATTCCGGAATATTTTAAAACAAAATGTAATATTATGTTGTGATTAATTAACCATGATTGTAACTACTTTCAATTACAATCACATAACATTTTATTTAAGGATTTCTTATTTATATACTTTAAAACAATTACTTAATTAATTATATCCCTACATAACCAAGTATATAAAAGAAAACAAACACCTTTATTATGAACAAAATCGGTTACTAAGTTAAATATTTATACAAAATACATAATTGTCTATATTGCATACCACTAACTCTCTCAAACGGTTTATTGGCAACAGCATATTAGTGCTTTTCATAGGTGAGTGCGATCTTAACATTTCTTAACCAGAGTCTTTAGTTTGTGCCAATTAGTGTGTTCTTTTTGAAAAATAGATTCATAGTTGCCATTTGGTCTTCACAAAGTCATCTGAGTAAATTAATAGCATTGCATATGTTTTAAACTTATTACAATGGTTTGTTATATTTATCTGATAAGGGTCCTACAAATTCTACATCTCTCAAAAATCTTAAATGAGATATGAGAATTTCATAAACTCCTCTGGGTGGTGTTTGGATCCATTTATCATGTTACTATAACCATGAGGGTGCTTAACAAATTATAGTCTCCAATCCCCATAAACTATAAGTAGCACTTTACTAAGTATATATCATTCATAACTACTAAAATACTTTTAAATATGCTCATTATCATCTTCAAAGCCTTGAGGGTGCTCAACAAATCATGATGCACATTAGATATCCTGAACCTATCATTTCACGATATCCCAAGGGATTATGTAACCCTTAAAGGTGCTCAATATAGTTACATAATGTATTTACCTATCTAGAGATAATATAAAAATCACTATTGTAACAACCCTAGTTTGAAGATTACCAGTATATATTAAATTATAACAGAGGTTATAATTTAAAATTAAAATTAAAATATAATTGAAGATTCAAAATTATTTATTTGGAATAAACAATGAATTTTGTAGTTTGGAGCTAATAAATTAATTAGGTGATGTATTTCAATGTCAAATTGTTGAAATAAATCTAAAGTAATGAAAATGAATTTCTAAAAATTTTATTTTGAAAATTTAAGCAGAAAATAATCAAATTGCATTTTTATTTGGGTAGATACAACAATGTAGGAAAACATTGTCAATGTTAATCTTTTATTGAATTTAAAATGAGAAATATGAAGATATTCTGTGTTCTATTAAAATAAAAGATGAAATATTGTTTGAAAATAATATTTTGATGATTAAAAGAGTTAAGATAAATAATGGTAATTTATTTGACGAGAAAACAATTCTTCTGCAAATTGTTAGAGTGAAAATAGTGTTTGTAATAAAATTGTGTAAATTGTGAAATATAGGTAAAAATAAGGTTTTAATTATAAAAATAACATTCTATTGCTGAAATCAATTTTATTTTTGTTTTAATAACAATTTTGTTTTCATACAATTGGTTATATACATTTTATATTGTTAAATGAGTTAAGATGTGCATTTATACTTAGAATTTCACTAAGTATTTTTAAATTGGGTTTATTGGGTAGGGTGTGAATCCAAAACCCATTCTTCAGAAACTTCTAATATGAGAAAACTAATCATGCACGTAGCTTCTCTTCCATCTCCTTCTCAAAACATTTTTACAGTAGAGAAAATAACAAATTCATGGCCTACTCTAACTAAAATTTAATTTCCACTTAAAAAATTGCTGCAAATTCAAAGAGAGAATCGATTAAACCAAGATTATACAAGGTAATCCAAACCGATACTAAATTAATTTCATCAAATTCTTTGAGCTTGAGATGAATTGTTTGTAACTTGATTTAGTTGTTCTGCATGCTTCTTTTCTAGCTTTTACAAGTTCCTAGTGCGCATTTTCTTCAACAAAGATCATAATTTGCTCTTGAATTCTGGCTAATTTACTATGGTGAGTTCAAAACTCACAATTGCTAACTAAATCAAGATTTTTCTGTAAAGGAAACTGCTCAAAAATAGTTACTGTATACGTTCTATTCTCTATTGTTTGTTTCACTGTTTTCTAGTTTATGATTGCTAAATTGAGTAGCTATAACACTTTGATTTTCACTCGAATTGTTGTCAGATCTTTTTCTAAGTGTTGTTTAGATGTTAAACTAATTGCGTGTCAAATCTCAGTCCTTAATTCAATATTTTTCTATGTCTAATTGCCTCTGGAAAACCAAAACGGAGCTAAAATTGCAAGCAGAAACAAATCCATAGCCTGGGTCGACAGAGAAGTCGACCCAGCACCCACCAGGTCGAACTGGCAGTCGACCTGGCAGTCGACCAGACGATCGACTGGCCCAAGGACTGAGTCGACCCCTGTTGGTCCATGTACATGATCTAGTTGCCTTGTTTCCTGAGTCTTTTTGCAGCATTTGTCCCTTTTTGCAATGATTTTTTGTGCTTATTTCATTGCATTTTTGAGATGAATTTTGGAGTTCTAATAGAAGAACTTATAGCGCTCTAATCTACATATAGATGAGCAAAAATTATGGTCAATCCGAATCTCAGATTGTTGGGTTTTTCGAGATGTTTTCGAATATTGAAATTTCAGTTTTTTCTGCAATTTCTATCGTTTCAAGCAAAAGTTTTTCTAGATGATTTTGAAATAATTCTATAATTCAAATGACTTTGAAATAAATGATTCCAATGTTTATAAGTTATTTCCTAATTATTTTAAAGTATTTTTAAATGTATTTATTTCTTATAATAAAAGGAATTTTCAATAAATTGCTTTCAAAATGATTTCGGAAAATTGTTTTACAATCCAGTTTTCACAAGCAAATTATTTTATAAATAATATACAATATTTTTACACTTTTTGGACATATGAGAAAGAGAATTAAACGGTTTAGTAAAACACGTAGTATGGGACACGTGAGTTTACTTTATCGGTTAATTACGGACTTGTACGATCGAAATTATCTGAGTTATTTAGCCAATTTATGGCGAGTTTTCGAGATTACAATTCCTATCTTCAGCAATTATCTGGGAAGGCCAGCAGTTGGCGGGTTGTGATTCAAGAGCTCCTATTCTAGGAGTATGATCTATGAGAACCTGCTATAATATTTTACTTACTTGCCAATGAGCCGAGGCAAGTCTGAGTTTTCCAAGTTTTGGAATTTTATGCTGATTTCTGTTTTCTAACGTGGCAACGACTAGCGGTTAGTAAATCATTAAGTGCGAAGGTGTGGTGTAGGACACACGTTAACACTTTTCGGGTTCCCATCTGGGAGTTGTGACACATTCTGGGATTGCTAATACTATAAACCTTCGGGTCATTTGGAATTACGACTTCTGTCGTCTGAAATTTACGACTTCGGTCGTCTAAGAGAGGTACCTAATACATATAATAGTACTAGGGGGATGGCACATGCAACATCGCTTCGGAATGCAAATGGGATTTGGCCAATTCTGGGAATTTTTATGCGTTTTTGGTTTAGATTTAACCAATTTGAGATAATGAATTTACTTATAGCCTTGAGTTAGAGAAAGGCATATATATATATGTTGTTTTATGGTGATTTCGATATTAGAATTATGAACTCTTATTAAGTTTCATGAGTTTTGATTGGAGATGTTGATGATTTCGCATATGGCTTATATATTGCTTTTGTTCACTTACATTATATTGCCCTTTGAATGTGAACATCTATGCCTTGTTAAACCTTATCATGTGATTAACTTTGTGCCTTGTGAAGTATCTATTCTTAGTTGTGTAAATAGTCTTTCTTATATATGTATATACATACATACATACATATATATATATATATATATATATATATATATATATATATATTATCCTTAAAGGAATGTTCCCTTATGCGCTTATATTCCTTTATCTTTTACGAATATCAAGATCTAGTCAGCCTGACCTGTGTATTTATTACTTGGGTTAGACCGAGTTGTAGGTTAGCTTTTGGACCTATGCTAGCTTTAACTTTTGGCTTCTTCATCGACTTTGGTTATGGCATAGTTTTTGTGTTGTAATCTTTTGTTTGGGAACCTTATGATGTATCTATTCCTTTATGGGGATGTATGTATATATTTTATTTGAATACCACTTGTGGCATGTCGTACTACATTTGATGTAAGTGTATATGTATGTTATCTATGTTGTTGTTCTGTGACTTGAGATTGTATTGTTATCATATTTTGTTTCTAGATCGATCCTGTAGTCACCATAGTAGTGTATTTGAAAGGAATTAAGTATGTCGAATACTCGAGATAAAATGAAAAAAATAAGTGCCAAAACCAACATACTTAGCTCTTATTTAATGCAAGACCATGATGGTCGCCCTTAACCAGCCCTATTCTCTGCGTTAGCAGACCGAATTACTATGTAATTCTCTTTGTTAATGTAGGTTTCGGGGTAAGGCATTACAGCTTGGTATCGAAGATGGATTCAGAAAAAAATATAACAAACGCATAACAGTATACACGATTACCATACATCAAGTATAATACAAGTGTAAACATCATCCCTAAGTCATAGTTGAACCCAACCTTGTCCTTAATCTTTTGAGTTCTTTAGGGGTAGATAGAAAGGAATACGTCTAGGAATGTTAATTGTAAATTTCATAGTATTCCTTATTCAATGAATGTCAATTGCTAATATCCACCCCTATGAATAATCCTAGCTTATCTTAACTTTCAGCAGATGGCTGGAAGAGGTAGAGGTCGAACATCGGTGTCGGGACCGTCTAGTGATTCTCGTCCTGAAAGAGTTTATATGTCGACCAACCGGATTCTTAAGCTTCTTAGGAACACTCAGCCTCCTGCTCCTATTCATTCCTCTCCTTCGTGCAAATCTGCATTTGCACGTATGTGTAGCGACTTCACCCATCACGGAGGCAAGCCATTCAAAGGCTCCAAGACAATTTTAGAGGTTCAGGCTTGGCTCCGAGCATGCGAGCGCTTCTTTACTCGCATGGAAATTTTCTATCATCACCGTGTTCTTGTGACATCGAGTATGCCAGAACGAGCATTAGACTGGTACGAGCTCCTTATAGTTGAGATAGATGAGTCTACTCTTACATGGCAGCATTTTCGAGATCGTTTTGAGCTTAAGTTCGTGCCAAAATCCAAGAAGGCTTTCCTTGCTCGTCGCTTCCTCGAGCCGAAGCAGGGAAAATTCTCTGTGTCAGATTATGTATCCTCCTTCAAGTCTCTATCCAAGTTTGGGCTCAAATTCATTGGTACTCCATACAAGAAGAATCTTAAATTTTCATCTGGACTTAAGAAATATTTGAAGAAGTCGCTCATGCTTCAGCTTAAGCTCTCTTTCGAGGAGCTTGTGGATTCGGCTCTTCACCTCGAAGCCATCAAAAAAGAAAGGGATAGTAGTGATGAGGCCAAGGTTCAAATGAACCCAAATAAGAAGAAATTTCCCTTTCAAAAATCCCAATCATTTCCTCCTAAGAAGAAGATGAAGCAAGGTAATTCTATTTTTCATTCCGATGCAGCACCTCCTTCAGCTAGAGTGTTGGCTTGCTTCAACTGTGGTTCTAGAGACCATCTAGTTAGAGAATGTCCTCAAACCCCCAAGTTCCATTATTGAAAAAAGGAAGGACATATAATTTCATCATGTCCTAAGAAGGAGAAGAGTTCAGGCACGGGGAATCTGAACGTGGCTAAGGCTTCTAGTAGTGCATCTCAACCGTGAGGTATATCTTTCACTATTTTGGAAGGTTCTATTATTTTTCGCGACTGCTCTATTCGAATCCTCTTCGATACGTGTGCTTGGCATTTATCCGTACCGGAGAAATTTGTTAATGTTATTAGATGTTCTGGTCTTGTTGCTTACTTGAGGATTATGAATCCTTTGAGGGGATCCGCTATACTTGAATTGAGAATTTTGGGATTTGCTCCTTGTAGTTTATCTTTGCGTGCATATTAACATGCTATTTTCTATCTTGAGTTTGGAGTAATCTAAGAGGGAGTGGCTTGCATTTTATCAAGCCACATTTTGAGATTTGAAGGGCCCTATATTTAGGTATCCTGATTCAGTTGATTGATTAATTCTTGTCTTTGGAATATTGATTATGATTCCAAAATCTTTGTATTCATTATTGAATATCGAGATGTTTATGATATATCTCAAATTCCCATCATTGTGACTCTGTTGATTTCCATAAGTCCGTTTGGGTATGACACCTAATCGGACAATCGAATATTGTATTGACCTCATTCTCGGTTCTTAGCCTTTCGGTCATTCTTCCATGAGGATGCCCACCAAGGAAACGAGGTGATCCTTGGAATTAAATTGATATTGCCATTCTTACCTTTTTTGAGATAATCTTTTTGGATACTCATTTATAGACTTGGTAATATTACTTCACCCAGAGTATTGATTTGTCGTTTGTGTTCTTCTTCTCATTTCGAGAAGATATTTTACTCTTACCCTTATATCTCACTGATTTCTTATTCGATCTATTATGTGGTACAAGGGTCTTTCTTCAGCTCGACCCTACATCGATTCTTTTTAGCTTCGAGTTGCGGAGGATAGCGTTCATTTATCGCATTCCGCACTCGTTATGAGTTTCTGAGTAGTTCATTATACCGTTAGGAATGACGAGCACTCCAATTTATTCCCTCAATCTTGTGAATCGAGTATATTTAGAGAACATCTTGATGGGCCTTTTTTTGTGTTTTTGATTTTGGATTTATGTAATGATTGTGTTTTCAAAAAAAATTCAAAAATTTAAGATATATTTCCAAGAGAATTTGGATTTGGATTTTTGTTGGATAAATAAAGAACATTTTCAGAACTAAGTATGAGATATTTCTTTATAGAAGATGATTTTTTGTGTTGGATTATCCATCAAGTGCTTTAAGAATTCTGGTCGATACGCCTGATCAACGTTATTGATGGGAATTCCCCAAATGCTGTAATGAGACAACCAGACACAATAAATTGAGTTTTAATAAGATTAAATTTGAAAATAAATTAAAAAGATTTGAGAATTAAATTTTATTCTGGATGAAGTATGGAGCCATTGAACCATAATAGGATAGGATGAGTGGCAAGGTGGTTTTGATCATTTGGACAAAACTTCAGCCAATCGATAGGGTTATATATTTAAATCAATGGTGAGGTAATGCCATTATGATATTTGAAATGTATGAGTCAAATATAGTTATGTTTTATTGTTGAAATGATGAGATAATACCTCGTTTGAAAAATAAATGGTTACTGGATACTTCAAAATAAGTTATTCATGTTTAAGATGGAGTTTGTTAAGAGAGTTTGGGTATTTGAAAATAAAGAGTAGTAAATTTTAACGTTTTATCTTAAGAATTATTGAAGAAGAAAAAAATTAGAAAATTTAATTTTGGAATAAAAGGAGAATATGAGTTTGAAATCGTTTATCATTTATAAAAATTATAGGAATGAGTTTGGAAATTTTCCAAGTGTTGAAAATTGAGATTTTTAATTTAAAGGCAATGAGTTTTGGAACTTTAATAAGTTTGATTGTTAGATTATGCTTTTGAAGATAATGAATTTTGAGTTCTAATAAATTTTGATTGTGGATTAAAATCTATATCTATTGCATTCCTCGTAATTGTCTTGCCTTAATGGAATAGTCTAAGAGTAGCTTTTTGCGGCCGTTTGAGTAAGTTGACCTTTGAAGTATCCATCTCTCATCAGGTATTCTTACCTCAATTGTTGTTATCTTTATATCAGTATGGCTTTCTGTAGTGACATATGGAAAATTATCAGTTTTTGGTTGGAGTTCAGATATAGCGATGCTAAATCCCAACTCTATTCGAGAAACATTTGTGAAATCAATCTCTTTCGATGGATTTTTGTTTGTCCTTTTGTTTTTGTGTTCTCGTTTCGAAGTCGAGATGCCTCCGAAAACATAAAGTGTTAATCGAAGAAATTCCATAATTCTTTAATCCCAACTTATATATTCGGGCAATCATAGAACTTATTAAACAATTTTATCTTGGTCTTCTTTCGTCTTGATAGAAGATAAGGAATTTTGATCTCATGCTTGTTTATCCTTCCTTTGAATAATGAAATAAATGTGTTGAATACAAACTCTTTTCTAGAAATTGCGATGACGCAATTTTGTTAAGGGGGAGTCTGTAACAACCTTGGTTTGGAGATTACCTGTATATATTAAATTATAACGGAGGTTATAATTTAATATTTTAAATTAAAATATAATTAGAGATTTTAAATTGTTTATTTGAAATAAACAAAGAGTTTTGTAGTTTAAAAAGGGAAAAATAAAGTTTCAAACTTTATTTTGTTTGATATGGGATTAAATATGGAATAGATAAGTATTAGGTTTAAATAAATTAAAATATTCAATATTTATTAGTTTGGAGCTAATAAATTAGTTAGGTGATGTATTTCAACGTTAAATTGTTGAAATAAATCTATAGTAATGAAAATGAAGTTCTAAAAACTTTATTTCGAAAATTTAAGTAGAAAATAATCAAATTGCAATTTTATTTGGGTAAATACAACATTGTTGGAAAACATTGTCAATATTAATCTTTTATGGAATTTAAAATGAGAAATATGAAGATATTATGTATTTTATTAAAATAAAAGATGAAATATTATTTGAAAATAATATTTTGATTATTAAAAGTGTGACGACTTGGAAAATTTGGACATTTGAAATTGGAATATTTAATTGATTTTAAATATTTAAAAGTTAATTTTTAACTTGAAATTCAAATATCACTATTTACTGGATAATTAAATTACTGAATTTAATTACTGGAAATTGGGTAAAATGTTAAATCGGGAGTTTTAAGCTTGTTAAAAATATTTCAAAGGCTTATAAAAATTATATTAATAATACCGAAAATAATAAATGGGTTAAAATTGAATTTAACAATGGTTTGTTCAATTTTAAAAGTATGTCGTTTAAATTGACATTTAAAAATAGCCTACCGGGACACAGTCCCGGAATTTGACAAAATCAGTTCCATTGGATCCGTAATAATGTATCATTACCAGAATTCAATTTTCGTAGTGTTTGGAGTTATCGTGTGATCGTACGGAATATAAACGCGCTGAAAATGTATATCGAAAATTCAATATAATAGTTGGGTCTAAAAAGCTATCTTCTCCATATGATCGAGTTAGGACTCGAAACCTTTTCCATTGCGCTTGGAATAAGGTATAACATTATGAACGCCTAGCGGCATGCCTCGATAGAAGTTCGAAATTTTAAGTTGCGTTTATCGAGACAATTTGAAATTCAATTTAAAATATTTATATTTATATTTATATTCTCATACAAGGAACCTTCACTAGCTGAAATAAATGTCATGTCAGTGCTTTTTGTCACCCCTTTAGAATACTATAGCTCATCTGCTACACGCAACCAACGTTTTAAATTTTGCACGCTAAACATCTTTTCATGTTCCCCATTCCTTTAAAAATGCAAACAGATTCACAAAGAAATTGAAAATCTTTAGGGAAATCAAAATAAATGGCCGAGCATTCAAACCAAAATCTCGATTCCCTCCTCTGTTCGATTCGAAATCAAAATCGAACGACCAAGATTAATATTTGTTGCAACCGAAGTCACTATTTAGGGCAGTGGGGGTTGCATCGCCTGGCGCACGTGGACGTCGTAGTTCGCAAGGATAGGTGCACGTAGGACAAAGGCGGTAGTGTCGCGAGTTAGGATCGACCATGGCAGTGTCGCGCATCAGAGAGAAGGATGAGGTCAAGGGATCTCGCTCGACATTCGTTCGCCACTTCAACATCGCCATGGAAAGAGGCACGGCGGCAAGGCGATGATTTGGTCGATTGATTTTGAGGGTGTTGTGTGTCTCGAGCTAGGGTTTGGAGCGTCGTTCAAGTCGTGTGCAGCTGCTTCGCGATGGTTATGGGCTAGCTCGTTTGGGAATTTGCGTGAACGAGATAGAGGGGTCCGACAACCAGTCGAAGGTTGTAAGGTATGCTTCTTTTTAAGATATATATAGATTAGAATATATACATATAACACATCTACTTACTGTTTAAGATATAAAATATATATGGAGAAAAAAAGGAGGGAAAATAATATATTTCACCGTAAGATATAAAACAATTTATTCTTTTTCAGTTTAAAGATTTAATTTAATTATGTATATAGTCAAGATTTCGAGAAAAAAGGGGATTTTAAATGTTATAGAGCTTATATAAAGAATAGATTTTTTAAAATCTATATAGACTATTTTATAAGTAAATATGAAGTTTCAAAAATAAAATTAAATATATATATATACACACACACGCATTTTAGATTTACGGGTTTCTTTTAAAATAGTGGATTTGGTGATTTAATTGTAAAATTAACTTATTTAAATTATTATAGTTTTAAAAGATTTATAAAAGAGAAATTAACAGCCTAAATAAAATTATTAGTTAAATTAAATTATTAAATAGAAGTAAAAAATTAGATTACTTTAAATATTAGTAAATCGTACAATGTTTGTACAAGGTCCAAAATCGTGAAGAGAATAGCCGGTTGGCACAGATTGCGAAACAAAAATCAAAGGTGAGTAAATCTCACTCAAACTGGATACCTAATTAATTAAATTAGTTAAAATTAAATTATTTGATTGATTGCTTGAATTGATAATTTGTTATCAGTCTGGATGTGATACTATATATAATAGTTTGTGTATATATATTGAGTGATTGATTGTAACAACCCGTATATTTATCGGTTGTATATTTAAATATTTTATTTAAATATAACGTCGTTTGTCGGATTATGGTCTGAAAAGTTACTTTATGCAAACGGTCGAATTGGGTCTCAAGACCACTTCCATTGAGTTCAAAACGTCGTTTACAATCTTTTTGAGTATAAGCTTTGATATGTTTGGAGTAAGTTGAATTTTGCTAACTTTTCTATTGGGTTTTGGGTTTGGGTTCAGCCCCAATCTCCTCTTAACCCCCCTAGCTCATTAACTCTTCATCCATTCACCCTCATTTCATTTCTTTTACTTAAGAAAACTGATAATGGTGTAGGGGAAGAGTAAATAGAAATTGCAAGCCCTAGTTTCAACTTGCAACTTGAATTCTTGCTCCAAAATCAAAGAGAAGTCATTGGTGAGCCTCCTCTTCATCTCCTCTATCTCTTTCTCTCTTCAATCTCAGAAATTCTTAAACCTAAACTTAGGAAATACATTTTTTGATCTTAGATTGAAGCTTGTTGAGTTGAAGTGGAGATTGGTTGGTATTCTCCTTGCGATTGAGCTCCTTCTTCTTTGTTTTTGGGTTAAAGGTGAGATCTTTATCTCACATCTATGTCTATAAGTACCTTTGGTTGTTAGGTATGAATTCCTAACAATTATTCATGTGCATTTGCTTTTGATTTGGGTTGATTCGGTGAAATTGCCAAATTATGATTTTTGAAGCCAAATCTATGAAAATCCTTATATGGTTGATGTTTATGTTGTTCGGAGTGTTTGGGTGTGTCGTTGAGGTTGGGTAGTCATTTGACGTAAGCCTATAATCAACACACATCCAATTGCTTTCGATTTGTTTGGCCATAAATGGTCTAGGTTCAGGAAATGTCTGACCATCAGGTTTCAGACGTCTGAAACTCCTATTTCAGACGTCTGAATATTATTCTGGGGAAGTTTCTTATCCCCAGATTCAGACGTCTGAATATATATTCCAGACGTCTGAAAGTGCTTAATTTCGACCAGAAAGGAAATAGGCCAAAATATGCCTATTTCAGACGTCTGAAAAATTGGGTTCGGACGTATGAATTCTCTTTTGAAAAAGAAATTAATTTTCAGATTCAGACGTCTGAATCACTTCTTTCAGACATCTGAATATGCTGTCTTTTTCCAATTTGCCTTGTTCGTTTAATTTTCCAAATTTGATCGATGCATATTGATTCCAATTAGTTGTTTATGCATATTTGACCTTGATGATTCCTTTTTGAATTCATTCATGGGTTTTATAAATGATTTCTTCAAATCGCATTAAAAGCTCGCTTCTCCAATTTATAAATTCTATTTAAAATACACACACAATTTCTCACTCCGAGCGATGTGGGAGGAGAACTAAATGATTAGATAAAACACGTGCAATGAACACGTGCGTTCATCTTCTCAGTTAATTCCCAATCTATTCGTTTGAACGTTTTGACCTTTGTGTCTGGTTTACCGATGAGATGAGGTAAACTTTGTACTGCTTTGAGTGTGAAATTAACTAACGGATAGTAAACCGTTTAGTGCGAACGGGTGGTTATGGGACTCACGTTGCCACTTTTCGCATTCCTTTCTGGGAGTTTGTGACACATGTTGCCTTTGGGATAGTGTCTTCGGACTGTCTCATTCTGGCTTGTTGCCTTTAACATCATTTTTGGAGTTGGTCCTTTGCCCCGCTTGAGGGATATTTGGGGTTGTTGGTTACCTTTAGTATTGCTTTCGGAGTGGTTTTTCTTCACCACCGCTCGAGAGATATTGGAGTGGTTTCTTCACCACCGCTCGAGAGATATTGGAGTGGTTTCTTCACCACCGCTTATGAGATATTTGGGTTTGTTGCAGTTGGTAATTGTTATTCGCCTTTTTGACTTGTTTTGGGATATTGATATCCTTTATTTAATTGAGTTGCCAATGATATGAGGCTTGTTCTGTTATGATTCATATTATGTTAGATGATTGAGTTATCTCCTTTAGAGATAATTGTTATACTATATGATCTTGCAGGTGCATTATCGTTCAGTTTATCTAACTGAATTGTTTAGATAGAATGACCCGTGTATTTTATACTCGGGTCAGACCGAGATGTTTCAGGTTAGGTGCTTTTGGACTTAGCCTCTTTTGCTTCCGCATGGACTATTCCGCTAGTTTTCTTTTGCCATAACTTCTTGTGTAGTCCTTTTTGGGTTGTAACTCTGATATGTATTATTTGACTCGTTTGTATATGGTGGTTTGCTATACCACTTGACTCGTATTAGTTTGTATACTCTGTTATGTATCAGTATATGTATATATGATGATCCACTGTTCTGTGATGTATATTACATTTGAGTTGTTATATTCTGTTCTGATAGATCCTTCAGCCACCTATGGTTTTAAATTAAGTATTTATTGGATATGTCGATTCGCTTGATATGGTAATTATCGATGCATTCAATAGATAGTTAAGGAAAAACAATAGATGGTCGCTCATATCCAGCCTTATTCTCCGTGTTAGTTGACGGCATTACCATGTAGTGTCCTTGGCTAGCGTGGGTATAGAGGTGGGGCGTCACAGCTTGGTATCAGAGCTAAGGTTCAGAACAAAATATGATAAACACATAATAGAGACACATATTACGGTACATCAAAGTGTACAAGTGATACAAATCTTTGAATTATCGTGCCTTTCTATTCCTTCTACCATCAAAGGTTAGATAGAAATTGGGAAATACGTCTAGGAATGCATTTAAATTCTGTAGTATTCCATATTGGGACATCTATCTTGTGATTAATCTTGTTCTTATCTTACCTTCAGCGTATGGCTGGAAGAGGCAGGGGACGACGTTCGGATGTTGGACGATCCAGTGGTTCACATCCGGATAGCGTTTATATGTCTGCCGATTAGTTTTTGGAATTGTTTAGGAGCACTCAGCCTCCAGTTCCTCCTCGAGTTTCTCCACCTCGCAAGTCTGCCTTTGCACGTCTGTGTAGTGATTTTTCTCATCTTGGAGGAAAGTGTTGTTTCTCTCATTTTTATAGTTTGAGAATTTTCTGGTATTTTGGGTCTTGTCTTAGGATTATCACCAAAGCAATCCTTTGAGTGGTATTAAGTCTTTTCAACTCGACCTTGCCACCGGTTTGATTTGGCTACGAGTTGCGGAAGTTAGCACTCCACTTACCGCATTCCGCGCTCATTGTGATTCTTATGAATGATTTATTATGTCATTCAATTCGTTTAGCTCATTTCATCCATTTTATGAATCGAGTATTTTGTGAATATCTCGATGATTCCATTTTAGTATTTATTGGTTTTGGATGGAAATTAGCAATTTAAAATTTTTGCAAATCTTTTTCATAAGATTTATTTATAAGTATAAATGAGATTTTTGTTCTTAAAACAAACAAAGAGAATTTTTAAAAGTTTTTAGAAATATGTTTATCATATAGAAGATTGTTTTGTGATTATATTGCCCATTAAGTGCTTTAAGAATTCTGGTCGATGCGCTTGATCAACGTTATCGATAGGAATCTCCTAAACGCTTTGATGAGGCAATCAGACACAATGAATTGATTTGAAATAAGAAAAATTTTCTAGAAAAATAATTACATGAAGATAATTGTGGTTTTGAAAGTTTTAGCTTTTCGGGAAAGTTGATTATTTAAAAGAACTCTTTTCCGATACTCTCATTCTTTCTATTCCCGAAAGGGGGATCGTGTTGCCAATGCATTTAGTTGTAAGCAACAAGTGATTGTTTCTTTGTTGATGTCCGAATGGAATGATCTTTTTACCAAGTTCATCGGACGTTTTGTTCTACTTCATTTTGTTGAGCTTTGGTTCATTTGACGTATAGTTACACCACGTCGGTGTTTCGAATTATTTTGAGCTTAGGAATCCTTAGAATTCTCTGAGCAAACAAGTTAGGGCTTATCCTTTCGTGCAATTTATGGTGAACTTCTTATTCTGTTATTCTTATGAGTTGATATGTTTTTGGGTTGTTACTCTTCATTTTCTTCTTAAGAATTGCGAGGACGCGATTTCTTTAAGGAGGGAAGTCTGTAACAACCCGTATATTTATCGGTTGTATATTTAAATATTTTATTTAAATATAACGTTGTTTGTCGGATTATGGTCCAAAAAGTTACTTTCTGCAAACGGTCGAATTGGGTCTCAAGACCACTTCCATTGAGTTCAAAACGTCGTTTGCAATCTTTTTGAGTATAAGCTTTGATATGTTTGCAGTAAGTTGAATTTTGCTACTTTTTCTGTTGGGTTTTGGGTTTGGGTTCAGCCCCAATCTCCTCTTAACCCCCCTAGCTCATTAACTCTTCAGTCATTCACCCTCATTTCATTCCTTTTACTTAAGAAAACTGATAATGGTGAAGGGGAAGAGGAAATAGAAATTGCAAGCCCTAGTTTCAACTTGCAACTTGAATTATTGCTCCAAAATCAAAGAGAAGCCATTGGTGAGCCTCCTCTTCATCTCCTCTATCTCTTTCTCTCTTCAATCTCAGAAATTCCTAAACCTAAACTTAGGAAATACTTGTTTTGATCTTAGATTGAAGCTTGTTGAGTTGAAGTGGAGATTGGTTGGTCTTCTCCTTGCGATTGAGCTCCTTCTTCTTTGTTTTTGGGTTAAAGGTGAGATCTTTATCTCACATCTATGTCTATAAGTACCTTTGATTGTTAGGTATGAATTCACAACAATTATTCATGTGCATTTGCTTTTGATTTGGGTTGATTCGGTGAAATTGCCAAATTATGATTTTTGAAGCCAAATCTATGAAAATCCTTATATGGTTGATGTTTTGGGATATTGTTATTCGCCTTTTTGGCTTGTTTTGGGATATTGATATCCTTTATTTAATTGAGTTGCCAATGATATGAGGCTTGTTCTGTTATGATTCATCTTATGTTAGATGATTGAATTATCTCCTTTAGAGATAATTGTTATACTATATGATCTTGCAGGTGCATTATCGTTCAGTTTATCTAACTGATTTGTTTAGCTAGACTGACTCGTGTATTTTATACTCGGGTCAGACCGAGATGTTTCAGGTTAGGTGCTTTTGGACTTAGCCTCTTTTGCTTCCGCATGGACTATTCCGCTAGTTTTCTTTTGCCATAACTTCTTGTGTAGTCCTTTTTGGGTTGTAACTCTAATATGTATTATTTGACTCGTTTGTATATGGTGGTTTGCTATACCACTTGACTCGTATTAGTTTGTATACTCTGTTATGTATCAGTATATGTGTATATGATGATCCATTGTTCTGTGATGTATATTACATTTGAGTTGTTATATTCTGTTCTGATAGATCCTTCAGCCACCTATGGTTTTAAATTAAGTATTTATTGGATATGTCGATTCGCTTGATATGGTAATTGTCGATGCATTCAATAGATAATTAAGGAAAAACAATAGATGGTCGCTCCTATCCAGCCTTATTCTCCGTGTTAGTTGACGGTATTACCCTGTAGTGTCCTTGGCTAGCGTGGGTATAGAGGTGGGGCGTCACATTGATATTCCCGCATTATATAGTAGATGAGACCCTATACGCCTCGCATACTACCGGGTGACCCTATATACCGCGATATCCCACCTTGAAGTGGGATTAGTATTTTTATGTCGTGCTAACATCTATGGATGCAAGAAAACAGGTTGGAGGGATCCAACTGGATTCCTCGAAAATATTGAAATTTATTTTCATAGTCTGTGATTGTGATTTATTTGATAACCTATGACAGATGATATTGAAAATTGAAGCTATTGAATGTTACGTTTGACTGAATATATTTTGGATATTTTGAGATATCAAAATTAAAGGTATTGGGTTTTGGAAAGAAAGAAAATGGGAAGAAAATGAAAAGAAAAATGGTTTTCAAAGTAATTAGTTATGGTTATTTAAATTAAGTAATTTAAAACCCTTAAGTTAATTCAAACTTTAGGATTTGTAATGGCTAGGATAAACAAAATAATTTGAATTTAAAATTAATTAAGTTAAGGTAATTATTTATTAATTACTAAGGTTTATTAAAGCGAATAAATAGTTGTAATTAGTTAACGGTTAATGACAAAATACCTTTAATTTATTTAAAAGTCTTAAGTTAATTATACTTGTTAATTATTAGTTAATTCCAGATATTCAATATTAAAATAAAATAAAATGGTTTGTAATTGGTTTAATAATAATTAAGCATGATTTGAAAATAATTAATCAATTCTGTTTTAAGTAAATTAATGATTTGTGCGACTAGTTAATCTAGTATATGAATACTAGCAAATGGGCCAAAGCCGAGAACGCAAGCCAATCCACATCAATATACAGTACCTCCCCTTCTTCTCAAAACCACGCAAGCTCCTGAAGCTTTCCTAGAACAATTCACAAACGTGAACAACTCGTGCACGCGGATAAAGATATACATGCACGCCTCACCGGTCTACCTAAAGTCAATATCAAAGCCACCAGCAAGTCCTTTTCCCCATGCTCGACCCTATGGCACCACCGCCACTTCCCCTAGACGCGTCGTTCAAAATCCGACTGAACTCCTCCTCTATAATAAAAAATGCGCGACATTTTTTTATTTAAATGGAAAGCAAGGGCATTTTTGGAATTTTAAAAATATGCCGAGTAATTTAATTCAATGAATTTTCTTTTTAGTAGTAGAGATTTTGAATAACCTGAAATGAATGGTTAAATATAAAATGTGAGGCATTTTATTTGAATAGATATTGTGATGGGATTTTTAGGTGAAGTTTGACACTCTGAATTGAATTGTTTGTTCAAAACAATTTGGCTTAAAAGATGGCGTTTGGACTCGAAGAGACCGGGATCGGATATCAGCGATATCCGGGACCACTTCGATCTAATAACTACTTCAATCTTCACGAGTTTGATTTGTAGAATCAAATGGGATGGAATTAAATAAATTAAGTAAATCCGACTATACTTGAATAAGTAACTGCACTTAGATATTATTCTAAATAATGGATTTAACAACAAGTGTTGGTGATAGCAAGGTAAGAGCTCGTAATATTGGACGAGTTACCTTGATTTTCAAAGACGTTTTTTTACAACTTTAGTATTTCAAATTAAAGAGGTCTACTCATGCTGGTTTCCAGCCTGACTCGGATGTCACATTATTGTAATGCTTGGGTCGGACCGATATTACACATTTTCAGGATAGGACATTTGGAGCTCAGGATGCGAGCTGGGTGGCAGAGACGTTTTGATTCCCGCTGTGTATTAGAGACTATATAGATAGTATTCAGGGACAAGTTGTTACAACTGTCCAAATTCAATGTACTCTGATATGTTGTATGTATATTGACAGTTATAGTTTTTCTTTGTATAAACGTTGTTATTTTATATTATATTTTGTTTCGCTGCGTTTGTGAGATTCTGATGTTGTTTTCTATTTCTTCTTCTACCTATTTCTTCTTTTTCCCTTACAGTCAGGTATTTCCGGCATTCGATTGTTCGACATGTATACAACGAACGTATTGATGTCAACTTTCGGAGGTCGAAAAACGATGTCGTGACAAAAAGAGTTAAGATGAATTATGGTAATTCATTTGACAAGAAAATAATTTTGTACAAATTGTTGAAGTGAAAATAGTGTTTTGTAATTA
This sequence comes from Allium cepa, assembly GCA_030765085.1. NCBI lineage: Eukaryota > Viridiplantae > Streptophyta > Magnoliopsida > Asparagales > Amaryllidaceae > Allium > Allium cepa. The sequence goes on along the minus strand of CM060939.1, from coordinate 686,232,369 downwards.
AATTGTGTAAATTGTGAAATATAGGTAATTATAAGGTTTTAATTATAAAAATAACATTTTATTGTTGAAATAAATTTTATTTTTGTTTTAATAACAATTTTATTTTCATACAATAGGTTATATACATTTTATACTGTTAAAATGAGTTAATATGTGCATTTATACTTAGAATTTCACTAAGTATTTTTAAATTGGGCTTATTGGGTAGAGTGTGAATCCAAAACCCATTCTTTAGAAACTTCTGGTATGAGAAAAATAATCATGTATGTAGCTTCTCTTCCATCTCCTTCTCAAAACATTTTTACAGTAGAGAAAAATAAGCAATTCACGGCCTCCTTTAACAAAAATTTAATTTCCACTCAAAAAATTGCTACAAATTCAAAGAGAGAATCAATTAAACCAAGATTATACAAGGTAATCCAAACCGATACTAAATTAATTTCATTAAAATCTTTGAGCTCCAGATGAATTGTTTGTAACTTCTTTTATTTGTTCTACGTGCTTCTTTTCTTGCTTTTACAGGTTCCTAGAGCTCCTTTTCTTCACAAAAGACCAAAGCTCGCTCTTGAATTTTGGATAATTCACTAAGGTGGGTTCAAAACTCACAATTGCTAACTAAATCAAGCTTTACCTGTAAAGGAAATCGCTCAGAAATAGTTACTATATACGTTCCATTCTCTATTGTTTGTTTCTTTGTTTTCTGGTTTCTAGTTGCTACTTTGAGTGGTTATAACTCTTTGATTTTCACTCGAATAGTTGCCGGATCTTTTTTGGAGTATTGTTTAGATGTTAAACTTATTGCATGTCAAATTTTAATCCTTAATTCAACCATTTGCTATGTCTAATTGCCTTTGGAAAGCCAAAACGGAGCTGAAATTGCAAGCAGAAACAAATCTGTAGCCTGGGTCGAACTAACACACACCGGTCGACCTGGCAGTCGACCAAGCGGTCGACCAGTCCAAGGCCTGGGTCGACCTCTGTTGGCCCATGTACGTGAATTAGTTTCCTTGTTTCCTGAGTCTTTTTGCAGGATTTGTCCCAATTTGCTATGGTTTTGGTGCTTGTTTCATTGCATTTATGAGATGAATTTTGGATTTATAATAGATGAACTTCTAGTGCTCTAATCTACATATAGATGAGCAAAAATTATGGTCAATCCAAGTCCGGATTGCCGGGTTTTTCGAGATGTTTTCAAATATTTAAATTTCAGACTTTTTCTGCGATTTCTATCGTTTCAAGCAAAAGTTTTTCTAGAATGATTTTGAAATAATTCTAGAATTCAAATTACTTTGAAATAAATGATTTCCAATATTTATAAATTATTTCCAAATTGGTTTAAAGTATTTTTAAATGTATTTATTTCTTACAATAAAAGGAATTTTCAATAAATTGCTTTCAAAATGATTTCGGAAAATTATTTTAAAATCATGTTTTCACAAGTAAATTATTTTATAAATATATACAATATTTCTACACTTTTCGGACGTATGAGAAAGAGAATTAAATGGTTTAGTAAAATCCGTGGTATGAAACACGTGAGTTTACTTTATCGGTTAATTCCAGACTTGTACGATCGAAACTATCTACGTTATTAATTTCTGAGTTATTTAGCCAATTTATGGCAAGTTTTTTAGATTATAATTCCTATCTTCAGGAATTATTTGGGAAGGCTAGTAGTTGGCGGGTTGTGGTTCGAGATCTCCTATTCTAGAATTATGATCTATGAGAACCTGTTATAGCATTTTACTTGCCAATAAGATGAGCAAGTCTGAGTTTTTTCAAGTTTTGGAATTTTATGATGATTTCTGTTTTCTAATGTGGCAATGACTAGCGATTAGTAAGCCGTTAAGTGCGAACGTGTGATATGGGACATACATTAACACTTTTTGGGTTCCTATCTGGGAGTTGTGACACATTTTGGTATTTCCAGTATTATAGACCTTCGGGTCATCTGGGGTTACGACTTTGGTCGTCTAAGATTTACGACTTCGATCGTTTGATAGAGGTACCTAATATATATAATAGTACTAGGGTAATGGCACGTGCAGCATCACTTCGGCATGCAAATGAGATTTGGCCCATCCAGGGAATTTTTATGAGTTTTTGATTTCGATTTTATCAATTTGAGATGATGAATTTACTTATAACCTTAAGTCGAAGAAATGCTTATATATATGTTGTTTTATGGTGATTTTGATATTGGGATTATGAACTCTTATTGAGTTTCATGAGTTTTGATTGGAGATTTTGATGAATTCACATATGGCTTATATATTGATGTTGTTCACTCACAATGTATAGCCCTTTGAATGTGAAACATCTAAGCCTTGTTAAATATTATCATGTGACTAACTTTGAGCCTTATGGAATATCTATTCTTAGTTGTATAAATAGACTTTCTTATAAATATCATTCCTTTATCCTTAAAGTAATATTTTCCTTATGCACTTATATTCCTTTATCTTTTACTAATATCAAGATCTAGTTAGCCTGACCCATGTATTTATCACTCGGGTCAGACCGAGTTGCAGGTTTGCTTTTGGACCTATGCTAGCTTTACCTTTTGGGCTTCTTCATCGACTTTGGTTATGGCATAGTTTTTTGTTGTAATCTTTTGTTTGTGAATCTTATAATGTATTTATTCTTTCATGGGGATGTATGTATATATTGTGGTTGAACACCACTTGTGGCATGTTGTATTACATTTGATGTAAGTGTGTATATATATTATCTGTGTTGTTGTTCTCTAACTTGAGATTGTATTGTTATCATATTTTGTTTTTGAATCGATCTTATAGCCACCATAGTAGTGTATTAGAATGGAATTAAGTATATGGAATACTCGAGATAAAATGAAAAAAAAAGTAAGTGCCAAAACCGACATACTTAGCTCTTATTTAATGCAAGACTATGATGGTCGTCCTTAACCAACCATGTTCTCTGTATTAGCAGAGAGAATTACTATGTAATTCTCTTTGTTAATGTAAGTCTCGGGGTGGGGCGTTACAACTGTCGATATTATATGGCTTAAGGGTGCTCAATAACTATAGGTATGTAAAATACTCTATTTAAATTATAAATCATTGAGCGCATCATTACTTATAATATTTAATTTAAAATAATTTTATGGAGTATTATCAACTATTTAAGGGAGATGAGTATAACTCATGATATCATGTATCTTTATGTACATCCAATGTATATTCCCTTAAGTCTCATAGGTTTTAATTTATTTTACCTTGAGTTCTTTATACATACAATATACATTTTTTTAATTATTGTAACATATATAATTTATTAAGTTATATATATTCATATATTACCTTTTATCCATTAAACAATTAAGTTAATTATAAATATAACATTCATTTTTATTTGATAAACAATTTTAAATTTTGCATTTTATAACCATATATAAAACTATGTAATTGTTTATTTAAATTAGAAACAAATTATTTTGCATTTTGTCCTTAAAAGTAATTATTTCAGTTGTGTATCCCAGAAACTAATTGCACTTGCTAAAGAGACCCTTGTGGCTAATTTCCACTGTTTAAAATCCGAATACTTATTAATCAACACATTTAAAAATAAATTTACATATACATGGAAAACGTTTATATATAATAATAAATTTATACTTATAACATTATAATAACTAACCATACACACACATGGGTCAGCTATTGGGATACAAAATTACACACAAGCATAGACCACTGGATTTTGTTTCTTTATATGGGATGGGATGTGGAATTCAGGGGAAGATCCGTTGATTGAGATTTCTTATGTCATCCTTTGTGTTTAAATGGAATTTCCCATATTTATTTGTTTATTTATTTATTTATATATAATTATTGACTAAAAATATAATGTATATATTAATGTAGATATAAATATAATTTTAATTATTATTTGACCTATATGTATATCCCTTTGAAATTTTGTTGACATATATTAGGATGTTGCATTTACTAACTGTAAGTGACAACAGTTAATTGTACACATGTTCACATGTCATCCATAAGTTATACCTTCTTAATATGCTTACGATATTTTTATTATGAATACGAATATATTGAAATATTAAACGTAGAAAAATTGAACTAAAATTAATCAATAAACTAAATGTAGATTAAATTGATAAAAAAATATTATTATTAAAAAAATTCAATACATATTTCAAATAAAACTAAACAAACTAAAATGTGTTCTTGTGCAAATTAATAAAAGGATTTTTGTTAAATTAACAAAAAACGATCTCTTGGTCTTAACCTGGCTCATCGTAGAGGTTTGTTCTAAGGATATGTCATTGTGGAAGGGTTAGAAGTATTTTAAGCTCATAAGCGTATTTGAATGTTACAATATCAATTTAAAAGTGGAAATTAGTCATAAGGGCCTCTTTAGCAAGTACGAAGATAACTTTTTAAAATATTAAAACAATTTACAATATATATAGATAAATTATTATTATATATGCTTTTGCCAACCGCAAAATAAATCATTCGATTTGAAATTTAAAATTTTAAAATTTAAACTAAATTGACTTTTCAAAACATAATATATAAAAGAATCTTCTGAGATCCGTAAATTTTAAGCAACTTTACAAAAAATTCTGTACGAAAATTATGTATTTATATACATACATACATACATACATACATATATATATTAACTTTGTTCATTATTTTATCGTAACGAAACAAACTTTTTTTGTATTATTAAATCTAAAGATTCAATGATATTATGAATATACAAAAACGCTTATTTATTATATATAAGATCGGGACCGATTTTTTTTTTTTTAATTCGAAAGTATATTTACAAATATTCTACATATATAATAAAAATGTTATGTTTATTTGCTAATTATTAAAATACAACAATTTTAGTCTTTTAAGCTATCATGGCCGAAATGATAATAAGGGAGACGAGTTTTAACGTGATTATATGTATACATACATACATACATACATACATACATACATATATATATAATTTGAATATACGTTTAATTAAAGATGTTACCTTCTCCTTGCGATCCTATCGATTGTCGAACGTGTCGGTTATTTAGTTCCCTTCTCCGTTCCTTGGCTACGGATTGCAATGTCGTCACCTTGGCATCGCCGATGTTAGCTGGAGGTTAGGGTTTTGTGTTGATCGAGTTTGTAGAGAAAGAGATGCAGACAACATATTTATAGACCGCCAGATATTATAATATCTCACATCTCTCAAACCTTAAGAGACTAGGTCACCTCAGTGCCCCTTCTTCTATGGTCGACCTTGCTTGGTCAAAATGTTCATTGACTCGTCTTCGAATCAATATTTAATTATATTATTTAAGCTCCTTGTTCAATCGAACCCAGTATAACTCTTATACACCATTGTGATTGATTTTAAGTTTCAAATAAATAATTAAAATGGCATGAAATTTTAATGCAAGATTTGTATTAATTTATCACTAATTTATAACAGTTATAAATTTATTATAACATTGGTCGAATTCGAAAATAACTTAAAACATCGTTATATTGACTTTTAGTGTGAGCTCGGTGCATAGTCCATATTTAATCAATTTAAATACTGAAGCCTATGAGGATTTTGCTAAAGTATAATATCGGGCGCAAGTTCAACGTTTACAAATCATTTAGGAAATATCCAATTTCTAATCCATAACAAGCTCACCTAGTAAAGACATTTTTTACAAAGATTTTGATTTTAAAGTTGCTTATCGATTACGGTGATAATACGAAGGAGACAAAACATCTCTCGAGAGTGTTTCGCTCCAATCAGTTGGTCATAACATGATCGGGATATCATGTGATTGACCATGTGCAATTAAAGCGCTTAGAGGTTCTATAGTGATGGATGTGCAAAAAGTTGCAGCGGGTATATAGTGAAAAATAGCAGAGGTGCGAAAGCTTCATTGGATATAAAACCAAATATTTAAAGTTACTGTATTATAATTTTCACATCATTTGTGTAGGAAAGAGAAATATTGTTTAATCTTATATACCAAAATCGAAGAATATCATTATTTATGTAGACTAGATTTGGTGATTACAATAGATTTCTAACTTATATTGAGCACTTATGCCTTAAAATTACTTTTTAACCTTAACTCAATTGATTTGGTTTTGAAAAAGAACTAGTCAAATCAACCTTTGTACATTAATGTTGCTAAAGTGGGTGCTAAAACTTTGATTCAGCGGATGCAGTGAAAAATAGCGGGACTTAAATCGGATCTACTGTTTAAAGTGCAAAATTGAAATAGCATAGCGGTCAAAAAATGCTTGCACTATAGTGGGGATTTTGCAAGGCATTAGTGGAGCTTTAAGTGCACATGATTGACCATAATCAAAGTATAGTTTAGTTACTCAAGATCAACGGTACTCACAAGTCAGAAGACTACCGTACGTCATTATCATGAAATCTTCTACTTTGACCAGGTTCTATTAACCTTTAGAAAACTCTCGTGAAGTCATTCTTTGATTGTTCCAAACAAGCACAAGTACGTTAACCCTTTGTGCCGCTAATGGTCATGAGTAAATTACTGTCATCGTATAGAAAGTTTTGGACATACGCTTAGTCTTAATTGATGTAGCGATATTATTTTTCTCGATACCTCTTGACTAGAAACATTAAAGAATTAATGGTTATATATATTGATTTAGTACTCATAGTTACGAACACATTTGTAACTTCAATCGATAAAACACTTCTCTAAGGATTACGTGTGTGTATACACGTATGTATATATAGGGGTGTGTGTGGGTGTTTAATATAATTAATTCGTTATTTATATATTATATAACCACACATATCACAAAAACTAAAATCAAAAGCATGTATAATTTCGAACGAAATTGTTTAAAAATTTGAGTTTATGTAATTATTATAATTGTCCTTAAAGCATACCCTTAACTTTATATAGCGTTGTTATGCTAATGGTAAATATACCATTACTTTACTAATACCAAGCAATTGGTAATCAGTATTAAGCTACATCAATATATCAATGCTATGGTATGATGACGGTAAATTTACCAATGTTATCGGTAAATGTAATCATAAAGAAATGTCAAAATCAGTGGTAAAAATTTACGAGTCACGTTAATTTTACCTTTTTAACTATTTTAATTAATCCTAACCACGAATTTTTTTGAAGTTTGTTAGATTTTAAGTAGATCTTTGTTGTATTATTTATGCTGATATTTCTTTTTAGCTTTATCAACTTCGAAGTTTAACAAAATTATTATATCATGTTGTTATAAATAATTGGTGATGAATCTAACAATTTTTCCATGTCAACTAAAATAAGTCAAAATGTTTGTATAAACATTAAGAAAGTAAGAATCGACAATAAAATATTTCAGTTTTTTATCATTATCAAATCTTAGTATAACAATATTTTAAGTGCTTTATGTATTGGTAAATTTACCATTACCAATCAACGGTTTATCAGTTTATCGGGTATATCAGCGAACACTTTACCAGCGTAATGATAAAGTATCGATAGTCTTTTTTACCTACCAATAGATCTGTGTTGTAACAATTTTCTCGTATCGATAACGGTTAATATTCCATAACAGTCCTAATAGAACTGCTAATGCTTTAACTGCATATAAAGTTATCGCCTATGCAGTTAAAGCACTAGCAGTTCTATAGCGATGGAAGTGCAAAAAATTATGACAGGGATATAGCGGAAAATAGTGAAAGTCAAAAGGTTTATTAGATATAAAATCAAATATTTAAAGTTAATTTATTCTCTTTCTCACATCATTTGTGTCAGAAAAAAGATATATTATTTAATCTTATATAACAAAACCGAATAATATCATGATTTATGCAGACAAGATTTAATGACTACAACATATTTTTAACTTATATTGAGCACCTATGTTTTAAAATTAGGTATTTCCCTAACTTTGTTAATTTGGTTTAAAAGAGAACTAACCAAATCAAATCTTTGTAGGTTAATGTTGTTAAAAGGTATATTAAAAAACTTTGATTTAGTAGACGTGGCTAAAACTAACAGGACTTAAAACGAATCTACTACTTAACAGCGCTAAACTGAAATACCATAACAGTGGAAGAGCGTTATATGCTATAGCGGGGATTTTGCGAAATTTTAACTATGCAGACCCTCGCAAACCACTGCCTTTGCTAACCCTAGCCATCACCTCCCCAACCACACCTCAGAGCTGAAACTTATTTCGTGCTAACAAGGTGATTTAGAATTTAGCCACCTGCTAAATTATTCCTAAAATTAGTGTGATCTTTTCTTTCTTTCTTTTTCTCTTCCACTTTCATCAAATTCAATTGAATTTAAAAATATCTAGTTTCTACTAATGCGCCGGTTTTTAAATATAATTTATAATTTCATGTACGGTATGAGATAATCTTACGTATTCCACTGATTTAAATTTCTATTATGATGATTAACACAAGTCGATTCTTAGTTTCGTGGATGGCTGTATAACCTGTTTAATAAATAAAAAAAATATTGGTCAAAACGAATAAATCCATTAGATATGCAATATTCTGAATCAATAAATCATAAAGTTCATCTTTAATCAGGAATACATACGCAACAAAGATAATTCGGTGACAAAATGCACCGAAAACAAATGCATTAAATGACACGTACCTGATTGTGCTTGAGAAAACATGAAAATGATTCTTACACGCACTCGTTGTATTTGCTTGTATTAACTTAATTTGAAAGTCATTAATCCTAAAGTCATCCCAATTAAAGAAAATGGTTGATTGTCCTTGTTAAAAAAACATAAGATGTCACAAAATACTTGCAGTTTTATTAAAACAATTTTGTAACGAAAATGTACAAATACACTATGTACAAGAGGCAGGACAATGTAGAGAACGTAAATAATTTAAGAAGGTGAATCAGCTCCATCATGCAAGGCACAGCATACAGTAGCTTTATGATGGCCTTGATACGTTCTGATGGTTTCTCCAGTTGACATTTCCCACAATCTTGCAGTACAATCGGAGGAAGCTGCAAAATATTAATTGTGATAGATTTAAAAGATTATAACCGTCATGTTAATAACTTTACATGTAACCATATTATCTTGGGGTGTTATAGTTGAAAATTCAACTGCTCAGCCATCGTTACGGTATCATTTGAGCATTTTCAACCCGCATGTTTAATGCAATTTGGTTGACGCATCATCGTATAACTATGTCCTTCAAGAGAACATGTCCGATGCTAAAAATTTATATTGATATCGCAAAGAGAATACTATCTCTTGCAATGTCCTAGCTTCAGACATTCTACTTCACATCACTTTCTTGTTATGACAAATCATTACTGTTGTGGCCTACATATTTTAATAGAATGATTTTGTTTAGTTTTACAACCTAACTTTAACTAAAAATGGCTCTTTATTCTAGAAATAAAATGCCTAAGCATTATATGGTGTTTTGACATTTAACAGTGGAGCAAAAAATTGTATTTCAATATGTTTTAGTATCAGATACAGTTGAAATGTTAAACAATGCTGGCCACACACAGCCTTTACATGTCATCATTACAAGATAAGAGGTGTTGGAGATGCTCTTAGCTCCATAATCTTGGTCACAACAACCACCTGCTGTTTGACCACTAATGGTACGTTTAACTATAGGAAGTGTAACCGTATAAATGCTCAAATTAAGTTAATACAAGCAAACATTTATTTGTTACCAACCGTTTGAATGCCAGATATATAAATCCATAATCTGGACCCATTTAGTTTATTTGGTCCTGAATTAATTAGATTAGTTAATAAATTTTATAGTTTTATACTTTCTTTATTTGATCTGAAATTTGTGGTAAACAGATCAAAAGTTACATCTACTTCAACATATGATGGGAATTCAATTGCACCATCTTACATGCTAATGTAAACACTGTTTAACCCCCAAAATTATTCATGGTTGAACTAGGAAAAAAATTCATACCATCTGATCAGTGATAAGGTAACGGGAACATAAATAAGCATAAATTAGCGTTATGGTAACAGTCACTGTATAAATTGTTTTGAAACTTGGTTTGGATATTACATTTTGGCTCTGGGTTTTGCAAGTTTATGCAATAGCAAATAAAAGCAGGTATAACGTTACATCTTGAAACGCTTGTAGCAAGCATGCAGTATTAATTAAAGCTAGACTTAGTAACTTACCGGTCTTACCAATGTTTTCAAAATAAGATTCAAATCGTAAATCGTAATATTCAAAGTTTAAATCGAAACGAGAATTAAACTGTGGATTGAAAATATATTCTAAGGTTTGTGTACATGTTCTGAGATTCATTTCGATGGTAGTGTTTTACAAATATACTTAACTCAATTTTCTCTATTATATTCCACTTTGAATTGTTTGGAAAACATTGAAATTTGAATTTCAGATCCAAAGCAGATACCTTGACCGTATCATTGTTGACTAAATAATTTTTCTCAATTGTGATTTTAATTTGTTTTGAATTGAAATGTAAATTAAATCGTAAAAGGGGAAATTTGATTCGAAACGAGATTCAAACCATAAGATTTTAAGATTGTTGATAAAAATGGTTCTTATACTTGGTTATTTTAACAACGCAACTAAGTTGTCATGATCAAAATTAATTTAACCCATACTCGTTCTAATTAGTAACGGTCATCCCCAGCATTAGTTGTTACGGAACCAACTTACGTAGCAAGCCAATTTTTCTAAAAAACGGAAACCAACTATAATATAACCCTACTCGGTTTATGTACAACGCAAATCAATTTATTGTAACATACATGGTAGTTAGCTTAATTTACCAAGCTATATTAGTGGACGACTTCATGTATTTTAAAATGACCTTTACATGAAAGGTTTACTTTTGTGGACCAATATATCCTTACACTTCTTTTCGTCTTCCTAGTTCTCCTAAACTTAAAAAATTAAATGAAGTACCCAAATTTAACAAATAATGAAATAGAAAATTTCAATGGTTGTCGGTTGAAATCCATCTCTACTTGCAAAATCATCCAGATGTTGAGATTTCTTGCATTTGTGAACTTATGTCATCCGTCTACATCATCTCTTCAAACCCAACAAAGAACAAAACTCTAAATTGTTTATAACAAAAAAAGTTTCACATACTTCACTTATCAATCAAAATTAGAGCTGTCAACGTATACTTTCGGATACAGATAGTGTCGTATCCATATTCGTATCCGAAATCATCTTCGGATATCTGTATCCACTTAATTTTCAAATATCGGATATCCGTATCCGCTTAATATTCAGATACGGACAGATATCAGATATTTATCCGCTCGCCCATAATCAATAAATTTAAAAGTATAAATGAAAAGGTTTGGATCAACATAAAACAGTATTTGTACTAATGTTCATAAAAAACCAAGGAATAAAAAATGTGATGATAAAACATTGTTTTATACTAATATCCCTATGCGTATCCAAAAATATTCAAATATCAAACACTAAAATTATATGTTTTCACTAAAAATGAGCAAAACTATATTGCAGTAACATCCAATAGTTAGGAAAGAGTTGAAAAATCATATATTAATTAAATATAATTTTAATTAAATATATATATATATATATATGCATCAGTTAACCGGACGGATATTTTTTCGGATACGGATACCACAATAACCATATCCGTATCCGAAATGCTTTTCGAATATCGGATATCCGTATCCGCTTTTCGGATAACGGATATTTTTCATATTTTCGGATACGGATTCGTACGGATATCAGATTTTTCGGATACCCATTGACGGCCCTAAATCACATTCCAGGTTTTGTGCTAAAATATTTGATGAAGAAAAAAAATTCAACGAAATACTCAATAATTTGTGTCGAAATCTGTTAATTTAGTTTATAAGTACCATCAGTATTGTTTATATAATTCACTGCAAAACAACACTTTAGAAAAGAATTTCTTTCTTGATAACCTGACTTCTTGTTTTGTTTGTGCATTCACTGTCCGTTAAATACAGAGTGTGTTCGTATTTTTTTTGAGTTTGCTTCCTACGTTGTGCATTGACTCTATTGGTACAGTGAGAACTGCGTTAGCATAAGTAAAGGGCCATTGGTGGAAAGCTTGGAATTTCGTATGTTCGCATCTGACGCCTCAGCGGAGTTCAACACGACGGAAATGAGCATTATTTCTTAGCCAAAGCCTTCCCTCTCATCTTTTACCACTTCAAATACTCCTTAAACCCATCTCCCCTTCACTAATTCTCCATATCCGGATATTCTACAAATTTTATCACTCGGATTGATTCAGTTTTCAACGGCAAGGTTTGAGAACTTGGTTATGATCTTTGATCATTTAATTTTTTCTTGATTTCGATTAATTTCTAAAATTTTGATTTTGGTTTTGGTTTCCAATCCAAGTTTCGGATTTTGATATTTTAATGAAAATACAATAATAAACATTGTAAGCAAAATGCAAATATAATTTTTTTAAAGATATGCTCGTATAAAATGAAATTGATTATTACTAAAATGAAGTTAACATCAATGGACATAAAAATTTGTTCTACCCAAAATTGAATAGAACAGTGCTTTGGTATAATTTATCTATCGTATAACTTAATTTTAAAAAACCCAAGTCAATAAGTAATATTCATGACCAAATGAATATCAACAAACCATAACTTCTTTTGTATTTTGTTTGTTTTTCTTTATCTTGCGTTCTTTTTGCATCTTCCCCACTATCCACAGCAAATTAGATTTTTTTTTTTTTCCACCATTTCTAGCGGGATGGATTTTCACCATAATCCTAATCCATCCCGCTTTAGACAAGAACGGAATGGAGATGACCGAAATTCTGAGATTCCGGTTGAAACCTCATAACTTGGTTTTCAGAGTATATATTTACATAATCATGTATACTTCCGAATTACGTATCACATATTTTTTAGGATCCTTTGATAGTTTTGTAAAAATTTTTTCAATGTGTTCCTCTAGTTCATCGCAATTTACCATAAATTGGACTTAGCAATGAATATTGATGTTTACCAATATTTGTACAAAATTGTTGAAGTCGCACTGACACCCAAGTGGGACAATGGTTCAAACGTGTGGAAGCAGTTTTTGACAAGCATTCAAAGTTCGATCATAATGATATACAAATGAAAAGCAAGTGGTATAATATGAAGCATCTATGGCATGAATGGAAGCTTCTGCTACAAACTGAAGGATATGGAATGCGCAGGTGGTAATGTTGATGGTATTATAGAATGGAGGGTGACTACTAGGTATTTCTGAAGATTCAAAAGTCATCTATCGATGAAGTTCAAACAACAAAATATAAAGTTTGATGGATGTATAGGAACAGAGATACAAATATATTATACCTCCTAGCCCACTTGTTGGAACCAGATAGAAGTTTGATTATTTTGATACTCAGTTATACGTGGACTAGAGTAATGATATGGAAACCAACCTAATGTTAAATCTCACACGTGCACATCGAGGGGACAACTAGACGATCTGTCTTCATCATCCAGAGCAACGGTCCACTATCGAAATGGTTTATTATAGCAACATAACAGATCTTATATGTCATCAATTGGCGTATGTGTATACACAGACCGAAGACAACTATTATCGATGAGGAATTATAGTTATCATTCAAAACGATCTTTCGAATTTGAGTCACATATAGACGCTACGAATGACCAGGAAGTCTGTGGATCGTTGGGCTATCTAATAAGAGTTTTAAACGCATGTACTTCTTAATGTTGTGTATTACATATATCATTGTATTTTTCTTTTTTATTTGCCTATATTGTTGTTTCATTTCACCAATACCTTTTTAAGCTTAATGTATTTCAAATATTCTATTATTAATTAATGAATGTCGCATTAACTTTGTTTTAATAACAATTAAAATTAGTCAACGATAATTATAGTAACATTAGTTTTATTTTACTTAATACAAATTAATCAATAGTAACAAATAATTCAACCTCTTCCCTGACCATTTTCAAAATGCAAAGACACTACATTTTCTAATCTCTTTCAACTCCAAACTCTTTTCCCAACCCCTTTCATTTATCTCTTTAGTGAGCATATTTCGTTAGGTAAAGAATGCGCCCACAATGCATAGCATGCCATGAATACACCAATGTTGATGGGCATAAATTTGTCTTCCGTAATTTTCCATATCATGGAAATTGGTCGCATAAGTGTTACATATTTGAAAAAGAAAAAATTGCCGTTTTGTTTTGTTACACTTGGCCAAGGTTTTAAATCTCAGATTTCAGCCGCATTTCGTCTCGAATATTTTAGAGACCTGATCTCGTATCGGATGAGACCTTGGACGAAATAAATGTATATCGGGTGTTCATCTCAGAATTACATCTCGGATACTAAAGTACATCTCGGAACAATCTCGGATTATTTGATATTTTCAATATTGGTTTACACATTCAAGTATGCAGCAAAAGTTACATATACTAATTACAAAAATGATTTAACTTATTTGATTTTCGATCTCCAAATATTTGATATTTTTAATATTGGTTTATATTTAAGCAAGCAATCACACTCTTTAAACAAAAATACGTAAAGCTGAAATGTTGAATTCATTAATCAAGTTCTTTTAAAGAGAAATTAGTAAACTATTTTAACCATACTACTCACTGACATCATTCTCTTAAACAAATATATATCTATTTTAGCAAATATACAGTATATTGGCTAACAAACTATGTTGAACAAGAATGAAAAATAACCTATCAGCAAGACCTTTCAACATCTCTTAAAAAAGAATGATTTATTTAAGAATGATTTGAATTAGCAGAAAGCGTTGCCATTTCTAGTTAATTGTGACAAAAACAAATTTATACTAAGAAACATAAGTTTAAGTAGAACACACCAAGGCGCAACACAAAGAAGTTGGATTACGTACACAATTTTGAATTTCATTATGATATTGAAAATTAATAGTAGTGAATTTATTTCAAAAAATGATATAACAGAAAACAAATTAAAAATTATTAAAGGCATAGAAACTTGAATGGAAGAGGAACTAAGGAAGGAAATAGTACAAAATAATTAAGGTTCATAAAGTTGCAAAAAGAAAAGGAAGAAACTCGACGCTTGAAATGAAAATGAAAATGAAAATGAAAAACGTTAAACATATATTTGCGACTTGAGAGTAGAAAAAATGAATGGTTGGAAATTAAATTATACGTCCAACTTGTTAAAATAAAACATGAATTTTGGACCTAGCCAACAAAGCAAATACTCTAGGCCTAGCCCATTTAAAAACTAAAATTCAAAAACATATCATTGCGGCCGAGATTTCGTAAATCGATCTCGTCCGAGATATCGGCCGAGATTTGAATATCTCACCCGAGATTCAGTTACAGCGAGATACCCGAATTTTCATGTTTCGAATCGCTTGACCTTGAAAATGAGATCTCAGCCCAGATTACTGAGACTTAAAACCTAGCACTTGGTAATTTTATTATGTTTCGAACTTCAGGTTTTATCACTCCACTTATTGTTTTTATTCCTCCCGTTACCAATAATCTTTTTAGCATAATGCAACTTGACTTGTTAGACAACGCAAGTAAAATTTTAATACATAATTTATCACAATGCAAACCAATTTATAGTACAATACCAAGTCAGACAATAAAAATGCAAATCAAATTCAGTTCAAAATTAAATGCATGTTAGCATGCAATTAAAGTTATCACACAAAGTAAGTCAGGGTTCTTTACTGTCGCTCGGTAACAGTTATTAATATAATGCAAAAAAACATATATATTACATAATGCGAGCCAATGACGGTCATTTCGGTTATGACTGCAAGTCAATTTTGAATCTGTAATGCAAATCAACTTTGATTATGCTACAATTTGATTTTGATTATAATGCAAGTCAAATTCTTTCTTTTGAAGCATATTCACTTCTACCAATTTTACACACATGGAAAGTAGAATTATTGGACTTAAATGAAATTTACTGGGAAAAACAGATCAAATGTCTAATGCAATCATATAATCTGAACCATCAAAAACAGACATTGAATTGTTGATTGATAGTTAAAAATGTAGGTTCTAGAATGATCAAATCTTAAGATCAAATTCGTTAAATTCTCTGACTTTTTTCGAGGATTTACTTATTATGCACGGTTAGGAAAACAGACCAAGGAGTTGAAGGAAATATAATTATTTTTTAATTAAGGATCAAATGCAAAAATCCATTCTACAAATAGTGAGATGTTTTAACAGAAAGAGCAATAATCACGCTACCTCTCACACTCTAATGTTGTATGCACAATGGCTTGGAGTGGGGTGTGGTTATCACTCCTCAAAAATTGAAAATATGCCATACCTGTTATCAAATATGCACCATCAACAGAGAATACACAATCCCAGACCCAACGGGTGTGACCTGTTTAGGATGTATCAAATGTGTGGTAATTAAAGTAACTTTACAAAACAATGAAAAACATGACTCAGAATAAAATAATACGAAGATATGCACCTGTCAAAGTTTTCTCCAACTTGAAACCATCAACATTCCATATCTTAACTGTGCTATCTGATGAAGCAGTGGCAAGGTACCTATATAGAATTTTGGCAATCACACGCCATGTTATACTATGGAGAACAATCACATGCGTCATGCATAGTTTTGTCATTGGATGTATGTGTTCTATTGTCATTAGAAGACCATGTTATTTTAGGCAGGATCAGACCACCACAAAAAGAGTTCATAGTGTATGTTGCCGACAGTACTGTAATAATGTAAGACTAATAGAATGTGGCAATCAAGTTGGAATTATGGAGGAAAAACTTTAAGACTAGAGATCGCAGACCGAGTAGAAGTAAACTTAAGTACACGAGCAAGGGGGCCAAAGAGACCAAAGTGTTGCAACATTTAGTGATAAGCAATGGGCATGATAGCAAGAGGATACATATCACCCAGATCAATTCCCAAGTTGAGTAGTCATATATGGATCATGTTGTTACTTCTCA
This sequence comes from Allium cepa, assembly GCA_030765085.1. Lineage (NCBI taxonomy): Eukaryota > Viridiplantae > Streptophyta > Magnoliopsida > Asparagales > Amaryllidaceae > Allium > Allium cepa. Next base: position 686,215,363 of record CM060939.1, on the reverse strand, counting down.
AAATGCGTAAAACAAAGAAGATTTAAGGGACAAAAAACCAATTAAAATGGAAGAGTGAACAAGATTGTTACGTGCTCAAACCATACCTTTGGGATTAAAAGGTAAACATTATAGCAGGGTGAATAAAGTTGTTCAACTTATCATACATATTAATAAGTAATAGTTTAAATGAAGAAACATGAGCATTTCATGATCATAAAAAGATGAAAATGCAGTTTTGATGTATGACAATACTAAATAGATTTAAAAACAAAAACAAACATGATTGGAGTAATCTCCAATCAGAGAACCGAAAATCATTTACATCCTTGTTCATCAAAAAGAGTCAACAAACACTTCCGTTAGAAATTAGAAAGATGGAGGGTATGACCTATGAATATGAAAATTAAGATTTATACATCACGTAAAACATGTTTATGGGCTATGAGGAAATAATAATATAAGATTTTAATGAGATTGTTTTAGATTGCAAACACGAGGAACGATAACTCGAGAACATAACCCTATGGGTATGTGATCAAATTCATTGCAAGCAAAGCTAAGATGATGATGAGCTTGATTATACGTTTGACAGGGGGTTGTTACCTTGAAGTTGCAGATAAGTAATGTAGTTCTACGGTCAAAAGGACAAGCATATTTAACAAATTCCTACATTTGTTTATTTCCAGATTTCTTTTGGAGCTCTTTCAATTTCCAGTGCCCATACTTCAATTTTTGGATTTAATTGTCACAGCACAGATGCGGCTCTATCTTTCTTAGGAAGACACAACCTCATTTCCCTTTTAAACAAGCAGCAAAGAAGGGGAAAAGGATCCAACATGTCTTATATACTTCATCTATTTTTCATTTGCCGTAAGCACTCAAAATGCTTTCATTGCATGTACAGCAAGATAAACTAATTATCATATATTCCAACAAATGTTTTCAAACATACCTGTTTGGATCACAGAACTCAGGTGAAAGAAGACATTTCAGTATATAACCATCATGTGCTTGTAATTTGTGAAGGGGTTCGAAGTATGTCATTGTCTACAAAACAGGAGAAAATATTCAAAATAATTGCTACTCAACGCGAAATTCTACACTAAAATCATTCATAAGCTTGTAGCTTAAAGCTCAAATACAAGCATATCAGACAGTAAAATATTGAAATATATACTTGAACACACATGTCCCACTATATAAGATTTGTTAGGTACAAGCAAAAGGACTTAGAATCTCATCTCCCATGATAATACTAACCATGCTATATTTTTGAAGTTCCACTAAAATGACAAATACATGGGGAAAAATAATAATTTGCAAAGAAAGACAAATCGTAACAAGTCCCCCTTAGAGACGTAAAACAAATTGTGGATCAGACTAACTAATTTAGCCATATCCAACTCAAGAACGAAAATTATCGCTACAGGAGCATTATCAAAAAATAGTATAAATGCACGCACTTGTGTGCATCCAATAATGCAGTGAATTGTGTGTGCACTATAAGTGCAAATGTCCCAGTGGTAACGTGTGCCTTTATTTCAAGTGGTCTTATGGGTGATGAAAGCTGCAAATTGATAGTGAGATTTCCCGGTTATGAATGAAGACTATAGCAACACATGACTCATAAGCCCAAATTAATATACTGGCTCGGCATTCTTTAGTAATAAGAAAGTGTGAATCCAACGAAGTATCAGTAGATTAGTACAACATAGTTCGCTAACTCGGTCTGTAGTGAGTCCCAATTAATATACAGCAATAGAATGGAATTAATATCCTGGCCTATTGCTTCAACTGCGTGTACTAACTCTCTCGGTTAACTCTACTAAACGAATCTCTACTAAACTCAACTATCAACTAAACTCAACTAATAGTACTGGGCCTGAGCTCGGTACGAATACATGCGTTGTTAGGAAGGGGGTGGTGATGAGGATTGCAAATCGACGGTGAGATTCCGTTAATGAATGGTCAAGAAGGGATGCTATCTACGATATTGTCGAAATTTCAAAAGGACACGGTGGAAATTATATTGATTGAATTTACATTATTAATAGTAGAGATGAATAATTAATGCTGGTCATTTACTGCTATATAAATATGCCAGTCGTATTAGGTTACTATAATATGATCTTTCACAGCTATTTCAGTAAATGATTTATCAACCTAGGCCAAGGAATCACTGTAGCATTACTATCCAATCCTCACTCCAAAACATAAAACCAGTATCGGGTACCTGCGTTCCCTTAAGCAACCTCCACACATAACATGTTCCATGATTATTTGCAGCAACAACCATACTGCCATCCCACATCACAGTTAAAGATCTTACAGCTGTATCCACCTCAGGGACCTGCACTTAGCCACACAGTAGTTGTCTCAACATAGAAGAATAAGTAATACAAAGATTGGACAAATTCAATGACAAAATACACTAGTGTACCAGCTCACAGCTGCACGAATTTGCGGTCAAATCCCATACACGTATATTTCCATTTTGATCCCCTGAAATTAATTCGGTCTACAAAGCAATTATTTGCAATTGTTAGAGACTTTCAAGAAAACAGAATCTCTGTTATATGATTATCTTTCATATGCAATATGTTAAAAATAACAAGTAGTCAAGTATCACATTAACAATGTGGAATTACTTTAATTGTTATTTCCAGGTACAAACAGTTCCGGAATATGGTGGCAACGTAGCAGGCTTTTCTTCAATTGTTTTTTGCATGAAGATTATAAGTTATAGCTATATTGCATAATAGCTTCTCAACACAGTCACTCGAATAATTGAATCAAGGGTAATATAATAATCTGAAGTTGATACATTAAAAATTTAAAATAAGTAACTTGTCTGTTAATATTAAGTTTTCCACAACAGTTGCAAAAGGCTAAAGAGCGTGCGTGTACCCACACACACACATATATTGGGGAGGTGTGTATGTATGTATATAATGGAAAATTGTAACTATTAATAAAACTTTGCACAATCATTATGTTTTCAAAAACATATAGTATAAAAAGTTCGGTCCTAAGATTATACACACACACACACACACATAAAATGAATTTTCATAAATCACGTATGGTTATAAATTCATCAAAGTCCAAAACTATGGACATACTCAACAAGTAATCAGGTAAGTTAGTGTAACATCATCTGGTATAACAGTAATAACATCATGATGATTCTGTGTAGTACTGAGCACCTAAATTTGATTTGGGCTTCTATTTGCATAAGTTACATGTAACATGGAATCATACCGAATAGATAATAAATATAAAATAACTTCACCTGATTTGGATGCAAAACAACTGTGTTGACTGCACCACGACTTTCGTATTCTCTCTGACAAGTAGCAGCCCTACAAACAAAAGTACAAGGGAAATTAAAAACATTGGAGTCAGAAATAAGTATATACTAATGCAAAAGGTATTATTCGGTGTTTAATGTCTAATCAGTCGAAATAAGAATATACTAATGCAAAAAGTATTGTTCGGTGTTTAATTTCCAATCTACATCAATTAGTTGGACGTCCCGTTTTATTAGCAGATAGTAAAATACATGTTATATGCTCTACGTGTGCTTAAAGAAAATATTCCCAAATAAATCGTTGGATTCGGTTTTATGTCCGCTTGGTTTAATGGTCAAATATAAAAAACAATCTCGCCAGTAATGACAGTAAAGTCTCTCCGTTAACGAGGGTAAAATTGCGTATGATTTTGCCCATCTCAAACTTGGCTCAAGCAGGAGTTTAGCGCATTGGGTAAATGATGACGAAGATAAAGTTTTTTTTTTCTTTTTAAACTTACTACCACTAAACTTAAAATGTGAGGTTGGGTCAAAAAAAAAATAAGCTTGACTATTAGTGTAACGATCAAGGTTTGAGATTCCATCCAGCACACCGGAATTTCGGACATTCTGTTCCGGCATTGACCGGAATGGAATTCGTTAAATATTCCAGTTCCGAATCAAGGCAATAAAAAAACAAAAAACAAATAAGAAGAATTACACTTGAGAAGGTTCAACTAAGTAAACAGTGATTGTTTCAAAGCATTAAAACATGTTTCAGAAAATTAAACCAAGAACAAAATCCCTGAACTTGATTACTTGAGCATGGAAGCAATAGATTTTCAATATTTAGCAGTTTGAGTAGGTAATTTTCTTCTTAGTGCTATTGATTTAGAATTGGATCCAAAATTTGAATGAGATTTAGGATACGATGTATAATGGAGGCGGAAACTGAATAAATAAAGAATAAGACTTATAGTTGGTATACTGGGCAACAAGCAAGAAATAGTGTGGGCCTGATGTATTGGGCTTTTAAACTATGTTTTAATATGCAGAAATTAAACAATACGGGTACCATGGTTTGGACTCTTAAATGTAAAACCTTGATGTCTTGGACCCAATAGACATGAAAGAACTAACAAAATTAACATAACCCCAAACCGGAATCTAAATGGAATTTTCAGAATTTTCAAGATGAAACCGAAATTTTAATAATTGCAAATGACCGAAAGGGAACCAAAAACCAGAAATTTTAAACTTAGATAACGATCACGACTATTATTTCCGGTACACCTATCTACACCCCCATGATTTATAGAGCTACACAATTTGAAATCAATGGAAAGTTTGTAGATATGTTATTATGTGGCCCGAGATTATCTTCGTAAAATTTTGTTCAATTTTGGATAATTCGAAATGTTCAAAATAACATTTCAAACAGGTGACTAAATAAATATTTTAGCGATTAATACTGACTCAAAATTCTGAACATGCAAGAAACTTTGAAAAAATCTATTTTTTATGAATATGCTGTTCGTAGTGTAGATTGAACATTCCCACGGGTGCATTTGATTTTAAATGGTGTAGCTCCAAAATCGTATAAATGAAAAATGGAGTGCAGCAAAATATAGATGGAATGTATCCTTACTATATGTATGTATGTGTGTACATACACACACATATACATACATGTAAGAAAATTAATCAAAAACCTACTCAGACGCAAAGCTTTAAACTATAAAAGGACATTGTGCTAACAACTGAAGCCGTCTAATAATTTAGCCGAATATAAAAATTAACGTCATCTCATGTGATATAAAAGTTAACGTCATCTCATGTGTTCAATCAGTAGCTATTTATATGTATCCTTTTACTAGCTCACACCATGACTTGATGATCTAGTCTTTAATTTCCAGTCGTTTTAACCTTCATTTGCACTCAGAGTCTAGTGTGTCCTGCCTTTGCTAATTGGTAGCAACAGTAGCATTTCACCTCATTGTCATCCCACACTAGATCGTTCTTTTTAATTGTAACCAAGATGATTATAGTTATCATCATTACCTAAGATGCTTTTTGAAGTACTTCTGTATAACCAGCAACAAAGCCAAGATTAGACTGAAGTAGACGAGTATTCCAACTAGATGCATTGAACTGTGAGAATATATTGAACAATTAGATAAATATCAATTGAATGTTTAGAGGGCTGCTGCAATAGTAATGGCACCGCCGGGAAGAAGAATTTCAGCAGCAGCTGCTGGATCACGTACTAGAAGAAGGAACCAATCTTTTTCGATTCCTACTAGGTTCCTTAAGAAACTATCAATTGCTCTGTTAGGGAAATTACTTGCCATTGCAATATCGAGCATTTCAACCCCCACCCAAAAGATATCACCAAATGGTGACCTACTACGTCGCATGGAATCAAACTCAAAGATGGAAGATATATTTCTTATTTCGAAAATGAATGCTGAAACAAATGGGCAAGTATAAAATCGTATTCCTTCATGGATAGTCCTCTTGCAAATATGGTTCCATCTCAAATGAAACTAATGATGAAATTTGAATGTAAATGTTATCATTTGATAGACCTGGTTACAGAGAAGGTGACCTGCATCCTAGTAGGTTTGTTAAAAGTAACAGCCACCATACTGAATAATTTGCTGATCCGTTAGAACTATATAGAAAACTTGATGTTGTTGGATATTCGTTAGAAGGAGCACTTGTTTGGCGTTGCTTGATATATTATTCCACGTAGGCTTGCAGGTGCAAACTACCAAGTATTTAGCTGAAAACCAGATGAACATATAGAGTTGCTCATTGTGCTCCTTGGTTAACTTCTTGGTGGAACATCCCAAAATGTTTCCTTTGTTTCCAGTGTGTTTTGTCTCAATGCTTTGACATATCCTGACACCTAACAATGTAGAGTTTATGTCCAAATTTATAGATTTTGGACGATGCAGGGCACAAACAAGGCAGCACTGGAACTTTGAATCTATCCCTAGCGAGTTAAACATTGCATATGGTAGCTGGGAAGTCGATCCAATGGATCTGGGCAATCCAGTACTGATTAAAGAAGGTTAAGTCTACTCATGGCAAGAAGATAAAGATCAGATTGTATCTATACATCTTACGCACTTTATAAGCCTGAAGTTTTCCTGAATTAAGTATCACAAGGTCCTAAATGCAAGGCCACGTGTTTGTGCTCCTTGGTTAACTTCTTGGTGGAACATCCCAAAATGTTTCCTTTGTTTCCAGTGTGTTTTGTCTCAATGCTTTGACATAACCTGTCACCTAACAATGTAGAGTTTATGTCCAAATTTATAGATTTTGGACGATGCAGGGCACAAACAAGGCAGCACTGGAACTTTGAATCTATCCCTAGCGAGTTAAACATTGCATATGGTAGCTGGGAAGTCGATCCAATGGATCTGGGCAATCCAGTACTGATTAAAGAAGGTTAAGTCTACTCATGGCAAGAAGTTAAAGATCGGATTGTATATGTACATCTTACGCACTTTATAAGCCTGAAGTTTTCCTGAATTAAGTATCACAAGGTCCTAAATGCAGGCCACGTGTTTGGGATAAAGGTTGGTACGGATGAGCGCACGCTGAAAGTACTTATGTTTGGGAATGATTTGGACTAGAGATTTTTATAGTGAAATTTGGTTATATGTGTGACATCTTAGTTTTGTTGGATGATTAGTAGGGCGATAACGGTAACCGTTACCAATAAGGGAAACTGTTAATGTACCAATATTTTACCGAATACCGTTGGTAAAATGATTGTTGGTATACCGATGGACTAGTATATCGTTGACCGGTAATGGTAAATTTATCAATACATAAATGCACTAAATTTTTATTGCACTAAAACTTTGAAAATAATTTAAAAAAAAGTAAATATTTTATTGTTGATGCTAGGTCTCCTAATTCATATATCAACATTTTGATTTATTTTAATTGATGGAAAATTTCCTTGATTCGTCACAAAATTACAATGGTATTAAATGTTAACTTTTAAATTTTGAAGTTAGAAAAACTATAAAAGAAACATCTTCACAAGTAAGACAAAAAACTTCTTCTTAGAGTCTTATATATCTTCAAAAGTGTCCATGTTTTGGATCAATAAAAGAGTTTAAAAAAAGCAAAATTAATATGATCGGGAAATTTACCGTTCACTGATTTTGACATTTCATTGCCGCTTGATTTACCATTAACAATGATAGATTTATCATTACCATATTGATAGCAGTGATATACTGATGTAATTTAATACTGATTACCAATTGTTTGGTTATAGTGTGGTAATGTTAAATTTACTATTACCACAACAGTCATATTGGTTAGTACTCTTCACTTAAGCAATGTACTAGGGAGTACCATAACAATCAAAAGAAATATAACTTCATTCACTGTTTAACAAACATATTAAAAAATAGCATGTGATTGTAACAATTATTTTTCAGGAAAATTATTAAGAAAAAAGAAAAATGTATTACAAAGGAATGAAATGAATGGTTCAACACAAACTATAGGAAGCTTGAGAACAAAATTACAACATCAATTGTTAAAATTACTTTTACCATGTGGTCCATTCTCATTATATATAAGTAAAGGAATTGTTTGCACCAAAAATGGTCACAAACTCCAATATCGTGAAAGCACCCGTATATGAATACAAATCAACAATATTCAACACAAATCTCATATCTAAGCAATATCAAGCACAACAATTCAGAAACAACAATCAAAAACACAGGATTTATAGTGGTTCGGCGATCTTGCCTACGTTCACTCTGAAGCTTATGATTTTATTAATTCACTTGATGATTTCAATCCGTTACAGCAGATTACAATAAGCTATATCTCTGATGTTTGAATACAATGGTGATAGAAGGATGTAGAGTTGAATGTGGCAGAGTTTGGACGTTGAATAGCCAAAAGATCCCCATTCTGTAGGCTTCAGGGGGCTATTTATAGACGTACGAGGCTGAGATCGCTCAAACTTCGAAAGATTTCTTCTGGCACGTGAGTGGGCCCAGCGACCAACTCCACCAAGTTTCGACTCGATCTGTGATCGATACGAAATGATTTCGTATCCATCAAAAATTGATCCAATCGAGCTGAAACTTGGCAGGAACATTTTTTACCTTGTATGGAAGCTGCTGTGAAAATTTTGTAGTATTTGGATCTGTGATTTGGGAGATATGGTCGATACGAAATTGCAATTTTCGTATGTTGCCGAGTTCGAAACCATGATTTCGTATCCATTCCTGTCGTATCGATCGGAAGCATGCGCGCGCAGTGACGTGGCGCTAATTTTCTGGATCAATCTGATCTCTGTGGCGTGTTGACCGGGTTGCTTGCGCTTTGTTCGTTCCAAGATTGAAGTTTAAATCATATTGCATCTTGTTCGCGTTGACTCTGCATCGATAGCATTTGCATCGTTCGTTATCTTATTCGCACCGATCAACTGTGGTTATGTTTTGTATCGATCGGATCGATCGATACGAAATGGCTATCTGGGGATCGATACGAAATGCGTGGTTAAAAAGGATGCAAACAGTATCGATGTGTCGGCATGATACGAACAAGATGGATACGAATTGCACGAAGGTGGTGCCATTCTGGTGGATACGAAACCACTCGATTCGAACAAGCCAATGTCTGATGGATACGAATCTGATGGATTCGAACAGAGTGAGGCGACGTTTATTTGATCGATTCGAAACCGATCGATTCGAACAGACCGATATCATATTACTGATCGATTCGAACTCGATCGATTCGAAGTATGTGGAACCTGATGGATTCGAACAAAACAAATATTGATGGATATGAATCCGATGGGTTCGAACAGAACATCTTCTCGACCATTTGATGGATACGAACGACATACTTTCTCTAATTTGAATCGATCATATCTCGTCCATATGAACTCCAATTAACCTGAAATTTGAAATGCTGGCTTTTATGATCTTTCTTGTCATGTCCTATCATTTGTAGTCTGATCCGGGCTCGGACAAAATTCATCGATATCCATAACGAAGCAATGTGTAACCAATCTTTGAGACGAACTGTATTTTGTTTTCGACCGATCTTTTGGTATCACGGCTTTGCCAAAAAGCGGGATAACAGGAATCAATAATAGAATTAGATTATGTTTGACGCGTGCGCGCGCACACACACACATACACACACACATAACATGTACGTAATGTTGAGAGAGAGAGTGAGAGCGTGTGGCTATTGAGACACAAAATGTGATACAATAGATCTTACCGTGTTCACATATGGGAATAAAATCCGAGAGGGATCTAATGGTTGACATTCATTGTGTCATATATGTACGTATATGTGTGTACGCACATGCATACATATACACATATGTGTGTGTATGCCGTGTGTGTACATCAAAATTGTAAATTAAAAAATTATTAATGCCAACGAAAAATATTTTTAAACGAACATAGCATATAACCGAACTTAACCAAATAATAAAACTGAATGATGTAAAAGCAAGTAGATAATATATTCACTCCAGCTCAAGTGGATCAGGTTAGTCATTTGCAAAATCAATAACATTACAATCTAAAGATCTTCCATATTACTTTAACAATGTGTTATAAAAGTTGCTCCAATCAGGCTTGTCTATTTTTACATAGAAACCACAGTACTGGTTAAGAAACATTTTGATCGATCAAAAAGTCAGTTGAAATTTTTTATCCAGTAAAAATATTTATGAAAGACAAGTAGACAATCTTCTGATCACACAGAGATAACAAGAATTTCAGCAATTAATACAAGTAGATGATCGATCAAAAAATTGGGTGGGATTTGTTTTCCAATATAAACATCTATTTAACAAAGATAAATAGATAGCTTGTTGACCATGGAGAGGTGAGTTTCTTGCAAAAAGTTGGATGGGGTATTTTCCCGAAAATAAACAATTGATTTAAACGGATCCAACTTGGAGATCTCAAATCTAGTCAGGTCAGGTTTTGTTGGGTTGAAATCATGTATTTCAAAACCTACACCTAACATGACCTGAGGTTCGGTTTGGATCGGGTATCGGGTAATGACGTTAGCTAATGTGTATATTTTATGTTTTTTTTGTCGACTGTTTTGGATTGGGTCGGGTCGATTGAGTTTTGATTGAGCCTTTACGACATTTTTTGCCACTCGTATCTGATCCAAGACCCATCGGATTTGGATCATGTTTGAGTCTTGTCATTCTTATTTGGTCTTTGTGTGTGTGACTCGATTCTAATTGTCAACCCTACATGACAAAAATGGTACTCACAAATTCTTACCCTAACGTTTTTAGGGTTGGTAGTGGAAAGGAAACACCTTTGGCACTTCCTTTGTTTCTGTATAACATAATTGTTATGTACTCTAGACGACGTACAGCTACATAATGTGTAGTTAAATTTTCATCCAATTTCCTAACATTATCTACATTCATTGTTAGTTTTTGTTTCCTCCACGCCGTCTTATATGTTTTTCTATAGTGTGCCACATGCCACCTCATTCCGTTCACATACAAATTATTAAATGATGGTGATACCTATACATATATGCATACATTTATGCAAATATATTGTCTGATGAGCATGCAATTTAATTTGATTAGCTTTGACTTCCAATTTTCAACTGAGGTGTTGTTTAATTTAACTTAATGGTGTTGCAAAATTTGTCAAGAGTTGCTGAGGTCTGTGGATGTATGGTTAAATCTTAACTGCAGTAAATAAATGCATGTTTGTAGATCAGTGGAGTGGAAACTTTATCACGTCTAAATCAATTTCTTTTTTATACATGAGGATGAATCAATTTAATAATTAATAAAACAATGATCTCAGAAGTGACACTGTGGGATAGTGCCTTAACCATGTATGAAATTATTCAAGTTCAATATGACAAATCATAAATGCAGATCAGGGATATAGATGAACAATGTTGAATGTTAGTTACTATCAAAACAAACGCAGAATATAACTGACTCAGCCTTCATTGTGGATATAAATTTCTTCTTTTAGACAGCATGATACCTCTTAAATTTTATACCTTAAATCCCAAATTTTAACGGTGCCATCTTCTGAACCTGTATACATCCAGTTGCCATCACATTGAAATCCAACTGCCATCACATTGCTAGTATGAGAGTCGTAGCTCAGCACCTGATATCAAACGATAAAATAGACGTATAAAGCTATGGATCACATTGTCAAATAAAATGTAAAACATAAAAAAAACTGTTGCAAAACAAAAGTTATGTACTGGTTGAGGGCTATTTGAGTTGACATCAAAAAGGCGAATGTGAGGATTCCCAGCAGCAGCAAGATACCGCTTGTTGGGGCTTATTTCAAGTCGGTTTACTTGCTGCAAAAAACGAAAGAAAGTATGATCACTGCAAAAACTACAAATGTGAAATCTTAGGATTTGTCGAAATAGTTCAAGACTTTGCCTCAACTGACTACTGTCAAGGCTGAGAATTCAAATTTTAGATGTTATTACTGAAGAAAATGTGAGTGTTCATGTACTACTAACAATTTAATCTACAAAAACCAAACAGTCGAAGGTAAACAAGCAAAACAAAAGCAATATCACCAAAACTAGGTGTGCATCCAAATAAGCAAATAATAATAAAGCACAAACATATCGGAAGCACAAATTTATCATGCTTTGATCAATTTGATCTTCTTGCAGCCTTAGACACTGTAATATAAGGAAGAAAAATACAAGTTTTGGAACCATATAACGAATGCAGACAAATACAAGTACGAAGACTCGAGCTTCCTCAACGTCAAACAGGATAACTCTATCACAGCCTCACACATCACAACACGGCACCTTCATGCTCAGTTGAAGAGTTCTCGCTATGGCATCTTTAAACTCCGCTAACCAATGCAATGCGTGTCCACAAGCAACAAATCAAGCTTGTCACACTTCCTGCTCTAACCACAGCCAACTGCTACCAGCCATCAGAACAGTCCAGACAAGCCACAAGGTGTAATCCTTTCTGTTTCTTTGGATTAATATAAACTATTTTGTTCATACTTTTCTTGCTTTGAAGTGCTGTCATTTTTGGTAGTGATGAGCTAAAACTGTTCCTCAAATCAAGCTTATCACCGTGATGCTAAACTCATACAAACTGCATTTGAACCAGATTTACTTGTACCTGAAGTAGTTCATATATCTCATCCTAGCGTTACAAAACCCACCAATTGACACCTAATACTAATCAAACAAAGTAAAGAAATTTCATACACACTAGTTGGGCGCTACTCAAACAAAACACAATAATAAAGAATAACTGTAAAGAGAAAAATACAGTGTTTATACTGGTTGAATTAGTTCGAATTCATTCACCCATGGCACTATTCAATCATCATAACATGAGGAAGAATCACAAGGTGAAGAGTTCTCAAAAAATTTATAACCAAAGCATGAAATAACAAGGAACAGATGATATTTAAGGTTAGTGTAAACCCATATTCACCATTATAACAGTCTTTATCAATCATATCCGTGGATCATGTGATTTCATTATGTAAACAATTGTCTACGTTGATACGGCTGGAGTGGAGCACTAAACACTGGATTTTATTTTATTTTTACAAAGGCAGGCGCTAGCAAGTGACAAGACCCAACATGAGATGTCCTATGACATAATTTTGTGTTTGACCACAGCCTAGCATAGCCATCATACAATGGGTTCAAGTCGAACAGGCTACCACTTAAGTAACCTTGTTATAGATGAAAGGTAATCTTGTTATGGATAAAGGTGAGTTGGGAATGTGTCTGTGTTTCACAAGCTGCAAATTTGTTTAGATGCATGATTAAACACAACCCATAACTGTTGACCACTATCATATGTTAAACGCTGTAACTTGATTTTCATTCCTTGTCCTGAATTATCTGCGCGTATGATTTCTTGATTTCATGACCCATTTATGTGATCAAGTTTCCCAGCTTTTCACAGAAACAACATACAAGTAAAGCAATCCATTAATGGAAGCTTGCAGATTCAGTTGTATTGTATCAAAATTAAATAACAGTATGCAGAGTATGATTTCACGTTATAAGTATTGTTAACTGCTAAATGCTCGCAATATTGAATTTATGGAAGCTTACAGAATCAGGGTATTGAAGAGTACGAATATTTCTCCCGCTTTTGGCCTCCCAAAATCTAATTGTATGATCATAACCGGCTGTTGCAAGAATTACTTTTGGTTGGCTCATCTTGATCTATCTGCAAAATCAATTTTATTTTTTATTTTATTTTAAATAGTTATCACAGACGAAAAAATTAATTGAACCATAATTCTTGTTATTAAGCTAACCATTAACAAGCAAAACATCAGTAAATTAGGTTAATGGGTCGTATGGAAAAAATAGGTCAGATCAAAATTCATTACAATAAAATTAATTGTCAATCAAAAATCCAAAATTGAATTAGCAACTGGGCTTACTTAATATTGTATAATAACCTAAAAGGAAGTAAAGATAATACCTCAGAAAACAATTTTAAAAGTTAAAAATAACCCAGGGAAATGGGTTAGTCATACAGATTCGATAAACTTGATGAAGATTAATAAAACAGAATCAAATTAAACAAACAAGAACTCAATGGATGAATGGGAGCAGAAACTGAGAACCTTAAGAAAAAGATGGTTGTTAGAGGGAGAAACAAAATGGATAGGGGGCATGATTGACCAAGGGGAAAATTGCGAAAGTAGGATTTTTTTTTTTTTTTGATAAGGGTGAAATGTTAAAGTGGTTATATTGTTTTTAGGAAACGTTAAAGCGATTATATTTATTTTACAACAATTATTGACCAAAATATCCTTATGATGTTTTACTTCAATAATTTAATGGAAAATGAAAACTTCAAATTTTAGAAGGGAAAAACTCAAAACTGAAGCTTCAAAGAAAAAAAAAATCTTAGATTTATAATCTTAAGTTTAAAAAATCAATTATTTTTTAAGTTCAAATTATGTTAAATAGTTAAAACTTTCTAAAACTTAACAAAATTTAAAAAAAAAATTGAAACTTATGTGTCCATAGTTTGATATATTTCCTAAAAGGGTAAAAATGTAATGTTAATTATTTTTACCAAGGGAAACGACATGTTTTGTTCATTTCCCTTATCGAATTAATTTTTTGCCTTAAAACACAAAATTTAATAGTGCCGCTTATCCAATATGGTTTTTCCTTACACAAAATTTAATAGTGCCACTTATCCAATATGGTTTTTCCTTCAACAATTCTTAAAAATAAATGTTAATATATATTACATTATTCTAACATGAGGGCATGATCGAAAATCAGAAAGGCCGATACTATCCACAAATAGAAAATTATTTTTTCTACACCTGTACTTTTGCATTAGTGTCAGGACAAAATTGCCCTTCTCTCCTTCTTAACCCACTCGGCTAAATTCTAATTAATTCCTTATAATTTAAAGATTTCAAACTAGCTTAAACAAAAGCAAAATTATTAAAGCACATGTATGCATATGTTAACATTAGTAAGAATTGCTTCATTCATCTTCACCCTTTCCTTAACGAATTTAAAACTTAATGTTTCGAATATTGGGTTATGTTAGTCGACTTAGTTGTATATTCTTGCTTGAGGAGGTGAAATAGCATGATAGAGATGAAGAAATTACCTGACATGATTTTGACTAAAACAACAAGGTCTCCGAGCGATTTTTTTTCAGGCTTGGTAAATTTTGGAGCAGATGAAAGAAAAGAGAAGAGGGTAAACTTGTAAATGGTTTCAGTGGGTTTAATGTGTTTTGACATGTTGTGCTGCTAAAAGCGCCTGTAAATCCACTTTTTATTACCATGAGAAGAAGAAGAAGAAGAGTCTAATAAAATTATATGGTATCTAGTAACAATTTCTGAATGCTCAACTTACAGCATTTTACCCTAACCATTCAACAAATTAATCTGCAATTTGACCTAAGCACAATCACAAAAATCTTAACCAGCAATCGAAAAACCCCAACCATCAATCAAACCATAGAGATCGCAATTCATCTACAAATTCAAGTTCAAAACCTTAACCCAGACGATTTACTAAGTGAAAACCGGATTAAATTTACTAAATGAACTCGAAATTTGTAGAATGAGAAATAACCTTGCGATAGTTGAAGCGCCCAAGATTGGGATTGGTTTTACTGCGCTAGCTGTTGCGGGAATGGAGCATCGTTACTTTTTCAAGAGAAGAAAATGGCGATTACAGTTGATGATGCGATTGGGACGAGGAATCGGGTTGCAGAGTGAAATTGGGTTTAGGGTTTGGATGAAGGAAAACAAATTCGCGATCGTTAATGGGAAAAGGCCAGCAGTGGAGAAGCCGAATATGTGCGAGAATGAAATGAACCGCGCTAATCATTGCATCCCCTACGTTCCACCGGTCCGAATGTAAATTGCACAATCCTGCATCCTCATTTTCCAGTTCTGTAGCAAAACTCATTGGCGATAGCCCGTTAAACACTATACGGCGGTAAAAAGAGTAAACTCGTGTAATAGGTTTGCTACTGTCCGCATCGAGAAATGTGCTTGTGGAGAGTGAATTGGGTGACGGTTACAATCATACCTTAACTCACCTACTCCAGCTACCGGTCCAGCTAAGGACCTTGGTTACCTAATGTCTTTTCTTTTGCTGAATCTTCCATATTGAATGTAAAGATTATTGTGTTTGTGGGCAAAATTTAATTAGAGATTGGATAGAAATCGTTGTGTGATGTAAAGTGTTTAATTTTTATTTACTATAATTATTAATTATTAATCAATATTTAGTAAATTTAATTAATAAATATTTCATATTTAATAAGCAGAAATTAAAATGTTGGATGGAAGTCGCTGTGTGATGTAAAGTGTTTATTTTTTATTTATTATAATTATTAATTATTAACCAATATCTAGTAAATTTAATTAATAAATATTTCATATTTAATAAGCAAAAATTAAAATTAAAGTACAAATTCAACCATTAATAAGTATTTCATATTTAATAAGCATAAATTTAAATTTAAATACAAATTCAACCATTAATAAGTATTTCATATTTAATAAGCATAAATTTAAATTTAAATACAAATTCAACCACAGACATTCGGGTTTACATATATCTAGATATGTAAAAATTATGCCATCTTCATCTGTTGGGTTTGAAAGAGTGAAAGTGGTTAACATTAGATCAGTATATGTCAGACTTAATCCTGATACATCTGACATAACCTCTACCTTCCGTTTTTTCCTGAGCGTCTTCTTTGTCAACGATGACGAAATTAACTTGCGGCACAAACTTATTCTTCTTATAATCTATTATTCAATTTTTTTTGTAAGTAAAATGATGGACTAATCTAGATATCTTGGCCTAAACCGGACTGGACCAAGTCGACTAGATCCAAATCAACTCGCAAGCTAGCCACGGTGGGGGCAAATAAACTAAATTTATGTGTATGATGATAACCTGAATCCAGCCTATGTCTGCATTGGTTCCTCTGCTCAATTGCACGTTAAACCTTCTACTAGTGTAACCTCCAGACACAGCAACCCCAGCCACCAGCTCACTCGTCAATACAAGACGCAAGCATGGCACGGCTCATCTCCCACTGGTCGACCGACTCTGTAACTCCCCGTAAACATTTAATAAAAAATTAATTAAGGCTAAAAATAAAATTTTTGTAAATGGCGGAATTTGACCACAAAAGTTACATCATTGCGTTCGTGACTATTTTCTGATTAATTTTCCTACATAAAGTTTTATGATCGGATTTCAAATGGAAAAGTTATCAACGTTTGAAGTTTTCGAATTTAAAATAATACAAACGAACTCAAATTTTGAAATTTAAATAACGATTATCATGGAATTTAAAATGGGTAATAAATAAATTAACATTAGGGTAATTTAACGTTAAATAAAATGTTAACGTTGGTATTAAAAGGGAAGCAAATAACAAAATAAACGAGCAACAAATATACGTCATTTATAGGGGACCGATCGACCATCTCCACAATTAAGACCGGTGGGTGTCTTGCGGTTAGGGTTTCGTTGGGCATGAACGGCATAGATTTTTTATTTTAAACCGACTTTAATCGTACGGTTCTGATGCAATACAACCACTATAAATAAAAGGTCGGCCTCCTTGCTTTTATTCATAAAAATACTTGGGACGCTAGGAGAATCTATCGGGTTTTCTTTCGCGATTAGATTCAAGAATTCAATCCAAGGGAAGGAGATGATAGATTTGTATATATTAAGTTTTTTCTATTCTTATCCTTCCCCAAACTTTGAATTCTGAATATAATGTATATATAATTGAATTGTTATGTATTCTAAAAAGAAGAAACTTGAAGAAGCAGTTAGACAAAGGCGTGGATCAAACCCAGAAGAAGTTGGAAACCAATTGTGAGTGGAAATATTAGTTTTTCACACTTTAGTATTTGTATGGCGGAAGTTTGAATCTATTTTTATGCCTTGGAGGATTTTGTACACGAAAACCCTAAAACCAAAACCTTAAAATTCCCCTAGTAAAATTTCAATTTTTAGGTTTATTGAAATCTCAATTGTTTTATATATTAAAATGGTATAATTTGATTTGTTATTGCAATTTGAATAATTTATGTTCTATTCCACTTCCATTTTCTTGTTTCATTGTTGCGCTAAAGGGTTCTAGAAGGAAAAAAAATTAGAAAATCGTGTGTAAAGATACATATTTGTAGTTTGCACTGCCTATTTCCATAATTTAGACAAATACAAATCTTTTTTCGCTTCAAGTTTGTATATGTAAAATTTGACTAGAATATAAAGGGTTTAAATTGTAAGTTTTGTTTCCTTGAAATAGAGATGTTGATTCTACTATGTTAAAAAAGAATAAGTTTGGTATTTGATTCTAATTTATAGATGTAAGTCTATTTTGTTTAGTTAAAGATATTAGCTTTGTAAAATTATTATGTGGAGCCGAGATTTGTATGAATATGGAAGTATTAACTTTTAAACGATTAGCATAGGATGTGAGAATTTAGAAACGGAGTACCTTACGTACGATGAGGAACATATATATTATTTGCACCAAAAATTAGCACAAATACCTAATAGAAATTTTGTAGAGAAATAAATGAAGAAATTAAAACGAAAACAGAGGAAACATGTAGTTAAACAACAGGAAATCAAAGCACTAACAAGAAGGCAAAAATTTATGGTGGTTCGACGTTGTTTGCCTATGTCCACTTCGAATATATAGCTTTATTAATCACTTTGTAAACTAAGTACAGTAGTAATTGGATGAAAATCCTTAGTTACAATAGAGTATAAAGCAACTAGCAGCGTAAAATTCATGAAAATGAACAACCAATTCTGTATTTATAGAGAAAATGGTGAAATATCTTGTAACACCCCTAATTTTAGATAATATTATTCAGGAGATTTAATTAGCTAAATTAAATAGAATAATGAAAAGATTAATTGGTTAAGAGATTGAGATTTGTATAATAAGGGTGTAGCCGTGCCTAATTGAATTAATGAACTAAGGAAAAACAATATGAATTAGATAAGGGTAACATAGGAATGAACCATGTTCATATACCCTAAGCCTTCGTACCATTTCATTTTACATGTTCATTTCATAAACTAAAAACAAAGATAGAGGCTGGCCATCATTAAGAAGAAACAAGGTGAATGTTAGATAAATCAAGAGGAAGAATCCAAATCAACTTAATCTTCAAATCTCAACACCTTAACATTAAAGCTAGAGATGAGTAATATGTTACATCTCATATTTTGATATTTCGGTTTCTAGAATCAGATCCGAAAGTTTTTGCAAGTATGTTGCGATGTTTTGATTAATGTTTATATGTATATATGCTTGTTGATGAATTATGCTTGTTCATAGATATATGACATGTTTTGGATTGAAAAACCTATATTATGACATTCAAATGCCTTGCAAATTTTAATTAAGGTCGGAAATGATATTTTGGAAATGGGTTTCAAGTTTCATAATTTTCTAAGTTATTGTGGAACTAATATTAATTTTCCAGTGAAGAAAAAGGTTACTTGGGTTTAAAATTAATTTCGACAATTATGTATATGTTTGGGTCTGAAATTTATATATGTTAGAAAACATATCAAAAGAGATTTATGTGAATTTTTACATAATTTTCCTAAGTGTTTTAATAGATATATAAAATTATTTAAGGTATGTGACTTAAATGTTCTATATATTTTGTAAAAGGAGAATGGGTTGTTTACAAATGTTTTTAAATTGTTATCTCTAAAATTTCGGTAGTACCTTTCAGAAAATATTCTGGAAAAGTAAAGGCAACCGATCATAAGATGAGAAATAGGCAGATTAGTTAAAAAGAATTACCTTTTTAAATTAAAAATCAAGTTTTATAAGGTTCCGTTGTTCTACCATCTTCGCAAGTCGTCTTTTGACTTCATTTCTCTGCTTCTAATCGAAACTAACACACATGGTATCAAACCTTGGTACGTGATGGATTAGAGATAGACGAAAGGTATAGGGTCGAAACATATGCTTTCGGAGGGGTCGAAACATTTTATGGCTCTAAATGGAAATGCGTCTGCTTTTCTTTTGAAAGAAATGATTTCGAATAAGATAGCTTTCGAATGGGTCAATGGTTTTAAACAAAGAATGCTAAGGTTGCACCTTTGTTTTAAAGTAAATGCTTCCGAAGGAGTCGAAACCCCTAACTGCCACCTTTACCTTTCGATCCAGATTGATTTCGAAAGGGTCCCTTTGTTTTTAAAATTAAAGCCACTTTCCCAGTGCTTTTGAAGGGATTGGTTTCGACACCATCCATTTCTTTTACTTAGCTTTCGAAAGAGTTGCTTTGGATTTGGTTGTTTAATATCCATTTTGTTATTTGAAAGTTAAACCCAAAGGTTACGAAAGGAATGGTTTCCAAATGTTTCGAAAAGTTTTCAATACGTTTATACTTAAACCCAATGCTTTCGAAATATTTATTATAAATAGTATACTTTACTTCTTTCGATAGGTAATAAGTAAAGGTTTCGAACGCAAGGTGCCTAGTATTTTCGAAAGTTATGTATATAAGGTATCGAAGGGGTGATTCCCCAATGTTTTTGAAAGGTTTACCTTAATGTTTAAATGGTAGGCTTCCAATGGTTTTGAAAGGCATATATAAAAGGTTTTAAAAGAGGATGTCAAAGGTTTATAAGGCTTTTGAATAAGATGTTTTCAAGAGTTGAGGATTTTTGAAACAATATCAAAATCTGTATAGGTTTCTTCTAATGCTATCAAACAATGATATGTATCTTGAAATCTAGAGTACATTTCATTTATAGTTTCATTTTGACTCATTTTGAAATTCTGGAACTGATTTTTGAGCATAGAAATTTTACTCTGCTTTACTTTGTTAGTACCTTCATGTGTAACTTTAAGTGTACGCTAAATTTTATAAGCTATTTTACACATACTTATTCTATTAAACTCATTTTATCTAATGCATAGTATAACATGTTCATAGCTTTAGCATTTGCAGTAGCATCCAATTTTTGTGTGTTAGGCCATTATGAATATTTAGTAATAGGTATGGTATATCCAGATTGCATAATGTTCCAGGTTTCATAACTACTTACTTGTATATAAATTCTCATTCTAGTAGCCCAATAGTTATAGTTCATTCCATTAAATAGAGGTGATCATGCAGTAGATTGACCTTAAAGAAAGATAGTGTTAGTTGCAATGCTAATGTTGTTTTCCATATTAAAAAAATCAGATAACTATGTTACGGTTATAAGACGACCTTGCTTTGATACCAAATGAAAGTGAATGTGCTATAGAATAGAGTAATGTGGAATATAATAAATAACTAATGCGGAAAATAATAAAAGCAGTAAAGTAAAATGACACCAGGAATTTTTATACTGGTTCGAACTCCTGTTCTACATCCAATCCCAGAATCCTTCTGGAATTAAAGCTAGCAATCCTCACTTAACCCCAAGGAATATGTATTACATCGCGTGAGCAACCGAACAAGACTTGACCGCCTGAGCAACAGAATAGGACTGACCGCCTGAGCAACTGAACAGGACTTTATTACAAAGTAGACTGTCTTGACTTTGTGTGTTCTAGATAACACGGATTTGTCACCTGCAGTACATCCTTCCTATAATCTTTTCCTAAATAATGATATGTATAATTATGTGTGTATTAAGAATAGGAAGATTAGAATTGCTTACGAGATATGGAAGTAAGATTGTAAGCAATACATGCATGAACTTATGTGAGCAATAGATTCAAGGATGTTATGCACGTTACATCAAGAGAGATAATAGAATTGAGTGATTTGATCATTGAACTTGAGTGCATTTATAGCGTATCATGAGTTACAACCTCTGGTAAGAGTTCTCTACGAAAAGATAATGGATGCAACACTTGGGAAAGGAGATAACCTTTGAGAAAGAGATGTGTCTATTCATGATAATTGACTGTTACAGGATTCAATCAACTGGACATCATTATTCAGTCGACTAAATTCAAAAATGTGCACAAGTTATATAACATACACAGATTCAGTCGACTGAATGGATGCCATCCGTCGACTGGTCCATGTTATATATAAAAATATATATACTGGTTCAGTCGACTGATGGAATCTGGTCAGACGACCGAGCTGTGTAGTTCAGTAAAAATGTGTGCATTTGAATATGAAAAGAGTTTATTATAACTTGAATGCAAGTATATGTGTGTATATGATATAAATGGTGATCATTAGGAAAGATCTTAATAAAGCAATTAGACTAGACTCTGTATATATATTTCATGGCTCTAGTTTAAAATATATATAAAATATATGAATCATTCCTCAAGCCATTGAGTTTGGATGTTGTATTTGTCGTAGACTCATGAATCGTTGTTTCATGTCAGCAGTCAAAACCTAAGATCCAACAATTTTAAATCAATGAAAAATTAATTTAAGAGGCTTAGTGGTTTCCATGAAAAATGTTGAATATTTATTTATTTGATAGTTAAATAACCGACTATCAAAATCTTGGCCTATATAATTTAACCCTTCTTAATTTTGGTAGTATGGAAATATTCTTTCACTGCTTAACATTAAAGGATTTAACTCTGGACATATCTAAGGGAAACACGGGGATTATATAGTACAATTACTGTTGGTGGTGCTATACTGTACGTATAAACTTGTTTTGTTCTCCTAGAACAAATGATAAGGAAACCCGTCCGCCTAAATGGTTAGGAGTGATCTCCACTCTTTTGTGTTGTTTGATTATTTTCAAAAAATGGTATTAAGTATTCTGAAAATTGATCGATTTTTTTGAAGCACCCGATAAGTGGGAAGAGTGTACATATATGAGTTGCTCGAAATCGTAACCACTCCAAAACTATATACGAGTTCTATGCAGGGAGGAGGTTCAAGATTTGTTTGAGATGTTGGAATCCATGTGTGATTTTGAGACCCGAGATATGGGAATCCATGTGTGATTCGGAGATCAATTTTTGATGTGGGAATCCATGTATGGTTCCAAGACCTATTGAGGTATATGAATCCATGTGTGGTTCTGAGATCTGTTCAAGTGGCGGTACGTGAGCTGGAATGTAGGACGTTGCCTCATCAGCAATAATGACTAAAACCAAAGATAGAATGCATAGTCAAGGGGTTTAGTTAACCTATAAGGGTGCATTCGTCTCTCTTTCTAGCGATACCTATAGTTTATGCATGTTGGGAGCGATGCACTTAGCCTAGTGGTCAACTATACATTACTTGTACACCTCAGCTAGATAGGTACGACCGTTCGAAAGGATATCCTTGATCCTTGTGTAGGAGGACCATTCTTAGAGGTTCTGAGGACCCCTCCATGTAATCTTACAGAATTAACGAATATGCCTTAGATTTTATACCTATTATTGTTGTGATGTACACTCACGAGCATCACAACTACTTAATTATTAATATTTTTCACCCTTAGACATTATTTTAATATCACTGGACTTTAAAATAGAAATGGTTTGGCTATCGTACGGTAAAACCCTGTTCGTGTTTATGTGTGGCGTGATCTCACGAGATACCTTTATTTAGAAAGGTTTTATAAAACATTAAGAACCCACTTGATTGTGTTTCTCATGTTGGTTTTTCCATACCTGGGCATTATTTTTCTTATAATGCTCAGGGCAGCCCGTGCATATTTTCCAAATTCAATTGGATGGTTTGGAGCTTTTAGGAGACGATCTGGAGGCCTCCAGATGTAGTCACATATCTTATACTTTCCCACTGCATTGGTTGTTGTATTTATCAGCAAATTATAAGGACAGACTGTTATAACTGTCTAAGCTGATGATAAAATGATATTCTCTGATGTTTTGTATATAGCACAATTCTTTCTTCCTGTAAAGATCATGTGTATATGATATATTTCTCATCATAATGTGACATTCTGTTTTTCCTTTTCTTTCTTTCATCCCAAATGACCTGTCTTTCGAACACTTAAGTGATCGACACACGGATACCGATGATGTATTAAGTGTCATATTTAGGTGTAAGTAAGGCGGATTGTTACACATATATTCAATTTACATATTTTATGTATGCATATATTCAGTTATTAACCCTAACAGTGACTATAGAATGATATACTTGCATATAGGCATTATAATCGAAGGAGATGATTATCACTCACCAAATCAAGTTGCCTAACCCTAGAGACCCTCAATTAGCCTCTCAATCTTTACTGGCTTGAAAATGCAATCAGCCAAAATCTCCTGGATTTCTAAACAGTTGGTATCTTTTTGTAGCCCTCTTCTCACTCTTTGATTTGGTATATAATTGTTTAAGGTTTCGTTTAGAATTGGGAGAGAATTAGTGATCATGGAGAGATGGAAGAAGAAGCGGAAGAGAAATTGAAATTGTACGTGAAAGAAAGAAATGATTTCAAACTTCTCATCCTATAGTATAACTCCTTGAATCGACGTTTCAATCTAATGGGCTAAGGCCCGTTTAAATTAATTCAAAAACCCACAACTTAAAACTTGCATAACTCCTTCATACGAACTCTGATCCAAACAAACCAATATATCACTCCGACTAAAAAGTGAGCTCTACGTAATGGTATAAGTCTCGTCATGTAATTCCAAAGTTTGTAAGATTATCATTTTGCCATTTGAGTTAAAATTACTAAAATACCCTTAATTAGTTTCTAAAATTTATGGGGTATTATAGGAGCTCCCCGAGATCAGTAGCCCCCTAAGATTAGCAGCTTCATTAGTCTTAGGCAATCATCTTTTCTTAGAATTCTCTTGTAATTCCTAGTAATTGAAAGAGAACCATATAACAAGAGAACTTTACAGTGGACGTATGTAGCTTGGCCGAACCACCTGACATCTTTTGTCATTTACCTCTAAAGGCTATTTTTCCTTCATTTTTCCATCTTAAGCCTAGTGATTAGCAAGTAACATATGCTCTTCATAATGCATTTTCACAACTCCGAGATTGATAGAAAATATCATTAACAGAATCAAACTCAATCACAATCTCAATCGAATACTAAGTTACTTAGTTCCTTCACATTTGTTACTGATCGACACTTCAACATCTCTAAAACATTTATTAATATGTAGTGTAAGTCAATTTTGAGTTTGATTATGTAGATATAGAGATAATAGAAAGAAATCAATTTTGATTTTGAGTAAATTCCAAATGATTATGTAGATTGCGTAGATCAGTTCCGTACTTAGGCATAGACTTATATACAGATCGATTTTGATGATTATACATGGGATTATAATAGGGTAATGAATATCAATGCCAATGTAGTCAACGTAAATTATTCTACACGACGATTAAATATCACGACTTAATTTTTTGAACTATCACGGATATTTTTCTTTGTAGCCAGCTTGAGAATGTGATAAAATATTGCTGTCAACATCCAACCGTTGGTTGATATTTGAACGCATATTTTTTTTCTAATTATTATAAACTTGTTTTAGGATAATTGTTTACATTGATGTACATTTGTCGTTAAAATTATCAAATTTTATGTCATTTCAAAGTTAATGAATTTATTTTAAGAACATATGATATTGATAAAGTGGAATTTAGTTAAAGAACATGTGAATGATGTGATATTAACAAAGTGTACATATATGATGATATTGCTTTATGATATTTTTTTTAATAACAGGTAACCTGTCTTTAGGGAAGGACAAAAATTTCATGACTGCACCTTTGATATGTAAGCATGCTGAAGAATTTGAAAAGGCAAGGTAAAATGGCATTGGAAAAGAATAAAGAAAAACCACATAAAGACAGTGTTAGATCTACTATGTTACAGAATATGATAAAACTGGAAGATATAAAAGAGAGTGTCAAATTTTGTACAAGATCTTATGTAACAACCAATATTTTAGAGTATCATAATATAAGATTTATTAATAATAAGATTAACTAAACCACAAATGAAGAATTGGTATAAATTTTCAACCATAACGAATTAAGTAAGTAAAAAGGGAGTGATGATAAAGGGATTAAGGAACTAACAAGCTTAAGCAAGCTAGAAAGATATTTCAACCCATGCCCAAATTCTCAATCCTTATACCCCTAGATTAAATGACTCCCTTTCATTTACTTTTATTTTGCAACAAATTAAAAACTAGAGCTAGGTTGTCATTATCATAAAGAGGAAAGGAGCGTAAACAAAAAGATGATCTAAGTTTTGATTTTTAAAGAGAATAATAGGATTTTATCAAGTTTTCAACTAAAGTGAACAATACTTACCCTATCTCATGTCCTTATTCATTTAGATTTGGATTTCATATGTTTTTGTGGTTTTAAATAATGATAATCGTGTTTTGATGATAATAGAATGAATCTATATATGTCTGGGTGTTAAATGATATTGTTTGTTACATGTTTAAGAGTAAAACATAGATTAGTCATCTTCTCATGATTTGGAACTTTGACATAATGTTTATGACATTAAAACAAAGATGAATTATGATTTTCATAAATTTTGGAAGAGTAAATAATTTATTAAAAAATTTCTAAGACAAAAATGAGCATTTTTAACTATAAATTAATATTTATGAATATTAAATTTAATATTTTGTTTTAAATTTTTTCTAAAGGTAAAGCAAAGGGTTTTCAAATTTTTGTGAATTTTTGAGAATTTTACCATGATTTTTCAAATTAATATGAATTAAGTGGCACAGTATAAAATATCCTTAATTGATGACATAATTAAAGAAAAAGATCAATTAAGAATTAATTAAGGGAATAAATCATGGTTGACATCGAAGGTTTCTACCATAATATAAAAGTTATGAACAAGCAAATGACATGTGTATAGACTTGTAAATAATTAGTCAAAAAGTAGTTAATTTATAAGAAAAATATAAGTTTTCTACTTGGTTATTGATTTGTCATCTTAAACCCACGATAGTTGAAGCATTAGACTGTTGGTAGCTACTAAGTTAGACTTATGACATGTAACACCTTGGAAATTCTCAGTAATAAATTAAAACATTAATAAGGGTGAAAAATATAATTTTACAAATAAGGGAAAAATTGTATGTTTACACAAATGTTGGAATTAGACTTCGAAACATATTCCATTGCATCCAAAATGTCGTTCACAGTTAGAAAACATATATAACTTGTTGAATTTGATAAAACGGTTTAGAATTAACGAAAACCAGACCCAAGGCATTTTCATAAATAATAATTTCAGGGTTAAACTTAAAAACCCTAATTTTAAACTACAAATAAAAACCTAACCCTCACCTCTCTTCACTTAAAATGTTATCGCCGCTAAGAAACTCTAATCTCTTCTTCCACCTCCAAACCACTTAATCTAAACATCATTTTCGTCTAAATCCCTTATCCTATTTCTAAATCAAAGACAAAACGTATTAACTAAAAGAGAAAGTGAGAGAGAATCAAATTAAAGGAAAGAGAGGCAAACAATTCTAGGCTCACAAATTTAGAAAAGAGGGTTCACAAAGATCAAAGGGATGGGGATAACTTTAAAAAGGTGAGTGGATCTATTATGATGTGTTTATGATGTAAAACAAGTAGTCAAATTTATTTTGTACATCTACCTAAATTGAAAATGTGTTTTTTGAATTTGAATTGATAATTTCCATTAAAATCTATATGGATAGAAATGGTAGGAAATCCTTAGGTAATGATTTCATAACATAACTTTTGAAACATAGGGGTGAGTAAACAAGTGGAATTCACCTATAAACTTGTAAATACGGATTACGTAATAGAATAGAATTAATAAAAGTAGATCCATGTATATATTTCTTGGATCACCTAGATTTGATTTCATCCTCTTTGAATAGGTTCGAATATACACAGACAAATAGGTGAATATATGTATTAATCAAATTGATATGATACACGAGTATAATACAAATAAGGCAAATTATATTTAAAATACTTGTCAAAATTTGAACTTTTTACTTATACATAAGTCTATAACAAAAATAAACAAAATGAAGAAAAGTGAAAGTAAAATAGCAAAATGACTACCCAAGTTAGATGTTTGAATTAATAACCAGATGTTTAAAATCTTTTAAAATACAGAACAAAAAGGAAACTATGCAAATCCAACATGATTCAAACATTTGAACCTCTATTCAGACGTCTAGAATCAAAGTCGAAGGTCTAAATATAAGGTCATATGTATGGATACCAATGGCTGGTTTTGTACAGGTAATCATATGTTTGACCAAAATCCAAACGTCTGAACTAAGGTCGGACTTTTAGATATAGCATTCAGATGCCTCAATGGCTAAAGCAAGCCCCGGTTAAACCTAGACCTAGTGCAGACCAAGTATGATGGATCGGGAAAACTTATTTCCACTTTCTCAACATTCAGGAGTTCACATAGTTATGTGGAGTTATGCAATAACTGGAATTGGTTTCACACTCGGTGAAATACGTAGGTTTACACTTCATAGCATGCATAATGTAACACTTAATGAGGCATGCGATTGTATCGCATCTAGATGTTCTTACCAAAACTATAACGCACTTGGTCAGATGTTTTAACATGATGGACAGCTGGAAAAGACGACAGAAACATTCCCAATAGTAAGGTTATACGACCGAGTAAGATGGTTGAACCTATAGGGAGCCGCATTATTAAATACTTTCTTTAGCTTCAGGTTGTATGATATAGAGTGTAGGACAAGTTTAACATTGAGAAAGTTACATGAACGCTTTGCTAAGCCATAAGTTGTCGGGGTTGTACACTTGACGCATGCTTAGGCATTGCGATGTTCACTCAGTGTGTATGTGCAACTTAAGCGGTTTATTATTGAGAAGGTTAACTCAATTTGTAGCTAGGCGATTTACTATCAAGACCATATACAAGGAATATTCCTATAAATACATAGTTGTTAGATTTCCAACATTTGGGTGGAAGTTCCATAGATTTCTATTTGACATAGGTGTATTTGGGATGGTTACCCCATAGAGCGTAAATTGATAACTTCTTATACCTAGTACATGGACATAAATGAACACCTATAGGTTCTGTAGACTATAATTGCAATTTAATTATTTGCCAACACTATAACACTAGCGATATGTTTCACTCACCAGACCTCGTCCAATCCGCTCCATTCCTCCCTCTTTATCTCTATTACAGAAGGACATGCCAGTGGGTGAAGTGATTAGGATACAGTGCATGGAGGAGGTGACTTGGCGCTCTAGGGATATATTTATTTATAGTTTCTCCCCTATGTACTTTATATTATGTTATATCTACTAGTTAGACTCTCATTGTATTGTCATTTGGGAACACTATTTTTAGTTATTGTATGGACCACGTTTATATCGAGGCTACTATCTGATTGGATTATTTTAAGCACTTATATTTTATTTCCTTCTACTATGAAATCTTATATTATAGAATGCTTTAAAATTATATTTGCCTCTATATCTTGTAAACCATACAAAACTTCTTGATACAATGCAAGTTCCAATGCCATTTTTGGGCTTTTGACCAGTGTGTCCGGAGGCATTGGTTGTTACAGTTGGTATCGGAGCAGGGTTTAGGCTTCCTTAGGGATTATAAGTGCATTTACTACTATCTAAGGAAAGCTGCTAATAATTACTAATCATAGATATGTGAGACGAGCAATCAAATTGGAAGTGATTCTGATGAAGCAGCTGAGGTTTCAGGCATGGATTTTCCAGTATGGTTCCAGCAGTCTCCTCAAGTAAGAGTCCATACTGAACTTTACCCTAATGGAAGTCCCATAGCACAAGCACAAGGTGCAGCCCAGCTCCTCCACCTGGTTTGGACTTTCCTAAGACATGTCGGGACTTCCATAGTCTATGTTGAATGAATTATTTTACGATCGAATCATTCGTTGATATGCAAGCATGGCAAAGGAATTATGATAAAATATTTGCTATGATGGGTGTGGAGGGCGTATAAAGAGAAAGTAGACATCGTCACTTGTAAGGAGAGGTCTTGAATCGGTGGGAGGTTGTTGTTGCTAAACAGATGAGGTTAGGATTAATTGGACTGATTTTAAGAGGCACTTTGAGACTAAGTTTATATATCAGAGTTTGAATAGAGGGCGGAGCTAGAGAAGTTCATCCATTTAGAGCAAGGAGACTGTGATGTTAAGGAATACGTCAACGAGTTCAATCAGCTAGCAAAGTATGGCTTAGACCTTACCAATCCACTAGTGAAAAAGGCGACAAAGTCTACTTAAGGGTTAAATACGTCTTCGAGGGATATTACTTTGAGCCATATACCTACCGGGGCTGCTTTTGAGAGCTTGGTTGAAATGGCATTGCTGAATTCAGTTGGGAAGGAAGAATTTAAGAAGACAGAGGGGGAACTAGTTCTACAGGATCACTGCAAAGGCGGAATAGGAGTTCAAGGTAAAATAAAAAAACCACGGTTTATGAATAAGAAGTGCCATGGTGATGGACATCAAAAAGAATTGCAAAACGAGTATTGCTAAGTTCAAATGCTACAACTGCAGCCAATTTAGGCACATAAGAAGGGAGTGTCTGATCGCACCTAAGACTTCTGCCAAAGTGGTTATAGCTTGTACACTTGATGATGTTCCTCGCTCAAGCACAGCCTCAACCGTGGGAAAGGAAAAGAAGATCATCATAGAAGGCGTGTTAACTCTCTCCGATTTATTTTTTCGCACTTATTTTAAGCAAGCTACTATATTAATTGCACTTGGAGACTAGTATAGTGCCCCTATTACAATGTCGAACCCTGTTGGAGGATTGATCAATTTATCCTTGATTTGCTAGGGTTAAAATAGTATTTTTGGATGTTGAATTCGATTGCGATGCTTTCATTTTAGGATTTTTTGGGTTTGGTTTAATACTAAGGATGGAATTGATGGCTATATATGGAGTAGTACTAGATTGTGATAGGAAGGTGGTTCGTTTGGGTACTTGTAGCAGGTGCAACTTGGAAGTTTATTACGATCATAAAAGTTCTATTTTGTTGAGTTACTTATATTCCCTAAACCTGCCGCATGTTTGTGACTTCCCGGAAATTTTTACTGAAGTTTCTAGTCTTTCTCCTCATCGGAAGATCTAATTTAAAATTAACTAGAAGAGAATGCTAAACCCATTGCCTTACCTTTTAGGAACATGGATCCTAAGGAAAGACACAAGCTTAATAAGCAAGCAAGTGAGTTATTGGAGAAGGGCTTTATTCAGAGAAATATTTCAGAATGGGGAGCACTTATTTTCTTTTCTACTAAAGCAGATGGCTCCTTAAGACTTTACATCGATTATTGTGAATTGAATAATCTCACAAAGAAGAATGGTATCCACTGCCACTAAAAGTTGATCTCTTTGATCAACTAATCAGAGCAAGGATATTCCCTCAGCTTGACTTAGCTATCGGATTCCACCAGTTGCACGTGGCTACGGATAACATTCAGAAAACTACTGGGGAGTTTAATGGATGTTTTGAGATGAAATTTCTCTCCAGGGTAGAGAAGGGAGTACAGTTGAAGAAGTTCATATTTGTTTTTATCTTATTAATCACGAGGGCATCACATAATTTTATTTTGGGTAGAAATTTAGATGAGTTACACTTAGACATTAACATAGTTATAGATTCTATAGTTGTATCAAACCCTGTTGGAGGATTGGCTGGTTTGTCTATGATAAGTAGGGGTCTGAAATTGTTTATTTTGAAGGTTGAGTTCGATTGTGATACTTTTGTCTTAGGATTTTTTGAGTTTGGTTTGATTTTAGGCATGGATGGCGACGTATGAGGAGATCCTAGATTGTGGTAGGGAGGTTGTTAGGGTGGGTGCTTGTAGTAGATGCAATCCAGAGGTTTATTACGATCCTAGATGTTCAGTTATGCTGAGTTACCTACATTCATTTGACCTATCACATAATGAGCTAGATTTTATACCTATAGTTAAAGACTATCCAGATGTCTTTTCAGAGATTATCGGTCTTCCACCCTAGAGAGAGATTGAGTCCCAAATTTATCTAAAGGAGAATGCAAGACTGTTGCCTTACCCTTGAGGCACATAGCTCCTCAAGGTAGATGCGAGTTGAACGAGCAAGTGAATGAGCTATTGGAGAAGGGTTTCGTTATAAGGATCATTTTAGAGTAAGGAGCACTGGTTTTCTTTTCCACTAAGTTAGTTGGTTCCCTAAAGTTTTTGAGTCGATTATCGTGATCTGAATAAACTAACAAAAATGAATCGTTACCCACTACACTGCATAGACAATCTCTTTGATCAGTTGGTTGGAGCGTAGGTGTTCTCATTGCTTAACCTAGCTGCTGGATTCCATTAGCTGCATGTAGCCGAGGATAGTATTCATAAGATCGCTTGTCATAAACCCAATGGACTTTATGAGTGGTTAGTCTTGCCCTTTGGACTGACCAATGCACCCGCCCACTTTGTTGATCCGATGAGCCAAGTTTTTAGAGGGTTGCTCAATAAGTTCGTTGTCATATTTGTGGATGACATTTTATTCTATTCAAGAAGTGAGGAGGAGTATGGGATGCATATAGAAGAAGTGCTCAATACACTCCGTGGCATAAATTGAAGGTAAAGTTTTCCAAATGCCACTTTTGGTGCAGTAGGTATGCTTTTTGGGACACCTCTCTGAGCGTGGGTTGGCGGTCAATCCTACTAAAGTTGCTGCAGCATAGAATTGGCATATGCGAAAGAATGTCATGGAAGTGAGGAGTTTCCTTGGTTTGGTGGGCTACAATAGGAAGTTCATTATGGGCTTCGCTAAAATTTCTGCCCCTCTGACCCACCTCATCGAGAAGAATTTGGTTTTCTCACAGGACACAAAGTATAAGAAGCTTTCATTAAGCTGAAGGAGTCACTAACTAGTGCACATGTTCTAGTACTACTTGGTGGTACTAAGGCATTCACAATGTACACCGATGCTTGCGGTACGAGATTGGGTGCAGTGTTGAAGTAGGAGAGGAGAGTGGCGAGCTATGCTAGTTGGTAATTGAAAGTTCACAAGAAAAACTATCCTACCCATGATCTTGAGTTGGCAGTTATTGTCTTCGCACTCAAGTCATAGAGACAATATCTATTAGGAGAGCAATTTGAGCTGTAAACGGATTATAAGTCTTTGAAGTTTTTATCCCAGAAGGATATAAATTTAAGGCAGCAGAGGTGGATAGAGTTTTTGTCATCGTATGACATCGATATCTCCTACACTCCAAGCAATGACAATGTTGCAGCCAATGGCTTGAATTGGAAGCATGCAGTATTGAGTCCTATGTTAGTAGATTGAAAGCACTTGGAGTTCATTTCTACATTTGCTCTCCAACCATCATCAGACATCAATCTAGGATTTTTAATAGCTTTGGGTGTGCAACCTAGACTTATCGATCGCTTTGGGTTAACTAAGAAGCAAGATAAGGAGATATTGGATCATTTCAAGAGGCTTAGTAGAGGAAACCAGTCATGTTGTTTGAGGTGTTATTCCGTTGACTCGAAAGGGTGGTTACAAAGAGATGATATACTATGTTTCCCCTTATTATGGATTTGATTGATATGGTACTAGCCGAGTCTCATCATTTTAGGATAACCATTCATCTCGATGGAGACAAAATGTACCACGACAGTAAGAGAGTATGTGGCCAGAGAGTAAAGGCTGAACAAAAGAAACCGGGTGGATTGTTATAGTCGTTGGATATTCCATGGTGGAAGCAAAAGAGTATTTCTATGAATTTCATCGATGGACTACCTAGGAGTAGGAAGGAGAATGAGAGTTTTGGGTCATAGTCGACCGACTGACCAAATGTGCTCATTTCGTTCTAGTTAGGAGTACAAGGATTGGTGCATCTTTAGCGACACTATACATGAGGGAGATAGTTAGGTTACATGTAATTCCTCCTAGCATCATTAACGATCAAGATCTACTTTTCATCGGTGAGTTTTGAAGGAGTCTTTAGGAGACGTTTGGCACTAAGTTGAGTCTGAGTACCACTTATATCCCACAGATGGAAGGACGGACGGAGAGGGTGAACTGGGTATTAGAGGACCTATTGCAAATGTGTATCTTAGATTTCAGAGTTTCTTGGGAGGATCACTTGCCAGCGGTGGAGTTTACTTATAATAACAGCTAGTGAGCGAGTGTTAGGATGACATCGTTTAAGGCATTATACATGAGGCCTTGTAGATCACCGTCCTGTTAGTAGGACACTAAAGATTGGAATATTCTTAGATTAGATACGGTGAGGGATTAAAGAAGGTAGACTTGATCCATAGGAAGATGAAAACCGCACAGGATAGACATAAGATTATGCTGACATGAGACTCACAGAGTTGGAGTTTGTAGTGTGCAACATGGTTTTTGTGATGTCTCACCATTTAGGCTTGTCATGATATTTGGTAGTTCTAAAAAGTTAGCACCATGGTTTGTAGGGCCTTTTCAGATCACTGGTTGAGTAGGAAGTTAGCTTATAGAGTGAAGCTTCCTGAGAAGTTAGCGGGAGTACACGACATTTTTCCAAGTGTCACATTTGTAGAAGTGTCTACACGAGGTGGCAACTACAGTTGAGCCAAGTTAGTTAGAAAAGGTGGAGATAGAGAAAGAGTCACTTGTTCATCAGGCACCCAATCGTATTCTTGAGAATGGTATAAAATGACTCTGCATTAAAATTATCAAGCTTGTTTAGGTCCAATGAGGAGATGATCCAACGGAGAGTACATAGGAACCTAAAGAGAAGATCCAAGCTACCCATCAGAACACTTTTTTGGTACATTTCCATTTTAGTTAAATAGTATAAACTACTTATGATTTATGTTCTAGCTTGTTATACCCCATTGGTAGAGACAGTTAGATGCTAGGATTGGTTGCGAACGTATCATTAGGACATGTTTTGGATAATGGATGCTAATGGATGTATTATTAGATCGATCTTTTCACACTTAGGCAAATATATTTTTGAGTTAGCATACACTAAACCATCACTTGTTCTATTTTACTGAGTTATATGCATATGATTGTTGCATATGGATTGAATGGTTACACAAATATATAGAATTGCTAGTATGTTTTCATTAGATGTTGCATACATTTTGGGTACATGGCATAAGCACGTGCATCAAAGGAGATTGACTAGATTATGAGACTACCTAATCTTTGCAGTGGTATAGGTTCATATGCATTCCATACATATTTGAACATATTACGTTAGAATTTTAACTAAGGACAATGATTTCCAGTGGTTAATGGATGAGCAAATGGTTGTAATTATTGATTTTTGTACTTATGAGTTACATTTTTTTTCCTGTTCTTAGAGGTTTTAGGGACAAAATCTTTTTAAATGGAAAGAATGTAACATCCTAAAAATTTAACTGGAAATTTAAATAAAAGAATTGAATATAAATATAATAAGGGAAAAAATGAGATTTTTACAAATGTCTAAATCTGGCTATGAAATTAGCACCATTGCTTCTACAGTAATTTTCTAGACAATTTTCATATATAATGTTTTGAAATCGGAGGTACTATGAAAAAGTTAATGTTTGAAAATTTGGAATTGAAATTAATTAAATAACTAATTTAGGAAAGAAATATTATAAACAAAGTAAGTTCCACCAGTCGACCCATGGCCTTGACCAGTCGGCTCCTAGGGATCGATTGCTTTAAGGCCAATAGTCGACCGATCATCGATATCAGGCTCGGGTTTTGCATGGCTGAACGACTCATATTTTATAATATTGAATCTAATGGTTGAGATTAGTTTCCACCCCTATAAATAAAACCCTAAGCTAAATATTAGAGCCCTAATTTATTAACAATACATCCACACACTATCAAAATTTTCTTTCTCCTTAAATCAAAGTTACTTGAAACCAAATTAAGATTAAATTAGTGAAATTGAAGAAAAGATTAAATCGAAGAAAATCAAGAGGAGATATGCAACAAGTAGAGGAGATTCTTAGCATATTATGGTGGGGTTAGCTTGTTTTTAGGTGAGTGGGTTCATGATTAATAAGATGATTTACATGTGATTAATTTTATTATATCCTATTTGATATGTAATTATTTTAAATTAAACTAGAAACACTATTTATTTAGATTGAGAATTTAATAGGGATTATAACCTATATGAATATGATTCCTTTCTATCAATCTAGATCAGGTCAATGTAAATCTATTAGAAAAGAATTGATTCAAGTTTAATACACCCTTTTTGTCAAATTAAATATAAATTAATGCTAAACCTAAGTTAAGTTGATTTCTTACAACTGAATGTACTATAAATGAAATTTGGGCGATTATGCATTGTAGATAAATAAATTTGGGTTCATTATATGTGACGTCCGTCCTACGCCACCGGTACCCAATACAACTAAATATTGCGCTGTTGTGATGCCTGACCATATAGTACTATCATCAAGGGTTGAAAGAAAAGAAACAACTCACAAAAAATTCTGTATATCTCACAACTCATAGAATAAAATATAATATACGTCATAGACATAAAATAGGAGAGACAATAACAACTAAGTGAACCAAATATTAGAGCACAGATCCACAGAGTTATACAACAAGTAATAGAGTTTATACAAAATGAAAAAAATCAAATAACTATCTCATTGCAATAGTAATAAGCAGAAACTATCAAGGCTCCATAGTTTTGCATAATGGATTAAGCATGGAAATCCATATATAATGCGAATAGCTCCATCCAGCTCATCTTTTGCATAGCTACCGCGTCGCACCTAGACCTGCTATCTAGTCTACTCATTTAAGAGTACCTAAGGTAACAAGAAGTAAAACATAAAAACTCAGGTCAGACAACAGTCTAGTGTGAGCTGTAAATGAATCTCAAAATACTATACAAGTCGATATAGTAAGGAACAAGGGTATACGAACCATACCAGATCTGTCCATGCAACCAAAGACTTCACACATAACGACTTAATATGCTACTCTACAAACATCATAAAGGTATACTGCAAACTAAGTATAATGATGGAAGTCCAGATATCCTTATTCCCGGTACCTATTTCCAGTAACATCATGAGAGTGATAGACGATGGAAGAAAACAATCATAGCATGCATCAAACAATCATCACTATCACTCAACGTATTCTAGATATATAATAACTCCCATGGCCTTTCCCATATCGGGGACTGATGGAAATCCTAGTTTTCAGTGTACTTCCCTTTAGCTCAAAGCTGATAGTAGACCCAAATCCAGTGGTTCAGGGCATATGGATCGAAACAAGCGACCTGGGGTAGTCAAACAAAGTACCCATGGGCGTCACTACAATACCCCTACTTTCGAGTACATCAGAAAACACTCCGTGTATCAACGATCCCTTAGCACGCATATTCGACTCCTTTCTTGCTCTATCTTGTTTCCATTATCCTCAACGAATCATTCCACATTCCTTCAACCCATGATAGAACTATTCCCCATTCTGTCCACAGGTCATCCTTCCTAGAACCTGCCCTTTGTGGACGACTATTCTCATGACTTCTTTCAACATCAAGCCACCATGATCAGAACCTAACTCCATTCACCATTGAGTTGCCATCACTGAAGTCACGAAGCTATCATTGTGCTACTACATTAGCATGAAACCCCAAGTGAACAAACATGCACCTTCAGCATGACCTGCAAAGCCTAAGCTTCCCCTTTTGGAAGTTTCACCCTGATCCAACAAAACCAGACCTCTTATTACCGACCAAACCTATCGGTGCCAAATGCTACACTTAGACAAATTCTAGAAAAGTTTCTTCCTTCTCTTCCAGAGCTCTATCTTCTAAGTGCTTAGACTCCAACTACTACTCACAAAAGCTCTCGGCATCAACCCCAAGCCCAAAATGCTAACTCCAAAAGCTCTTGGTATTAACTACAGAAGCTCTCGGTGCTTGGTCCAATACTTAGCCAAAATTTTAGCATTTGACTTCCACTCACCACCCCTAGCCTTTACTTAAAGAACCAAACTTCAATAAAGTGTTTTCCCCTAATAAAAAGCTTTCGGTATCGAATGAAAGCTACTTAGCTCCAATTTTGGTGTGACTTAAATCCTGGGCTCCTTCCATCCTCAAAAGCCCCTCCTCCAAGTTTCATCCAACTCCGACCAACCTTGCCTCAGTTTGTCGAATTTGGTAACCTCTTCCCTAACTAACTAAAAGCACTAGCAAACCATATCAAAGCAAAACATACAAACATGGAATATCATACCTATACATCCATTCATACATGCAATACATAAAAACATGACAATCAAGCAAATCCTAACCTAAATCTAACTGTTACACTAGCGTACAAATATGAACAAAATGGATTGGAAAATCCGTTAAAAAACAATTTTAAAACCTTTAAATTTCAACCATAAACATGTATTAAAATGCGATTAAAGTTAGAAAATGTTTTAGGATTAAATCATGCACAAAACATCATTTTTAACTATATAAACGTGCATAGTAGAGCGAGAGGTCAAGAACCACTCACCAAATACTAAAAAAACCAATTTCTCCCCTTAGATTGACGCGAAAAACAAAGCCGAGGAATGAAAAATGATAATCTCAATTTCATTTATGCTAATTACCCCTATAATTATGACTTAGTCTAAGATCAGTAAGGAAAAGGAAGGATTTTTGATGAAATTAGGACCAATGGAGTTTTAAACCTATTTTGGGGAAGAGGGAAATGTCTTAGATCTATCTCAATAGCCTTCCATTAGCACATTTTTTGAGACGGGTAAATGGATCTAAGTATGAGCTTAGTTAATTATCCATTAATGCAGGCCAGTAGGAGCCAAAATACAGCTATAGCTTTCAAATGCTAAGTCCTATTTTGTATTAGGACCACTCTACGGAATGGAAAACCATCATCCTGAAGCAATGAGAGTAGTTTAAGGCCTTAATTCGACCCTTATAATAAGTTATATTTAATACATGATTTTCGGGGTCAAAATCGTCACATAGATTTTTCGTAAAAATCATAGATGTGGAAAATGTCCCTAAGAATCATTTTTCAAAATTCTAGAGTTCTACGACATCATATGAATAGAATAAAAATATTTTACGGATTAAAAAAATGTAGGATGTTACACTCTTCCCCTTTAGGAATTTCGCCCTTGAAATCCCTAAATAAGATAAAACAAAGTCAAACATAGTTACCTTGCAAGTCTAATAATTATATGCAACCATCAAACATGGCAACAAACAAAGTAGGTAAGCCTATCCGCGCATGCAAGATACTAAACTACCCTATATGATATCAAAGGTGAAAGTAAATACCATAAATAGTAGACCATACCATACAGAGAGCTATGGATGTGGCCCTCATGCTCTTCTTGGTTTCCCATATGCAGTTGCCTTCACTTTCACCAATTGAACCTTCATTAACTCAACTGTCTTCCTTCTATGTTGTTTCTATTGCGTTTGGCAATACAAATCAGCCTATGAGGTCTCGAAGCTTCTAGTTCAATCTTGATATCATCAAGTTGATCTAGTGCAATCGCCATTCCTGAGTAATGCACAAACTTCCACAGGTGAGAAACGAGGAAGACGTTGTGCACACTCGCCATATTCTGAGGTAAGTCGATCGTATATGCTAGGTTCCTAATCCTTTCTACTATCAGAAAAGGACCTACAAATCTCGAAGCCAACTCCCCCTTACTACTGATTTGAATAACATTCTTCAGGAAAGAAATCTTCACAAACACCATATTGTTGACAGAAAATTCTAAATCTCTACTTGTTCTATCAACATTACTCTTTTGTCCGTTTTGAGCAGCATTCATTCGTTAATAAATAATCTCTATCATCTTCGAGGTTTCTTTAATCGTGTATGGCCCAAGTATCACCTTTTTTCCTACTTTCTGCTAACATGAAGGAACGTTCACGGTCGTCCATACAATGCTTTATCTAGTGTCATACAGATACTAGATTTCTAGTTGTTGTATGCGAACTCCACCAAATGCAAGTGATCATTACACGAGTCTCAAAAATCAAGAATGCAAGCTCGTAGGAGATCCTCTAATATACAATTCACTCTCTTGATCTTCCCATTCTTTAGCCAGTGATAAGCTATACTTAGGTGTAGCTCGGTCCCAAACACCTCTTGTATGATTTCCCAAGACCCACTAATGAACAACGGGTCTCGGTCTCTCACGATGTCCTTTGGCACACCATGGAATCGTACAACCCATTTTACATATAACTCAACCAGCTTGGCTACCATTCTGCTTAAATTGACGGGTATAAATCTAGAGCTCTTGGTCAATTGATCGACTATGACCCAAATGCTATTGTACCTTGCACGAGTCCTTAGCAGTCCATTAATAAAATCCATTGGTACTTACTCCCACTTCCATTCGGGAACTTCAAGCGATTGCAGCAATCCACTTGGTTTTCTCTGCTCTGCCTTCACCAGCTAGCGGTTCATACACTTCGAGATGAATGTCCCAATATCCTTTTTAATCTCTTTCCAATATTAAATCGGTTTTATTTCACGGCACATCTTATTAACACCTAGATGTATAGTTAACCTAGAAAGGTGGCACTCTCGTAGCACCTCGTCTTGCAATCCATTAACACCGGGGACAAAAAATCTCCCATCCTTACGAAGCTAACCTTCTCGGTCGAGTATGTATTGCTTCATATCTTCATACTTTACCCCTTATTCTGTTTCCCCATGATCTCTGCTAGTCTTGTATTTTGCCTCTTACTAGTATCGATCTGCTCAATCAAAGTAGGTCTTATTATCAAACTTGCCAACATCTCTGGCTCTAACTCACAATGAGGTCTGAAGTCATAACTAGCAATATACTCCAACTGTTTCCACTCCAAGAACATCACTCCCAAACTGGCATGTCTTCAACTTAATGCATCGACGACCACATTTCCCTTACAAGGCGTATAAGAAATGTCAAAGTCATAGGAGGCTAAAAACTCCAACCATGACTGCTGGTGAAGGTTGAGATCCTTCTGGAAGAAAACGTACTTCATGGATTTGTGGTTCGTGAATAGCTCGAACGTTTCTCTTAATAAGTAGCACCTCCAAAACTATAAAGCAAACACTACCGTTGCCAACTCCAAATCATGAGTCAGATACTTCCTCTCGTGTGGCTTGAGTTGTCAACTAGCATATGCAAAAACATTCCCTTTCTACATCAATACCACACCAAATCCAGTACCACAAGCATCTATGTATACTGTCAGCTCCTCATTCCCGCTCAAAATGGTCAATACTAGTGCACCTATCAACCTCTCCTTCGGGCTCACAAACGAATACTCACACTTCGCATCTTAAACAAAATTATGATTCTTCTTTGTCTAATTAGTTAATGGTGCCGGTACCTTCAAGAAGTCCTTAATAAAATGTTTTTGATATCCTGCCAATCCTACGAAGCTCCTTACATCCGTAGCATTCTTGGGCTGGCTCCAATCCTAAACCGCTGCCCCTTCGGCAAGATCTACTGTGATGCCTTGCTCAGATATGACATGACTCAAGAATCTCACTTCCCTTCTCCAAAAGTGACATTTCAAAAACTCCTCTTTTAACTTGTGCCTCTTCAAAACTTCAAACATAATCCTCTAGTGCATCTCGTGTTCCTCCTTTATCCTAGAATAGATTAAAATATCATCCACAAACACAAGCATGAACTTATTTAGCTGATCCCTGAAGAAGTAGTTTA
Organism: Allium cepa; assembly: GCA_030765085.1. Taxonomy (NCBI): domain Eukaryota; kingdom Viridiplantae; phylum Streptophyta; class Magnoliopsida; order Asparagales; family Amaryllidaceae; genus Allium; species Allium cepa. Next base: position 686,173,903 of record CM060939.1, on the reverse strand, counting down.
TAAGATCAACAACGTATATCGGAGCGTTGGTTTGCCCGAACGGCATAATCAACTACTCATAGAAACACAATGGCATATGAAACGCGGTGATCATCACACTCTCCTTCGCTAATCTTGACTTATCAAATCCCATCGCCAAATTTAATTAGGGGAACACCTTCGCGTCATGGAGCTAACCTGGAGCTAATCGAACAAGTCATCAATACGTGGAAGTAGATATTTGTTCTTCTTTGTCACTTTATTTAGCTCACGGTAATCTACAGACAACTTTAGAGAACTATCTGCCTTAGTAGCGAATACTACAAGTGCACCCTACTTAGATATACTCCTACGAACGAACCCTCTGTTCAACATGTCATTTACTCACACCTCCTTCTACTTTTGCTCTCTAGTGTCATATGCCTCAAAGACATATATACCTGTCTGTCATCCTTTGCTAAGTCTATATGAAACTCAATCTCTTGGTGCGACGGTAATCCAACCACCTCCTCAAACACATACGGAAACTTTCTGATGATAGGCATAAATAACAACCCATCCTATGGAACCTCAAGCGAATATAGAAAGTAACCATAACCTATCTTCCTCCTGCATGTAGCCATCACTACTGTCCGCCCCTCCACAGCTTCGATCGTCGCCAGCAGCTTCTCACAATCTATTACCACTAAATACTTCCTTAGCCAATATATCCCTAAGATAATATTGAACTTAATAAAATTCGAAACAAAGCAATCACTAACAAAAGAGAATCCATGACTCGATAAGGTCAAGCCACGACAAACCATGCATGGGCTAGTGGAGCCTCCAACGTGGTTTGTCACAATCAAGGATCGGTCAAATATTTTGGTTTTCAATCCTAATCTATCTTCTAGGTCACTAGATATAAAGGAATGTGAAGACCTGCATCAAATAAAACATGTATAACAACATCATAAATGAAAAGAAGACCTTGAATAACAATGCTCTTCTCCCTTACTTTCGCCGACGGAGCACTAGAAAGTTGGAACAACGTCTAAAGCATATGTCTTCATAACTTATTTCTACTATGTTGGTTCTGGACAACATTTCTACATATGTCTGAACTTTCAGCAGTTGTAACACTTCTTCTTTCCATCGACTTTGCAGTATCTAATCAGATGACCCATATCTCCATAACCATAACATACGAGTTCCCATTTAGCCTTTTGAGCATTCCTTCCCTAGGATTGCTTCCTATTTCCTTTCCATTTCTTCTTGCCTCCACCTTTTTATTGCGGCTTTGGATCTTCCTTAGCAACAACAGTTGATCTGCCCTTAGCGTATAAACTCTCCTGGTGAAGGGCTTTCTCAATAAGCCTCTCAAATGGCTTATTGATAACTCCTCAACTTCTCTCCTAAATAGTCATCCAAACCCATCAAAAATTTCTCTTTCTTCTTCAATGGAGTGTCGATAAAAGACATCCCATACTTCGATAAAGCATTGAATGTAGCAATATATTCGGAAACAAATATATCTCCTTACTTTAGATCAACGAATCTCCTGAATAGCACCAACTTCTAGATAGCCGAAACGAACTTCTTCTCAAAGTTAGCCTTTCACTGGTCTTAAGTGAACTGATCCTCAGGTGTAGCAATATTAACGGCATTCCACCAGTTCATGGCCCGCCATTGAAGTTGTCTACAGGCCAGCTTCCTTTTTATGGCAACATCTATTTCCATGTCACTAAAATACATTCATAGGTTTCTAAGTAATCCTACACTTTTGATGGATGGCTTTGTTTCAAGGAATGGTTTTGCCTTCCAAGGTGGAGTAAATGTCACATAGCTTGGCAAAGTCGGCCTTTGGCGCCTGCACTTAAGCACACCACTAACAACAACATTCGAAGCAGCCACTTGAGCATTTTGCAGCATGTTTGCCATCATTGCGTTGAACATTGCCTGCAAGTCAGGGTTAGCAGCCCTCGAACCCGTTTCTTACTCAACTCTGAAAATTGAGTTCCTCACAGTATTTCTTATTTGCTGGATCATTCTCGATCTGCAACAAGAATTATCAGTCTCTTAAAAAGAAAATTACGTCGATGGTACTTGTGTGCATGCGATTTATATACTATATTTACTATTTAGTTTTGAAAACCAAAATATATAATAAGTACCACACTCTCATACACACACACACATACTCTCGATCCAATCTAGGGTGATAACGCCTCCTTTATCTCTACTAGACCATGGTATCAACTTAGGTTAGTCATGTAACCTAAGCTCTGATATGAAATGTGAAGTCCGCCCTATACTACCGACACCTAATACAACTAAATAGTGCACTACTACAGTGCATGTCCGATGTAGGACGATCATCAAGGGTTAAAAGAAAAGAAACAACTCACAGAACATATTGTATATATCACAGCGTATGGAATAAAATATAATATACATCACAGATATAAAACAGGAGAGACAGTAACAACTAAGTGAACCAAATATCAGAGAATAGATCCATAGAGTTATACAACAAAGTAATAGAGTTCTTACAAAATGGAAATAGACTCAAACAATTGTCTCATAGCAATATTAATAAGAAGAAACTGTCAAGGCTCCATAAGGTTGCACAATGAAATATGCATATAAATCCATATAGAGTACAAGATAGCTCCATCTTGTTGATCCTTTGCACAACTACTGCATCGCACTAGACCTGCTAGCTAGTCTACATATTTAAGGTGTTAACACAAAAATTGGTCACTAACACCCTTAAGAGAGATTGTGTAGAGAGATTAAAGAAGAAAGTAAATTCAAATAGAGAACAATATGCTAATTAAATGCAGGAAACAAGAACACCAGATTTATAGTGGTTCGGCGTAACTTCCTACATCCACTTTGAGGTTAATCTTTATTGGTTTTCTTAACAATCGATTACAGATACAATCCGTACACCAACTACTTAAATACAATTGTTAAGAAAAGAAGATAAGTCTTGAATGAGTCTTCACTGCGGCAGAGTCTCCCCGGTGTTCTCCAAAAAAGGTCCCTTTCACTGTGCCCCTGCCTCTCTATTTATAGACGAAGATGGGTTGGACTTCCCTGATGGGCCTAGTAGCAAGATATCTCAGTCCAAAATGAATGGCTTCTGTGTGTCGAGCCACAAATGCCGAGCGGCAAATGCCGAGCCATGTCTCTAAGCCGAACGAGGCAGTATGTTGTGTGAAATGTGTAGGCCGAATGAGATCCGATGCTGAAAAAGGGGAGATGCCGAACGACATGCTCATGCCTAGCGAGGCCGAGTGCCGAACGGGGCTGGAATGCCGAACAAGGCTGGAATACCGAACGAGGCATAAATGTCGAACAAGGTATGAATATCGAACGAGGCTGAATGCCGGTCGAGACTGAATGCCGAACGAGGCTGAATGCCGGTCGAGGCTTGAATGCAGGACGAGGATGAATGTCGGTCGAGGCCTGAATGCTGAACGAGGCTGAATGCCGGTCGAGGCTTGAATGCCGGTCGAGGCTTGAATGCCAGACGAGGCTGAATACCGGTCAAGGCTTGAATGCCGGTCGAGGCTGAATGCCGAGCGACCCAGTTGTGCCGAACGAGAACGCCGTGCCGAACAGCCCTGGATCCCGAACAGTGCACAAATGTCGTGTCTCTAATTACCTGGTCAAACCTCCAGGTAACACTTGCCCCCCAAAGTGCATCATGTGGTCGAACATGATGCGCTTTGAATCACGAGTCCTCCGTGTTTTGCTTCGAGTCTTGGCTTAGTCTCCCCGATAGTATTTTTCCCTGAATGCCAAATGATGCATTGTATGTCGAGCGGCATGATAATGCCGAACGACATAATGCCGAACGAGGGGTGTGCATTGGCCGGTTCTACCGATCACGGCCCATTCAACTTCCCCTCTCTCTATTTAAGCCGGTACTCCTTCTCCTTTTTCTTTTTTACTTCTACTTTTCAGAAATTACGAACTCGACTCCCAACAGACTTCAGCAAACTACCTACCCTTCCTTCCCCAAACTCCATACGTTGCCTCATCTCCTACTTTAGAATCTCCTCAAGTTTCAACTCGTTCTTTAGGTAACGACCTTTCTTCTAAACACTACACCCCGAACAAGAAACCTAGCATGAGATTCGAGCTCGTGAATCTTCGTAAAATCGAGGTCGTTAGGAATCATGTGGAACAGGAATTGAGGGTGAGGCGTTGTTGTTTAGAGGAGTTTAAGGCTAGGCGGAGTTGGAGGAGAGAAGTGGACATTGGAGGTACTTGAAGGAGAGAGGTGGTGGAAGAAGTAACGTTGTGGCTCGGCATGACCTCCTTATGTCGAGCGATGGAGGGAAGTACGGGAGTAGAAATGGAGTTATGGTTTAATGCGTCGAGCGATACGGCTCAGCACAGCCACGGCTCGACATACTTTCTTTATGTCGATCGATATTAGAGGGAAAGGCAGAAAAGAAGTAGTAATTAGGTAGAATGCCGAGCGACATGGCTCAGTATAACTTGTCTAAGGACTTGGCCATGCCGGTCGGTAGGGACGGAGGGAAGGAGTAAAAGTGGCGCTAAGGACAGAATGCTGAACGATGCGGCTCGGCACGAGCACGGTTTGACATGATTTGTTGCATGCCGAACGGTGAAGAGGAAGAGTTGGAAAGTGGCGTGCCGAACGGTGTGGCTCGGCATGTCTTGCTGCATGCCGAACAGTAATAATGAATGGTAGGTGAGTGTTTGTTGTTGGGGGCAGAATGCCGAGCGAGGTGGCTCGGCATGATTGTGGTTCGACATACCTAGTTGAATGCTGAACGATGAAGTGGTTAGGTGGGAGGGTTGAACAGCAATACCAGTCGAACCTAATGCATAATTGACTAAATACATACTTTATGCCTGAACATAGGATAATGAACAAGGACAGACTCAAACAACAAAGCATATCGGACAATCCGGACTGATGAATCCCGTGTTTGAACAACTGACAATTTGGACTTTAACTTGTTTAATAGTTAATAACCTTTCAAATGCAGTGACGATGACGAGTTCAAAACATAAACCGTCTTACGACAATCTTTCGTAGACGGTCAACGATGACAGTCTTCGAAGACAACAATTCGAAGCTTAGACTTATTTAATCAATCCAGTGTCTTTTCACTGCCCGTCACTTACATTTGAATGATCGCACTAGTTCACACACCACACGGGGGGAATATTTATATTGTTAAGTCTAATGTCGATTGTTTTTCAAGTATAGTTCAAACAGGTGCCTTGTCAGATTCAATCTTCATTAGAGATGTCTAGGAAATCAAACTCTGCTATGATCTCCGACAGACCTAGGCCATCCTCTCGACAAGAAGTTGTAGGAACTTCAAATCCATCAACTATCCCTTCTCAAGACTTACCGAGCCCTGCGACTGCATCTGTCGACTTAGCTCCCGACGCTTTGGAGGCAGCTATTTTCTTAGATGACCTAATCGATTCACAGGCCTCAAAGATTAATGAAAGTACACTTCGTGGATATGCTCTGTCCATGGAATCCTCTTCGACAATGTGTTAGTTCCGTCGAGGCGTGATCGTCCGCACATTTCCCCAATCAGATACACAGCTTGTAACCGATTTATGTGCTGGGTTGGTAGCGTGCCATCATTCAACTCTTTTCTTCGAGACATGTTGCAGTATATCGAGATTGCCCCCTCGCAACTGCATCCGAACAGCCACGCATTCATATACGGCACTTGCATCCTCTTCATGAGTGTTCTCTTCAGGCTTTCGACTCCGGGTGATATCCGATACATCTATCGCATCAAGAGACGGACGGATATCCCATCTTTTATGTTTCTCGAGCCGCATAACAAATGTTAAATCTTAACTGGGGCATGGAGCAAGTTTGCCCAGTACAAATAAGAGTGGTTCTATATGCGCTGTTCCCCCGGCTTTGCGAGGAGATAGGTGTAAGGATGTAAGTCTTTTTCCTGGACCAATACTCATGTTTGGTCGAAGATGCACTCTGTCTAATTCTCTTTCCATCTTTTCAGTATTAACCCATGTCCCAAAGGCCCTGGATATTCCGAAGCTGTCGAGGCTATCCGAGCCATTCCCGTCGAGGACCGGGACATCAGAACTCTCATGTCGAATGAGTCACTTACAAAATTTAGGTTACTGGTGGAAGGTCGTTAGATAAGCCTTCCGAGGGGGCAAAGGAAAGAAGAAGGTTGGGTCCTCAGCACATAACGCCTCTGAGACGCTAGAGGAGGGGGAGATTGAAGAAACCAAAACGCCCGAAGTACAGGGCGGAAATGTTAGTCCATCTTGGGACCCCATAGTCGAAGTTCACGACATTGAAACGACGCCTTCCCCTTCGAAGGGGAAGAAGAAACTGACATACAAGTTGAGGAAGAAAACAGTCGGCGGAACTTCTAAACCCACCCTCGTTCCAACGAAGAAAGAAGCTTCCTCGCAGCATTTGGAAAGTTCTCTGAAAGGCCTGTCGAACCTCTCCATACTCGAAGATCTGCTCAATTACGATTTCGACGATCCAGAGGCCCTTAAGCTTTATTCGCCCGCAAGACACGATACAAGTGCTCAAGCCCCAAACCATGGAGAAAAAACTCCTATTAGTAAAGAAACTGGTCCGTCGGGGGAAACTCTAGGACACACACTAACATATGCACTTCACCCCGCATTGAACTTTCTATCATCACTCTACTATTTTCTAACTCGACATTATTTGAATTCTATGTAGGTGACATGGGGCGCATACATGGACTGGACCGCCTTCGTGGTTCATCGATTTTCCACCAATCCGGCAAGGATTCGGGTTCCGGCAAACGTCGAGATAGAGACGACTCCGGTGATCGTGACTACCACCGTCGGGAATCGTCCTACCGGAGAAAATCTTACAGTCAATCCTCCTACTCTCATAATCCTCCTTCTCAACCAGAGCAAAGAAAAGAGAAACCTGTACATATGGGGTCTCAGCCTGAGGCACATCGGGACCAACACTCCGATTCATCAAGTAGCAGGTAGTCTCGAGATCCCCATAGAACGCCTGCGGTCTTTGAGGAGACTCCTCTTGCTCCCGTATCTAATCCAACGGTTGTTGAACGACTTGTTGAGCTTAAAGCCTCATTTCCGAAGATATGCTTCGATGGCTTAAAGTTTCTTTCGACGATTCACCATATTCTAGGGCATGTCAAGAAAAGTGCCATTGCTTGCAGTAATGATGTCTATATACAACATGATGCGTTCGTGCACTTAGCCGAGAAAGTTTCATAAGTTTCCATAGAGCGTCAGCATGAGATAGATCGCCTGAAGCTTGAGGCTATCCATGATAAAGACATTATTAAAGCTCAGGACAAAGAGCTTGCTTCTTATAAGTCTCAGCTTGAAGCAGCCCAGCAGAGCACTAAAGACACTGCCGAGGTCGTTGCTTTAGAGAAGGACTCAGTGCAGAAAGAGAGGGATGCATTTGGCCTCCGAGTCAAAGAACTAGAGGAGCAACTCCGCAAAGAAAGAGAAGAGAAGATCGCCGCCCAAGAAGAGTCGCAACGATATTACAACAAAATCGTTGCTACACGACTCCTAAAGGCGAAGCTTGATGATGAACTTTCTAAAATCAGGATGCTAGAAGATGAAGCCCGTGAAGAGGGCAAGAAAATAGCATTTGCGGAGGCTGACTCCCGCCTTGAGGCGGCTAAAGAAGCTGGTAGGGAGGAGGTCAAAAGCATGTTCGACCCACTGATTGCAGAATTCAATGCCCACGTTCTCATGCACCGAGACTTAACTTTTCTGGGTGAGGGCTACCTCGAATCCTTAGCTGAGGCGTGGGAGACTTTAACAAAAATCAGGAAGGTCGAACTTGGCACCGAGGAGGTCGATGAAGATGCTTTGATAAAAGAATTTATTAAGGGAAACGAGCCTTCAGACCTGTCTGCGGCGAAAGCTCTTTATCGCAAAGGCTCCCCCTCAATGAAAGGGAAAGACGTTATTGCCGGTCCATCCGGGATCGAGTCTCCAACTCATGCGCCTACTCAATCGGCCGATACTTGATCCATTTGAGCAGCATATTGGTTATGACCTAGAGGACCCTAGCCTCGGTGTTCACATTCTCTCTCCCATTCCAGAGGGTGAAACCTCTTGGACGGCCGAGAGCCAGCCAGAACCCGTTAGTTCACTTTAACATTCCAAAAGTCATCATTTCTCAGTGGGGCTATTGTATTCTAATGCTCTTTTTTCATGATTTTGTGCAGGAAATACTGATCCCGAGCCCACTTCGAGGAGCGACGTTGCCAAGGAGGTAAAGGAAAAAAAAAGTGAGGCTACTCACGCAGGGGAGGCTCTCGGTCCAGATGCTCAAGTGATCGGAGCGCTTGATGAGGATAAGTCCGAGACTTCCTCTCCCATTGATGGGAGTTATGAAATCGAAATTACAGGCGCCTCTAAACATACATCTAAACTGAGATGAAGGAGCAGCTTGAGAAGGAGAAGAAAAAGACAATAGAGATCAAAGTTGAGCCTCAAGTTGTGGATCTGGATGATCCTCTGAATAAGCCGTTGAAGGTCATCCTCCCTGGCGGGTCCAGGCCAATGGATGTTCCCCGTACTTCTTCAGTTATTACCTCCCCATCAAAGAAAATTACCAAGGGCAAAAGCACGGGAGAGGAGTCGTATGAGAAGAAGTCGAAGAAGTAATCGTTGCTCTCGTTCAACGAGAGTTAGTTTAGATGATGTAATTATTTTTATTTATTTTCGTAGTCCATGTAAATAAACTTTTGACTTCGAATTCTAGGGGAGTTGTAGTAGAGACTTACTTTTGAATAAATAAAGCCTAGTTATTTTGTCTTTCAAAAGACTTTTATCATTCAGCTTTCTGTGTGATTGTGGTCGAAACCCAAGCTATTGTGAGTTACATAAACTTCTCATTTTATCTTCATACAACTCTGAAATTCTTTGGAGTTGTTCATCCTGTATTCCTGCTTCAAACACTTAGAATATTTTTTAGTCCGTACGCCGGAGACTTGATGACGTCAAGTCATTCGTGTCCCGGTCCACACTCTGGGGACTTAGAGAATTTTAAGCCGCTTATACTCTGGTCCGCACTCAGGGGACTTAGAGTACTCCAGTCTGCACTCAGGGGACTTAGAAATTTTTAGTCGTTTATACTCTAGTCCGCACTTTGGGGACTCAGAGTACTCCAGTCCGCACTCTGGGGACTTGGAGATTTTGAGTCATTTATACTCTAGTCCGCACTCTGGGGACACAGAGTACTCCAGTCCGCACTCTGGGGACTTGGCGATTTTGAGTCATTTATACTCCAGTCCGCACTCTGGGGACACAGAGTACTCCAGTCCGCACTCTGGGGACTTGGGGATTTTGAGTCGTTTATACTCTGGTCCGCACTCTGGGGACTCAGAGTACTCCAGTCTGCACTCTGGGGACTTGAAGATTTTGAGTCATTTATACTCTGGTCTGCACTCTGGGGACTTAGAGATTTTGATTTGTTTATACTCTGGTCCGCATTCTGAGGACTTAGAGTACTCCAGTCCGCACTTTGGAGACTTGGATATTTTGAGTCGTTTATACTCTGGTCCGCACTCTGCGGACTCAGAGTACTCCAGTCCGCACTCTGGGGACTTTGAGATTTTGAGTCGTTTATACTCTGGTCCGCACTCTGGGGACTCAGAGTACTCCAGTCCGCACTCTAGGGACTTGGAGATTTTGAGTCATTTATACTCTGGTCCGCACTCTGCGGACTCAGAGTACTCCAGTCCGCACTCTAGGGACTTGGAGATTTTGAGTCGTTTATACTCTGGTCCGCACTTTGGGGACTCAGAGTACTCCAGTCCGCACTCTGGGAACTTGGAGATTTTGAGTCGTTTATACTCTGGGTCCGCACCCTGGGGACTTAGAGTACTCCAGTCTGCACTCTGGTGACTTGAAGATTTTGAGTCGTTTATACTCTGGTCCGTACTCTGGGGACTCAGAGTACTCCAGTCCGTACTCTATGGACTTGAAGATTTTGAGTCGTTTATACTCTGGTCCGTACTCTGGGGAATTGGAGATTTTTAGTCGTTTATACTCTGGTCCACACTCTGGGGACTTAGAGTACTCCAGTCCGCACTTTGGGAACTTGGAGATTTTGAGTCGTTTATACTCTGGTCCGCACTCTGGGGACTCAAAGTACTCCAATACGCACTCTAGAGACTTGGAAATTTTGAGTCGTTTATATTCTAGTCCGCACTCTGGAGACTCAGAGTACTCCCATCCGCACTCTAGAGACTTGGAGATTTTGAGTCGTTTATACTCTGGTCCGCACTCTGGGGACTCAGAGTACTCCTGTCCGCACTCTGGGGACTTGGAGATTTTGAATCGTTTATACTCTGGTCCGCACTCTGGGGACTCAGAGTACTCCAGTCCGCCCTCTAGGAACTTGGAGATTTTTAGTCGATTATACTCCGGTCCGCACTCTGGGGACTCAGAGTACTCCAGTCCGCACTCTGGAGACTTGGAGATTTTAAGTCGTTTATACCCCGGTCCGCACTCTGGGGACTCAGAGTACTCCAGTCCGCACTCTGGAGACTCAGAGATTTTTAGTGCTCATGCGCATTCGTACGTCAGACAGAATAATGTATCTCTTAGTTATTCGTCACAGAGTTATCATACACAGAAACATCTAAATTGTCTTATTACATGCCGTAAATTAGGAATAAAAAATTGTTGGAAATAATTGCTACTAAAATATGAAAGAAGTGAACTAAGTACATTAATGCTGCAAATGCTCGCTATTCCAGGCTCGGGGGAGTGTCGCACCATCAACGGTCGCTAGCTTGAAAGTTCTTTCTCCAAGCTTCCGTTCAATGATGTATGGACCTTCCCATGCAGGGCTCATATGTGATGGAGCTGGGAAAACTTGTTTCAAAATGAGATCACCCACACCAAAGATTCTCGGTCGGACTCTTTCATTATAATATCAAGCGACTCGGTGCTTGTATGCGGCCTCTCTTAAATTAGCTTCTTTGCGCTTTTCATCAGTGAAGTCCAATGATTCTAGCAAAAGATCTTGATTTGACTCAGAGTCATAATAAGTTACCCGATGTGATGGAACTTCAAGTTCTACGAGTATAACAGCTTCCATGCCATATGCCAATGTGAATGGAGTGTGGCCAATCGCGGACTTGTGGGTGGTTCTATAAGCCCAAAGCGCTGTTGGAAGCTCATCCACCCACTTACCTCTAGCCTTTTCTAAACGCTTTTTCAATATGGATTTGATTATTTTTTTCATGGCTTCCACTTGTCCATTGGCTTTCGGATGAGCAACTGCTGTCAAATTTTGCTCAATACCATATTTTTGGCAAAATTCTTTGAACTCTTTGGTTTCGAATTGAGTTCCTTTGTCTGTAATGATGGTTTGTGGAAGGCCAAAATGGCATATAATATTTCATACAACGAAATTAATGACCTTTTTGGTAGTGATAGTGGCCAAATGCTCTGCTTCTGCCCACTTGGTAAAGTAATCGATCGCAACTATCGTGTATCTCGCACCACCTTTGGATATGGGTAAGGAACCGACTATATCGATCCTCCACATTACAAATGGCCAGGGATTAACCATTTGTTTGAGTTCCGTTGGCGGAGCTCTTGGGATTTTCGCATATTTTTGACATTTGTCATATCTTCTCACATAACCTACAGCATCCTGATTTACAGTCGGCCAATAGTATCCATAGCGGAGGATTTTCTTCGCTAACGTCTGCCCTCAGGTATGGTCACCACATTCCTCTTCATGGACTACCTTTAGGACTAGTTTTATCTCATCATGGGCAATGCACCGGAGTAAGGGGGTCGAGAATCCCCTCCGATACATTACCCATATTGCATTACATAACGCGAAGCCTTACGAATGACTTGTCGTCTTTCGCTCCTTCTTTCGGGCACAACCCCATGTAATAAGTACTGCTTGAATGAGGTCATCCATGATTCCTTCTCGATTTCTGTTTCTAACATAAAATCTACTTCCATCATATTTATGCTTGGAGCATGTAAGGTTTCAACGGGAAATAATACCATCTGCTGCGCATCGCCAGCGCTTGCAAATTTTGCCAATGAATCGGCTACTCTGTTTTGCTCACGCGGGACATGTGAAATATCATAATACTCAAGATTCGCTAGCAGCTCATGAACCCGGGCCAGGTATGGGGCAAGTCTCTGCCCCTTTGCTTGATAGTCCCCCGGACTTGGTACACCACAGTTGTGAGTCACAAAATATTTCAACCGATCTAGCCCCTAATTCTCTGATAAGTCTCAAGCCAGCAACCAATGCTTCATACTCGGCTTTGTTATTCATTGCTGTGAATTCGAGCTTCAAAGCATAGCAAACCGATCGGTTTTCAAGAGTCACAAGAACTATGCTAGCCCTTGAACAACAGTCGTTAGATGCCCCATTGGTGTACGTCTTCCATCGAATGGGAGGTATGACATGGTGGCCGTTTGATTCGTTTGTCGTGGTAAGTTCAGCAATGAAATCTGCTAGCGCTTGCCCCTATATGGCCCTTCTTGGCAGGTAGGTAATATCGAACTGACTCAACTTGATATTCCATTTTAACATCCTTCCAGAAATTTCCGGTCGTTGGAGTACCTGTCACAAGGATTGATTAGTGTAAACACTGATCGAGTGCGCATGGAAGTACGGATGAAGCTTGCATGATGCAATCACAAAGCAGCAAGTTAGTTTCTCATTCCTAGAATAATTTCTTTCTGCCCTCGTCAAACATTTACTGATATAATACACTGGCTTTTTAACTCGGTCCTCCTCGCGAACCAAAGCCGTACTGATAGCATGCTAGGATACAGCCAGGTATACATACAACATTTCATGGTCAATGGGTTTTGATAGCACCGGGGGACTTTCTAGATATCTAACCAGAGCTCAGAATGCTTCCTCGCAGTCAGACGTCCACTCGAAATTCCTCTTTCTTTTCTTTATCACATCAAAGAAAGGAATGCACTTATCCGTAGCTCTGGATATGAATCGACTCAGTGCGACCACCATTCCGTTCAAACTTTGTACTTGCTTTATAGTTCTAGGCCCTTGTATGTCCCGAATAGCCTGAATCTTTTCCGGATTACTTCAATTCCACGCGCATTCACAATGAAACCCAAGAACTTCCCTGATGCAACGCCGAATGAACACTTCAAAGGATTGATCTTCATTCCATAATGCCTGAGTACGTCAAACATCTCTACTAAGTCTTGAATGTGGTCGTTTGACTGTCTGACTTCACGAGCATGTCATCCACATAGACTTCCATTGTTCTACCGGTCTGATCTTTAAACATTCGATTCACCAAACGCTGATAAGTTGCTCCAGCATTTTTCAATCCGAAGGGCATCACTACATAACAATACAACCCAACGTCTCTGACAAAACTGGTATGTTCTTGGTCTGGAATGTGCATCGGGAATTTGTTGTATCCCGAGTACGCATCCATAAATGACAGTAGGTTGGTCCGGCCGTTGAATCGACTAGCTGGTCGATCGTAGGTAAGGGGAAACTATCCTTCAGGCATGCTTTGTCTAAATCAGAATAATCAACACAATTTCTCCACTTCCCTTTTGATTTCTTACCAGCACAGGGTTAGATACCCATTCGGGGTAGAGGGCGTCGCGGATGAACCCATTGGCTTTGAGTTTGTCCACCTCCTCTCTGAGAGCAGCGGACCTCTCTGGGTCCATGCCTCTCCATTTCTGTTTTACTGGGACGTACTTCGGATATATGTTCAACATATGACTTGCTATGGCGGGAGAAATCCCACACGTATCAGAATGTGTCTAAGCGAAAATGTCCAGGTTTTCTCGGAGGAAATCAGCAAGATCCTCGGCCAATGGCGGGTCAAGTTGCGATCCAATCTTAAGAACTCACGACGAGTCATTCCGGCTGACTGGAATGTCAATCATCAGCTCAGCCGGTGCTGCATTAACTTCCTTGGGTCCCCTTCATCATCTCTCGGATTTATGTCTCTGTAGATCCGAGAATGTTGCCCGAGCCAGGGATTGGACACTACTTGTCAATTGTCAGTATTTTGGATGCGGACGGAGATGTCCGCAACCTTCCCTTTCTCTCTCCACTGAGCCTCTCTCAGCTCTGCCACATAACATGTGCGACCGGTCGCCTGATCGCCATGCACTACACTGACTCCTTTGTCCGTCGAAAATTTTAATGTCAAACACCATGGGGCCAAAGCTGCCCTAAACTCTACCTGGGCCGGACGACCCAGAAATACATTGTATGGAGAGTCAACATCCATCACTATGAACGGTAGGAATCGCACTCTCCTATGCTCACCTTCTTCCAGTTCAACTGGTAACTCGATATATCCCATTGCATCAGTCGCGGCACCATTAAAGCCGTGGATACGGGCTTTGCATGGTTTTAAATCTTTTATCTCCATCTTCATTTGGTCGTAAGCCTTCTTGAAGATGATGTTGACAGAGCTTCCACAACCAATCAAAATCCTTTTGACGTAAGTTGTCCCGATCGTCGTAGATATGACCATCGGGTCGATAGTAGGAGCCTCCACCTTGTCTGCATTTCGACTCCTGAACACTATATCGTCTGTCATCATGCGTTGTTGTTTGGCAGGGTTCCATCTTCCACATTCGAACAACATTCATAATTCACATGCCTCAAGGAGGTAGCATATCGTTCTATCTCCTGCCAATTCTTGTCTACAGGATGAGGTCCTTCGACTATAGTGTTGATGATCAACCTACCAATGGTTCGGGCAGGTTCCTCTGGATGGCATGGAGCCGGCCCGCGTCCGGGGTCTGACGTTCCTTGCCTACCCTCTGGTGGGTTCTTAACAAACTCCTGCAGCTTATTTTGCCTGATCAACTTTTCTATGGCGTCATGAAGGTGTCTACACTCCTTGGTATTGTGCCCATGGATTTCATGGAAGCGATAGTACTTCCCCATCCGCTTCTGTTCCTCTATGGACTCTTTCGGGCGCGGCTTTCTATATTGGAAGGTGTTACAGGTAGATAGGTAAATGTTTTCAAGAGACGTATTCAGGGGGGTGTATTTATTGTAGGTCGAAATCCTTGACTTTCATTTCCCTGTCTCTCTTTTCTTTCCAGGATTTCCACCTCCGGATCCTTTAGATTGCCCAGGCATGATCTGGGCATTGACTTGAACTTTTCCCGAGTTGTCGCCGGATTGCTTCACGGCGATGTTACTTTTCACAGTCTCCTGAACAGGCCCTGGTGCCTTATCTCGTCTTGTCCATCGAGCTTCTTCCCTCCTTATGAATTGATGAGCTTTCGAATAGGAACGCTCCAATGTAGTTGGGGGCTTTCCCGCCAACCAATCTCTAAACTCCGAGTCTGGATCTACACCTCGCATTACTACTATCAAAATTGCATGGTCGTTAGGGTTGCTATCTTCAGTGGCGGAAACATGAAATCTCTGCAAGTACGCTTTCAAAGAAACACCTGGAGCCTGGATTACGCTTGATAAGGACATCACATCCTTTGGACGAGTAGCATGTATCCTGAATTGTTCAACAAATTTCATTGCCAACTCGTCGAAGCTGGATATAGGCCGCGGAGGAAGTCGAGTAAACAACATGGTGGTGATTTCGGACAAAGTGATTGGGAAGCACCTACACTTGGTAGCATCGTTCGCTCTTGCAGAATCCATCATCCATTCGTACCTCATCACATGTTGCCTAGGTTCAGTCTTCCCTTCATAGGCTGGGATAGTCGGCATACTAAACTACCTGGGATACTCAGCCTGTAGAATAGTATCTGTGAAGGGCGTATGACTCCTGGACACTCTCCAATCTTCATTGGTCAAACCTTGGTTCTCCCTTATTAACTGCCTGACCACGGCTAATAAGTCTGGAGTTTGTATGGAGGATAGAAGATTGGGTTCCGTTCCAAGGGACCGTGCGGGTTGACGTCCCGCCTGCTGGCGATCGACCAAATGTGCATCCTGAAGGCCAGCTTCATTAAGGTCGTGGTGAGCCGGGCGTCCGGTCTCCTCACGTGCCTGATCCTGGATGGATCGATCAGTGGTACCTGCCTGTGCAACTTCAGTCTTACGGGGTCTACGCCTAGGAGGTTCATCGGCTGAGGTCGAGCTATCAGACAAAGAATAAGGAGCAGGGCTACTTCCAACATTCTGATGCTGTTGTTGAGTCAACTGAGTCATGAGATTAGCGTTGGCCTGAATCTGCTCAGCGAGTTGCCTTCTACTTTCCCGGAGTTCCCTCATCAAATTATTGAACTCCGTCCTGGTGACGACTTCCGTTTGAGTTTGGGCGGTAGTCCCTGCACCTAAATTTTCTTATTGATTGCTAGGTCCAACTTGTTGCATGCTAGCAGTCTCGTGGACATCCGTATTGTAAGAGGCTGATTGGGTATGTAGTCTTCTCATAGTAGAGTTGTCGGTCAAAACTCTGAATAGATTGAATAAGTCGGATCTCCTTCGGGGGATTTTTCAATCCAGTAGCTACAAGGTAGATCCTATCGACCTGAGAATTCGATTCTCAGTGAAAGCACCAAAATGTTAGCACCAGAATTGGTCACTAGCACCGTTAAGAGAGATTGTGTTGAGAGATTAAAGAAGAAAGTAAATTCAAACAGAGAACAATATGCTAAATTAAACGCAGAAAACGAGAACACCAGATTTATAGTGGTTCGGCGTAACTGCCTACCTCCACTTTGAGATTAATCTTTATTGCTTTTCTCAACAATCGATTACAGATACAATCCATACACCAAATACTTGAATACAATTGTTAAGCAAAGAAGATAAGTCTTGAATGAGTCTTTGATGCAACAGAGTCTCCCCGATGTTCTCCAAAAAAGGTCCATTTCACTATACCCCTGCCTATCTATTTATAGACGAAGATGGGTTGGACTTCCCTGATGGGCCTAGTAGCAAGATACCTCGGCCCAAAATGAATGACTTCTGTGTGTCGAGCCACAAATGCCGAGCGGCAAATGCCGAGCCATGTCTTTGAGCCAAACGAGGCAGTATGTTGTGTGAAATGTGTAGGCCCAACGAGATCCAATGCCGAACGAGGGGAGATGCCGAACGACACGCTCATGCCGAGCGAGACCATGTGCCGAACAAGGATGGAATGCCGGACAAGGCTGGAATGCCGAACGAGGCATGAATGTCGAACGAGGTATGAATGCCGGTCGAGGCCTGAATGCCGATCGAGGCTGAATGCTGGTCGAGACCTGAATGCCGAATGAGGCTGAATGCCGGTCGACGCCTAAATGCCAAACGAGGCTGAATGTCGATCGAGGCTTGAATGCCGGACGAGGATGAATGCCAGTCGAGGCCTGAATGCTGAACGAGGCTGAATGCCGGTCGAGGTTTGAATGCCGGAGGAGGCTGAATACCGGTCAAGCCTTGAATGCCGGTCGAGGCTGAATGCCGAGCGACCAAGTTGTGTCGAACGAGAACGCTGTGCCGAACGGTGCTGGATGCCGAATGGTGCACAAATGTCATGTCTCTAGTTACCTGGTTAAACCTCCAGGTAACATAAGGGTACCCAAGATAATAAGAAGCAAATCATAAAACCTCGGATCAAAAAATAGTCTGGTCTGAGCGATTAATGAATCTTAAAATACGATACAAGTTGACATAATAAGGAATAAGGGTATACGAACCATACCTGACGAGTCCCCACAACCAAAGAGCTTGCATACAACGACATATTATGCTACTCTACGAATACCATAAAGGTATACTACAAACTAAGTATGATGATATGTGCCCAGGTATCCCTATCCCCAATACATATTTCCAGCGACATCCCTAGAGTGATAAACTACGGAAGAAAACAATCAAAGCAAGCATATCATCCATTAAACAATCCTCATTATCACTTAATGTGTTCTAGATATATGATAACTCGTACGACCTCTCTCATGCCAAAGACTAATGGAAATCCTGATTTTTAATGCACTCGCCTCTAGCCCGAAGCTGATACTTGACCTAAATCCACCATTCTAAGGTATATGGATCCAAATACCGATTCGGGGTAGCCGAACAAAGTATCCTTAAGTGTCCTACAATACACCTACTGTAACAACCCGCATATTTATCGATTTTTATATTTAAATATTTTATCGTTAATCGGATTTTGGTCCGAAGCTACTTTTTGCAAACGGTCAAATTAGGACTCGAGACCAATTCCATTGAGTTCGAAACGTCGTTTGCAATCTTCTAAGTATAAATATTGATATGTTTGGGGTTAGTGGAATTTCACCACTTTTTCACTCGAGCCTTTGGTTTGGACTTTTAGCCCATTAGGCCCAAGTTCCACCCCCCTTCTTCTTCATTGCTTCATTTCATTTCCTAACACTAAAGCTTCAACAAAAATGGTGAATGGAATGAGAAATTAAAACTCCAAAGTCGTTGTTTTATTGCAACTCCAACATTCAACTCCAAATTCAAGAAGAAGACATTGGATTCAAGCTTGTGGTTGCTTCTCCATTTGCCTTCAAGCTTTGTTCTTCATTTTCATTCGGTTTTGGAGCAAAGGTGAGATTTTTATCTCACAATTCTAGTCTATATCTATCTTGGGCTATTGGAAATGCATCCCTATCATGTTTGCATGCACATTTGCATTTGGTTTGGATTGGATTGGCAAAAAACTCCACTTTTTAGTGTTTTGGGGTGAATTTCTGGCTTAGGTCGCTCTGTCCCCCTTAGGTCGCCCAGCATCTATAGGTCGTTCGCGTGGAAAAGTCGTCACCTTCATTTGGGTCGTTTCTGGCCTTAGCCCATTCGTCCACTATAGGTCGTTAGGCCTTAGGTCGCCTGGAGTTAGGTCGTTAGGCCTTAGCTCGTATGGCCTATGCAATTTGGTTAGGTCGTCCAACCTCAACACCTTAGGTCGTAAGACCTTAGGTCGTACCCCTTAGGTCGTTAGACCTTAAGCCTTCACTATTGGAACTCGTTAGGTCGTAGCAACCATAGGTCGTAGGTCGCTCACACGGAGTTAAGTCGTAGGTCGTCTCCGACCTTATATCGCTCAGCCAGGTTTCACTTTAAGTCGTTAGGTTGTTTGGACCTTGTTTCCAGTTAGGTCGCAAGACCCTTAAACCGTTAGGTCACTAGGTCGCGATGTTTTAGGTCGCTGCACCCTATGCCTCTATAGGTCGTTCGACCTTGCTAACTTTTAGGTCGCGAGTTTTATAAGTCGCTCGCCTCCCTTAGGTCTTCACTAGGTCGCGATGTTTTAGGTCGCTGCACCCTATGCCTCTATAGGTCGTTCGACCTTGCTAACTTTTAGGTCGCGAGTTTTATAAGTCGCTCGCCTCCCTTAGGTCTTCACTAGGTCGCGATGTTTTAGGTCGCTGCACCCTATGCCTCTATAGGTCGTTCGACCTTGCTAACTTTTAGGTCGCGAGTTTTATAGGTCGCTCGACCCTATTCCCCTTAGGTCGTTAGACCTCATTTTGTCTTCACTAGGTCGTACCGTTTTGGTCGGGGCGCTGCCCCCTGGACCCCCGCGACCTGACCGGGCAGGTCGAACCCCGTAAGCGGTGGCGTTGCCCCCGCACCCCCACCTTGGGGGGTTGCCACCCCCCCTGGACCCCTCCCTCCGTAGGGGATCTTATCTGAAAAACATTGAGCTGATTTCCTTGGATTTTATTCGCATCTCCGTATGCGATCTTTGTGACTGATTGTTTCTACACTTGCTTATGTGTTTTGTCACTTTATAATATAAAGGTTTCAATACTAGTAGTAAATATCAAAACTCTTTTAACAAACAATTTCAACTCTATTTTTAATAACAAAGCTCTTTTCTTAAACCATTTTCCAATCTATTAGTATATACAAGCCTTTACCTCACTCGGATGAGAAATCTAATTAAACGACTTAGTAAAACAAGTGGTATGAAACGCTTGCGTTCACTTCGTCGGTTAATTCTTGGACTTGTTCGATTGAACCTCTTGTGACAATTTTATTAGTGAAGACTTACAGTTTGTTCGTAAATATTTAAGTTAAGCAAGTGGTTATGGGACATGAAGCTAAACTTCTATATTTACTAGCTTAGTGTAATTGACACTTCTCGTTGATCTTGGTGATCGCTTTATGAATTAGACTAGCAATTGCGCGATGTCTCTTTCATTGCAAGGTTAGACTAGACACCACTTGTGTGATTCCATTCACACATACCTTTCTGCTTTTTGGTTAGTCTTGACCTCAATCTGTGTGATTCCACTCACACATGTGGGGTAGCTCCCCATGGTCTTCGGACCGTCATGTGATAGGCCTCTTTCCCTTTTTATGATTTCTGGATTTCTTGTGTTGATTTCTGGAATTTATCTCTTTGACTTGTCATGAGTACAAGTTTAGGGTATGATGCCCTTTTTGGATCTTTGAGAAGATTCTTGTGATATTGATTTATCTCTTATCGGTTGATCTCCTGTTGATCATTATTTGCATACTTATAGTAGTATGTCAGTATGGATATTTTATGTTTATGCCATATCTTTTATTTTATATCATGTCATCTGATATTTATAGCTAGACTGATCCGTTTATTATTTTCTTATAAATAATACTCGGGTCAGGCCGAGATGTTACAGGTGCTACTGCTTGACTCCTCCACCAGTGATTCACTACTCAGACTTTTGGCTACTTGTTTAGATTAGCAGCTTTTGTTGTTTACACTTGAGATATAGACTCATAGTTGTATTCTTTTGTATAGCACGCGTTGCTATTCTTTTGTATTATCGTGGATCTTTTAGACCACTACTCTGATGTACACTTTTATGTGGTATATATTCATATCTCTTTCCGCCTTTGTGATATGGATATCTGTGATTGATTCGCATGTTATGCTTACTTCTATATTTGTTTCCGAAGATCATTTTATAGCCACCGTGTGATAAGAAATTACATGGATGGTCGCTCCTCAACAGCCTTATTCTCCGCGCTAGTTGACAGCACTACACCGTAGTGTTCTTGGCTAGCGTGGGTATAGAGGTGGGGCGTCACACCTACTTTCGAGTACATCAGAAAACACTCCGAGTATCAACAATCCCTTAGCATGCATATCTATGTCATTTCCTTGCTCTATCTTATTTCCATTATCCTTAAGGAACCATTTGACATTCCTTCAATACATGATAGAACCATTCCACATTCTATTCAAAAGTTACCCTCATAGAAATCGCCCTTTGTGGACAACCATTCTCACGACTCCTTTCAATGTCGAACCGCCGTAGTCGGAACGTAACTCCATTCACCATCGAGTTTCCATCGCCGATGTCTCGAAGTTGTCATCATGTTACTACATTTCTAGTAAACCCCAAGCGAACAAACAAACACCTTTAGCCCAACCTGCAAAGCCTAAGCTTCCCCACTTAGAAGTTTCCCTCCAATCCAACAAAACCAAATCTCTCGATACCGGTAGAACCTATCAGTGCCAAGTGGTATACTTAGCCAAATTCTGGCTAAGTTTCTTCCTTCTCTTCCAGAGCTCCATCTTCTAAGTGCTTAGACTCTGACTACTTCCCATAATATCTCTCGACGTCAACCCCAAGCCCTGAATGCTAATTCCAAAAGCTCTCGGTATTGGGTCTAGAAGCTCTCGGTGCTTGGTCCAATACTTGGCCAAAGTTCAACATTTGACTTCCACTAATCACCCTTAGCCTTTACTTAAAGAACCAAACTTCAACTGAGTGTTCTCCCCTAACAAAAAGCTTTCAGTACTGAGTCCTCTACTTAGCTTCAATTTCAGTGCGACTTAAATCCTGGGCTCCTTCCATGCCCTAAAGCCCCTCCTTTAAGTTTCATCAAATTCCGGCCATTCTTGCCTTTAATTTGTCGAATTTGCCAACCTCCTTCCTATCTACCTAAAAGCACTAGCAAACCATATCAAAGCACAATATATAAACATGGAATATCATATATACATCCACTCATACATGCAATACACAAGAACATGATAATCAAGCAAATCCTAATGTAAATCTAACTTATACACTAGCATATGAATATGAACAAAAAGGATTGCAAAACCATTATAAAAACTTTAAATTTCAGCTATAAACATATACTGAAATGCGATTAAAGTTAGAAAATGTTTTAGGATTAAAACTATGTTAAAAACATCATTTCTAACTATATAAACATGCATAGTAGAGTGAGAGGTCAAGAAACCACTCACCAATACCTAAAATATCAATTTCTCCCCTTAGATCTAAAGTGGACAGCAAAGGAGAGGAACGCAAATCATTTGAAATAATAACCTCAAGTTCCTTTATGCTAATTACCCCTCCAATTATGATTTAAGCTAAGATTAACAAGAAAAAGGTAGGTGTTTGGATGAAACTTGGGCTAATGGAGGTTTAGAGCTAATTTGAGGAAGATGGAAACGTCTTAGATCTGTCTCAATAGCCTTTCGTTAGCACAATTTTCGAGATGGGTTAGTGCACCTGCTTAGTTAATTACTCGCTAATGTAGTCCAACAACAATCAAAACGTAAAACAACTATAACTTTCCAATGCTAAGTCTGTTTTTCTATAATGGTCCCTCTCCAGAATTAGAAACCATCATTTCTAAAGCAATGGAAGTGGTTTGGGACCCTAATTTGGTTTTTATCAAACACTACAGCCCATATAACATTTTCTAGGTCAAAATGGTCACATAGAAATTGGAAAAAATAATAGATGTGGAACACGTTCTTAAGAGTCATTTCCCAAAATTTTAGAGTTATAGGACATTATATGAATAAAATAAAAATATTTAATGATCTTTCGATATGTAAAATACTAGTTGTTACATTATAATTAGGTTTACTGTATACCATAGTGTAATTAAAGTTATTAGAATTGATTTGCAAATGATAATGGTTAACAAACAAACGATATTGGATAATTAAAATTATAGAGTAAACAATGACGATTGGTCGACAAGCTCACTAGAGTCGGTCAACAACAAGCAATCGACCGCTCTAGTGACCAACATTCGACCAGTTATGGAATTTTGACACGGCTTGAACCTCGGCCTAAGGCCTAAGTTATAAATTAAACTATAATGTATGTGTGTGTATTATAAGTATATAGTGTTAGTATAAATAGGGAAATTAGTTCCCTATGTTGCGACGCTAAGACATTACGGGAATGGATAAATGCTATTCACTCAACATGGTCTATATTCAATTAGGGCGATTCTATCACAAATTTCACTCGGAGGAGGTTCTATGATGGACGCACAACACTGATGGTGAGGCTTGGAGAAGTATGTGGTCCAGAACTAATGGGAATTCCTTAGTATTCATGGATGTGGCATGATACTGGTTATTAATGGATCCTAGCACCGTGCGATAGGAGAAGTAACGTTGCCATTAAGAGATGGACATGGATGCAACAGAAGTCTTCAGTGCGAGTTCGCATTGCATAGATATGATACGTGTAGTCATAATTTGGGAAACGTAGTCCCAAGGTTGAAGTTGTAGGTAATCCTATGTTGGAATAATTCAATAGCTATTAGCTGCTCCTTAGTTATTTCGAAGTTCGATTGTTATTCGACCCTAAGTATAAGCCTTCAAAAGCTGCTAGTTTATGTGTTTAAAACTATATGCTTTAGATAAATGAAATGTGTAATTCTTGGAACTTGTAGGATATCCTATGTCACATAGAGTATTAATGAAGTTAAGTGCATGTGATCACCATATATTAATGATGTAACTCATTTACTAGACTTTTTTCCGGCCCACTCCTTGTTTTTCTTTTTTCACATACTACAGGAGGATACAGTAGCAAGTGATTGGTGTAACAACCCGATATTTGGAGGTAACTAATACAAGGTAAAAATAACTATCCAATTTTCTAAAATAGATTTTATGAATTAAATAAGTACAATTTTGGGAATTAGTAGAAAACATTGAAATTTTAGAATAAATTAATTAATGCTGAATTTTTTTTAGAATAATTATTTAGTTAAAAATTTTGAAAAATAATAATGAATAGATTTAAAATATGGATTTTTGGGCATCTAAGTTAAATGAATTAAACAATGGAAATAATTCTAGAAAATTTTACAATATTGCGATTGATAAAATAATTTTATTTGAAATTTTATTGTGATTTTGTGTGAAATAGAAAATAGTTTATAAAAGAAAGAAAATAAAATAAAATCAAGGCCCAACATGCTCAAGCCCAATAATCTTAAACCCTAACTTTGTTTCCCGATGTTTCTATATCAAGTATTTCATTCTTTGGGCTTTTCTTCCGCGTTTATAAATACAACATCAGCGACTACATTTTATGGCTTTAAAAAATGATCTCCACACTTAGACCCTCCTCGTTTAATAATTGAACTAAATTCAAGTAAATTATTATAAATTTCCAAATTCAATGTTGTGCTTCTTGATACTAATATACGTTTTTGTAAGGAAGCGATTAGAGTTTCGTTGATTCATTAGCTTTCTTGGTGCATGCGCTCGTGATGGAAGAAGAAGAGGAAGGAACACAATAAATGGATGAGTTTTTCACTCATAACTCTATGTCAAATTCTATGAATTTGCGTATATAGTATGAATTGAAACGATCATTGAACATATTATGTTTCATGCCCGGTACTGGTGGTGATAACGACGATGAAAAGGACCGAAATCGATCGAAGAATACACGAAGCTTAATGTGTGTGTGAGTAGGTGTAGTTTTTTGTGGCCGTGTGTGTGAAGCTTTTGTGTCTGTGCAACCCTATGTGTGTGTGCATGGTTTAATAATTTATAACTAAAATACGTATTTATATTTTCATTTAAAATAAATTAAAATAAATATACTTAAACTCTTATATATATATATATATATCAGATATTATGCGTATATGAATGTAAGACAATTTAAAGTTCAATAAATAAAAAAGAAATTGAATACTATTTAAGTGCAAAAATATGGAATGTTTCTTAATTGATATTCTGTAGTTATCAAAGTATGTTTTATGAAATTTCAGTATATACATATATGATTCAAGTTTTGAAAAGTATTTATTTGATTATGAATATTAAATCTATTTAGATGTTTTATAATTATTTATAAATAGTATTTACTTATAAGAAGTTATGGAATAATTGTTATGCGTAAAATTTAGTATTATAAACTATTTTTGGGTTTCAAAAGAAGGAAATGAGCTTACTAGAATTATTTTGAATATTAAATTAATATTTAAATTTATAAAAGTTTATGAAATTAGTGATTTATCTCAAAGAGAATATATGTATATATTTATATATTTATTTATTTTCCATTTAAGTGCTTATCTTGCTATATAAGAAATATGCCACGAATGATTTATTATTGATTAGTTTATTGTTATTTACGTTTAGTTGAATAATCTATCTTTATTACTTTTCTATTCATTCTTTCCTTGTATATTGAATTGGACTTATATAAATGATTCACCATTGATGCTATTTTGATTACTGATTTGATATTATACCGTGATGACATCCTTCTGTCTAGATTTGTGATATTTAATGATGATTTTGTTATTTAATTCTATGTAGTGAGAAATCTGAATAAACAGAGTTATAATACCATTTGGGTTAGGGCATTTAGCAATATTTCTCTAGTTATTCTTTGGACTCAATATATAGAATATTAAAGGAGCGAGTGTGATATGTAAACACTAAATAAATGAACTAGTAACACACGGTTATATGGGAGGCCTATTCTTTGCTCATGGATGGCACTCATACGAGGGTATGTTGTTTGTGACACTTGTTGCATTGAGTATCCTTAGAGCCACGTGTTAGCTTATATGTAGAGTAGTGTACCGACCATTGTATATATACTTTGTGTCTGTCTACCTTTGTCCCGTTTCCTTTTTGTTTCGGAAGCAAACCAGATTGGCCAGTAGCAACCCGGCAGGCTTATCATGGTGTCGAACCTTAGATCTATGACACTATTGGTGAATATTATATTTGATGTGCATCATAGGTTTTGTTAGAGTAGGTTCCCTATAACCCCTTGTATCGATTAGGCCACTAATCTATAATTTATGTAGGCAGTGTAGGGTCATGATTTAGGATATGCATAAACAAGCCAGTTGTGGATATGAGTCACGATTTCTGTCGAGGTAATTGAGGATGTAGGAATAGATCTGGCTACATGGGTTGGGGCTTGTAGACCCTGGGTTTCTGGAGTGGACATGCGACCATTAGTCACCTGTTTTGTTTCAGTTTGAGTGTGGTAGATAGGCATATATGAGATGAGAATATATCTAAGATTGTGTCCAGAGTATGGTCAACACCGTATCCTTCTTTGACATGTGTTATTATCTATCTATTTGGACGATGGCTCATTTTATTACTTTGATTATGGCAGAACCGAGAATGTCCATTATATATATATATATATATATATATATTCATCTTAGGGCATTGCTTTGTGCTAAACCGATTCACATGATGATTTTATTTTCAGTGATATTCTTTTTATTGTATGGAAGATTCACCCATCAGATATAGATTTCTATGATTAGTATTGATTTGGTTTATATAGGTGATGACATCTTTGTGCTTGGTTTCGGTGATGTTTATGTTATGTGATGTTTCATTATTCTTTCAAGTTGTTGTAATTATAAACCATGCATATGTCTCCCTCTTTATATTTATATTTCTACATACTATAATAGATTGTAATCATTGACTCATGTTGTTACGCTATGTTATCACATTATTATCCACAGTATTGACCGTTTCAGCTATATTTAATTAACCCTTGATTTAGGCATATCCTGACCCGTGTGTCATTTACATAATACTCTGGTCTGTTCAAGTCATTTCAGGCGCAGGGATAGTGAACTAGCTTATGATTATTGGGTGTAGAGGAAATTAGGAATTCATTATAGATTTCATCATCATGGATTGTATTTTTTCATGTTTGTATATCCATGTGATGTATATAAGATATGTTACCGCAATCATGACACCAAAAATATGAAAGCATGTCGAAGAGGAGATGTTGTAGTCACAAAGAAATAATATCGAATTTCATTACAAGAAATTTCATCGAACTTGAGAGTAAAATGTATTTTGCACCAGTAGAAGGCATCTCGCACCAGTAAAAGCTGAATAGGATGTCACATATCATCAAGGGAGTAATGATGTTGAATGGAAGCATATCGCAAATAACCAACATGTATTATTTGTTATCAATGCCGCATCTCACCAATAACACATCTCATCAACACCGCATCTCATCAATGAGAAAGGCAGATGCCAAATGATAGCAAGTGGAGGGGTGTATAACTCTAGAAAGTAAGATAAAAGACGGATGTCATAAACCATTACTAAGTTGCCACCATCCTCCACTACTTAAGAAATATCGTATCTCATCAGCATTAGGGAAGGATGTCGCAAGCCATCAATGTGACAATGATATTGGAGGTCACCAGTAATGCAACTCTGAATCACTTAGGAGGTAGGGATGTCATACATCATCAAAGCAAGAATAGATGTCATGAATCCTTTATCAAGCTTAATGCCTCATATCAATAAAATTATGGGGGTTATCGAAACACATCATTTGTAAAGGAATAATGTATGAGTAATCTCGTGGATCACCAATCCTTAATGGATATCATAACTCACTAATATAACAAAGGATGCCGTAAGGATATCAAACAAAGCATGGAGCTGAATGACATCAAGGTAGCTAATGATGATGAAGGTCTGGCATTCCGAATCTCATGTGGCAGTTATGCCGCTCATCTCCATCCTATCAATTGTAACGACACGTAAATTTTTAATAATTTTTATTGGTTTTTAATAATACAAATTTAACTTAATTTTGTGAAATTTTAAACGATATAAATTTGATATTTGGAATAGGCATATTTAAACATAGCAAATGATAAATTTTCATCTGTAAATATGGAAGTTTATTTTATTATGTAATTAAATTTAAATTCAAATCAGTTAATATTTGATGATAATAAAATGTTTTCCAAACCTGAATATTTTTATACGATAAATTTGTAAATCATCTTCTGAGTGAGACGCCATATTTCGTTTCACCAAATTTGAACGACTATTGCTCCATTTATCTTATTTTAGGCAAATTTGCAGCATTTTCGGTACCAATTATCAACTTTTAATTAGTCGATCGTACCACCGTTTTGAACATCTCGTCGTGCCGATCTCTCTATGGTATATTCAATTCTGTGCTTTAAAGTCTGGTATACAGCGGAATCTGCAAAAACAGTTACCATACCGGTATCGATTCTGTGACTTTTGAGTTCTGTGGCCTTTTGAATTCTGTGTCCATTCATCTTTCCATCATTCAAACAGCCATTAGTCTTTAACATTCTCCGGGTTTCAAAAATATATTGTTTCATTTCGTTCATTTCTATTTTGTCTTTGAAGAAAATATTATTTCATTTCATTTCGTTCAATCTACATCTGTCCTCTACCACTTGATAACTTCGCTGCTCAAAACCAAATATCTTCCCCTTCCCATGCGAACTTTTGCCTGCTCACCTCCTCATATTTTCTGTCTCCTTTCATGGAACTGTACGGCCTCCTCTCCTCTAAGCAATCGCAAGCAGCCACCTTCGGCCGCTACAAGCCGACCACCAACCTTAGTTCCCTTTTTATTTCCAACGCTCGCCTTCCCGATCCACCTCGGTCAGCTATTTCATCAAGCCATGTCAGCAGCCACGCCAACCGTGCTCTGTTCCTCCGCTTCCATCGGCTCATGGCCCCATGCTAGTGTCGCACCTTCCATCATTTTCCCTAAGCATGTTTTGTAATATATATAAATATATATTTGTATACATTTGGTTTTGACAGTGTTTATATATCTATACTTTTAGTTTTGCTTTCAAATGGATACTTGAGTATTCCACCTTTTATACTACCTATATCTGATGTTGTTGCATACATACTCCATATATATATATATATATATATATATATATATAATAGTCCTGATGGCCTACTCTTTTGTAATAGACACATATATATAAAACAGATTTGTTTGTATATAAGCTTTTATTTGTAATATATTTTAAATGTAAGTTTATATATACGTTTAAGTTGCATATATTTATTTATTTATAAGTTATAAACTAAGTTGTCTGCGTAGATTGTATAAAGTTTAGTATGTTATCTTATCATTTATGTATGTTTAAAGAAATGTATCTATATATATTCTACATTTTTAATAATAATATGTAAATAGTTTATATATTAGCTTTGGAATATAGTCTAATTTTGTGTCAGTTTATATATTCTATATGTAAGCACATGGACTAGTTTATATATATATATATATTTTAGTGACATATATATATATATAGTTACGATAGTTTTATATATGCTAATTTTGCATAGTTTAATATACGCTTTACACATATGTCCTGTTATTTTTAAGATTTATGTAAATTATATTTTTGTCAGATTTATACATATGGGTCTATACAAGTTATACAATATGTGGTTTATATATGTTGTTTATTTAAGACTGAATACATACATACATACATACATATGTTTACATTTAAGTTTTCATATGCGCGGGAGTTACATATTTTGATATTGAGTGTATGAATATATACTGATATTTCCAAATGAATTTACATAATATATAAGTATCTTGCACTTTTAATAAGTATACACACACACACACACACATATAAAGTATTTATTTCAAAATATATTATGTATGATTTTATTATATGTGTTTTAATTTAATATGGATTGTTAAATAATAAAAATAATATAATATATAGTTCGTTTTAGTTTATATATCAAGCTGATTTTGATTTATTTCATCAATTCCTTATCAGCCTCGTCGGCCGAATCCATGTTCAGCTACTTCGCTTTGGCATCTATTGCTTGAATTTGGTCAATCTCGAATTCATAATTCTTTCCGTGTGCTTGTTTGTTCTCTCTCTAGCCTCAAAAGGTGAGCAATCACTCACGATTAACGTTCTTATATTTATTAAATTTGATTTCAATTGAAACGACAATTAATATATGCAACTGTTAGTTATTTACATTGCTCTACATATATTCTATTATCTGTATCTGTTCACCTGTGACATCTGATACCATTATCTGTTATTTATGTTGATGATATATGCTTGTTATATTATTATCATATCT
Source organism: Allium cepa (assembly GCA_030765085.1). NCBI lineage: Eukaryota > Viridiplantae > Streptophyta > Magnoliopsida > Asparagales > Amaryllidaceae > Allium > Allium cepa. Next base: position 686,143,793 of record CM060939.1, on the reverse strand, counting down.
GTAATCACTCTGCAAGTTCCTTGTTAGTATAGAATTCCCTATGGGTTAAAATGATACATACCCGAACGATCTATAGAATATGAGAAAATCGTTATGGGTTGGAATGATAAACCCAAGCAATTTTCATTTGAATTCAATTTGGGATTGCAGGTTGAAATGATATATACCCGTATATATATTTTAATTGCGGATTGAAATGATAAACATCCGTATCACTTGACCATAGGATAGAAAATTATACACAGACACCATTGGTCAATATATGTATATATAATTTGAAATGATTTCCAAGGTTTTAAAATTGAATTTATTTAGAATTATACTTAAATAAGTTTGATTTGAAATTTATTAGATTTGGGATTTTAAAGATATGATTTTATAACTTGATTTTGATTAAAAGTGATTTAAATGAATATTTCAATTTACATGAATTGAAATGGTATATTTAGTTTTATTTAAATTTTAAATTTGAAGTTTTATTTAAATGTTATTTGAATGATTAAGTGAATATTTCAAAGCTAAATAATATTAAAGTAAATTTGATATATATATATATATATATATATATATATATATATATGAAATTATCAAATTTTAGTTTTGAAAATGTTGAATATTTAAAGCTTTGAAGTATATGGAAATTTAAATGGTTTATTTCGGTGGTTCAAATTTGTTTTGAAATCGATATGATTTGAAATGGTTTATTGAGAAATTGAATTTAATCGAATTTGATGAATTGAGATTGAATTTGAATTTTGGAATCCGAATTGATTTGAATCGATTTATGAAATTTGAGGAAACTATTTTATTATATAAATATTTTTAAATTATATTTAAAACTATTTTATATTTTACTTTATAAATTATTTCAATATAAACTATTTTAATATAAATCATTTTTAATATAAACTATTTTAACTTATAACTATTTTATATAAACTATTTTATTTTATAACTGTTTTATTATATATATATATATATGCTATTATTAATATCTAAACTATCCAAGTAGGAAGTTCTGATTTCAAAGTTATGAATTCAAAGTATTATGATTCTAAACTGTTATGGTTTTAGAAGCTTTATAATTTCGAAAGTGTTATAACTTTGAAGTACAATGATTTTGGAAGTGAAAATATTTGAAATGGAAATGATATCGTATTGATATGGTTTTGAAATGGAAATGATATTTTGGTTTGAAGTATAAGCATGACCACGGTGTTATAATAACGATTGGTAGTTAAAGAGACCGAATCAGATATTGTCCTACTCTCTGCCAATATCGAAGACCACTTTAACAATCGTGTACGTAGTGGAGATTCCAGAATGAAGTAGGATGGTGACGATGTCCTATTGAAGTATATACGTGGAGACGACTCCCATGAGTTGACATAAGGTGCCTAAAACATGAGCAATTCTCGGGCCAAGTGAGGTCATTCCTCCGATCGGGCACATTCCTTCGATATTATATTCCGACCTTGTGATTGATTTGGTGGCCACACTTGATTTTTTTTTGATTTGGAAGTGTGTTCCGAAGTGGACGGTAGTGGCTGCTATGTGTTACTACCAGCCCGGATGTGTAATTGGTATATCTACCCTGTCATTGCCTTATTGTGCCATGTCATCTACCCTAGCACGCCTCATACGAGTTTTTTTTATATCATACCTATGGAGTACCCTTTGACGACACCCAGTACGAGGGAGATTACGGTACTTTATAGACTATGAGAATATATAAAATGTGTTAAGGGGGATATGGGTAACGCCTTAACGCTATTCTAATAGTTTACTTTACTTTAGACATTATTATAATAGCGTATATTACTACATAGTAGATAGTTCAATGGATCCTTAGAGGGTGGTTATCCCAAACATCCTTTATTTCAGCTGATATTTCACTTGAGTTGGATTTATTGATATAAGAATGTTAATCCTAACTCGAGTGTTTTGTGCTTTGCTTTACGCTCGAGTCAGACTGAGTGATACAACTTTGAGACTCACCTTTGGAGTTGGAGCTTCGCCTATAAATCCATCTACATCTTTTCAGCTTGCAGTTATTCAGTTGACTCCTGCGACGTATTCTGATCTTGTATTTAACTATTTTATTTGAGACTTCTATTGTATATTATTTAACTCTATCATATATATAGTAGCTTCATGAACTACTATTCATTTGTTTCCGCTGCTTATTATTGTAATACTCTGCAACTGTAATTCTATGATTTATTTATTCACTATATATGTAGAGTTTTGTTAAATTTAAATTAACAATATGGTATTTTGAGCAATTCAAGTCTGACATGTGTGGATGCCTATGCACTTGGAGGGTGCAACATGGTAGGGGTTCTTGCATTTGGTTTTGTAGCGAGCAGATGACTCTTACTCCTACATGTCCCTACCGAGGTTGATGCAGTCGAGATGTTGGCCGTAAAGGCAGAACACAGGTACCAATGTATGCTACGGTGTGCGTTACCCCACTGACAGGTGGTCTATTACATGTGGTATCAGAGCTCTAGTTTTAGGCAAAACATAGCATATGTAGTAAGTTCTATTATGGAATCACTTTCGTTCGGGCTCGAGTTCTTCCTCTTTGATTCGGAATTTCCTTCGAATTTTGGAATGTTCCCTTCGCCTCTAAAATCCATTCTTGTCCCTTTATGCTAGTGTTCTTCTCGACTTCTGGAGTATCACATAACTACACTTCGGTTGATCTCTATAATGAATTGGTGGTCTCACCAATCCTAGAATGATTTGTAAAGGGGCGAAACTCCTTTACAACAAGCATTTATTCATCGAAGATTTCTGTATCCTCGGTCTAGATGCTGCTATCTCTTGTTATGCTCGAATTCTATCTCTATGATTGGATGTCGATTTGCCTTAGAATTCTGCATCGATCTTATTCTTGAGTCACGGTTGGCCCGGTTAAGGTCGCCCGCGATAAATATCAATATATCCATCTTCCTATTTTGCAATTTAATTATTTTATCTCCTTATCGACCCTATCTTCCAATGGAATTCCTTTGATTAAGATCCCCTTGAATTTAAATCTCTATCATTGTTTGTTATCCCACCTTTTGGCAAAGTTGAGATACCTGAAAATTAATGATTACTAGTCACGAATATCGATTATACATTGCAGGTTCACTATGGATATCGATAGGTTTTGTCTGAATCCGGATCGGGCTACAATTGACAAGACATGACTAGCAAAGCCACGGAAGTCAACGTTTTAAAATTCAAGTCAATCGAAGTTTGTACGCTCAAGTTATGATTAATACGAATTCAGGAATCAACCTCACCCAGTAAATACCGTTCAGCATACATCACTCGGATAGCTGCCGCTCGACATACAACACTCAATAGGTGTCGCTCGGCATATCTTCGATCGGCATGGAAGTCATTTGGTATGGAAGCCGTTCGGTAGAGAAGCCTCGTTCGCCATAACTACGATCGGCAGGAATGTAGGTCGGCAAGAATAGTGGTCGGCAGGAATAGTGGTCGGTAGGAATCCAGGTCTGCAGGAATGCAGGTCGGCAGGAATCCAGGTCAGCAGAAATAGTGGTCGGCAGGAATGCAGGTCGACAGGAATGCAGGTCGGTAGGAATAGTGGTCGGCAGGCATAGTGTTGGGTAGGAATCCAGGCCGCCAGGAATCCAGGTCGCCAGGAATAGTGGTCGGCAGTAATAGCGTTCGGCAGGCATCCAGGTCGGCAGGAATGCAGGTCGGCAGGGATAGTGGTCGTTAGAAATACAGTCGGCAGGAATGCAGGTCGGCAGGGATAGTGTTAGACAGGAGTAGTGGTCGGCAGGAATGCAGGTCGGCAGGAATCCAAGTCAGTAAGAATAGTGGTCGGTTGGAATGCAGGTCGGCAGGAATAGTGGTCAGCAATAATGCAGGTCGGCAGGAATCCGGGTCGGTAGAAATATAGGTCGACACGAAATTAGGTCGGTAGGAAATCAGGTCGGAAGGAATGCAGGTCGGCAAAAATGCGCTGTTCGGCAGGACGGTATGGCTCGACATGATAGTGTGGCTACGGACCTCATGGGCCGGGCTACTCAAAATGTCCAGCAATTCGAGATTTATGTATAAATGCAGCATGTGGGTTCAAAAAAAGGATCTTCTTCTTTCTTCTCTCTTTCTTTCTATTTCCAAAGGCTGAGGTTACTTTACCATTTCGTAACCGTAATCGATTCTAACATCAATAAAAAGGAAATTTCTAGAGTGGCGTAGGCCAGAGTCAGCCGAACCACTATAAATTCTACGTTTTTACCGTTTTCTTTTTAAATTTTAACTAATCTTCATATTCACACTCTCTACATATACTCTATTTGTTATCTGTGACTGTTAGTTGGTGCTTTCATTTGCATTTCGATGTTAGTGACCAATTTTGGCGCTTTCACTGAGAACGCAAGCACTCGGGGATTTTAGAGCTAGGAACTTGGACTCTGGAAAGCAATGGCTAGGCCATCAACAAGTAAGCAAGTGATAGAAAGAAGCAATCAGGAGGGAAGTCAAGAGGCCTCCTCTGGAGCTGGAGCAGGTCAAGCTTCCATCTATATCACTAGGAACGAGATGGAGACGATGCTGAAAAGGCAGGAAGACATGATACAGAACTTACTTCGACAGGTTGGACACGTTGGAGCACAAAGTCAAGGGAATGGACCAACAACGGTAGCTGGCATTGCAGAACAGGGTACCGGAGCTGTAGAGGTTTCTGGAGGTCAACACCAGAACCAGACTGGAGGAATTGAAGGAAATCGGCAAAGGCTCGGGGGCAGATCTCCAGGATTGGATACTGAGAGAGAAGTGAATGAAGCTCGACAAGCAGGGACCAACGTGAACGTAAATGACCAACATGAAGAGTACTACCCAGAGTACCCCTAGGACATGGGAGGCAGGGTAGAGATGCAAATAGGGGATTACCTCGGGATGGAGACGAGCGGATGGCTGGATTAATAAGAAGGGTTATTAGAGGAGGATTGTCAAGCAGAGGCTTAGAGGAAGTTAGTCGGAGTCCGTTCACTCCGAATATCAGAAATGCAAGGAATCCTCTAAAGTTCAAGTTACCCACGCTGGATCCTTATGATGGAAAAGCAGACCCAACCATGCATATTACCAGATATATTAGGTATATGGAAGTGCTGGAGGCATCCGAGGAAGTGATGACACGATGCTTCCCTTTATATCTAACAGACTTGGCTGCACTTTGGTTCAGGCATCTAGAGAATGGATCAATCAGAAAATGGAGTGAGCTAGTGGAACGCTTCATGAGACAGTTTAGGGTCCATGTGACGCGACCCAAGAGTGTGATGACCTTAGCTTCAATGAAATAGAGGACGGGAGAGTCCATAAGATATTTTCTATTACGATTCAATGCAACTGTGGCTTCAGTTGATCGCCCGGATCCATCGATGATTTTGATGATGGCGGTAGCAGGGATTGCAGAAGGCACAGAGTTTAAGGATTCTCTAGCAAGAGATCCACCATAAGAACTCAGAGAATTCTATTATGAAGCGGAAAGTTTCATTCGGCTAGAGGATTCGCACGCCGAAAGACGAGAAACAAACGTTGTGCAAGGCTAAGGAACCTCCAAAGAACTACCTGAAGCAGACAAAGGTAAACGAAAGCAGGACGACAGATACGATGGTCCTGACAAACGAAAGAAATTCCGAGAACCCAGATTCAGACAATACACGGACTTGATGGAAAACCTGGAACGGATTTACAAGGAGACTCGGGGGCAGCTCCCCTACCGAAAACCACCCAGGAGAGATCCCACAGAACGGGAACGTAGAAGGGGAAAGTAATGCCTATTCCATGAGCTCGAAGGGCATACTATCGATGAATGTCGCCATCTGAAGGATGAGGTGGAAGTGCATGTTAGAAGTGGTAGATTTCCACAATACACCAGAGATCGGATAGCGGCCGTAGGACCTGAGCAACTACCACCTCCACCTAACAGGACTAATCCTGGATCGGGATCACGACTCGTCATCAATTGATCATGATGGCAAGGGCCAACTTCAGGACTTGAACTTTGGTCGATTACATAAACTCTTTAGATTTGGTTTTAAAATAAAATAGCTATTCCACTTATACATGTATGGGAACCAAAGAGATCCCCATGCATGCTCTGAGATGGTAATAGACCGCTCTGCCCAGAGAGGCAGTATCTAGGTTTTTCCTTTGTTTGTGATTGAACATTTAGAATTTTAAATTAATAAATGAACTTGAATTTCATAAAATAAACCCTTCACCAGAGAGTTAAAGGATAAATATTAGAAGTCAATTTGAAATTAATCGCTTTACGACCCTACCCGGAGAGACGGGGTCCGGAGTGCAAGGAGTGACGCTGCTTCGCCGGAGAGCGATAGAATCTGCTCACTCAACGCTATTTCCCCTTCACCGAGAGTGACAGGATGGGATCCAGTAAGAGCCCGAAGAGGCTGACATCGGTCCAGGAGGATCATGACATCGCTTAATGTTCAGGGACACTGAATCGGAGTGAAAGGAGTGACGCTGCTTCGACGGAGAGCGACAGGATCAGCTCACTCAACGCTGTTTTCCCTTCACCGGAGAGTGACAGGATGTGATCCAATAAGAGCCCGAAGAGGCTGACATCGGTCCAGGAGGCTCATGACATCGCTTAATGTTCAAGGACACTTAACCGGAGTGCAAGGTGTGACGTTGCTTCGTCGGAGAGCGACAAGGTCGGCTCACTCGACGCTGTTTCCCCTTCACTGGAGAGTGACGGGATGGGTTCTAGCAAGAGCCCAGAGAGGCTATGATCAGTCCAGAAAGACCAAGACATCGCTATATGCCCTCACTTGGGCCAGAGTGCAAGGGATAGAAAGCAACGCAGGAGCGCAACAGGATCTTTCTATTTGATCGTTAGGTATGAAATGGACTTAGCGAGGGTCCAGAGTAACCATCGATAGTCCGGAGAGGCTAACAAATTTGATTACCGACTTCCCAAATGGAAAAGAATACTGATCCGGCTCCGAACAGGCGTAAACTTGATTGACAATACTATAGCCATGAAAAAAACATAAGCTCACTATATTCAATTTGAAGCTATTCAAAACACACCTTTTACCAAAAGGCCTGTTTTGCGAGGCAAAGTGTTATCCCACCTTTTGGAAAAGTCGAGATACCCAAAAATTAACTGAAAATTAATGATTACTAGTCACGAATATCGATTATACATTGTAGGTTCACTATGGATATCGATAGATTTTGTCCGAATCCGGATCCAGATCCGGCTACAATTGACAAGACATGACTAGCAAAGCCATGGAAGTCAACATTTCAAAATTCAAGTCAATCGAAGTTCGTACGCTCAAGTTATGATTAATACGAATTCAGGAATCAACCTCACCCAGTAAATACCGTTCGGCATACATCACTTGGATAGCTGCCGCTCGGCATACAACACACAATAGGTGTCGCTCGGCAGGAATAGTGGTCGGCAGGAATCCAGGTCGGCAGGAATGCAGGTCGGTAGGAATCCAATCGGCAGAAATAGTGGTCGGAAGGAATCCAGATCGGTAGGAATGCAGGTCGGTGTGGATGGTGGTCGGAAGGAATCCAGGTCAGGGGGAATAGTGTCGGCAGGATTCCAGGTCGGCGGGAATGCAGGTCGACAGGGATAGTGTTCGACAGGAGTAGTGGTCGGTAGGAATGCAGGTCGGCAGGAATTCAGGTCGGCTGGAATAGTGGTCGACAGGAATAGTGTTCGGCAGGAATGCTGGTCGGCAGGAATTTAGGTCGGCAGGAATAGTGGTCGACAGGAATTGTGTTCGGCAGGAATCCAGGTCGACAGGAATAGTGGTTGGCAGGAATGCAAGTCGGTAGGAATAGTGGTTGACATGAATAGTGATCGGCAGGAATCCACGTCGGCAGGAATGCAGGCCGGCAGGGATAGTGGTCGGCAGGGATCCAGGTCAGCAGGAATGCAGGTCGGCAGGAATCCAGGTCGGTAGGAATAGTGGTCGGCAGGAATGCAGTTCGGCAGGAATGTAGGTCGGCAGGAATCCAGGTTGGTAGGAATAGTGGTCGGTAGCAATGCAGGTCGGCAGATATCCTGGTCGGCAGGAATCCAGGTCGGAAGAAATGCTAGTCGGCAGGAAATCAGGTCGGAAGGAATGCAGGTAGGCAGAAATGCGCAGGTCGACAGGACGGTATGGCTCGGCATGATAGTGTGGCTATGGACCTCATGGGCCGGGCTACTCAGAAAGCCCAGCAACTCGAGATTTATGTATAAATACAACATGTGGGGTTCAAAAAATGAATCTTCTACTTTCTGCTCTCTTTCTTTCTATTTCCAAAGGCTGAGTTTACTTTACCATTTTGTAACCATAATCGATTCTAACATCAATAAAAAGGAAATTTCTAGAGTGGACGTAAGCCAGGGTCAGCCGAACCACTATAAATTCTGTTTTTTTTACTGCTTTCTTTTTAAATTTCAACTATTCTTCATATTTACACTCTCTACATATACCCTATCTGTTACCTGTGACTGTTAGTTCGTGCTTTCATTTACATTTGGGTGTTGGTGACCAATTTTGGCGCTATCATTGTTCTATAATCTATTTTGTGTACGAGTGAGGGAGTGTATTTGTGTTAATATATAAAATGTTTTATATTGTGTTTCTTGAGTTGTTAATGTTGATTTGGGGTTTCGATCGATTTGTCTGATCAACGCTATCAATAGGAATTTCAAAACACTTGAACAGAGCAAACTGACACAATATTATTTTAATTTTGTTAAATGAAATAAAATTTGTATGATTGTACTATATATAAGTATATTTTCTAAAATTAAATAGTTAAATAAATTGGATGTTTAAAATGATAATATTTTATTTTCATTTATTGTTTTGTAAACCATTGATTTTACCAACATATAAATAAATGGATTTATGAAATATGGTTTATAATTTGATCTAGAATCTAAATGAATTTAAGATTAAGAATTTGAGAATTAATTCTGGTGATTTCAAACTTTGGTTTAAAAGTTTTAGAGGGGTATATTATTTAGAGTATTATCGAATAGAAATCGTTTCCAAAGAATTTTTAATGTTTTAATCAGTGCTCTCCTCTTTTGTCGCTGGAAAATAATTTCGGTGATGGCGGCTGCATCATCGACATTCATTTTTGAGTTTCAGAGTAGAGAGACCATTCTGTAGCTTTGCTACACTTTTGTTTTGGAAAACAATTTGATTTAAATTTCTAAAGTATGGCTTGATTTATAATATATATTGGTATATGAATATATATATATATATATATATATATATATATATATATATATAAAATGTTTGAAGTTAATCGAAAATTTAATTCTTAAAGTTTTAATTAAAGGATGATTTCAATTATTAAAATGAAGTCAAAATTTTGAATAAATATACAAAAAATTGAAATTTTTTACTTGTATAATACCCAATTGAATTCTAATATATACAACTTAATTAAATTATTCAAAAGTTGAATATGTAATTGGATAATATACAATATACAATAATTTTATAAATAAAATTTGAGTGGTTATATTAAATGTTGTACACTTAAATTTTAATTATAAAAATGTTAATAGAGATAAATAGAATAATAAGTAAATTGAATAATAAATGAGATAGATAAATAATTCTATTTTGAGGAACTAATAAATTGAAATTAAATCAGCTTAATGAAATATCTTGAATTTAAAAAAGATTATTAAATATTAATTAATTTAAATTGAAATTTATATGGTTTTAAATTAGTTTTTAATTTGTATTTCAATCTATTTTCTTTCTGGTTGTTTTATTCTCATATCTCCTTCCTTTTCGGGAATGAAAAATTTTGAGTGGGGGAGAGTGCAACGACCCGTAAATTTTTAATAATTTTTATTAGTTTTTAATAATATAAGTTTAACTGAAATTTGTGAAATTTTAAAAGATTAAATTTGGAAATATAAATTTGATATTTGGAATACGTATATTTAAATATAGCAAATGGTAAATTTTCATCTGTAAATACAGAAGTTTATTTTCTTGTGTAATTTTATTTAACTTCAAATCAGTTAATATTTGATGATAATAAAATTTTTTCCAAACCTGAATATTTTTATACAATAAATTTGTAAATCATCTTCTGTGTGAGACGTCATATTTCATTTCTCCAAATTTGGACTGCTATTGCTCCACTTGTCTTATTTTCGGCAAAATTGCAGCATTTTTGGTACCGATTATCGACTTTTGATTGGATGATCGACCACTAATATCTGTATACCGTTTTGATCGTCTTGTCATGCTGATCTGTACGATACATTCAATTTTGTTTTTTAAAGTCCGATACACAGTGGAATCTGCGAAAAAGGTAACCGTACCAGTACTGGTTTTGTGACTTTTAGGTTTTGTGACCTTTTGAATTCTGTGTCCATTCAGCTTTCCACCGTTCAAACATCCACTAGTCTTTAACTTTCTCCGGGTTTCAAAAATATATCATTTCATTTCGTTCATTTATTTTGTCTTTGAAGAAAATATTATTTCATTTCATTTCGTTCAATCTGCATCTATCCTTTACCACTTGATAACTTCCCTACTCAAAACCAAATATCTTCCCCTTCCCATGCGAACTTTTTCTTGCTCACCTCCTCATATTTTTTTTGTCTTCTTTCATGGAACTATGCGGCCTCCTCTCCTCTAAGCAACTGCAAGCAGCCACCATCGGCCGCTGCAAGCTGACTACTAACCCTCGTTCCCTTTTTATTTCCAACGCTCGCCTTCCCGATCCACCTCGGTTAGCTATTTCATCAAGCTATTTCAGCAGCAACGCCTACCATGCTCTATTCCTCCGCTTCCATCAGCTCATGGCCCATGCTAGTGCCACACCTTCCATCATTTTCCCTAAGTAGGTTTTATAATATATATATATATATATATATATATATATATATATATATATATATACGTATGTATGTATACGTTTAGTTTTGACAGTGTTTATATATCTATATTTTTAGTTTTGCTTTCAAATGGATACTTGAGTATTCTACATTTTATACTACTTATATCTGATACTGTTGCATATATATTCCGTATATCTTTATTAATAGTTGTAATACCTTTGGTGACTCACTTTTTTAGTGTAAACGTAAACTACCAAAAATGCCCCTCCACATATATTATCAAGTCTAAATATCACCCAAAAATAGTAAAATAAACTTCATTTACCAATTCAAAATGCTCTTTTATAAATATAGCCAAATCTCATTGTACTTAAAAATAGGACCAAACAAATAAACTTTTTTTTACCAATTCAAAACCCACATCTACAAGTATTACCAAATCTTAGTATCACTTAAAATATAGATCTAACAAGTAAATTTTTTCACAAATTCTATCTTTATTAATTAATAATAAAAATAAAAATTCAAACTAACAAAAAATTAGATGTTGAACAATTGAATAAAAATTCAAACTAACTACACATGATTTCATTGCAAAAATATGACTAAATATTTGAGTAAATCATTCATCTTAAATGTGTTAAACATATATGATTTATAGAAAAATAATTCACGCACGCGTGCTATAACGCTCGTATATAATAGTCCTGACGGCCTACTCTTTTGTAATAGACATAGGTATAAAACTGATTTCTTTGTATATAAGCTTTTATTTGTAATATATTTTAAAGGTAAGTTTATATATTCGTTTAAATTGCGCGCGCGCACACACACACACACATTTATAAGTTATGAACTAAGTTGTTTGCATAGATTGTATAAAGTTTAGTCTGTTATCTTATCATCTATATATGTATAAAGAAATGTATCTATATATATTCTACAGTTTTAATAATAATATGTAAATAGTTTATATATTAGCTTTGGAATATAATCTGATTTTGTGTTAGTTTATATATTTTATATGTAAGCGCATGGACTAGTTTTTTTTATTTATATATATATATATATATATATCATTTTTTTATTAGTGACACACACACACACACACATATATATATATATTATATTAAGTTATGACAGTTTTATATATGTGCTAATTTTGTATAGGTTAATATATGCTTTATACATATGTTCTATTTTTTTTCTTTTCAGATTTATGTAAATTATATTTTTGTCAGATTTATACATATGGGTCTATACAAGTTATACAACCTATGGTTTATATATGTTGTTTATTTAAGACTAAATATTTATATGTCAACATTTCAGTTTTTTTATATGCGCGGGAGTTACATATTTTCATATTAGGTGTATGAATATATACTGATATTTCCAAACGAATATGCATAATATATAAGTATCTTGCATTTTTAATAAGTATATATATATATATATATATATATAAATTATTTATTTAAAAATATAGTATGTATATATGATTGATTTTATTATATGTGTTTTCATTTAATATGGATTTTTAAATGATAATAATTAATATAATATACAGTTCATTTCAGTTTATATATCTTGCTGATTCTGATTTATTTCATCAATTCATTATCGGCCTCGTCAGTCAAATTCGTGTTCAACTACTTCGCTTTGGCATTTATTGCTTGAATTTGGTCAATCTCGAATTCATGATTCATTCCGTGTGCCTGTATATTCTATCTCTAGCCTCGAAAGGTGAGCAATAACTCACGATTAACATTCTTATATTTATTAAATTTGATTTCAATTGAAACGACAACTGAAATATGCTGCTGTTAGTTATTTACATTGCTATATATATGACATTATCTATATCTGTTCACCTGTGAAATCTGACACCATTATCTATTATTTATATTGATGTTACATACCTGTTATATTATTATCATATCTGTTATCACTCTGCAAGTTCCCTGTTAGTATAGAATTCCCTAGGGGATAAAATAATATATACCCGAACGATCTATAGAATAAGAGAAAATCATTATGGATTGAAATGATAAACCCAAGCGATTTTCATTTGAATTGAATTTGGGATTATGGGTTGAAATGATATATACCCGTATATATATTTAAATTGTAGATTGAAATGACAAATATCTATATCACTTAACCATAGGATAGAAAATTATATACGGACACCATTGGTCAATATATGTATATATAATTTGAAATGATTTCCAAGGTTTTGAAATTGAATTTATTGAGAATTATACTCAAATAAGTTTGATTTGAAATTTATTACATTTGGGGTTTTAAAGATATGATTTTATAACTTGATTTTGATTAAAAACGATCTAAATGAATATTTCAATTTACATGAATTGAAATGGTATATTTAGTTTTATTTAAATTTGGAATTTGAAGTTTTATTTAAATGTTATTTGAATGATTAAGTGAATATTTCAAAGCTGAATAAGATTAAAGTAAATTTGATATATATATATATATATATATATATATATATATATATATGAAATTATCAAATCTTAGTTTTGAAAATGTTGAATATTTAAAGCTTGAAGTATATGGAAATTTAAATGTTCTATTTTGGTGGTTCAAATCTGTTTTGAAATCGATATGATTTGAAATAGTTTATTGAGAAACTGAACTTAATTGAATTTGATGAATTGAAATTGAATTAAATTTGAATTTTGGAATCCAAGTTTGAATCGATTTGTGAAATTGAGGAAACTATTTTATTATATAAAATATTTTTAAATTATATTTAAAACTATTTTATATTTTACTTTATAAATTATTTTAATATAAACTATTTTAATATAGATCATTTTTAATATAAACTATTTTTAATATAAACTATTTTAATATACTAACTATTCTAGTATAAACTATTTTAACTTATAACTATTTTATATAAACTATTTTATTTTATAACTATTTTATTATATATATACTATTATTAATATCTAAACTGTTCAAGTAAGAAGTTATGATATCAAAGTTATGAATTTCAAAGTATTATAATTCTAAAGTGTTATGGTTTTAGAAGCTTTATAATTTCGAAAGTGTTATAGTTTTTAAGTACAATGATTTTGGAAGTGAATATATTTGAAATGGAAATGATATTGTATTGATATGGTTTTGAAATGGAAATGATATTTTGATTTGAAGTATAAGCAATTTTGAAATGACCACGGTGTTATAATAATGATTGGTTGTTAAAGAGACCGGGATTGGATATTGTCATACTCTCTCCAATACCGAAAACTACTTTAACAACCGTGTACGTGGTGGAGATTCTAGAATGAATTAGGATGGTAGCGACGTCCTATTGAGGTATATACATGGACCTGACTCCCGTGAGTTGGCATAAGGGGGCTAAAACAGGATTGATTCTCGGGCCAAGTGAGGTCATTCCTCTGGTCGGGCACATTCCTTCGATATTATATTCTGACATTGTGATTGATTTGGTGACCACACTTGATTTTTTTTGATTTGGGAGTATGTTCTAAGGTGGACGGTAGTGGCTGCTATGTGTTACCATCAGCCCAGATGCGTAATTGGTATATTTACCCTGGCATTGTCTTGTTGTGCCGTGTCACCTACCCAAGTGTGCCTTATACGAGTTTGTTTTGTATCATACCTATGAAGTACCCTCCGACGACGCATAGTACGGAGGAACTTACGGTACTGTATAGACCATGAGAATATATTAAATGCGTTAAGGGGGATATGGGTAACCCCTTAACGCTATTTTAATAGTTTATTTTGGACATTATTATAATAGCATATATTACTATATAGTAGATAGTTTAATGGATCCTTAGAGGTTGATTATCCCAAACATCCTTTGAGTTACTTGTATTTCAGTTGATATTTCACTTGAGTTGGATTTATTGATATAAGAATGTTATTCCTGAGTCGAGTTTTTTGTGTTTTTCTTTACGCTCGGGTCAGACCGAGTGATACAGCTTTGAGACTCACTTTTGGAGTTGGAACTTCGCTTGGAGATCCATCTACATCTTTTCAGCTTGCATTTATTCAGTTGATTCCTGTGATGTATTCTGATCTTGTATTTAACTATTTTATTTGAGACTTCTGTTGTATCTTATTTAACTCTGTTGTATATATAGTAGCTTCATGAACTATTACTCATTTGTTTCCGCTGCTTACTAATGTAATACTATGTATCTGTGATTCTATGATATATTTATTTACTGTAGATGCCGAGTTGTGCCAAATTTAAATTAACAATCTGATATTTTGAGTAACTTAAGTCCGACATGTGTGGATGTGAATGGTTGAAAATATTAGCAAGTAGTAGGATCTATAACTCTTTGGAAGCAAAATAAAAGGCGGATGTCATAAGCCATTACTAAGTTGCCACTGTCCTCCACTATTTAAGAAATATCGTATCTCATCAGCATTAGGGCAGGATGTTGCAACCATCAATGTGACATTGATGTTGGAGGTCACCAGTAATGCAACTACGAATCATTTAGGAGGCGGGGATGCCGTACATCATCAAAGCAAAAATAGATGTCATGAATCATTAATCAAGCTTAATGCCTCATATCAACAAGATTATGGGGGTTATCAGAACACATAATTAGTAAAGGAATGTTGTATGAGTAATCTCGTGGATCACCAATCCTTAGTAAGGATGCCGTAAAGATATCAAACAAAGCTCTCAAACAAAGCATGGAGCTGAATGACATCGTGATAGCTAATGATGATGAAGGTCTGGCATTTCGAATCTCATGTGGCAGCTATGCCGCTCATCTCCATCCTATCAATGAACAAAGGGACACTGCATGGCATCAACATGATGAGTGACTTTGAATAGCAAGCATTTCGAAGTGTCACGTTGCAGACATGCCACACCACCTCCACCCTTATAAATAGACCCTCAAGGTCATTCAAAAAGGGGCGATTCATTTTTTCTCTTTCTCTTACATTTTTAAAGTTTGTAACCATAAATCAATTTAGGGATATTTAATGTCAATTGTACTTTTATGATCTTTTTGTAAATAAGGGTATGTATAATTGCAATTGCATAGTATATTCAATAAAGTGACTTGTCATGTGGCTTATGTTGAACTCTTGTATATGCAACATGACTCACGACATGATTAACTCATACAATGTAACGATCCGTATTTCTGGGTCTTCAAATTTAAATATTTAATTTATTTAAATATTCGGATTTAAGTTAAATTATAATAAAATATATATTTCAAATTTAGACTGGATATTTGAGACATATTTTTAAACTAATTTATTGGATTTCTCCATAATTTTTAATTTGAAAAATAATTAAATTTTGGTTTGATGCTTTTTACGGCAAACGTCGATACTTTTGAAACTTAATGGACTAAATTAACTTGTTTATTTTATTATTTGTGATCGTGGTACATTCTTGTGAGTGATCATATTTTTATTTCCGTCATTCTTGGTCCATACGCAAACGAAATATTGTCTACAATCGTACCTCAAAACTTTTTAATATTCAAACTTTAAACAACGTAAATGTCTTTTTCTCTATGCATGCGCATGTTTATGCATTTAATGTTCGCATTTAATGCTGTCCTTGCATACCGTAGCTATGAAGTATCTTGGCTTATATAAGTTGAAGCACAGCACGTTGGGTTGGGGGTTTTGTTTTGTGTGTGGGGAGGGGGAACACATGCATGACACAAAAGGAAATGGGACACTTTGCTCATTTTTATTTTAGTATGCATGAACACACGTACAACAACCTATTTCTATTTTTTTCCCTTTCACTTTTATTTTAATAATTTCAATAAGTCTTTATACAATAAATATTAGCCAAAAATTCCAACATGAAAGTTGTAGAGAGCAAATATACCTACATCTTTTGTTTTTGTTGTAGTTGAAATAGTGGACTGTAGCCGAAATTATCAGAGTGAGAAGGATCGGCTTATTGTATGCGCACGTGGAGGAGTGGTGTGTACAGGCATGTAGAAAAGAGAAGTTCGCTGGTTTTGGTTTGGCTTTGTAGGCCGAGCATGAGGAGGGGAAACATGTGTAGGTGAAGAGAGAAAGATGAGGGAAAAGAAATAAAGTGCTGGCGTCGAAAATGAAAAAAAGAATAGGTGGAGAACGAGGCCGAGCGGGTATGGATTGGTTGGCTTTTTGTTAAGCGTTGGGTGAGATTTATTTAGTAAGTTATTTTTAGTATAATAGTTTAGTTACTAATTTGTTTAATTTAATTAAGTTAATAATTAGTTGATAAATTTAGTTTAGTTTGTTAGTTTAAGCGTTAAAATGTAAATATGAATTTGGGAAGGGGCGGTAGCTTTGGGTACGGTTGTTATGTGTAAGTGGGCTATAGTGATTAGATTAGGGGTGATAATTTACAGATATTAGTTAAGTTAAAATTATTTAGTCAATTGTTCAATCAAATTAGTTTAAAACTTTAGAAATCTATAACTTCCCATACGTAGTCCATTTAACTCGCTATCTTCGATGTTAGATTTGTATTAACGAATAGAACATATTATTGTAGTTTATGGATACATTTAGGGAAGTATAAAATATTGGTAAAATATTAATGATACTTTATTAGCAAAACAAAATCGCCGTTCTGCTATTATAAACTGTGTAGATTTATTATTATTCGATAATTATTTGATGTTGGTTGTTAATTATTTAACAGATGCGTTGCTATTTATTATTGTTGTTGATTGATTAAGTGATATTTGCTCGATAATTTTATGAGCTATTTTCCATTTCTTTTGTTTTTACATGGGTTGGATGGAAGTGAACTGTAGGCTAACACATTGTGATTTATTTCATAGTTTAACTAAAAGACGTTCAACAATAATATTGGTTTATTTCAATTTAAATGAAATTGTTTTGAAAGATGGTTTTCATCCAGAATATGAAATGAAATGTTTTATTTTAAAAAAAAGGAGATATTTGGAAATATATATTTTTGAACAGATTTTACATAAAAAGTATATATATAAAAGTATTTATAAAAATGTGTTTTATAAATAAAATAGAATTTCGAGAACTTAAATCCTGGCGGTTTGAATTTGATTTCAAAAAGATTTTAAGGAAATAAACATACTATATTTGAAAGTATTTGTGATTATTAGTGCGAAATAATTTGTCACCTCAGAGAACAAAATGATTTGTTATGTTACCGACGATTTGGGTAATCCGTAACCAAAAATTAGGCAAAAGGGTGGTTTAACCCTTAGTATCGTCTACTCTTTTTACAGAGGGATATACATTGTTTATTTATCGTATGAAGGCTGGGACCCAGTTGCCTTGTTCTTGGAAGAAACCACCCGATCAGGTTGCACATATATATATTGATATGCTTTTATGGTAGTATATTGAGATTTTCAAATAAATATTTAAAAGGTGATTGTTTTAAGATCCCGAAGAAAAGTATTATTTGATATAAAAGATATACATATTATTATTTGAAAAGATTATGAAATGAAACAGGAAATTTAGCTCGAAGAGATTGTTTTCGAATAAGTATTTTCAAAAGAGATTGTTTTTGAAAATAATAAAGTTAATCAGATTTCATAAATCTAAATGTAAAGATTAAGCCAAAGGGGTAATTTGGGAATTGCATATTTGTTTGTTTATTGCATCATAGGCTCCATGAGTCCTATTTGCGGTAGGAGAACTATGTTGGCTTGATTTTGTATCAATTGGGTACCCAGTTAGATAAGGGTACGTAGGGAGTCACAAGTGATAGTGACTCAGCCTCAGTAATAATATATCTTTTTTCTGTTATTGTTTGCAAAATGTCCTGCATTGTTGTATCTTTCCTGCTTACTATTTTATTCCGCATTTAAAATGTTCATTGAGTTTGAAGGAATGTCTATTGCTGTCTCTCTCATCAAAGTTGTGCAGCGTTAGATATTTGTATTTGTATTTGATATGTATTAAAGTACACCTAATAGATTAAATTGATTACTCTGATAACTTGTATTACTGAAATTGTATCCTATACATTTAATAAGGTTGAATATTTATCAAACATTTTGTATTATGTTGGTAGTTTTCATTCGTGGTTCTAGAATGGACAGATTTTTCGACGTTTTGATTGGTCCGAAAATCCAGGTCGTCACATACGACATGAAGTCTCTTCACATAGATTGAAGTGGAATACATGCACACTTCTTGCATACTTTGTTAAGGCTAACACGAGGCTGGTTAGAACTATCATTAACCAAGACACATGTTCCCTTGCATACTTCGGGGTTAGCAAGAAATCTTGTTAACGTTTTGGCGCTAGAAGGAGGGTCCGAACCTCTAACTCCTTACATATCCCTATAAAGAATTGACTTTGGCTTGCATACATAGGGTATAGAAGATCTATCCTAACCCACATATCCTGTATTTGATTTTTGTTGCCTCATACATAAAGGACTTTCCCCAACTTGCATATAAAGGACATAAAGGAATTTTTGAATCCAGCATTGCCCATTGGACTCCAAGATGACTATTTCTAAGTAAGGATATTCTAAACCTCAAGCAAGTGGGCCAATTTACCAAGTCACTTCTGACCCACGGTTTCATGAGAAAAAAATGTTAAGGATAATGGCATCGAAAATTATAGAAGAAAAGAAACAAATGACACCTTATGATCCTGATAAATGGAGCATAAACCTATTTCATGTAGGACCTACTCAAATATTTTCTTTAGAGAGCCCAAAGGAAGGTATCTTAAACATAAGGAGGGCCATACAATACTAATCAAAGTGCACAATCTTTGGAAAAGAAATATTAAACGATTTCGATAAGTTTGCCAGAGATGGAAAAGTGCAATAGATCGTCCTCCAGCACCAACCATACGACGACCCACCTTCTTGACCATTGGGAACAACACTTAATACATCCGCTGTATTCGTGTGCCATTGCCTAAACATCCGAAAGATGAGTTGTCATGGGGTAAAGTAAAAGAATAGAACAAAAAATCTCACAATGGAACAGTTAAATATAATACAACAACAATATAGTACATAAGGTTACTCCTTAATATTGAGTTATTAGAGTTATACAAAAGTGCTACAATTATCTGCTTACGCAGTTATACACCTTGCATTTACACTTGCTAATCCAAAATACACATACATATATAGACATAACAGTGGAAATATATAATGTAACATCCCCCTACTTAGAGGTCCAAGACTAATGGCTACGGATGGTGCAATCATTCATAGTTATTAATCCTCGACGACCAATTACGGCGATGTTAGATACACTAATACATAGAAACACAAGAATATTGAAAAATCTTAAATAGCAACCAAATTCCATATTCCATTTCAAAATATTCCAAATTGATTACATAATCCCAGTACGCTGGCCATATTCAGATAACATATAACTAATACAAAATACGCCAAGATTAACATATGATGATGCCCCCTTTGTTGATCAGAGTATATATTAAGGCACTAAAAAATTTTGCCTTTACAACCAAACACACAACGGAAATAAAAGAACTCTAATAACATGCTTGCCTCCTGCACGTATTCAAAAGCTCTATTCATCTAAAAGAACACCTGAAAACCTTAACTCTCAACCTACTCAAAATCAATTGAATACGCGAGGGTTTAAGGGGAAAACAAAAACTTCAAGTCAGACATAAAGCCTGGTATGAAAAATAATCAACCATCTCAAACCATTTACATATCTAGTGAGACAACACCGCTTGCGGAATGAGTTTTCTCCTCACTAATATCTGAATACATTTATAAAACCATACACTATGCTCCTACATCAACAATGGTTAAAACATAGTACTTTAAAATATTATGATGATATGCGAAATTGGTAAATCAAATTTTGATTACCCATCCCCATTCATTTTAACTATCTATCTCAATTATAGTTTCTAGGTTTACTATAAGCCCGTTAAATCTTTATGGACTATCTGTCCAATTTCATAGTTTTCATGGGATCACTAAGAACCTATTGATAACTCAAATATCTTTTTTACTATCCTAGTTTTCATGGGTTAACTAGGAACCTATTGGTAACTCCAATATCTTTTCTATTATCCTAGTTTTCATGGTCTAACCAACAACCTATTGACTAACTATCAATATCTTAATCCGGATATAGTTTTCATGGACTAATTATAAACCTATTGGTCCCTGCCAATATCAAATCATAGTTTTCATGGGCTGACTATGAACCTATTGACCTTTGCCAATATCTTTTGTTGTACATAATTTTCATGGGCATACTGTGAACCTATTGGCCCCTGCCAATACTTTTAATTAATATTTTTTAAATTATGTTCACTACTGGGTCAACCTTGCTGTTTATTCTGCCCTTCCCCAAAATACCATTATGGGTTAATTACAATGTGAATACTTATATGAAGAAGTAATTATAACAACAAATAATACCAAAACATGTGGTTTAATATAATTGAAATCATTTTTATATATGTCTTAGTTAAACCCTTTAACCTGTTAATCAAGAAAAACTTCTTCAAAACTCCATTTCAAAATTCTTTATTTATCTATGCCAGGGTTATTCCTTTAAATTGAGATTGGGTTTATGTTTTGAAATCTTAAAACATCTCTTTCGAAACTTCTGGATAATCTTCTTCAAAAGCAAAGAGAACCTCTTTTCAAAACACAATAAAAATATATTTCAACGCCCTTGTTAAATAATCTCTTTTGAAACCAAATATACCTTTCGATGTTATGAAAACATTCTCTATAACATAGTTTCGAAACAAATGAAGATACCCCTTTCGAAAGTATTGGGTTTACTCTTTAGAAACATCTTTTGAGTAAAAGTGGTTATATAAGAAAGTATCTCTTTCGAGACCCTTATAAAATTTTTGGAGAAAAATTAATGGTATCGAAACCATCTATTCGAAAGCTCAAAATCTTTAAGTTATAACTTTGAAGGGTAGCATCGAAACCCCCTTTCGACCCCATTGCCTTTGGAACCCTCAATTCCTTCTGAAAGCATTTAGGAATCGGCTTAGCTTAGGTTGAAACAAAGATAACCCTTCAAAAGCATTGGTGGCTTCAATACACTCGAAAGAGAAAATAGCGGCTGGGTTTCGACTTGGTCGAAACCGTTACTTCTTAAAGCACTTATTCAAAACAAAATGGAACCCATTCGAAAGCTAATACTTTAAACATAATACGACAACATTCTTCGAAATCTATTTATAAACTCCTTTCGAAAATATATATTTCGACTAGGTCGAAAGCTCTTAGCAAAACAAAGCAAATACTTTACTTTTGAAAACCAAACAGGGGTTCAACCCCATCGGAAGCATTCCTTTCGACACCATGGCTTCCACCTTTCCTTCACTCCACTACGTACCATCTAAATGATACCTTATGTATTGGTTTTGACTAAGTAGGTTTCGACTCTAATGGGCGGAGGTCATTGGAGTCGAAAGATTTTGCTATATGAGGCAAAACCAACTTTTCTGAATTAAAAGCTGAAATTTAGCTACTTTTAGTAATTGCTTTATAACCACTTGCCTATTTGTAATCCCTTGATTGGTTAACTTAAAAATTTTCAAATACTTTACAATTAAACTGCCACATTTAATTAAATCTAAATCAAAGAAAACCAACGTTTAAGCCCTTTCATTAAAACAAAACCAACATTTGCAAAAAATCCCTCTTTTAAAATAATTTATTTTCCCTAGTAAATAAATTGGGAAAAATCCCTAAAAATCATAGAAAATCTCTTTCACCATGTAATCAAACATATTAAAATTACAGACCCAATTTCTTCTTGAAATACTCAAATTTAATTTTAAACCCAACTATATCATATTTTCCTTTAAAAATTCATAATAAATTTTTCATAGCTCGGAAAATTATGAAAATTAATATCCGTCTCCAAAATCATGTTTTACTTAATATAAAATTTCTCTGTTGCATTTAAAACCCGATAACCTTCAGTTTACACTAAAACCGTGCAAATTCACATGTAAATGAATTGTTTAAATCAAACAAATAATAGTTCAAGCATACCATCATCTGAAACATCAACAAAGCGAATTTAATCTTAAATTTGAAAATATGTGATTACAAAAAAATAGAGATGGAATAAATTGTTATTCACCTTAGATATGATAAGAAATTTGAGATTTGTTGTTGATTATCCTTCCTAGCTTTGATCCTCAGCTTTAGATTGAATGTTCCTCTTTTCCTCCTTGTTAATGGCTAGCTCTATTTTAATATTTGATTTGCCTATGTGAAAAATGAGGATAAGCACCATTGTCCCAGTGGTTAAGTGATTTGGCTTTGGTGCGAGAGGTTACAAGTTTGAAACTTGCGTAGCGTGATTCGAATGTTTATTGACATGTGATATGTTGTCACAATGATTTGTTGTATATAAAGTACCATTTCAAAAAAAAAGTGAAATGAAACGTGAATGGTCTATTACAAAGGTGTATAGCCATGTATAATGAATTGGCTATTTACTAATCTGCCCAGGTGTAAATTAATTAGTTTATAAATCAATATAAGCCCATCTATTTTATTATTAAGCATGACCATATATATAATTTATTCAATCTCAATCCTCTTATCATTATTATTCAATTAATTTATCTAATTACATTTCCTAAATAATGTTATAAAAGATCATCGATGTTACAAGCTCCCCCTAAAGAATTTCATCCTCGAAATTCAGTGCGGATTAAATACTAAACATAGCAATCATATATAACATGTAACGACCTAGAATTTTGGGTATTCGAGATTGGAATATTTAGTTGATTTTAAATATTTGAAGGTTACCTGAATTTCAAATATTACTATTTATTGGCAAATTTAATTTTTTAATTTAATAACTGGAAACTGGATAGAATATTGAATCTGGAGTTTTAGGCTCGTTAAAAATAATTTGAAGGGTTGTAAAATTTATAATAATATTGAAGATAATAAAAATGTTAAAGTTGGAATTAACAGTTGTTTGTTCAGCTTTAAAAATATACCGTTTAAATTGACGTTTAAAAATAGTCTTCCGGGGCACAGTCTCGGAATTCGACGAAACCTGCCCTATTGGATCCATAATAGTGTTTTATTATCGGATTTCAATTTTTATAGCATTTGGAGTTATCATGCGGTCATACGGTTTGAAAACACGCTAAAATGTATATCGAAAATTCAATACAATAACTGGATCCAAAAAGCTATCTTCTCCATGGGATCGAATTAGGACTCGAAACCATCTCCATACGATCAAAAAAGTTATCTTCTAAGTTTGTTGTTGTACTCTGATGATGTAATGTATAAAATAGTAACAGTTCTTTTTGTGTAAAGATCAGTTGTTATCTACTATATATTCTTCCGCTGCGATTGTGAGATTCTGATGTTGTTTTCTATTTCATCTGTAACGACCCGGAATTTTCGATCCCGAAAACTCCAGATAGTTATGAAAAAGAAGAAAGAGATAGAAGAAAAAGAAGAAAATAAAAACACCAAACACAAATTCTCACATTCGCAGCGGATCAAAATATAATATTAAATAAATAGTGGTTATAGAAAGGAAAACTGTACTGGTCAAATTACACTTTAATATATAAGAGTTACAATAATTACACAACACTGAGCAATTTAACTCAACATGCCCTAGATAAGTTATAAATAAACACAGCGGAATACTCTACAAACGTTCCTGCCATCCAGCTCGCCTCCTGAGCTCCAGAACGTCCTTACCTGAAAATCTGTAATACTCGGTCTGACCCAAGCATTTACATCAAAGTAACGCCCGGGTTAGGTTGGAAACCAGCGTGAGTAAACCCATCTAACATGAAAAACAAAAGTATACAACGTATATACAACCCGGGATAACTCACATCAATTTACAAATTCATAATTTGTTATAGGAACCACTTATTTCACACAACGCTTTCCTAGGTACCAAAACTCAGATTAAATAGTCCAATTCACTTAAATCATTTCGTTCCAATCTATTGATTTCACAAATCAATCTAAAAAGAATCGAATTAGTTCCGGGTATTAAATAATACCCGATTCCGGACTCTTCGAATCCAATGTCATCTGATCCCACGTTATTCAAGTGAATATAATTCAATTTTAATTACAAGATAGCAATTCATGATCGAAAGATAATCCACATTATCACTGTCCACCCAAATCATATCACATAGCATCACGTCACATACCAGGAATAACAAATAATCCAAGGTATTCAAATATCATTCAATCATCCATATATAAGCAAGGATTAATTAATCGTATTACCTCTAATGAATTTAAAATGAATCAAATTAATTACTTTCATTTTTAATTTGTTTAAAATAAATTAAATTAATCACTTTCATCACATAAATCCTGCTTGCATAATCTTTGATTAATTTCAAATCAATTAATTAATCACCATCTAATATCCATATTAACTAATCTTCCTTGATTAAATATCCTTTAATTATATTCAAATAATTAGCCTTTAATTAATTTCACAAATTAATTATTCTTAACCAAATACAGTAATTAACCCTTTAATCACATCATAATTAATTAACTATAAGTAAATACATTCATTCTTAACTAATTTCATTAATTAATTATTCAATAATCACTTATTATAGATTTATTTATCTTAGTTAATCAACCCTTAATTATATCATTAATTATATTAATGAATGATTTCTTAATTACTGCTTTAATTAATTAACTCAATTAAATTAATTACATTTAGTCATTAATCTCAATTTAACCCATATTTATTTTCCACTCTTGATTAACCTCATCCAATAATTTTTCCATTAATTACTTCGCTAAGTAATTACACTTCATTAATTACATTCACTGATATGTTTTAACAAATCATTTAGTGATTATATTAATTAATTACACAAATTAAATCAATAACCTTTGATTAGTTTAAGTAAAGATCATTAATAAATCACCCTTTAGAGATAAATCATTAATTATCCACCTTACTTATTAAACAATTATCTCTAAACTTCAGTAATTACCACTAATTAATATATTAGGTGATTAATCCTTAATTAATCATATCAATAAATCGACCCTTAAAATTTATTTTACAAATTCAATTAACCTTTAATTAAATAAATTGACCATCCTATACATTGAATAATTTTATACTTTAGTTCACCTTAAAACAACAACTTGAATTACATTTCAAATTTTGGAAATTCGTTAAAAAAAAACTTGCTCATTCCTTGTTTTAAAAACCTGGTTTATAAATTCATTTGAAACATACCCACCATGATATGCTTTAAAACTTTTTACTTAGCTTATCAAAAACCTTGGCCCAACACAGAAATTCCCGAGCCAAACAAGGCAAAACCCGATCAAAGCTCCGAGCAACCACTCGAACACAACACAGTACAAACCACTTCAGGTAGCCCATGCAACTACTCGAGATCAAACACGAGAAATCATCGCCACCCAAATTTCAGACATTCTGGTGCACAGAACATCTCGTGCACATGCACTGGCCATTGGCAATGCTCCAGACTCCTCGATCACCACCGGCAAGTTGCTTTCAACCTTCTCCATCCATCTAACCACTCTGGCAACTCCATTGATCACGACATCAAATTCGAACACGATCAGTCCCAAGGGATGAAACTGTACATGAACCATTACCTACAAATTTTCCTTGTTCCTACGTCTCCGATCACCTGATGCCTCGAGACTTCTACCACTGCTTCACCATGAAACCTCAAACCCAATCCCCCACGACCGATCAAGTCTCGAACTCCTACGACGTTGCACAAAACTCGCGAAAACAGATAAACCCATCAGCTCCTAAAGCCCTGAATCGACCAATCGCCGTTGCTACGACGATCACTCCTTCCTCATGACATTTTCCCCGACCTCCTCGGTCGACAAACAAGCCTCGAAGATAGCCATGACGTTCAACTGTTCTTCGATCACCAGAAAATGGCCCAAACCCATTTTCTGTTCAACTTTGAACTACACCCTTGATACTTGGATAAAAATCGAGAAATTCATCTTAAAATCATAATTTACAATGAATATTCAGATTATATAATTAAATTTGCAAAACATTTCACTTGATTTTAAACCCATTATTTATTTTACTGCTATTCCCCATTTTCTAGAGATACTCAAACAGAATTTGTATAAGTAAAGTTTTTTTTTTTAAATTTAAATTATGTTTCAAAACAAAAACTTTTGTTTGTATACTTAATAATTTTTTTTTCAAGAAGTGAATAGAATTTTTTTTCTTTCCAGTATTAGTCCTGATTGGAAATAAACAGAGCAGGGATCAACATGCATACTATCAAACATTCATATCAACATGAATCCTAGATTTATCAGACATGCATCCAAAAATTTAACATTACATTATAGGATTACACAAGACCTTTCACAAACTTCAGTTTAAACTAATTTTAATTAATTTTTTTAAGGGTTAACTTTTACTCACCTAGAACAGAGAACACAGTTTGATGAACTGCACTTGATCTTTGCTGTGATCTGCAACTAGACTAATGGTTATGAACTGAAGCTTTTGATTTACATTGAAACATGAAACTGAAGCTTAATTGAAGTTTATTGAGCTGGTCCTTGTTTTGTTTTCCTCAGGTTTGCTTTTCTTTATAGGTTTTGATTTTGAAAATTTCTGTTTGTTTTTAATTTCTTTTTTTCTCAGATCCGATTCTTAGGCTAGAATATTTAAAATGAAGAAAAAAAAGAATGAGAGAAAGAGGGGATGAAATATTATATATGGATTTAAATCAAATTTTTATAAATTTTCTCAAAAATAGGACCAAAATGACACTTGTTTCAAATGTGTATTATAATTGTTACACTTGTCTATTTTTTTTATGCTTAATGACTTGCATTTGTTAATCTTATATTATATATGATTTACATTTGTAATTTTTTTAAGTAATTCTACTTATTTTTAAATGTTAATAAAAACTTTTTTTAACTTAATTTATTAATTTACAAATACTTATTTACATATGTAGATAACTTTATAGAAATACAACCAATTATATAAATACAAGCTTAAACATATAATTTAAAACCCAAAATACTTTAAAATATTTATCCTTTGAATTTCAATTTTAAATTCAAAGTAGATTTAAAAATCCAAAATAACAATACATTCAATTTGAAATAACCATTCTATTTTTATTAAAATCTATTTATATTTATATATAAAAACAACACATTATTAATATTATTTGAAAATAATAAATTGCCAATTTATATAAAAATTATAAAAGAAAATTATCGAATCAATTTAATCCAAATAGTTATTTATTCAAATATAAAAATTCAGTTTCTACTATTTACATTCATATTTCCTTTATTATCAGAATTCTTATCTGTTCAACCTATAAACCAGATAATTATCCAACTATCAGATGCTCAAAAATCCGGGTTATCACATTCCTCCCTCCTTAGAATCCTTTCGTCCCCAAAAAGGAACGAAACCAGAATTTAAAAATCGGATAAATTATTCTTTGGTCATTTTAAAACTCTTTAAATTCTATATAATATTATCAAAATAGTTTTATAAAAATACTTTTATAATTCGATGTTTCCACAAGTCCGTCCCCGTTCTCACAGAAATTTAGTCATACGTTGATCAGGCGTACGACTGAAAATCTATAAGTACTTAGCAGACCCATTTTCAACGCCCAGTGAAAATACTTGGAAAATAATTTTATTGAAAATATATAAAACATTTTTAAAAATAGAGGAAATATCTTTTGGTGAGAATGCTCTGGAAATCATCACTGCCATCCATGGTCGTAGTTATATCCTGGATTACGTTGCCATCGCAGCAAAAGTCCATGTAACTGTAGGCTCTCAGCGGCCTCTCGATTACACTATGGAACCCACGACAGGTCGTAGTTACATTCCAGGGTTACGTTGCCATCACAGCAAAAGTCCATGTAACTGTTTGCTCTCAGCGGTACACACGATTTTCGCGGTCAAAATGAAACTTGTCCACTCCTACATAGGTCGCAGTCTACCGATATAAAATCAGAAGCAGACTGTTGGCTCTCAAAGTCCCACACGACTTTCGCTATGTTACCATAGGTCACAGTCTACCGATATAAAATCAAACGCAGACTGTTGGCTCTCAGCGGCACGCACGACTTTCGCTATGTTACCATAGGTCGCAGTCTACCGATATAAAATCAAACGTAGACTGTTGGCTCTCAGAGGCACACACGACTTTCCCTATGGTATACTCTACTCATAATCCTCAGGAACTAATTTTGTCTGGACTCCTCACAGGATCAACTTTAGAATCCCCCTGGGGCTCAAGGCAGCACCACCCGGTGGCACTCCTGAGAAGTTCATTTTCAAGGGAGCGCCTTTTTTCCCAGAGCCATCAACAAAACACTTTATACTATATACATATAGTATCTTTAAATCATACACCTAGTATGATCTCATACAAAGCTCCTTTACACAAAATCGATTATCTCAAAATCGATAATTCTCAAACTAGGCTTTCCAAATTCAATATTGATTTTTCCCAAAATCAAAAGCCTTTCCAAATCCAAAGGTTCCCAAAACCTTTTCCAAAATCCTCATAAGATCCTTTATATATATATATATATATGTAGATATATATATAAAATCCTTGATAAAAATTTTTTGGATCATTTTAAACTTGTATAAAACTTTTTTTATACTTCAATTATTTCCAAAAATCCATTTTCTTCTGGCTATAGATTCAACAAGGGGAGATTTATCTTATATAACAAAAGTATTTAACTTTGTTTATTCAAAATCAAATATTCGAATTTGATTATTCTTTCAATATCAATTCCATTCAAATCTGTACGATGTACACTTATCATCCGTACGCTATACCAATCTGATCGCTCACTCGATCACATAATTTCACTTCCGAACTAGTATCATCCACTCGACTTCCTAGTACGGACACATATCTGGTTTCTTGATTAGAAACTGTCATTCTCCTTGCATAGTCATAACTATGATAGAGAATATCCAGAACCAATCAACAATCCATATCCAGGTTTTCCGTCAAAAATCGAGTGAAAAATCCCAACTCGGATCGACATACTATCTCGAAATTCTATGCTCGAATTTGGATCAAATCACTATGCGAATAGAATAATATACGTACATCCTACGTATTTGTTTCATTGATCATTGACTAAATCAATTTCCTTTCTATTCATATTTCCCTTAATTTCTATCAATATATTCACAATTGCTTCAATTCCATTGGATTATCACTTCAATTCTTATCTCAAACGGATATTTAATCATAAACAGTTTAAACTCTGTCCAGCTTAATTTTAGAAAATAGCTTGAAAAGTTAAAAATAGATTAGTAGTTGAAAAATAATTATTAGTTTGTAAAATAGCTGTAAAATAGTTAAGTAGTTGCAAAATAGTTAGAAATAATTAAATAATTGCAAAATAGTTGTAAAATAGTAATTAGTTATAAAGTAGTCGAAAAACAGTAATTAGTTTATAAAATATTTGAAAAATTGTTAAATAATTCCAAAAATAATTGTAAAACAAGTATAAGATAGTTTTAGGTTTAAAAAGAAAAGTTGTATAGTAAATAGTTTGGAAAAATAGATTTGTACTAAAACAATTTATTTTGAAAATAGTCCAGAGTCAAACTGTTCAATTTCTAACTTCCATTTCCCATCAATTCCATTTAAATTCCACTTCCTTTTGAATTGACTCAATTTCAATTCAATTTAAATTTTCATTTCTATTTAAATTGATTCAATTCCAATTTTCAATTAACTTTCAACTTCAATTAAATTAAGTTAACTTCCATTCTCATTCCAAATTCAAATCAACTTCCTATTTGAATTTGAACTCATTCAACTTTAATTTCATTTCAAATTATCCAATTCAAGTTTCCATTTGAATTTTTTAACGTATCTATCTTCCATCATAATTCCAATTAATTCAAATAAATTTCAGATTGAGCCAATTTAAAATTTCAATTTATTTCAACTCCAGTTTGAATTTAATCCCAATACAGGTTGAATTGTCCTTGATTCTTCCCAAATTCAAATCAAATTCCATTTGAATTTAAAACTATTCAACTTAAATCACAAATCCAAATTATTTAAAATCAAATTTCAATTTGAACTAATTTCAAAATCAATCTCACTTTAAATCATCTCGAATTATATAAATTCGAGTTAAATTTAAAGCGTTGTTTAACCTCTTAGACCAAATTATCCTTTATTTAAAGTTTTTAAACAATTTAATTCTTAGTCCAATTTCAAAATTCCATTTTAAATTATCTTTACTTAACTCATTACAAGATTCAAGTAAGAGTTTCAAACAATTTTAATTTACAAATTCATTTCTTAATATTCAAATCTTAAGTTCAAAGGAATTCCATATCCTTAATTTTAAATTTAAGTTAAATTTAACAAATCAATTCACATTTCATAAATTATTTGTAACAATGGAATGATATCAGGATAAATAAACATCCAAATTTATCCAACACCAATTATTTCAATTTCCATATCTCAAACCCATTTTGAGATCACTCATAATTCACATTATAAATCAACCATTTAACTTTCCAAGTTAAATCCCAATTTGATCTTGAAATTTCCAATTCAGGTTGCTCATTCCAAACTTATTTAACTTCCTTCAAGTTAAATTCAATTTAATCCCTTTACCCATACTCAGATTTGAATTCTCCATTTCAAATTTCAAAATTCTTTCACACTTATAAGTTCAAAACTTATATCACTTTAGCTTTTATATCATACTTTAGGGAGAGCCAAAACTCAACATCTTAGAGTTTATTTCAAATCATTTTTTATATCATGTATATCCACACATATACATATTTACTTCTTGGCCCACCAAACAAAATTTTA
Organism: Allium cepa; assembly: GCA_030765085.1. NCBI lineage: Eukaryota > Viridiplantae > Streptophyta > Magnoliopsida > Asparagales > Amaryllidaceae > Allium > Allium cepa. The sequence continues at coordinate 686,112,007 of CM060939.1, read as the reverse complement.
AAATTTAAACCACCTTTGGTTTTAATTCAAAACAAATTCCTTTAAAATTCTAAACAACCCTTGTTTGAAATAGGACCCTTTCATTCAAATATATTGAATAACATTTCTTATTTTAAAATAAGATCATATTCAAAATAGTTTGAATAATATTATTTCCTTTAACATTTTGAAACCAATTCAAATGTTTAAATTTAGAATTCAGAACTTCACAATTTGAAACTCACTTTAATTTACATCCTTTCAAATTTACAAATTACTCTTTTTAAATGGTTACTTCCTTAAAATATTTTATTATTTATTAGAAAATAATCATCTCATTATTAAACACAATAACAATTCTATTTCTCTGGTTTGAAACCAATTCTAATTAATCTTATTTTGAAATTCTTTCCCCAAGTTTAAGATTTAAATTTTAGTTTGAATCCATTTCTAACTTATCTTTAATTTAATTTCAATTTGGTTGTATTTCTATTACCACTTAGTTTAATTCTAATAATTTAACAACCAATTACCTTAATATTTATTAGAAAGAAATATTGCTATATATATATCAAAATATATTCTTATAAAATCATTTAAAATCTTTATATAAGAAAATAACAAGTACGCACTCATATATATATATATATATATATATATATATCTCAACTTATTACAGGATACCATTGACCCTATCTTTAATGAGTAGTCCCACCAGAGCCAAGGTTCTCGCTTAACCTTCAGCTCTAATACCAAATGTAACAACCCGGAATTTTCGATCCCGAAAACTCCAGATAGTTATGAAAAAGAAGAAAGAGATAGGAGAAAAAGAAGAAAACAGAAACACCAAACACAGATTCTCACATTCGCAACGGATCAAAATATAATATTAAATAAATAGCGGTTATACAAAGGAAAACTGCACTGGTCAAATTACACTTTAATATATTAGAGTTACAATAATTACACAACACCGAGCAGTTTAATTCAACATGCCCTAGATAAGCTACAAATAAACACAGCTGAATACTCTACATACGTTCCTGCCATCCAGCTCGCCTCCTGAGCTCTAGAACGTCCATACCTGAAAATCTGTAATACTCGGTCTGACCCGAGCATTACATCAAAGTAACACCCGGGTCAGGCTGGAAACCAGCGTGAGTAAACCCATCTATCATGAAAAACAAAAGTATACAACGTATATACAACCCGGGATAACTCACATCAATTTACAAATTCACAATTTGTTATAGGAACCACATATTTCACACAACGCTTTCCTAGGTACCAAAACTCAGATTAAATAGTCCAATTCACTTAAATCATTTCGTTCCAATCTATTAATTTCACAAATCAATCTAAAAAGAATCGAAGTGGTTTCGGGTATTAAATAATACCCGATTCTGGACTCTTCGAATCCAATGTCATCTGATCCCACATTATTCAAGCGAATATAATTCATTTTTAATTACAAGATAGCAATTCATGATCGAAAGATAATCCACATTATCACTGTCCACCCAAATCATATCACATAGCATCACGATCACATACCAGGAATAACAAATAATCCAAGGTATTCAAATATCATTCAATCATCCATATATGAGCAAAGATTAATCAATTGTATTACCTCTAATGAATTAAAAATGAATCAAATTAATTACTTTCATTTTTAATTTATTTAAAATAAATTAAATTAATCACTTTAATCACATAAATCGTGCTTGCATAATCATTGATTAATTTCAAATCAATTAATTAATCACCATCTAATATCCATATTAATTAATCTTCCTTGATTAATTATCCTTTAATTATATTCAAGTAATTAGCCTTTAATTAATTTTACAGATTAATTATTCTTAACCAAATACAGCGATTAACCCTTTAACCACATCATAATTAATTAACTATAAGTAAATACATTCATTCTTAACTAATTTCATTAGTTAATTATTCAATAATTGCTTATTATTGATTTATTTATCTTAGTTAATCAACCCTTAATTATATCATTAATTATATTAATGAATGATTTCTTAATTACTGCTTTAATTAATTAACTCAATTAAATTAATTATATTTAGTCATTAATCTCTATTTAACCCATATTTATTTTCCACTTTGATTAACCTCTTCCAATAATTTTTCCATTAATTACTTCGCTAAGTAATTACACCATTAATTACATTCAGTGATACGTTTTAACAAATCAATTAGTGATTATATTAATTAATTACACTAATTAAATCAATAACCTTTGACTAGTTTAAGTAAACATCATTAATAAATCACCCTTTAGAGATAAATCATTAATTATCCACCTTACTTATTAAACAGTTATCTCTAAGCTTCAGTAATTACCACTAATTAATATATTAGGTGATTAGTCCTTAATTAATCATATCAATAAATCAACACTTAAAATTTATTTTACAAGTTCAATTAACCGTTAATTAAATAAATTGACCATCCTATACATTAAATAATTTTATACTTTAGTTCACCTTAAAACAACAACTTGAATTACATTTCAAATTTTGGAAATTCGTTAAAAAAAAACATGCTCATTCCTTGTTTTAAAAACCTGGTTTATAAATTCATTTGAAACATACCCACCATGATATGCTTTAAAACTTTTTACTTAGCTTATCAAAAACGTTGGCCCAACACAGAAATTCCCAGCCAAACAAGGCAAAACCCGATCAAAGCCCCAAGCAAGCACTCGAACACAACACAGTACAAACTGCTTCGAGTAACCCACACAACTACTCGAGATCAAACACGAGAAATCATCGCCACCCAAATTTCAGACATTCTGGTGCACAGAACATCTCATGCACATGCACCGTCCATTGGCGATGCTCCAGCCTCCTCGATCACCGCCAGCAAGTTGCTTTCAACCTTCTCCATCCATATGACCACTCCGGCAACTCCATTGACCACGGCATCAAATTCGAACACGATCAGTCCCAAGGGATGAAACTGTACAGGAACCATCACCTACAAATTTTCCCTATTCCTACGTCTCTGATCACCTGACGCCTCGAGACTCCTGCCACTGCTTCACCATGAAACCTCAAACCCAATCCCCTACGATCTGTCGAGTCTCGAACTCCTACGATATCGCACACAATTCGCGAAAACAGATAAACCCATCAGCTCCTAAAACCCTAAATCGACCAATCGCCATTGTTACGACGATCACTCCTTCCTCTTGACATTTTCCCCGACCTCCTCGGTCGACAAACAAGCCTCGAAGATAGCCACGACATTCACCCGTTCTTCGATCACCAGAAAATGGCCCAAACCCATTTTCTGTTCAACTTTGAACCACACCCTTGATACTTAGATAAAAATCGAGAAATTCATCTTAAAAATCATAATTTACAATGAGTATTTAGATTATATAATTAAATTTGCAAAACATTTCACTTGATTTTTAACCCATTCTTTATTTTACTGCTATTCCCCATTTTCCAGAGATATTCAAACAGAATTTGTATAAGTAAAGTTTTTTCTAATTTAAATTATGTTTCAAAACAAAAACTTTTGTTTGTATACTTAACCAAAAAGAGTTTTCAAGAAGTGAATAGAATTTTTTTTCTTTCCAGTATTAGTCCTGTTTGGAAATAAGCATAGCAGGGATCAACATGCATACTATCAAACATTCATATCAACATGAATCCTAGATTTATCAGACATGCATCCAAAAATTTAACATTACATTATAGGATTACACAAGACATTTCACAAACTTCATTTTAAACTAATTTTAATTAATTTTTTTTAAGGGCTAACTTTTACTCACCTAGAACAGAGAACACAGTTTGATGAACTGCACTTGATCTTTGCTGTGATCTGCAACTAGACTAATGGTTATGAACTGAAGCTTTTGATTTGCATTGAAACATGAAACCAAAGCTTAACAGAAGTTTATTGAGCTGGTCCTTATTTTGTTTTCCTCAGGTTTGCTTTTCTTTACAGGTTTTGATTTTGAAAATTTCCGTTTGTTTCTGATTTCTTTTCTCAGATCTGATTCTTAGGCTAGAAGATTTAAAACGAAGAACAAAAGAATGAGAGAAAGAGGGGATGAAATATTATATATGGATTTAAATCTTATTTTTATAAATTTTCTCAAAAATAGGACCAAAATGACACTTGTTTCAAATGTGTATTATAATTGTTACACTTGTCTATTTTTTTTTATGCTTAATGACTTGCATTTGTTAATCTTATATTATATATGATTTACATTTGTAAATTTTTTTAAAGTAATTCTACTTATTTTTAAATGTTAATAAAAACATTTTTTAACTTAATTTATTAATTTACAAATACTTATTTATATATATAGATAACTTTATAGAAATAAAACCAATTATATAAATACAAGCTTAAACATATAATTTAAAACCCAAAATACTTTAAAAAAATTATCCTTTGAATTTCTATTTTAAATTCAAATTAGATTTAAAAATCCAAAATAATAATACATTCAATTTAAAATAACCATTCTATTTTTATTAAAATCTATTTATATTTATATATAGAAACAACACATTATTAATATTATTTGAAAATATTAAATTTCCAATTTATATAAAAATTATAAAAGAAAATTATCAAATCAGTTTAATCCAAATAGTTATTTATCCAAATGTAAAAATTCAGTTTCTACTATTTGTATTCATATTTCCTTTATTATCAGAATTCTTATCTTTTCAACCTATAAACCAGATAATTATCCAACGATCAGATGCTCAAAAATCCGGGTTATCACATCATCTTCTATATCCTTCTTCTTTTCTCTTATGGACTAGTTTTTCGGCATTCGATTGTTTGGAATTTCATACTATGGACATATTTATGTCGATTTTTGAAGGTCGAAAGATCGGGTCGTGACATTGTGGTATCATAGCTGAAGGTTAAGCGAGAAGCTTGGCTCTGGTGGGGATTACTCATTATGGATAACGTCAGTAGCACCCTAGAATGAGTTTGAGTATATTAATAGATATGAGCACGTATTTGTTAGTGAACATAAAATCGTTTTATATTATGTTGATTGGTTTGTTGAGTGGCTTATGAATTCTGGTCAATACGAGTAATTAACGTTATTGATAGGGATCTCTAAACACTCGAATAGGATAATTCGACATAATGTTGTTCAAATGGGGTGAATGAAATAATTTTACCCCAATTATTTATATATATAACAGGAATAATTTTCATAAATTCTTATAGTTATATATTACTGCTTGGTTGTTAGGGAATGATAATATTAAATTATTATCATTGTTGTGTGGAAATTATAATAAGGAAATAATGTATAACCAAAAAGTTAAGGAAATAGATTCATATAACAGAATGGAATTTGTAAATGTGAATTATAAATGTGATTTATAATTGAAATGGGATAAAATTCCAGAGTAATATTTGAATACAGATTGGAAGGATTTGAAATTCAAAAATTTTGGAAATTTAATTTCCTTTGGGGTTTGAAAATGATTTTCAAAGGCTTTGAAGGAATAATAGTGATATTATTTGGAAATATTTTTGAATCGGATATGAAATATGGTGAGATTTGGAATTAAAAATATTTGAAAATGTTTTTAAAGAATAAAAGCACTGAACTCACTTCGGTCACTGGAAAATAGCTTCGATGATGACTGCAACATCACCGATGTTCATTTTCGAGTTTCCAAGGGTGGAATTGCTACCTGAATGTTTTAAATTGGAGTTGTTTGCAAAACTGGGTTTGGTTTTGAAATTCAAAGGAATAATTCGATATACCAAAGGATTTTGGGTATAATTGATTTCAAAAATGATTTTGAAATACTTATGTGATTTTTTAAAGACTCTGGAGTTGGTTTAAAAATGTTTATAGAATATAAGTAAGTTTGAAGACTTGTAAGATTTGAATTAAAGTGAAAATCAACTTGAATAGAGTTAAGTAAAGTGAATTTGAGAGATTAAGCCTAAGTAGGACAACGAGAAATAATTATTGAATAAAAATTATCAAGTTGGAAATAATTTGTGAATGAACAAATTTATTTAACGTAACTAAATGGAAAGTGGAACCGAGCACTTGAACAATGTTTAAATTTGAATTATGTCAAAATAAATGAGTAAAATAAACCAATTAAGTGAAATAAAATGGGAAGGAATGGGTGAATACAATATTGGTAAGTTTGAACTTAAAAAATTAGAAAATTTAACTGAAAAGGGAATTAACTTGAACTAAGAGGGATCTGGAAATTTAGCCAAGTTGGACTAAATAAAACAAAGGGTTGAAAACAAAATTATTAAGTAAACTACTTTATTTAAATGGGTAAGCAAATGAATTGAAATTGAATATTGGAATGATATTTGATTTAAATTGAGTAAGTAGAGTGAAATCGAAAAATTAGTTCAGGTGGACTAAATAATATAAAGGTTTGGAAATAAAAATTGATTGAGATATAAATAAGTGAGTTAATGGAACTAATTAAGAGAATTGGTTAATTAAATATGGTTTGAAGGGTGGCCGGTAAAGGAAGTCAATATTTGATTTGATTTGGAAATAAATTAGTAATTGGAAGGCAAATTGAAAACAAATGGAATTGAAAATATAAATTGAATAAAAATGGATATAACTTTAGTAGTGAAGTGGAAAAATAACTATAGAAGGCAGTATAAGATAATCATAATGAACTTAAGAAAATTGAGAGATTCTTATATTGGGAAAAATATACCAAGTTAATACTTGAATGGGGATTAAGTAAAGTTGGGTAAAAAGGAAAATTATGGATTAGTGAATGGAAATCAAAATAAATGCGAATAAAAAGAAAATTGATATAGGTAATTATCAATTGAGATTAATACGTAGGATGTATGTATATTATTTTATACGCATAACGATTTGATCCAGATTCGAGAACAAAATTTCGAGATAGTTATATCAATCCGAGTTGGGATTTTTCACTCGATTTTCGATGGCGAACACTGGATATGGATTTTTGATCGAGTCTGGAAATTCTCTATCATAGTATATGGCTATGCAAGGAGAATGACTGTTTCTGATCAAGGGACCAGATCTGAGTCCACACTATGGAGTCGGGTGAACGATACTAGTTCGGAAGTGAAATTGTGTGATCGAGTGAGCGATCGGATTGGTATTGCGTGCGGATGATATATGTACATCGTACGACTTTAGTAAAGCAAATATTGAAATTTTGTAAACAAATGAATAAAATGATTTTGAATTCTGTGATTGGATATTATTGCTAAGTAGGGTGCAGGTAATTAAAAGCAAAGCTAAATTGATGTTTTTATTTTAGAAGATAAATTTAAATTGCCTGAAAAAAGATGTGTATTGAAATTGTCGTATGAAATTTGATGGTTTTCTGATTTAGCCACTTGGCTCTTGTTTTCTTTTGAAAATTGGGGCCGTTGAGGCATTTTTGTAATTATTCCGATCTAGTCGCAAAAAGGAGACGCTGACGAAATTTTTTAAAAAATTTAGAGAGTTAGAATTTTTTTTAGGAAATTGCGATAATTTAAAATTATAATTGAATGGTTTAGTACGTAATATTGGTTGGAACCTATGGATGAGTTAGGGAAGTTAGTAAGAGTGGTAATGTGTTCTTAATAAAAGATTGTCTTGGGGAGTTGTTAAAAAATGTTTGGCTTTGGGAAAATAGTTAACGGGTTGCGGACCATTCTTCTTAATTAGCGATTTCGAGGACGAAATCCTTATAAAGGGAGGAATGTAACGACCCGGAATTTTGGGTATTTGAAATTGGAATATTTAATTGATTTTAAATATTTGAAGGTTAAATTTTTAACTTGAATTTCAAATATTACTATTTATCGGCTAATTTAATTTTTGAATTTAACAATCAAAAATTGGATAGAATATTGAATCTGGAGTTTTAAGCTTGTTAAAAATAATCTGAAGGGTTGTAAAATTTATATTAATAATACTAAAGATAATAAAAGTGTTAAAGTTGGAATTAACAGTGGTTTGTTCAGTTTTAAAAATATATCGTTTAAATTGACGTTTAAAAATGGCCTTCCGGGGCATATTCTCAAAATTCGACGAACCCGTCCCATTGAATACTCAATAGTGTTTTATTATCGGATTTCAATTTTCATAGCATTTGGAGTTATCATGTGGTCATACGGTTTGAAATGCGCTAAAATCCATATCGAAAATTCAATACAATAACTAGGTCCAAATAGCTATATTCTCCATACGATCGAATTAGGACTCGAAACCTTTTTCATTACATTCGAAATAGGGGTATAACATTATAAACGCCTAGTGGCACCCATCGATAGGAGGTCGAGATTTTAGGTTGTAAATTCAAGACGGTTTAGATTTAAATAATATTCACATAAAATTGATTCGACAAAAGTTTTCTCACCAGTCTTTTTTCTTCTTCCAAAACGCTGTTGATTCATTCAAACATGCAACAACACCTATACATGCAAAAATCAAATCCCTCTCTCCTTCATATTTCATGCAGCCGTTTGAAAATAAATAAAAATAAAAAATCAGCTTTGGAAAAAAGAGAACCACTACCTTTAAAATTTTAACGGCAAATTCTTTTCCCTCTCCTCCTTTCAATCGAATGAAATTGAATGTCGGGGCTTTTTCTCCTAATCGAATGCCGAGGTACGTGTTGTTCGAAGAAAGAATGTGAGCCTTCCTTCTTCAATTAATCGAAAGCCTTCCAGAATGATTCAAATGAAATAAAGAAATAGTCGAACTCATTCGAATGTGGGTATTTGCGACCCAGTCGCGATATCTCGCGTCGACGAGCACAGAAAGGGAAGACCGGCTCCATTGTGAGTGCGTGGAATGGGAGGAAGGCGCGGGAAGAGGTGGTGCATTTGAATTGGGGGAATGGGTGTTGCCGCGTCGATTCGTGTAGAGGTGATGGGGTTTGGGCTCGCCTTCAAGATGCTGTAGTCGGAGGATGATGGTAGGGCTCGAGTGCGGCTAGGAGTGGGGTATTGGTCGATGTCAGGAAGGAGGTCGGCGATGAAGTATGTGATGTTCGATTTTGGGAAGTTATCATCGGTCTGGGATGGTTGGGAGGAGATTAAGGTAATCTCTGTGGCATTTTATTCTCTATGTAGGCTGTTAGGATTTGTTTAATTAGTTATTTAAATAAGGATATATAAATATACACACACAGAGAAAAAAATGTATATAAAGTTAAAACAGAAAACTTTTTTTTAGTTAGAGAAATATATACAGAAAGATTTTGAAAAAAGTGTATATATATAGCAGTTAGTTAAGATGTGGATTGAAATTCATAATGAAGTTATATACCCTTTTTTTTGTAATCATGTTAAACTGGAACAAAAAGAAAAAAAATAGAATTTTAAAATGGTTGAAAGTTTATATAAAATTAGATTTTGGAAGCTATATAGATTTTTATAAGAATATATGTAGTTTCAAAAAGAAAAATAAATATGCATATATACATTGTAAACCTACTGTTTAATTTTAAAAAAATATGTATTAAGGTGATTAACTTGTTTAACTTAACTTATTTAATTGTTTTAGTTACTAAAAATTATCATTAAATTAAATTAATAAATGGTAATTGACTTGTCGATTATTTTAAATGTTAATAAACCGTATAATGTTTATACAAGGTCCGAAATCGTGAAGAAAACAAGCCGGTTTGGATTGAGTTGCAAATAAAATTAAAGGTGTGTTAATCTCACTCAAATTGGATTGTTGGTGAATTTAAATAGTTAAAATTTAAATTATTGGTTGATTGCTTAAATTGATGATTTATTATCAGTCTGGATGTGATATTATATATAGTAGTATATATATTAGAGTGATTGATATTCCCGCATTATATAGTAGACGAGACCATATGCGTCCCGCATAATAGTGGATGACCCTTTATACCGCGATATCCCCTCGAAGTGGGATTGGTATTTTTATATTGTGCTAACATCTGTAGATGGAGGGAAACAGGTTGGAGGGATCCAACTGGATTCCTCAAAAATATTGAAATTTATTTTCATATTCAGTGATATGATTTATTTGACAATTTGTGATAGATTATATTTAAAATTGAAATTTTTTGAATGATACGGTTTGCTGGATATATTTTAATATTTTAAGATGTCAAAAATATAAAGATCGATTTTTTGAGGGAAAATAAAAAGGTAATTTTAAGTAAAATAATTATAGTGAATTTGGATAAATTGAAAGAATGAATTTGGAAAAAAGATAAAGGGTTTAATTTTAAATAAATTTCGAGTATGGAGAAAAAATTGAGATTTTAAATAAATGGAAAATAAAGCAGTTTTGAGGACTTAGGCGATATTGTTTAAGAATTTAAGGATTTTTATTTTTAAAATTCAAGATTAAATTGTTTGGGAAGAAATAAAAAGGAGAGTTTTGAAGTAGAGTACGAAATTGATATTTCAGATTTAAATGAGGTTTTAAATCAAAATAAAGGAGCGAATCTAGAATTAATGGATTTTGGGATAAATTTGGATAAATCAAAAAATAAAATTTAAAGGGAATCTAATTCAGGAAATCGATATGAAAATCGACTAAGTGGTTGAAACAGTGATTAAAAGGAGAATTAGATATGGTATTTATAAACCGGGTTTAAAATAAAGTGAATATTTATCAGTGGATAATTTGGATTTATAAATTCACGATGGGAATTTATAAGGAGATGGTAATTCATTTTAATAATAAATAGTGGTTTTATTTCTAAAAATGTGGGAAATGAAATTTACAGGATTGGGACGTAAATTAAATTGGAATAAATCAAGAAGGATTTATAAATGATTAGTTGGGCTATATTGGAATAGGAAGTGTATTTTCCTGAAAAGCCAAGTATATTTTCAAAGAAGATTCTTAAGTATAAATTAGAAATTTTAAAGAAATTTTAAAAGAATGTTTTAAGGGAAATTTATTATTTAAATTGTTTTAAATTTTTTAAAGTAAATATTAATTAAGTTAATTACAGTAGTTAGTATTTCAAAGGTTAAATTAGCATTATGATTTAAAGGATAACTATTAAATATTTATACCTTATATAACAGTTTATTTTAAAGGTAGTTTTTTTTGTTAAAGTTTTACTTGGGAAATTATTATAGAATTTCATAACTAATATTTTGAATAAAGTGTTTAAAGTAGTTTTATTTTAAACGTTTGAAGTGTATATTTTTGGATAAAGTGATTTAATTTAATTAAAATCTAAATTTAACAAGACTTGGTGTTTTTCAGTGGAAATAAAATAATTGGTTAAATAATTGTTTAATTTGATAGTTAAATAACCGACTATTAATATTGGTCAATGCACCGATCGTTTCGAAGAGACCGAGATCAGATTTAATTATTCAAAAACCACTTTGATCCGGTTTGAACGTAGCGAATGAAGACCATGAAGATGATGAAGACGGTGATTAGGCATGTCCAGACCCAGGACAACTTGTATGGACGAATGCTATCAGACCATCATCATTGGAGGACGATGAGCATTCTAAGTGAATATGTTCTAAAACGAAGTAATGCTTAGCCTTAAGCCTCATCAACTGGGAATGGATAAAATAAGTGAGTTGCAGCAAGGTTAAGTGGGTTGCACCCAAGTAGGGTAAGGTCATCCCTGTCTAGAGTCCCTTTGATCTCGGCTGTGTGGCGGTTGCTGATCCCAACCGCAGGGTGATTATATTCGGTCTATCTAGGTTAGTGGAAGGCCGGTCTTGTTTTGCAGGGGATCAGGAGTGGTCCTTGGTACTCTGATCTGGGCCAGGTACGGTGACGGGCGGTACCCCAGTAGTCCTATCATTATATAGTAACCATTCTCCAATAAGCGTCCGTACGGTTTTGATTGTGTCCAACTATTGCTAGAACGTGAGATGCAAGCATTTCGGCTAGATTTTATTTACTTTCTATAGACACTATTATAATATCAGACTGATTTGATAAAAATATTTTGGTTATCGTAAGGTAAAAACCTGGCATATTTATTTGTGGCGTGGTCTTACGATATACCTTTGATTTCAAAGGATTTTGGAAACTTTAATGATTCAATTGAGTGTGTTTTCTCACGCTGGTTTTCTAGACTGACTCGGGTGTTATTTTGTTATAATGCTCGGGTCAGACCGAGTATTACAGATACGGGCTAGGATGCTACGGAGCTCAGGAGGCGAGCTGGATGACGGAGACGTATATCACGTATTTGACTTATATTCCGCTGTGTATGGTATGCTGTATATTCAGCCTTGTGAGGACAAGTTACTATAACTGTCCAGTATTGTGTTGTTGTTTGGTGTTGCACTCTGATGATGTAATCTATAAAATAGTAATAGTTCTTTTTGTATGAAGATCAATTGTTATCTATTATATATTGTTCTGCTGCGATTGTGAGATTCTGATGCTGTTTCTATTTCTTCTTCTATCTCCTTCTTCGTTTCCCTTACGGATTGGTTTTCCGGCATTCGATTGTTCGGCATTTAATACTATGGATGTATTTATGTCGATTTTCGAAGGTCGAAAGACTGGGTCCTGACATAACAACTCCTAACAAACATACTAGCCTATCAAACTAGTAACTATCTATATAAATCTAATATAGACATACCCGCAAAGAAGTTCAGGATAAGTATCTCTAATCCTGTCCTCTATCTCCCAAGTAAAGTCCTTCTCATTGTCGCTCCACTGAACTTTCACCAAATTTAGTGTCTTGTTCCTCAATCTTTTCTCAACCCTCGCTACAACCTGAACTGGTTGTCACCAAAAGTCAAATTAGGCTCTACTACCAAGTCTTCCAACTCTGTCGGAGGAATAGTAGCCTCTGGATCATGCACATATTTACGAAGATGAGAGACGTGAAATACATTATGGACACCTGCCATACTTCTCAGCAACTCTATTCTATATGTGAGCTTTCCAATCTTTTCTATAATCTGGAATAGACCTACATATTTCGGGGCTAACTTCCCTGATTTTACGAATCGCACCAAACCCTTCATAGGTGATACCTTAATGAAAACCTTATCTCCAACTGAGAATTCTAGTTCCTTACACCTCTTAATTATCTGCGTAACTCTTCTATCTAGTCTGAGCTTCCTTCATCCTTCTTCGGATCAACTCAATCTTTTTTGACGCCTCTCTAACCAAATCTGGACCTAAGACTAATCTATCTCCAGTCTCCAACCGACATGCTGGTGATTTGCATGGTCTTCCATATAAAGCTTCAAATTGCGTCATTCCTATAATAGTTTGATAACTATTGTTATAGGAAAACTCAACCAAATGTAAGTGATCTTCCCAAGATCCAGCAAAGTCCAATACACATGCTCTCAATAAATCCTCGAGTACCTTATTGACTCTCTCTGTCTGCGCATATATCTAAGGGTGATGTGCAGTACTTATATTAAGCTTGGTACCCAATACCTCCAGTAGACACTTCCAGAATTCACTAGTAACCAAAGTATCTCTATCACTGATTATAAAACTAGGAACTCCATGCAGCCTAACTATGTTCTTCATGAACAACTTAGCCAAAACATGCACCGTCCTGGTTGACTTAACTGGAATGAAATAGGCAGACTTGGTCAATCTGTCACTATTGTAACACCCCTGTAACGACCCGGAAATTTTGATCCTGAAAATTCCAGATAGTTAGGAAAAGAAGAAAAGAGAAAGAAGAAAAAGAGGAACAGAAACACCAACATCTCACATTCACAACGGATAAAATATAATATCAAATAAAATAACAGTTTTACAAATAAGAACTGTATCAGTACATTTACATTTTTAAACATCAGAGTTACAACATTTACACGACACTGGACAGTTTAAAATAACATGTCCTATATATACAACTATATATCACAGTTGAAACATTCCATACGTTACTGCCATCTAGCTCGCGTCCTGAGCTCCAAAACATCCTTACTTGAAAATTTGTAATACTCGGTCTGACCCGAGCATTACATTAAAGTAACACCAGGGTCAGGCGGGAATCCAGCGTGAGTAAACCTATCTAACATGGAATACCAAAGCAAACAACTTATTTAAAATCCGGGGTAAGTCGTGACAATTTTACAAATTCACAATTTGTTATAGACAACACTTATTCCACATATCAATTTCTAAGTACCAAAACTTAGATTAAATGGTTCAATTTACTTAACTTATTCCATTCCAGCCTATTGATTTCACATATCAAATCTATATATTATTATAGAATACAAATCGAAGTGGTTTCGGGTATTTACTAATACCCGACTCCGGACTCTTCGAATTCAATACCACCTTATCCCAAATTATTCAACTGAAACATAATTCAAACTTCAAATACAGGGTGTCACCTATATTCATTAATTCATCATCGATAGATAACCACAATATCTCAGTTTAAACCCAACATATCATATCATATAGCATTATCAGAGATAGCAATTAATCCAAGGCATACGATATTTTCAATCATTCATAAGCAAGATAATTTAGTCATACCATTTCTAATTAATTTAAACAAATTAAATTAATTACTTCAATCACCCTTAATCCTGCTTACTTAACATTAATTAATTACAAACAAATTAATCATCCTTTAATTATCCATTTTAATTATTCATCCTTTTATTATCCATTTTAGTATTCATTCTTTAATTATCCATTTTAATTAATCATCCTTGATTAATTATCTTTAATTACATAAAGTAATTATCCTTTAATTAATTACACAAATTAATTATTTTTAACCATTTACAGTAATTAATCTTTAATTAATTTCATTAATTACATTAATGAATGATCCTTAATTAATTACTTCCATTTATCATCCTTAATCAATCATAAAGAGTAATTAACCATTCTGAAATTACTTACCTTAATTAATTAACTCCTTAATTAATTACATTAATCCTTTAATTAATTACACCAAGTAATTAAGCCTTAATTACTTCTCCTAAGTAATTATCCCTTAATTACTTTCCATTAAGTAATTTTCCTTATATTAATTACATCCAGTAATTTATCCATCAATTACTTCACTAAGTAATTACACTCATAAATCTCATTAAGTAATAATACTCAAATTTCTTAATCAACTTAATTAATCTCTAGGCATTAAACCTTAATGATCTTAAGATAATACTTATCTAATTAATGCCTTATTGCCATTATCATTTTTATAACATTTTATCATTATGATTACCTTTACTTAATTAAATCATTAATTAAGTTTTAGAATAAAATAATCATTTAACTTGATAATTTTAAAGTTAACAAAACTTAACTTCCTTAAAATAACTTAAAACATTATCAAGTAGAAGTTTTAAGAACTAATCCAAATTTGAATTTTAAAACTGGTTTTATAAAAAAATCTCATTTAAATTAAGTTTTAAAATCGCTTTTAATTTTACAAAATTTAAATTAAACCCTTCAAAACTTTGAAATTTATATTTGGATTGCCTCTAAAATTTTGTCCCTTCTTCTTAAAGCTTAAATCTTGAATTTCTGTTTCTTTTAAATAAACCTACTCCTATTATACCAATCTTTAAAAACTCGGGTAGCTAGACAAAAACAAACCCGAGCATTTCTTCACCAAAGACCGACCTCCTTCCTGTTAAAACTGCAGTAAGAAATAATACACGCGAACAACATGAACAAAAACCCAAGGCCACCCATCTTTCTTCTCGAGCATCAACTCGAGTAGAAAACTTCTTCGACAAACTACACTGTGCATTGGATTGGTGCACGTGCACCAACGGCCGACGACATTCCGACGCCCTCGACCATC
Source organism: Allium cepa (assembly GCA_030765085.1). Taxonomy (NCBI): domain Eukaryota; kingdom Viridiplantae; phylum Streptophyta; class Magnoliopsida; order Asparagales; family Amaryllidaceae; genus Allium; species Allium cepa. Next base: position 686,096,240 of record CM060939.1, on the reverse strand, counting down.
ACTCATAAGTCACTGGTCGCCCTCTCTTTCGATTTCTCACCGCTCAAACATCAAACGAACTCGAGATTGAAAATCAACAAGCTCGATCTACATGAACAATACTCCGACTGGAAGAATTGCCTAGACCTAGCTACACCGATCACCAGAGATGCCTCTCCTACGACCCCAACCTCGGTTATAACTTAAGCTTCTTTTCTCCCTCGTCCCGATCAACTCGACGCTCCGTCGAAGACATAGTGATCAAATTTCTGACCTCGACAAAACTAGGGTTTACAACCTAATTTTCCTATTGCCGACGTCATAGCAATCGTGCACCACTACCACTATTTTCCCAACTTCAACTTTCGCCAATCTAGCTCCAGCCAAAGCCTCGACCTCCAAAGCTACTCCAATCGTCGGAAATTATTTGAAAACCAAAAACCGATCATTCCCAAAATGCAAACCCAATACTAAACTAAAAATCACCAATTTCATCTTAAAAATCCTATTTTCTAAAGATGATTTAGGTTATATAATTGAACCAAAAATTTACAACATTCGAATTTAACACATTTTAAATTTTCCTCTGTAAAACTAATTTTCCAGATGCAACACATCACCATCATGCTTAAAACTATTTTTAGTTCTTGATTTATGTTTAAACAAACTTGTTTCGTTTGAAATTCTAAGCCTAACTGATGCAGCACATCACAAGATTCGTCTAGAGTCGCGACCTAACTCGAGCAGGATAGTGCACCAGCGACCTAACGGGGTATGCTTTAAGCTGTTCAAGCGACCTAGCGTGTTAATCCTTAATTCACGCCATTTTAGGTCGTAAGCGAGCTATGTTGAACGACCTAGCGAGGTATCAGGGTTATGCAGTGGAAGCGAGTTATGCACTGAGACACCTAAGCGACCTAACGACCTATGCCATCAACGGCCTAACGAGTTATGTCAAACTTATGCATCTCCAGTAGGTCGCGAACGACCTTTCTTAAGGCGCTCCAGATTTCCAAAGGCGGGTTCCTGAGTCGCGAGCATCCTTAGGTCGCGAGCTTCCATAAGTCGTTGTTTCTTATGTCGTTCCAGGATCCTGATGTCGCAAAGCTTGCCTAGGTCGCAGGGTTGGATAAGTCGTATTTTATTTTCTTAAGACGTTTGTATTGTGCATTGTTGATAAGTTGTACTATTGTGTTGTTGTAACTTGATTTCCTTATGTCGTAATTCGTATTTGTTATGTCGTGAGATATTGTAATTGTCTTAGGTCGAATATCGTGTAACTCGTGTGTTGTAAGTCGCCTGATGGTAGGTCGCATGCTGTTGTTGAGTCGTGTTATTGCTGAGTCGCATATGTTAGGTCGTTGAAGCTGGGGATGTGTGAGTTGTAAATTGCTATAAATAGCGGGGTTGTGTCATTTGTAAAGATGGTTGATTTGGAATAAACTTTTGTTTGAGTGCTTTGTGCCTCTTTAAAATTGGAAGTTGAGTGTTATCTCCTTTCTCCATTTTTGGTTATTCGAGTGCGCTCGAATCAACGGATTTGAAGCTGATTCATGGAATCTCGTGCGCGAGATCAACGTAGAAGAATCGTAGATCTTCTAACACGATATCGTGCACGATCAACGTGTTAAAGATAGCTAGAATCCATTATCTCACGAGATCAACGGATTTGTGCATTTATCTTGGGTATTATCAATCCATCGATTCATCATTGTATTGTTACATCGTCGTTTGTTCGTTGTGCATCATTTGGTGACAACTTGTTGTTATCCGCTGAGTCAAATTGGTATTAGAGCTAGACTTAGCCAATCATAGCTAAGCCGAGCCTATTGGGAGTCGAGTTAAAGTGTTGGAGTTCAAATTCGAGCTAAGTAAGTGCAGAACTGAAGTCAGTGCATCAGTTCAGGTATCAGAGTTAAACTTTGAGCCGAGCCGAACTAAGTGCAGAATTCAGAGCCGATAGCTAGATCCGAGACAAGATTGTATCACTTTGTATCAGTTGGAGATTGTTAGTTAATCATGCCTCGGAGACGTGCTAACCGTTTTCATAATGTTGAAGATGTGTATCGAAGACAAGAAGCTGAGCAAATGGAACAACGTATTAATGAAAAGTTCGACGAAGGTATTCGGAAGTTAGAGAAATTGATGAATGATATGAATCAATGTCAAAGGAGAAGGTCACCAACCTCGAACCATGGAGGAAATATAGTTTCGCCATCGGTTGCGAAAGCGAGGAGGGTGTCACCACAATCTTATCGAGATAGAAGAGAATCATCAGTTTCTATGAGACAAGAACATCATGAGTATCAAGGTGAAGAGAGAAGAACTTATCATGGATTGAAGATGATCCGTATCGTGATGCCGAAAGTCATGATAGAAGGGACATGCATGATCGTAGATATGTGGATGGATGAGATCGATATCGACATACGTATGATTTTGAGGAATATGGTGATAGAGGAAGTATTCATGATCGAGATCGAGGCTAAGTGCGAAATCGATATATTGATTCAGAGAATGATCGTAAATGGGAGTCGGGGATGAAAACAGAGATTCCAGAATTCAAAGGGTGAATGATAGTGGAAGAATTTTTGGATTGGTTATCAAATGTTGAAGAAATTATTGACTTCAAGGAAGTACCTAAGCATCGTAGAGTTAAGTTGGTTGCTACACGATTAAGGGGAAGAGCTATGGCATGATGGTAACAAACTAAACTTACACGGGAAAGGATGGGAAAGTCGAAGATTGTTTCATGGGAGAAGATGAAAAAGTTGATGAAGGCTACTTTCTTGCCTTATAATTATCAGTCTCTTATGTATCAGCACTTACAAAACTTGAGACAAGGGACGAAGTCGGTAAATGATTATGCAGATGAGTTCTATCAACTGATTGCTAGAAACGATATCATGGAGACGGAGGAACAGTTGACAGCTAGATTTGTTGGAGGATTGAGAATGAAAATTCAGGATATGGTGAATATGTTTGATCCAAGTTCCGTTGCTGAAGCACACCAAAAGGCTCTAGCTTGGGAGAAGCAAGGTAGAAGAGGAGGTGGTGTGTTTACAAATTCTAACAATCAGATGAAAGGGGCGAGTAGCAATACTAATGTTTCCAAGGCTGTTAGTAAACCGATTGTCAATGAAGTTGCTAAGACCAAGGTCAACAACAATTTCAAATGTTATAACTGTCAAGAGTTTGGTCATAAGAGCAATGAATGCCCGAAGCCTAAAAAGCGAGTGATGGTTGGTGAGGTTGAGGATGCAGAAATAGAATGTTCTAATTCACCACAAGTTGAGGAGGAAGAAGAATTATTGGCGGGAGACGAAGTATATTCTTTAATGATGAGGAGATCTTGCTTGACGCCAAAGCAGGAAGAGGAGAATAGTTGGTTGAGGAGTAATATTTTTCAGTCAACGTGCACTATTTTGGGAAGGGTTTGTAAATTTGTTATCGGTGCAGAAAGTTGTGATAACACCATCTCTACAGAAGCTGTAAAGAAGTTGGCATTAAAGACAGAGAAGCACCCCAAATCCTACAAATTAGCTTGGTTGAGGAAAGGTGGGGAAGTGAAGGTTAGTCGAAGAGCTTGTGTAACTTTTTCCATCGGAAATAAGTATAAGGATGAAATTTGGTGTGACGTGGTAGATATGGACATATGCCATTTGTTGTTTGGGAGACCGTGGCAATTCGATAAAGCTGTGCAACACGATGGAAGGACCAACTGCTATAGTTTCATGTTCGAGGGCACTAGAATCACTTTAGTTCCTAAACAGCGACAACAAAGTGAAAGCAAATTGGAGGAAATCAAGGAACTTAAGACTCTGTTATCTTTGAAGGAGTTTGTCAAAGAAGTAGAGGATGGGCCTGAAATATTTCTGTTGATTGGATGTGAAAGTAGTGAAACGGTTGAAATTCCTGAGGAAGTTAAGCCAGTGTTGAAGGAATTTGAAGATGTATTTCCTGAAGAATTACCAAAAGAATTACCACCGTTGAGAGACATACAACATCAGATTGATCTTGTTCCGGGAGCTGTGTTACCACATATACCACATTATAGAATGAGTCCAAAGGAGCACGAAGAGTTGAGAAGACAGGTGGAGGAGTTACTTCAACAAGGGCGCGTACAAGAAAGTTTAAGTCCTTGTGCAGTACCAGCTTTGTTATTGCCAAAGAAGGATGGAACTTGGAGAATGTGTACAGATAGTCGCGCACTAAACAAGGTTACAGTGAGGTACAGATTTCCGATGCCAAGATTGGATGATTTGTTAGATCAGTTGAGCGGAGCTCCTATCTTTTCAAAGATTGATCTAAAGAGTGGATATCATCAGATTCGAATTCGACCAGGGGATGAATGGAAGACTGCATTCAAGACACGGGAAGGGTTGTATGAGTGGCTGGTCATGCCGTTTGGTCTTTCGAATGCACCTAGTACTTTTATGCGAGTGATGAATCAGATCTTTCGACCGTTTATTGGAAAGTTCGTGGTGGTATACTTTGATGATATATTAATATACAGTGAAAGCACAGAAGAACATCTACAACACTTGCGGGAAGTGTTGATGATACTTCGTCAGGAGCAATTTTACGCGGCAACAAAGAAGTGCGTGTTCATGACTCGAAGTGTTTTATTTCTAGGGAATGTTGTATCTAAAGGAGGAATACAGGTGGATCAGAATAAAGTTGAAGCAATCAAGAAATTGCCACAACACAGGACGATAACAGAAGTTAGAAGTTTTCATGGTTTAGCATCATTCTACCGAAGGTTTATTCCACATTTCAGTAGCGTGATGGCACCAGTTACTGATTGTATGAAGGGCAAGCAGTTTTCATGGTCAAAGGAAGCAAGATTTTCTTCTGAGTGAATCAAGGAACTTTTGACGACAACACCAATTCTAGTTTTTCTGGATTTTCAGTTGCTATTTGAATTACATACTGTTGCATCTAAAGTAGGAATTGGAGGGATATTAAGTCAGAGGGGCCGTCCAATTGCTTATTTCAGTGAGAAGCTTTCGGGAGCAAAGATGATATATAATACTTATGACGTGGAATTCTATGCTATTGTCCAAGCCATAAAACATTGGAGACACTATTTGTTTCATAAAGAGTTCGTGTTGTATACTGATCATGAAGCCTTGAAACATTTGCAGTGACAGGATAAGATTGCAGCCAGGCATGTTTCATGGATCGCATACTTGCAACAATTTACATTTGTGGTAAAGCATAAGTCGGGAGTTGCAAACCGTGTGGCAGACGCATTGAGTAGAAAAAATCATTTGTTGACTACAATGAGAGTTGAAGTGACGGGGTTTGATGTATTTCCAGAATTGTTTGTTGAAGATCCTTACTTTGCAAAGATTATAGGTGAAGTCAAGAAAGGGAAGACGGATGAGTATGTGTTGGTAGATGGTTTTCTATTCAAAGGAAATCAGTTGTGTATACTAGAGTGCAGTTTGCGAATGAAGGTTGTGAAATAATTGCATGAAGAAGGTCATGTGGGAAGAGATCGTACCTTGTAGTTGATTTCTCAATCATATTTTTGGCCTTCCATAACGAAAGAAGTTGAAAGATTTGTGCAGAGATGCCACATATGTCAAGTTTCCAAAGGGACAGCTACAAATGCGGGATTGTATATGCCATTTCCCATGCCTACTAGACCATGGGTTGATATTAGCATGGACTTTGTTTTGGGTTTGCCAAGAACTCAACGAGGGAACAATTCTATATATGTTGTGGTGGATAGATTTTCGAAGATGGCACATTTTATAGCTTGTAAAAAGACCGCCGATGCAGTCCTTGTTGCTCAATTATTCTTTAAAGAGGTTTATCGACTACATGGGCTACCTGAGACCATTATTTTTGACCGGGATACTCGATTTCTAAGTCATTTTTGGTTGAGTCTGTGGAAGATGGTTGGAACTAAGCTGAATTTTAGTAGCGCCTGTCAGGACACGATTCTTCGTCTTCCGAAAATTCAACATCGATACTCACTTTATCGATTGCCGAGTAATCGAACGACGGAAAACCGAACGCTGAGGGTTTTAAGAAAGAAGAAAAGAAGAAAGATAGAAAGAGAAGATAAGAAAGATAGAAAAATAGAGGGAATAGAAGATAGAAAATAGAAAATAGAAGGAAAAGAGAATAGAGAAGAGATAGAAAATAGAACATAGTTTTAAAATAGAACGGAACAGAAAGAAAACAGAACAACATCAGAATCTCACAATTCGCAGCGGAACAACATATAATAATAAATGAATAATCTTTAAACAAAGAACTATATCAGTTATTACTTTTTATACATTACATTACATCATATCATCAGAGTGTACAACAACAACAACAAATAGTGCAGCGGAAAAAGAAATACTATATAAGTAATATGCCATGCCATCCATCTTGCCTCCAGCAACTCCAGAATATCCTGATAAACCTTAACTCTTGACTGCCCGTGTGGAAATTGGTGGGCACCCAGAGTTTAGGAAGGAAAACAATAAATTCCAAGTCAGTCATGTGACTGGTGTGAGAACTCAAAACAGTTTATTTATCTTTAAAATCAAAATAGAGGAATATTTTTAAATTCAATTCGCAATGCTTTTAAAAATGAGACTACCATAAGGCCTCTCGCACACACACACAATGCAAACGCAGAATCGGAGGAGATTTCTCCTTATGATAGTCAAAGATGCTTGATACGCATTAAAAAAAAGAACATTTGATATTATTACTAGTGCATAGTGTAGAAAATTCATTTCGAAAGTAGAATATAAATCTTAGCCAACATACGACCATTATCGTATGCCTACTATAGCTACCATCCAAACAGTGTTGCGACACCATAAGTGAATGATAGGTTCTACAACTAATACCGTACAAGTTTCGTATTGTTTCTTTGGATTTCCAACAAATGATCAGGCCAAGGAACTTCCCATTGCCACATGAGAATGCCTCTGGAAAGACATCCCCGAGAACCAAACCGGAACTCTGCCAACACAAGGCCGGGTTACCCCTAACTGGGTAACTACTGACACGAGCACGCCATTCCCCGATCGTAAACGACCTTTCTCACGGGATCCCGAAAACAAACAACCACAAAGTAATAAATTCGTAGTAACCACATAGGTTAAATATCTGGGCTCCATACCATGATACTACCTCTATCCAGAAGGAAATGTACATACCCTAAAGGGTGCTACCCCTCATAACCTTGCCGCATCTTTCCTGTTTTGACCATTTCCGGGGTGTGAGGTTCGACGAAGTCACGTCCACAAAAACATACTTTATACAAAAGCCATGCTTTGGGTCAACAAATGATCATAGAAATGATCACCAAGATAGACGATCAAATAAACGATCCTATCACAAAAATCAACACAATGATCATTTACAGCATCACTCAGCATGTCACATTACCAAATTGGGAATATATCGCTGATAGCTTCAACTATATAACCTCTGAGCTCGTACGTCTCAGAGAAGGGTGTTAAGCTAAAAGAATAAATTCTCCGCCACCATCAGAAATATATTTGAAAGAAATCGGCTTTATATCTCAACTTGTAATGTCAGACATACAATCCATACAAGTTTGTTCCGGGATCGAACAAAACCGAAGGCACTTACAAAGAAGTCCTTGCAATCCGGATATTCACAATCCTGATCGGATTTCCCATCACTTAGGGAGTCTCTATACCGCTGCAACTCAGTGCAGAGACAATCGACAGGTCATCCTATCGCTCTCGCAAATACCGGGTCTTCAACACCGATCTTCAATGCAATTATAACGACGTATCACATATTCGGAATGGGTTATACGACCCCATGGTCCTTTCCCGGTTAACCCGAATAGTGAGCGCTTATTTAAAAATAAGTGTAACATTCACATTCAAACAAATCACATCAATTACCCATTCAAAGGGAAATATTGATAGTCGGTTATTGAACTATCACTGGATATGCACACATCACCAGTTTCCAAATAATTTTCCAAATAATTTATTTCACAAAATATCTTTACAAGATATAAAATTTCACACTTCAAAAATAAATCAATATTTATTTTTTAGACAAATTCCACTTCCTTTATAAATTCATATAAAATTTCACACTTCAAAAATAAATCAATATTTACTTTTTTAGACAAATTCCACTTCCTTTATAAATTCCTTAGTGAATTTATAATTCCAAAATATCAATGAATATTCGATTTCAATTATTCATTTTCAATTTATCTTCAAAAAGATAAATTCTAAATATCACTTCATATTGGAAAACAATTCCATACTTATTTAATAAGTAATTCACAAATTTTATTTATTTTCAACACTTGGAAAATATTCAATATACTTAAATCGAAATTAAGTATATATTTCATTCTATTAAGGAAATCATTCTCTTCAACATATTCATTTGGGCCAAAACGAATGTTGCGTAAAACATCGTTACGACGTCCCAAATTCACTAGTATAGGGATTCGAAATTAAATAGATATATAAATCCCAATACTATACAAAACATTTCCTTTCGGAAATCATTTACTATAACAACAGTGTTATAGTCCATCATCTCCTTTTATTTCTCGAAAACGTCTATTTCAACAATAAATGTTGAAATCTATGGTTTCGAATCTCAACACATTTTAAAACATCGTTAGATCGTTTTAATTCTATTTAAAACATCCAAATCCAAAACAATTTCTTTAACGTGTTATTCACTATTCAAAAACGTGAATATACTTCATTAACAATTTCATCCTTTTATTCATTTTAATTCAAAGGATTATTCACTATTCAAAAATGTGAATATAACTCCATTTATAGGTTTCAACAATTTACTTATCAAAATAAGTCGTTTGTGAATTTATAAAACAACGTTTATAAATTCCTTTATTAAACTATTCAATTCCATATCTCAATGATATACTAACAGTTCATCTTATAAGTTAAATGCTTATAATTTCTTTGTTTACAAAAATCATTCTTTTTAAACTTCCCAATATAAAAATCTTATAACTTATAAGATTCATTCATTTATCCAAATATATTCTTTAATAACCTCACAAAATTCATAAATCTTACTATTTATAAATTTCATTTATAACTTCACCATTTATAATTTTATAAATCCCATTCACATATGCAATCCCTTTTCACTTCATTCAAACACTTATAAAAACTCGTTTTATAATTCAAATGTTTTAATTTATAAATATCAATTTATAAATCCTTTAATATAAATCAATTTATATTATTCTTTAAAACGTCTTTAATTTCCTTTATAATTTCATCCTTTCTCTTGATTTATAAAATAATCAAATTTTATAAATCCTATATTTAAACTTTTCACAATAATTCTAAAATATCACGATTAAACTATTTTATAAAATCAATAGCATCATATTCTCAAAATTCAGTTTTTAACTGTATTTCACAAAAATCATAATTTCTATAACATTAAAAATTATAACGTTTATTTATTTAAAATGGATCAATTCCAAAATTATTTTATAAAACGTATATTTTCTAAAATCACTTTAAAATCATTTTAAAATCCCAAAATCTGGGTCCAATGATGCTACACACCAAATAGTCAATCACGACTACAACGATATCATATATCAATATGAAAATCCATCAAATATCAAAATATCTGAAATCAAATAAAAACTGTTGAGGAATCCAGTTGGATCCCTCCAACCTGTTTTCCTGCATCCAAAAACATTAGCACAATACCAATTTCGCTCCAGTACGAAATTATCGCGGTATATGTTCTTATTAAATATTATCCGCTTAATAACGGCGTAATAGGGTCTCATCGGCTAAACAAAAAAATGCAGGAAATCAATAACTGCAATATATACATATGCCAATATATATATTGATATTATATATAATACCAATTTCACTGTTTATGAAATATTCGCGGTATATGTTTTTAATAAATAACATCCGCTTACTAACGGCGTATAATGTCTATTTTAACAATCAATAGATATTAATCAACATTCAAACATGCATTCAAATATTTTAAATCTAACTATTTAAAATAAAATCGAAACTGATTCGATTGAGTGAGAAGTTCTCACCTTGGTTTTAATTTCCGTTTTAGCTTTTATTTCGAATAAAATTAAACGCGCGTTTAATTTTACCCAAAATTTTCACTAACTCCAATCGACTCCAAACCAACTCCATCGCGTAGTGCTCGTCCATACGATTCCAACGCAACTGAGTTTGCATTTTTTCGACCTCGTATGAAAAAGTTATGAATTTTTGAAGTTACACGTATTTAAACTTGCTAATTTACAACAAACTTTATATATTTTAAACCTATTCAATTTCTGGCCACAAGATCTTGCTTCCCCTCATCTCCACCGTCCATCTCTTCTTCCCTCTCCACGTTCTATCTACAGATTGAGGCCGTCACCACAAACCCATTCATCAACAACTAGGGTTTAATAATACTCCTCCAATACTCGACGAAATCACATCAAACCACTTGCAAATCGAAGCTCTTCGCGAGAGCTACCTCCACCATCCACATCATGAAGCTCGGCCTCATCATGTGCCTAGGAAAACGTGCGCGAGCTGCTGCAAACGGCCCACCATAGCTCCTCCTACGTTGCACCATTTCCGATCATCACCGTATGGAATCGAAGCTCTCGTCGAGCTCTTCGACTTTGTAGTTGAGCACTTTGGCTAATTCTTTACGGATTGAGAGAGATTAATGAATGAATTTTGACAAATTCTGGCCCTTGGTTGTATAAGTGGCGGCTAGGGTTTTGTTAGGGTTTATTTTTTTTTTAATTTATGAAGAGGATGGTGGGCTATTTATAGAATTTCGATCGACACTATTCATTTTGGAAATTCCGAACTCCGATTTACGCGCCGAAACTGACGTACCTAGGGTTTACCCCGCGTTCCGGACACAATGGAACATGTTTCGAAAGCTAATTCGGACATCTGTGCGAGTTATGGCTATAAACGCTCAATTTAAATTAAACCGATTTAACTCGATTTCTAGGCGTTTTAATTTGTACCGGACAAACGGTAAATCCAATTGACTTGAAATTTGAAACCTTACAATAATATCACATTACGGATCCGATGAAACTGGTTTCGTCGAAATCCGAGACTTTTTGAAAAATGGCTATTTTAGCTCGCCAAATTTAAATTAAAAATAAATCGATGCGTTTCGAGCTGCCACGATCAAACGATAGCTCCGATTGACACGAAATTTGAAATCCGGTAATAAATAACTATTACGGATCCAATGGAACTAGTTTCGTTCAATTCTGAGACTGTTCAAAAATTGGCTATTTTCACTAGTCGATTTAAATATTAAAATATTCAATTTTCACAAATTAACTTTTAATTCGATTTTAAAAGTTCTAAAATATCGTTCTAACTCCCATATGATAAAATAAAATTTTACAAATCATTTCCAATCATATTTAACTCAATTTTCAATTATTTCCATAATTTAACGTATTAAATTATCGATTTAATTATTCAATTAAATTCAATAATTCAAATAAAAATTTATTCGACTTATAAATTCACTTATTAATATTTAAAATTAATTAAATATTCATATTTTAATTATCAAAAATTCTGGGTCGTTACAGCGCCTATCATCCACAAACAGATGGGAAAACGGAAGTGGTGAACAGATCTTTGGAAAACTTGTTGAGATGTCTTGTGAAGGATAATTTGAAGAGCATGGATGTGAAGTTGTGTCAGGCAGAATTCGCACATAATCATGTTGTTAATCGAAGTACTGGATTCAGTCCATTTCAAGTAGTCTATTCAGCAATTCTGAAAGGACCGTTGGATTTGTTGATAGTTCCACGTCAGAAAGGGGTTGTTAAACGAGCTTGTGATTTCGTGAATGAGTTGCAGGAGTGTCACAGGATTGTTCATGAACGATTGCTTAAGTCAAATGAGAAGTATAAGCAACTGGCAGATAAGAAGCGAAGGAGTGTAAACTTCAAAGAGGGCGATTTTGTTTACGCAGTGCTGACGAAAGATCGTTTTCCAGTTGGAACTTACAACAAGTTGAAAGCTCGAAAGATTGGACCAGTAGAAATTTTGAAGAAGATCGATGATAATGCGTATCAATTAAGATTGTCGGAAAATGTTCATATTTCTGATGTTTTTAATGTCAAACACTTAATTCCGAATTATGGGGAGAAGTTTTCGAAGAAGAGGAAGGTGTGAATTCGGGGTCGATTTTTTGTCAACCAGGGGAGGATGATGCAGCGCATCACGAGATTCGTCTAGAGTCGCGACCTAACTCGAGAAGGATAGTGCACCAGCGACCTAACGGGGTATGCTTTAAGCCGTTCAAGCGACCTAGCGTGTTAATCCTTAAGTCATGCCATTTTAGGTCGCAAGCGAGCTATGTTGAACGACCTAGCGAGGTATCAGGGTTATGCAGTGGAAGCGAGTTATGCATTGAGACACCTGAGCGACCTAACGACCTATGCCATCAACGACCTAACGAGTTATGTCAAACTTATGCATCTCCAGTAGGCCGCGAACGACCTTTCTTAAGTCGCTCCAGATTTCCAAAGGCGGGTTCCTGAGTCGCGAGCATCCTTAGATCGCGAGCTTCCATAGGTCGCTGTTTCTTATGTCGTTCCAGGATCCTGATTTCGCAAAGCTTGCCTAGGTCGCAGGGTTGGATAAGTCGTTGTATTTTATTTTCTTAAGTCGTTTATATTGTGCTTTGTTGTTAAGTTGTACTGTTGTGTTGTTGTAACTTGATTTCCTTATGTCGTAAGTCGATTTGTTATGTCGCGAGATATTGTAATTGTCTTAGGTTGAATGTTGTGTAACTTGTGTGTTGTAAGTCGCCCGATGGTAGGTCGCATGCTGTTGTTGAGTCGTGTTATTGCTGAGTCGCATATATTAGGTCGTTGAAGCTGGGGCTGTGTGAGTTGTAAATTGCTATAAATAGCGGGGTTGTGTCATTTGTAAAGATGGTTGATTTGGAATCAACTTTTGTTTGAGTGCTTTGTGCCTCTTTAAAATTGGAAGTTGAGTGTTATCTCCTTTCTCCATTTTTGGTTATTCGAGTGCGCTCGAATCAACGGATTTGAAGCCGATTCACGGAATCTCGTGCGCGAGATCAATGTAGAAGAATCGTAGATCTTCTAACACGGTATCGTGCGCGATAAACGTGTTAAAGATAGCTAGAATCTGGTATCTCGCGAGATCAACGGATTTGTGCATTTATCTTGGGTATTATCAATCCATCGATTCATCATTGTATTGTTCCATCGCCGTTCGTTCGTTGTGCATCATTTGGTGACAACTTGTTGTTATCCGCTGAGTCACTAGCAATGACTTGATGAAGATATATTGAATTTTTTTTTATTTTGCAACTCTGTAACCATGATAACAGAGAAGATCAGGGTATACTTAGCATGCATAGTACAAACACATTTATACACATGCAAGCACAATTTATTCAAGAATCACTAACACATATTTTGGTTTACTTAAGTTCTTAAGTATTTTATTTACTCACTTGGCAATTAGAACAGAGACAGAGAACATGTTCTTGATTTCCAGGCTTGATCCGGACTGATCTGTTTTCATTTTGAACTTCCTTTTGCTTTGTTGAATTTTAAATCTTGCTGTTGATCTTTGAGTTGTTGCTTGTTGATTTGTTGCTGATCTTCACTTGGTTATGCAAGATCATAGAATTAAAAAAAATTGTTTGAAGATTTGTTGTTGAATTCTTGCATAGATGTTGTTGAGTTTGCTGTAGATTTTTGAACAGATTTTACATTTTGATTTTAGCTTTGAACTTTTCTCAAAAATATGGTTTTCAATTTTTTTTAGAAGAAGAAAAGGGTTTGAACTAAATATGAATTACCAAGTTTTCTCTTATCTATTTTTTTAATAAATGTTTCCAAAATTTAATTAAAACAATGCCACATGTTACTTAGATTATCAAAATGACTCCAAGTGTTATTTTCATAGTTTAAATGTTTTACAAATGTAAACATAAGAAAATTTGTGTTTATCTCCTTACTAAGATTTTAATTATATTTTAAAAGTGTTGAATTTCATTATTAAATTAACTCCTTATCTATTTTAACATGTTCACGTTTTTATTTCGGATAACTGTTAATGTTTCCATATAAAAATTATTTTTATTAATTATAAACCATGCTTAGTTCATTGATATATTTTAAAAATATATCTTCCAAAGCTAAAATTTAAAGAAAGAAAATTTAAAAAGAAAAGAATATTAAATTAAGTCTTATTTCAAAGTTTTCAAACAAAAATATTGTACTTTAATATATATGAACTAAATTTTATTTCAAAAGCCAAATTTTAAAGAAAACAAACAAAAGAAATTAAACCTTTATTAATCTTATTTTAAACTTGAGCCACCATATTCAAAACTACTAAGTATTTATCTCAAGTGTTTATAAATATAGAATTCTATCTTTAAATCTCCTTCAAAAATTTAATGTGTTGAATTTAAATAAATATTCTCAATTCACAAAACATATATATACTTATACACTTGTATATGAGCTCACATTAATTTTTTTAACATTTATATAGTTTGCACATCACTATTTATTTATATTAAATTACTATAAGATTCATCATGTTAATCTAAAAATTATTATAGTTTCAAATTCACTTATATATATTCAGATAATTTTATTTATCAAATATTTAATCATTTGAAATCAGTATCTCAATGATTTAAAATCAGTTAATTATCCAGCTAACAGATAATAAAAATCCGGGTTATCACGTTCCTCCCCACTTTGAATCTTTTCGTCCCCGAAAAGGAATGAAGCCAGAATTTATTAAAATGCTAATTATTAGAAAAATTATTCTTTGAAACACCTTTAAAACCCTTTTTAAAATATAAATAATATTATAAAATAGTTTTTATAAAATAGTTTTTATAACTCGATGTTTCAACCGGTCCATCCTTGTTCTATCAGAAACTCGGTCATACGTTGATCAGGCGTACGACTGAAAATCTATAAGTACTTAGCATACCTATTTTCAACACCTAGTGAAAATATTTGGAATATAATTTTATTGAAAATATAGAAAACATTTTTGAAAATAGAGGAAATATCTTTGGTGAGAATGCTCTGGAAATCATCACCCCCATCCATGGTCGCAGTCACATCCTGCGTTACGTTGCCATTACAGCAAAAGTCCATGTAACTGTAGGCACTCCATGCCCCTCGATTACGCCATGGAACCCACAACAGATCGCGGTTACATTCCAGGGTTACGTTGCCATCGTAGCAAAAGTCCATGTAACTGTAAGCATCAGCGGCCTCGATTTTCGCTGCCAAAAATGAAACTTCTCCACTCCCACATAGGTCGCAGGCTATCGATGTAAAATCAAACGCAGACTGTTGGCTCTCAGCGGCACACACGACTTTCACTATGTTACCATAGGTCGCAGTCTACCGATATAAAATCAAACGTAGACTGTTGGATCTCAACGGCATACACAACTTTCGCTATGGTCTACAGTAGATCGCAATGACATCGAATTACACTGTCGTCAGAGCATAACCCAAATGCCTTTGTAGGCATCAGCGTCCTCGACTTTCACTACACACTACACAAAATCCTCAGGAACTAGTTTTGTCCGGACTCCTCACATGATCAACTTTAGAACCTCCCCCTTTGAGGCTCAAGGCAATACCAGCCTATGATACTCCTGAGAAGTTCATTTCAAGGGAGCGCCTTTTTCTCCAGAGCCATTTTCAAAACACTTTATACTATACACATATAGTATCTTCCAAATCATACACCTAGTATGAATCTCATATAAATCTCCTTTCTCAAAATCAATTATCCCAAAATCGATAATTCTCAAACTAGGCTTTTCAAATCCAATATTGATTTTATCCGAAAATCAAAAGCCTTTCCAAATCCGTAGGTTCCAAAAACCTTTCCTCCAAAATTATTCTCAAAAGATCCTTTATATATGTATATATAGGTGTATATATAACCTTGAAAAAAAATCTTTGGATCATTTCAGACTTGTATAAAACCCCTTTTGTACTTCAAATATTTTCAAAATCCTTTCCTTCCAGCAATAAATTCAAGAAAGGGAGATTTATCTTTTATAACAAAGATATATAACTTCGTTTATTCAAAATCAACTATTCAAATTTGATTACTTTATAAAGTCACTTACCAAATTACTTACTTCCATAAAGTAAATATTTACCATAGAAATATCCAATTTCCACTTTACTTCATCATATATTTCACCAAAATATATGTTTCATTTCAAAACCATTTCATATTTCTTATCCACAAATTTTCAATATCAATTTCATTCAAATTCGTACGATATACACATATCATCCGTACGCTATACCAATCTGATCACTCACTCGATCACACAATTTCACTTCCGAACAAGCATCGTCCACCCGACTTCCAAGTGCAGACTCAGATCTGGTTTCTTGATCAAAAACCGTCATTCTCCTTGCATATCCATAACTATGATAGAGAATATCCAGAACCAATCAACAATCATATCCAGGTTCGCCGTCGAAAACCGAGTGAAAAATCCCAACTCGAATCGATATAACTATCTCGAAATTCTATGCTCGAATCTGGATCAAATCACTATGCGAATATAATAATATACGTACATCCTATGTATCTTCTTTATTGATTATTAACCAAATCAATTCCCTTTCTATTCACATCACTTATGATTTCTATTCACTTATTCTCATTTGCCTCAACCCCATTTGGATTATCACTAAAATTCTTATCTCAATTGGAAATTTTAATCATAAACAATTTGCACTCTGACCTACTAAGTTTTAGAAAATAGCTTGAAATTTTTTTAAACTTATACATCTTTAATCACAACTCCAATTAATTAAAATTAAATTCAGTTTGAACTAATTCGATTCAAATTTCAAATTTAAACCATCTCGAATTATAAATTCGAGTTAAATTTTAAAGGTTGATTTAATCCTTTAAATCAAATCAACTTATATCTTTAAACCATTTAATTCTGAATCCAAATTCCATTTTATCTTAATAATAGATATATTACCACACCCCATTTCTTTAAACAAATTCAATTCACAGTTTAAAGATTATTAATAGGATAATATTATCCAAATTATCTTAAAACATCCATCCATTTTCAATTTTCAGATATCAAACCCATTTTGAGATCACTCAGATTCCCAATTCAAATCCACCATTTAACTTCCGAAGTTAAACCTTAATTTCATCTTGAAATTTCCAAATTAGGTTGATCATTCAAACCTATTTAACTTCTTTTAAGTTAAATTCAATCTTATCCCATTAATTCCACTCAAAATTTTTAAATTTTCCATTTCAAATTTTGAACTTCACATTAATAATCTTCCCACTTATAAGTTCAAAATTTATACCACTTAGGATATTTTTTTTCACATCACATTCCAAGGAAACTCTAAACTCCTCCCTTTAGAGTTTATTTCAAATCATCTTTGATATTATGTATATCCCTCATTTATACATATTTATTTCCTTTACACACCAAGTTATCCTTAAATTTTAAACCACCTTTGGTTTTTAATTCAAAACAAATTTCTTTAAAATTTCCAAACAACTTCTGTTTGAAACATGACCCTTCATTCAAATACATTAAATAACATTATTTATTATTTCTTTATCACTTTGAAACAATTCAAATGTTTCTAGACTTAGGTTTTAAAACTTCACAATTTAAAACCTACTTCAATTTAGAAGTTATACTCATTTTAGTTCCAATTTATAAGTCATACTTGCCTAAATGTCGTACTTCCCTAAAACATTTCATTTTGCTTACTCATTAACACACATTTCATTATTAACACAACAATCATTTATGATAATAACAAAGATTATCATATCGGGAAACCTACTCATTATTATCTTATTCTGAAACTCTTCTCCAAATTCAAGATTTTACTTTCAGTTTGAATCCATTTCAAACTTGTCTTTATTCAATTTCAGTTTGGTTGTATTTCTATTACCACTTAATTTAATTCCAATAATTTAACAACCAATTACCTTACTATTTATTGGAAATAAATATTGCTTTATATGTCAAAATATATTCTTATATAAAATCATTTAAAATATTTATATAAGAAAAAAACAAGTATGCTCTTATATATATACATGCGCTCAACTCATCCTAGGGTACCATTGACCCTATCCTTAATAAGTAATCCTACGAGAGCCAAGGTTCTCGCTTAACCTCCTGCTCCGATACCAAATGTAACGACCCGGAAATTTCGATCCCGAAAATTCCAGATAGTGAAGAAAAGAGAAAGAAGAAAAAGAAGAATAGAAACACCAACATCTCATGTTCGTAGCGGACAAAATATAATATCAAATAAAATAACATTTTTTCAAAGAAGAACTATATTAGTACATTTACATTTTTATACATCAGAGTTACAACATTTACACAACACTGGACAGTTTAAAATAACATGTCCTATATATACAACTATATATCACAGCGGAAACACTCCATACGTTCCTGCCATCCAGCTCGCCTCCAGAGCTTCAAAACATCCTTGCCTGAAAATCTGTAATACCCGGTCTGACCCGAGCATTACATCAAAGTAACACCCGGGCCAGGCAAGAATCCAACGTGAGTAAACCCATCTAACATGGAATACCAAAGCAAACAACTTATTTAAAATCCAGGTAAATCGTGACAAATTTACAAATTCACAATTTGTCATAGATAACACTTATTCCACATATCAATTTCTAAGTACCAAAACTTAGATTAAATGGTTCAATTCACTTAACTTATTCCATTCCAGCCTATTGATTTCACATGTCAAATCTATATATTATTATAGATTACAAATCGAACTGGTTTCGGGTATTTACTAATACCCAACTCCGGACTCTTCGAATTCAATACCATCTTATCCCAAATTATTCAAGTGAAACATAATTCAAACTTCAAATACAATATGTCACCTATATTCATTAATTCTTCATCGATAGATAACCACATTATCTCAGTTTAAACCCAACATATCATATCATATAGCATTATCAGAGATAGCAATTAATCTAAGGCATACGATATTTTCAATCATTCATAAGCAAGATAATTTAGTCATACCATTTCTAATTAATTTAAACAAATTAAATTAATTACTTCAATCACCCTTAATCCTGCTTACTTAACATTAATTAATCATCCTTTAATTATCCATTTTAATTATTCATCCTTTAATTATCCATTTTAATTATTCATCCTTTAATTATCTATTTTACTTAATCATCCTTGATTAATTTTCTTCAATTGCATAAAGTAATTATCCTTTAATTAATTACATAAATTAACTATTTTTAACTATTTATAGTAATTAATCTTTAATTACTTTCATTAATTACATTAATTAATTACTTTAATTAATTACTTCCATTATCAGCCTTAATCAATCATAAACATTAATTAACCATTCTAGAATTACTTACCTTAATTAATTAACTCCTTAATTAATTACATTAATCCTTTAATTAATTACACCAAGTAATTAAGCCTTAATTACTTCTCCTTAGTAATTATCCCTTAATTACTTTCCATTAAGTAGTTTTCCTCATATTAATTACATCCAGTAATTTATCCATCAATTACTTCACTAAGTAATTACACTCATAAATCTCATTAAGTAATTATACTCAAATTTCTTAATCAACTTAATTAATCTCTAGGCATTAAACCTTAATTATCTTAAGATAATACTTATCTTATTAATGCCTTATTGCCATTATCATTTTTATAACATTTTATCATTATGATTACCTTTACTTAATTAAATCATTAACTAAGTTTTAGAATAAAATAATCATTTAACTTGATAATTTTAAAGTCAACAAAACTTAACTTCCTTAAAATAACTTAAAACATTATCAAGTAGAAGTTTTAAGAACTAATCCAAATTTGTATTTTAAAACTTGTTTTATAAAAAAAATCTCATTTAAATTAAGTTTTAAAATCACTTTTAATTGTACAAAATTTAAATTAAACCCTTCAAAACTTTGAAATTTATATTTGGATTGCCTCTAAAATTTTGTCCCTTCTTCTTAAAGCTTAAATCTTGAATTTCTATTTCATTTAAATAAACCTACTCCTATTATACTTCTTTAAAAACTCGGGTAGCTAAATAAAAACAAACACGAGCATTTCTTCACCAAAGCCCGAGTTCCTTCCTGTTAAAATTAAACTGCAGTAAGAAATAATACACGCGAACAACACGAACAAAAACCCGAGGCCACCCATCTTCCTTCTCGAGCATCAACCAGAGTTGAAAACTTCTTTGACAAACAACACTGTACATTGAACTGGTGCACGTGCACCAACGGCTGGCGACATTCCGGTGCCTTCGACCATCGCTCACAAGTCACTGGTCGTCCTCTATTCTGATTTCCCACCGCACAAACATCAAACGAACTTGAAATTGAAAATCAACAAGCTCGACCAACAGGAACAAATACTCCAACCGGAAGAATCGCCTAGACCTAGCAACACCGATCACCGGAGATGCCACTCTTCCGACCCCAACCTCGCTTATAACTCAAGCTTCTTTTCTCCCTCGTCCTGATCAACTCGACGCTCCGTCGAAGACACAGCGATCAAATTTCTGACCTCGACAAAACTAGGGTTTACAACCCTATTTTCCTATTGCGGACGTTACAGCGATCGTGCACCACTTCCACTATTTTCCCAACTTCAACGTTCGCCAATCTAGCTCCAGCCAAACCCCCGACCTCCAAAGCTACTCCAATCGTCGAAAATTATTCGAAATCCAAAAACTGATCATTCCTAAAATGAAAACCCAATACTAAACTAAAAATCACCAATTTCATCTTAAAAACCCTATTTTCTAAAGATGATTCAGGTTATATAATTGAATCAAAAATTTACAACATTCGAATTTAACACAGTTTAAATTTTCCAGATGCAACGTATCACCATCATGCTTAAAACTATTTTTAGAACTTGATTTATGTTTAAACAAACTTGTTTTGCTTGAAATTCTAAGCCTAACAATGACTAGATGAAAACATATTTAATTTTTTTATTTTGCAACTCTATAACCATGATAACAGAGAAGATCAGGGTATACTCAGCATGCACAGTACGAACACATTTATACACAGAAATACGTACTTGAAATACACATGTAAGCACAATTTATTCAAGAATCACAAGCACATATTTTGGTTTACTTAAGTTCTTAAGTATTTTGTTTACTCACTTGGCAATTAGAACAGAGACAGATAGCATGTTCTTGATTTCCAGGCTTGACCCGGACTGATCTATTTTCATTTTGAACTTCTTTTTGCTTTATTAAATTTTAAATCTTGCTGTTGATCTTTGAGTTGTTGCTTGTTGATTTGTTGCTGATCTTCACTTGGTTATGCAAGATCACGGAACTAAAAAAAATTGTTTGCAGATTTTTTGTTGAATTCTTGCATAGATGTTGTTGTTTGCTGTAGAATTTTGAACAGATTTTACATTTTGACTTTAGCTTTGAACTTTTCTCAAAAATATGGTTTTCGGTTTTTTTAAGAAGAAGAAAAGGGTTTAAACTAAAAAGGAATTACCAAGTTTTCTCTTATCTATTTTTTTAATAAATGTTTCCAAAATTTAATTAAAACAACGCCACATGTTACTTAGATTATCAAAATGACTCCAATTGTTATTTTCATAGTTTAAATGTTTTACAAATGTAAAAACAAGAAAATTTGTTTTTGTCTCCTTATTAAAATTTTAATTATATTTTACAAGTGTTGAATTTCATTATTAAATTAACTCCTTATCTATTTTAACATGTTCTCATGTTTATTTCAAATAGCCTTTAATGTTTCCATATACAAATTATTTTTATTAATTATAAACCATGCTTAGTTCATTGATATATTTAAAAATGTATCTTCCAAAGCTAAAATTTAAAGAAAGAAAATTTAAAAAGAAAAGAATATTGAATTAAGTCTTATTTCAAAGTTTTCAAACAAAAATATTGTACTTTAATATATATGAACTAAATTTTATTTCAAAAGCCAAATTTTAAAGAAAACAAACAAAACAAATTAAACCTTTATTAGTCTTATTTTAAACCTGAGCCACCATATTCAAATCTACTAAGTATTTATCTCAAGTGTTTATAAATATAGAATTCTATCTTTAAATCTCCTTTAAAAATTTAATGTGTTGAATTTAAATAAATATTCTCAATTCACAAAACATATATATACTTATACACTTGTATATGAGCTCACTTTAAAAAATTTAACATTTATATAGTTTGCACATCACTATTTATTTATATTAAATTACTGTAAGATTCATCATGTTAATCTAAAAATTATTATAGTTTCAAATTCACTTATATATACATTCAGGTATTTTTATTTATCAAATTTTAGTTATTTAACCAATTGGAATCAGTATCTCAATGATTTTAAATCTGTTAATTATCCAGTTCACAGATAATAAAAATCCTGGTTATCACAACCCCACGCCCCTTCGTATACCTGAAAGGACACACTAAAAGTTGTGATGCATTGTAGGTATAACTAAAACTAGCAGAGATTAAGATTCACAAGACAAAAACTAAATAATAATAATAAATTACACAACGGAAACAATTATATTATTTTGCTAAAAATCAAACTCCATAATATAAGATGATAAAACAAGTCACTAAATACCAAACACATCAAATGTCAAACTACCCATTAGTGTCTTGTTAAATCAAAAACCATAGTCTCCATAAAACCGGAGTACAATTATCCCTCAATACAGTGCTTGTAACGACCCTCAAATCCGTACCCCTAGAGTCAACCCTATTCTACATCAATCAACTCAAGATGAAAGGAAATACAAACCATTTGGGTTAAAGAAGAAGAAAGTAGAAAAACAACATCAGAATCTAACCATCACAGCGGAATAAAATAAAATAGATAATAATAGATCTTTACACAAAAACAAATACTATATTTGTTTATACATACATCATCAGAGTACATCGTCAGAGTTCCACATCAATAACATACAACAGGATACACAGCATAATAATAATCAAATACGGATGTACGTATCGCCATCCAGCTCGTCTCCTGAGCTCCACAGCATCATATCATGTATTCTATAATAGTCGGTCTGACCCAAGCATTACAGTTGATAACACCCGAGTCAGTTTGGAATACCAACGTGAGAAATCACACTCAAATTGATTATTAAAGTTTCAAAAATTCTTTTGAAAACAAAAGCATCTCGTAAAACCACACCACAAATAAACATGCCGGGTTTTTACCTTACGATAGCTAAAACACATTTTATTAAAATCCTCTGATATTATAATAGGGTTTATATACAAATACTTATTAAAATAGACGAAATTGTTACATGATTAAATTCCAGCTACTAGCCACAAATCTGGTAATACAAACAAAACTCGTAAGCTACTAGCCACGAAGTGGGTAATTCAAACAAAACTCGTAAAAGGCGTGTAGGGAGAATGAATTTCCAAGTAATGACTAGGCACTGGGGTACCACCTGTCACGGTACGTGGCCTAGATCAAAGTACCGAGGATCACTCCCGACCCCCTGCAACACAAGACCCGGACTATGCCTTACTGGATAATCCCGAGTAAGATCACCCCGCGGTTGGGATCAGCAACCGCACCACTAAGCCGAAATAAAAGGGACATCTAGACAGGGATGACCTCACCCGGAAATGGGTGCTACCCACCAAGCCTTGCTGCATAACCCCTGATTTTCAGTCATTCCCGGTTGATGAGGCTTGGGGCTAAGCGTTATCTTTTAGAACATATCCCTTAGAATGCCCATCGTCCACCTGACGATGTTCCGAAAGCATTCATCCATACAAGTCCGTCCCGGGTTCGAACGGAACCGAAGGCACTATTCCGACTACATCCATTTTGGAAATAATCCTCAGGATTAGTAGCGACTAGCCCTCGCACTCACTGCTCCATCTTCGAATCCAAACTCGTTTTTCCACAAAAACGTACAAACCGGATCGAAGTTGTTTTCGAGAAATAAATCTCGATCCCGGTCTCTTCGAAACGATCAGCGCATTTGGCCAATATTGATAGTCGGTGACTTAATTATCAATTAATATTCATAACAACCATCAACAATAAATAATTTCTCCAAAAAATATTTATTTATCTCAAAATATCTTCACAAGATATATTTCTATTTTCAATCCTTTGAAAACAGTTTCCAAATCACATTTTCTTATGGAATAAATTCCCAAATATTTATTTCCACTTAAAGTACCAAGTACAAATCTTTAGATTTTAAAATAATTTAAAACACTTATTTATAAGATCTACTTTAACGTTTAAATTGAAAACTACTTCAATATTTTATTTAATATATATATATATATATATATATATACTTTTGGAGTATTTAAAATAAGGTTACTTTATAAAATATAAAACTAGATTTTCTCTTTTAAAAACAAAATACCAAGTCACCTCAAATAATTACTACGATAATAGATTTGAAAAATACCTATTTTTAGAATTTAAACATTTAGAAATAATAAATTTTCTAGAACATGCTTTTTAAAACAACATTAAAGCTTTAACTTATATTTAAAAATTTACTTTGAAAACGTACTTGGCTATCCAGGGAAATATACTTCTCTTCGCATCCTTTAAAAATAAATCACTGTTTATTTTTAACCAAATTTACCCATTCCTTAATAACTTCCCAAATTGATTCCCGATTTACTTCATTTTGAATAAATGTCTTCGCTTACTTAATTTATTCCAAAACCCATTAACTTCAAATTTTTATTTCTTGCTTATGATTTAAAACCTTTTTAACTGAAAAATACCAATTTTAGATTTCCAAAATTTCCTTTGTTATCTTTTAAATAAATTTAAAACTTGAATTTCAAAATAATTCTTTATTCCTTTAAATAAGGTCACTTATGTTTTAAAATTCATTATTTCTCTGTTTATTCAAAATCCCTTTTTTCTATTCGGAATTTATTTACTAGAATTTTAAAATCACTTTATTTCTTTTCCAATTTATTCTTGAATTTGTTCAAATTTTCTACAATTATTTTACTTAAAAATTCACTCTTTATTTTCTTTTCAAAATCCAATTCTATATGTTTAGATAACTCAGAGTACCGAAATATTCAAGCAAACTATAACATTCAATATTCCAATATAATTCATCACAGAATATCCAAATAATCATAATAGAGAATATTAAATAATCTAAATAAATGTCAAGGAATCCAGTTGGATCCCTCCAATCTGCTTCCCTGCATCTACAGACGTTAGCACAATATAAAATACCAATTCCACTTCGAGGTGGAATATCGCGGTATATGAGATTAATACAATATCATTCGCTATTATGCGGCGCATAGGGTCTCATCCACTATAAAATACGGGAAATGAATCATTCCAAGATATATTATATACTACTATATATAATATAGCACATCAAGTCAATTCAATCATTAAACCAATTATTTAAATTCAACCATTTAAATTTAAATAAAACCAGATGAGTGAGATTAACTCACCTTTGTCCTTAAATTTTGCAGACCATTTCCATCCCGCCTTGTTCCACGATTTTTTTGACCTTGTATAAACATTTTACATTCTATTAATATTTGAACTTATTGAAAAATTACTTCCCTTTGATAATTTTACTTAGCTAATTATTTATGTAGATTACTTTTCCTTTAATAAAAAAAATCCATTGGCAACCAAAACAAATAAATAAGTTTTATTAAACAAATTAACCTCTATTAATTTTAAAATAATATTTAAAATATGCATACATATATTTAATATAGGTATGTGTATATACTTTTATTTTCTCTGTCCAAACTTTAATTACAGGTAATTAAACTTATATATATATATATATATATATATATAATACAGGAATGTTACCTCTAAATGTAATTACTAAGTAGGAAATAATTACTAATGAATTGTTTTAACTAATTTACCTCCTTACTGTTTTTTAAAAGGAATAAAAACTTTAACAAAGAGAATATATGTAAGTTTAAATTGGAAAAACGAGGTTACCTCACAACGAACAGGAAACCAAATCGACGAGATTTAGCTCGAAATCCCAAATCGCATCTCGACGAGCTTCATCCTCTCGAACGTGCCGTGAAACCCATGCCTCGCCACCAAGACTTCCACATGCCAGACCCTGACAACATCACCTTGCTGCTGTAACCCTACCCTATCACGACACCGGAGATCGCAACCAAACCCACAGCGCTTGCAGCTGCTTCGACCATAACACGAGCGCCACCACACCTACGTGCGCACGCGAAGGCACTTGCTACGCCATCGCGAATGACTCACACAGTCGCTGCCTCCCTCGAGAACGCGACATCGATTCGATTCGGCTATGCTTAATCTAATTTGAGGGGACGAGATTTGGATTTAACTGAGGGATGGAAGAAATTCACGTTTGAGTTGGTTTAATTTTTCTTGGCTTCGATTTTGAAACTTTGATTTCGCTTAAAAATAAAAAAGGAAGAATGGATTTCAACTAAAAGCTTCGTTCGTTCTTTTTTTTATAAAGGGGAACGAATTGATTTCGTAGGCCCTTATTAACTCTCGAATATAAATCTCGAATACCTTCTTAAAGAAGATAAGCAAGGCTCGGTCCTATTTTTTTTTCATTTTTCATTTTTTTTACTGTTCGTTTGCCCTAATTTATTTTAACGCGTGTCCCAAGACGAAAGACGTGTTTTAAAAATTCACAACGTGTCTACCTGCCATAGTAACTTGATTACACTATTATATTAAAATTTAAATTCAAAATTTTGTTCTCTTTTTAAAATCGCTACGATATCCGCCACTCATAATCTCGATGTCAAATCGAGGCATGCCGCTAGGCGTTTATAATGTTAAACCCCTACTCCGAACACAATGGAAAAGGTTTCGAGTCCTAAATCGATCGTATAGGAAAGATAGCTTTTTGAATCGATTATTATCAATTAAATTTTTAGCGCGTTTATATATCGTACGCTCACACAACAACTCCGACCAATACGAAATTTGAAATCTGATAATAATACAATATTATGGATCCAATGGAACTGGTTTCGTCAAAATCCGAGACCGTGCCTCGGAAGGATATTTTTAAATATCGATTTAACTATATTTTTTGTTTAAAACTGAACAAATTACCTTTAAATTCAATTTTATCACTTCTATTACCTCCAGTATTATTAATACAAATTTTATGAGCCATTAGATTATTTTTAACAAGCATGAAATCCCATATTTCATACTTTACCCAACTTTAAATTATTTAATTCAATAATTTAATTATCCAAATAAATGGTGATACTTGAATTCAAGTTAAAACTTAACTTTTAAATATTTAAAATAAATTAAACATTCCAATTTCAAATGCCTAAAAATTTCGGGTCGTCATATTCCTTCCCCCTTAAAAGAATTTCGTCCCCGAAATTACTAGTTAGGAAGAATGGTCAAATACCCGTTTACTTTTTCCCAAAACCAACAATTCAACATCCTACCAATTATCTTTGTATAAAAGACCCATTATCATTCTTACTAACTTCTCAACTCTCCTATAGTTTTCAAATAATACTACTTGCTCAATCATTCAAATTTCAATTTAAAACCAAATTTTGAATTATCAAAATTTTCTCAGAAAAATTTCTAACTCTCTAAACTTCCGAAAAAATTCGCCAGCATCTCCTTTGCGTGGCTAGCTCGGTACAACTAAAAAATGCCTCTACGGGCTCCCAAATTTCAAAAGAAAACAAAAGCCAAGTGGCTAGATCAAAAACCCAATCAAATTTCATACAGAAATTTAAACACATACCTTTTTTACGAGCAATTCAAATTTGTTTTCTAAAATCAAAACCAAATTTCCTTTCCCTTTATAATACCTGCATATCCCACCTAGCAATAATATCCGATCATAGTTTCAAAAACATTTTATTAAACCTTCACTTCATGCTTTTTCAATATATTTTCCCGACACCCATATTACTAAAAAAAATCTTATCATTTCTTCTTAAGTTCAGTATAAGTATTTTATACGCTTCATATATTTATTTTCACTTCACCACATTAGTTTATATCTATTTCTATTCAAATTGGTTCTCCCATTTCCATACGAATTCAATTTACCTTCAACTCTGAATATTGAATTTTATCTTCCATTTATACTGATTCATATCATTATTTTAAATTAGTTTCATTCCCTAATTTATTTCAATTTCCAATCTGAAATCATTTTGTCGCGAATAAAAATTTTCTAACTCCCAAAATATTCGGAAAATTATCGGAAAATTTTGGCAGAGTCTCCTTTGTACGGAGGAGCTTTTGCAATTTGACAAAAGATATAAATATATATACTTCGACCTACACGGTCAGAAAAACAAAAACAGTTCATATTTCCTATTTTTATTGCGTAGGCGTACCTTTATTTAGCATTTTAAGCAAACGGCTTATTATTTTGGCGAAATCCAGCTCAACGGCATCCCGGTACCTGTACTTACTCAATTTAAACATGTAAGTACTAAATATAAGAAATTTATTAATATTTCACTTACTTTCAATAGCTAACACA
Source organism: Allium cepa (assembly GCA_030765085.1). Classification (NCBI taxonomy): domain Eukaryota; kingdom Viridiplantae; phylum Streptophyta; class Magnoliopsida; order Asparagales; family Amaryllidaceae; genus Allium; species Allium cepa. Next base: position 686,067,599 of record CM060939.1, on the reverse strand, counting down.
TAAATTTCACATATAATGCATGTTATATAATTTCCATAAGCACATATAAGGTCCCGACACTTATTACAATTGCTTGCAACCAAATATTAAACCATTTCATTTAGTTTAAGTGATTTACAACTTACTCGCTTATATTTAATTCATTATAAGCAAAACAAACTCATATTCATTCCCATTGATTTCAAAATTATCCTATTTCACTTCTAATAACTCATAGGATTTTATCTAATCTCATTTACATCAAACGTTCCATTTTCTTATTAAATTCGACAATACTAATGTGAATAAATAATTTCTTAAGCTTTATAACCATTTAAATTGATTCCAACTCAATTTACACTTGCTTCCATCCCATTTTAATTTACTCACAATCTTTTCATTGCATTTTCTTTCATATCCAAAAAGTTTGATTCCAAACCGTTTTATTAAACTCGACAACAAATATAGTAAATAACCATCTCACAATTTACTTTAGCTATTTATTTTCTTCAAACTATCCCACCCAATAACTTAAGTTTATTTTATTCCACCAACTTCGATTTAAATCTTGGATTTGACTTTCCTTTGATCAAATCCCAACCATTTTACTAATTTATTCAATTAGTTTATTCTTTTATCCATTTTTAAATTTGAATTCACATTAACATTTCATTATTGAATTTATTAATAATAAGCTCATTCAATTTATGCTTGAATTGGATTTGTTTACAACTCACACCAAATCTATTTTAATCCAATTCAGTTTCATTCGACCACACTTTCAATTTATAATCCCATACTTTTTTTATTTCATTTCATTTTCAGAATACCAATACTTTTATTCCGGCTTATTAGTTTCCTTTTTAAATTTTTATAAGCTACTCACTTATTAATATTCATACACAAATTTACTTTCAACCAATAAATTTTGTTTCCAAACATTAATTATTTTAGGCCACTTGAACTAATTCTGCACTTTATTTTACACAATTTTAAATCAAACATCATCCAATATTTAATTTCATTTCATTTGCATAGAATATAAATCAACCAGTTCCTTGCTAATTTTAATCTCAAAACTTTGTTTTATTTAGTTCAACTCGACTAATTTTTTCCATTCAAACTTAAGTTCAACATTCAGTTTCAATTCCCTTTTGCTTACAAGTTTAAACTCATTTATTCATTCCTAACTAATAAATTTATTTCATTAACTTATTTCATTCAGCCTGCTTAGATTTATTTCCTCAACGTTCACTTTTTATTTAACTTGGTTTAGTTACATTCTAATTAAATTCAAATTTTAAGTCTCTATAAGTTCTCTAATTGACTTACTTTCTGTTGCTAACTTCCTTTAATTCACTTAAATCAATCGGCTTACATTCTATCTTACTTAAAAATTTTAACCCTTTTTTCTGTGTTAAAATTTTCTACTCTAAACAAATCTTCAAATTTTATAAGTTTCCAAACTCATTCATTATTCCAGAACATTTTTAATAAGATTCCAGAATTTTTGCTTAAACATACCAAGACATTTCAAACCAACTCCAGAGTTTAAACCATTACTAAAATGTCCAAAATTAAATTTGAAAACATGTATGTCTAAACCAAACAATTCCCTTTCACTTCCAAAATCAAACTCAATTTCTCAAACAAACATTAATCCAAAACATGCAGGTAGCAATCCCTCTCTTGGAGACTCGAAAATAAACACCGATGATGTCGCGATCATCGTCGGAATTATTTCCAACGATCGAAGAGTTCAATGTTTTAATCACTTTAAAAACCCTTCAAATATTTTTAAATTCCAAATCTCCCTAGATTTCAAATCCGATTCAAAAATATTTCTCAAATATATATTATTTTTCCCAACTTTTTGGGAATCATTTATAAATTTAAAAGAATTTAAATTTCCAAATTTTCAAATTCCAAATTCTTTAAATTTATATTCAAACATTACTTTGGAACTTTATCTTATTTTAATTATTAATCACACTATAATTCACATTTGTAGTTTACATTTACAAATTTCATTTGTATATGAATTTGTTTCTTAGTTTTTTTTTATGATTTCAATATCTTTTTCAATTTTACACATTAATTGATAATAATTTAATATCATCATCCCTAAAAACCAAGCATCCATATATAACTATAATAATTTACGAAAAATCATTTCATTTTTATACAAATAATTTTGGGTAAAATTATTTCATTTACCCTATTTAAAAAAATACTGTGTCGGTTTATCTTGTTTAAGAGTTTAGAAACCCCTATCGATGACATGGCGTCCCATATATCGACCAGAATCTATAAAAATTCAACTGATAAGTCAACACAAAACAATTTTATATCCACTAACAAATATGCGCTCATACCAATTAATACGCTCAAGCTCATTCTAGAGTACCGAGGACTCTATTTAATGAGTAATCCCCACCAGAGCCAAGGTTATCACCAACCTAAGATCTGATACCAAGTGTAACGACCCGCAAATCCGTACCCCTTGAGTCAACCCTATTCTACATCAATCAACTCAAGTAGAAAAACAACATCAGAATCTAACCATCGCAGCAGAATAAAATATAATAGATAATAACAGATCTTTACACAAAAACAAATACTGTCTGTTTATACACACATCATCAGAGTACGTCATCAGAGTTCCACATCAATAACATACAACTGGATACACAGCGAAATAATAATCAAATACGAAAGTACGTATCGCCAATCAGCTCGTCTCCTGAGCTCCACAGCATCATATCCTGTATTCTATAATACTCGGTCTGACCCAAGCATTATAGTTAGATAACACCCGAGTCAGTCTGGAATACGAGCGTGAGAAATCACACTCAAATTGATTATTAAAGTTTCAAAAAAATTTTTGAATACAAAAGCATCTCGTAAGACCACGCCACAAATAAACATGCCGGGTTTTTACCTTATGATAGCTAAGACACTTTTTATTAAAATCCTCTGATATTATAATAGGGTCTATATACAAATACATATTAAAATAGCCGAAATCGTTACATGATTAAATTACAGCTACTAGCCACAAAGTGGGTAATACAAACAAAACTCGTAAAAGGCGCGTAGGGAGAATGGATTTCCAACTAATGACTAGGCACTGGGGTACCACCTGTCACGGTACGTGGCCTAGATCACAGTACCAGGGATCACTCCCGACCCCCTGTAACACAAGACCTGGACTATCCCTTACTGGATAATCCCGAGTAAAATCACCCCGCGGTTGGGATCAGCAACCGCACCAATAAGACGGAAAAAATGGACATCTAGACAGGGATGACCTTACCCAGAAATGGGTGCTGCCCACCAAGCCTTGTTGCATACCCCCTGATTTTCAGTCATTCCCAGTTGATGAGGCTTGAGGCAAAGCGTTACCTTTTAGAACATATCCCTTACAATGCCCATCGTCCACCTGACGATGCTCCGAAAGCATTCATCCATACAAGTCCGTCCCGTGTTCGAATGGAACCGAAGGCACTATTCCTACTACATCCATTTTGGAAATAATCCTCAGGATTAGTAGCGACTAGCCCTTGCACTTCACTACTCCATCTTAGAATCCAAACTTGTTTTTCCACGAAACCGTACAAACCGGATCGAAGTGGTTTACGAGAAATAAATCTCGATTCCGGTCTCTTCGAAACGATCAGCGCATTTGGCCAATATTGATAGTCGGTGATTTAACTATCAATTAATATTCATAACAACCATCAACAATAAATAATTTCTCCAAAATTATTTATTTATCTCAAAATATCTTCACAAGATATATTTCTGTTTTCAATCCTTTGAAAACAGTTTCCAAATCACATTTTCTTATGGAATAAATTCCTAAATATTTATTCCACTAAAAGTACCAAGTACAAAGCTTTAGATTTTAAAATAATTTAAAACACTTATTTATAAGATCTACTATAACATTTAAATTGAAAACTACTTCAATACTTTATTATATATATATACACACACTTTAGGAATATTTAAAATAAGGTTACTTTATAAAATATAAAACTAGATTTTCTCTTTTAAAAACAAAATACCAAGTCGCCTCAAATAATTACTACGATAATAGATTTGAAAAATACCTATTTTTAGAATTTAAACATTTAAAAATAATAAATTTTTTAGAACATGCTTTTTAAAACAACATTAAAGCTTTAACTTATATTTAAAAATTTACTTTGAAAACGTACTTGGCTATCCAGGGAAATATACTTCTCTTCGCATCCTTTAAAAATAAATCACTGTTTATTTTTAACCAAATTTGCCCATTCCTTAATAAATTCCCAAATTGATTCCCAATTTACTTCATTTTGAATAAATGTCTTCGCTTACTAAATTTATTCCAAAACCCATTAACTTCAAATTTTTATTTCTTGCTTATGATTTAAAACCTTTTTAACTGAAAAATACCAATTTTAGATTTTCAAAATTTCCTTTCTTATCTTTTAAATAAATTTAAACCTTGAATTTCAAAATAATTGTTTATTCCTTTAAATAAGGTCACTTATGTTTTAAAATTCATTATTTCTCTGTTTATTCAAAATCCCCTTTTCCTACTCGGAATTTATTTACTAGAATTTTAAAATCACTTTATTTCTTTTCCAATTTATTCTTCAATTTATTTAAATTTTCTATAATTATTTTACTTAAAAATTAACTCTTTATTTTCTTTTCAAAATCCAATTCTATATATTTAGATAACTCAGAGTACCGAAATATTCAAGCAAACTATGACATTCAATATTCTAATATAATTCATCACAGAATATCCAAATAATCATAACAAAGAATATAAAATAATCTAAATAAATGTTGAGGAATCCAGTTGGATCCCTCCAACCTGTTTTCCTGCGTCCATATATGTTAGCACAATATAAAATACCAATTCCACTTCGAGGTGGAATATCGCGGTATATGGGATTAATATAATATCATCCGCTATTATGCGGCGCATAGGGTCTCATCCGCTATAAAATGCGGGAAATCAATCATTCCAAGATATATTATATACTACTGTATATAATATAGCATATCAAATCAATTCAATCATTCAACCAATTATTTAAATTTAACCATTTAAGTTTAAATAAAACCAGATGAGTGAGATTAACTCACCCTTGTCCTTAAATTTTGCAGACCATTTCCATCTCGCCTTGTTCCATGATTTTTTTGACCTTGTATAAACATTTTACATTTTATTAATATTTGAACATATTGAACAATTACTTCCCTTTGATAATTTTACTTAGCTAATTATTTATTTAAATTACTTTTCCTTCAATAAAAAATCCTTTGGTAACCAAAACAAATAAATGAGTTTTATTAAACAAATTAACCTCCATTAATTTTAAAATAATATTTAAAATATGTATACGTATATTTAATATGGGTATGTGTATATACTTTTATTTTCCTTGTCCAAACTTTAATTACAGGTAATTAAACTTTTATATATATAATACATGAATGTTACCTGTAAATTTAATTACTAAGTAGGAAATAATTACTAATAAATTGTTTTAATTAATTTACCTCCTTACTGTTTTTTAAAATGAATAAAAACTGTAACAAAGAGAATATATGTAAATTTAAATTGGAAAAACGAGGTTACCTCATAACGAACAGGAAACCAAATCGACGAGCTTCAGCTCGAAATCCCAAATCGTGTCTCGACGAGCTTCATCCTCTCGAACGTGCCGCAAAACCCATGCCTCGCCACCAAGACTTCCACGTGCTAGACCCTGATGCCATCACCTTGCTGCTGTAATCCTACCCTATCGCGACACCGGAGATCGCGACCAAACCCACAACGCTTGCAGCTGCTTCGACCGCAACATTAGTGCCACCACACCTACGTGCGCACGCGAAGGCGCTTGCCACGCCATTGTGAATGACTCACACGGTCGCTGCCTCCCTCGAGAATGCGACATCGATTCGGTTCGACTATGTTTAATCTAATTTGAGGGGACGAGATTTGGATTTAACCGAGGGAGGGAAGAAATTCACGTTCGAGTTGATTTAATTTTTCTTGGCTTCGATTTTGAAACTTTGATTTCGCTTAAAAATAAAAAGGGGAAGAATGGATTTCAACTGAAAGCTTCATTTGTTCTTTTTTTATAAAGAGGAACGAATTGATTTCGTAGGCCCTTATTAACTCTCGAACATAAATCTCGAATACCTTCTTAAAGAAGATGAACAAGGCTCGGTACTATTATTTTTTTTTTCATTTTTTCACTGTTCGTTTGCCCTAATTTTTTTTACGCGTGTCCCAAGAAGAAAGACGTGTTTTAAAAATTCACAACGTGTCTACCTGCTGTTAGGAACTGAGTTGATGATGTTTTGATGACAACAACCTTATATAGTTATTATACTTTACTTTATAAAATATATACTAACATTTCCATATAGATATATATATATATATATGTATGTAGGAAGTATATGCAGTTATCATCGAAGACTGATCAGTGTAAAGACTCAAGCATCAAGATGAAGATTAGAGATTCAAGATTCAAGACTCTAGAGAATCAAGCTTTCAAGATCTCAAGATAAGTGTCTAGTATTTTGTTAAAACTTCATAATAACACTCTCATCTTTCTTCTAATTTTCTTTTGGGATGGAACCCAATTTCTATCGAAACCAGTGGCTTACAAACCCACGACAAGTAGCTTACAAACCTACGACAAGTGGCTTACAAACCCACGAAAATCAAAATCATTTAAACTACTTTGTACAAGTTCTCGAGTCCTATGGAGGAGCTCTGTAGGAAGGTTCCTGCAATTTCAGTTTGAATAGATTTTTCAAAATATTTTTAAATCTATTTTCAAAATGTCTTAGCTTTCAAAATCATGTTTTCAAAAATGTTTTCAAACTTTGGTTTAGCCTTGAAATATTCCTCCATTCTGATTTTAAAAACTTCTATTTTTAAAACATCAAAACTTATTCTGATTTTAAATATTACTTATATAATTGACGGTCTATATCAATTATATATATATATGTATATATTTAAAATAATGTTTTATATTCATTCTCTATCTCAAAATATTGTTAACACTTTATTTTTCTTCAGAGAAGTTTCAACTTGTTTTAAATTCAAATGCTTTTACAAAACAACATCTCTACAATTTTGAACTGAGGGATGTCGACATATGTGGATACCCCATGTCGACATGGTGACAGTTGGATTCAAAATTCAAATTTCAAAAGAAGTGTCCATTCGTTCAAAAACCTTTCGCCAATGGTTATGACTGTTGTGCATCTATATAAAGGCTTCCAAAACGAATTTTTTGAACAACTACTTTCTTATTTTCTTCACTCTTTCTTCTCCACCATTCCATGTCCATAAAACTTCATATTTTCAAGATCGTGCCATCATTCTGCCAAATTCTCAATAGGAAATCATTTAGATACTCTCTCTATTTGATTCTCCATCATTCTACTAAAGATCAAAGTGCTATTCAGAGTTATAGGATTAATTTGTATTCAAAAAGTCCATAGAGTCTATCCATTCAAAAGGATTGTTATTAAGAAGTATAAGGGTGATCTTGTGTCCCGTAAATCAAGAGAGTTTACCCCAGACTCGGAGATAGGAGGGTTCCTCAAGGCCTTAGAAATTGAGGGTTGTAATTTGGATATTGGCTTATAAAAATCTATACAAGGATATTTCCTTGGTGCAGGACTGGATGTAGGAGGATTCCGAACCAATATAAAATCCGGTGCGTTCTTTCCTTTTACTTGCTTTACTTTACTATTTGCATTTGTTATATGTTCTGTGATCATTCTGTGTTAGAATTCTGTTTAGATTTGTGTTGAAAGTTTTAATTTAGTCATATAATTCATATATTCTTTAAAACACTATTCACCCCCCCTCTAGTGTTATTTCTACCTTAAGATCCTTAATCCGCATCCCCAACAATTGGTATCAGAGTATTGGTTTTCATTGTTTTCATAATCTGAAACTTGAAAAATATAAAAATGGCATTTTTGGAAAATTGTGTTAAAAGCTGTTAAAAGAATTTTAAGATATGTAAAATACACTTTAGATTATGGTTTATTTTATTCTAAAAATAATACTTTTGATTTAATATCATATTGTGATGCTGATTATGCTGGTTGTAAATCAGACCGAAAGAGTACAAGTGGAACTTGTCACTTTCTAGGACATTCACTGGTTTCCTGGTTCAGCAAGAAACAAAATACTGTTTCCTCGTCAACAACTGAAGCAGAGTATATATCTGCTGCTCTGGCCTGTTCACAAGTCATATATATGCAACAAACTTTAAAAGATTTTGGAATTAACATAAGTAAATCACCAATATATTGTGATAATACTAGTGCAATAAATCTATCTAAAAATCCAACTCATCATGCTAGAACTAAGCATATTGATATAAGACATCATTTTCTTAGAGATAATATAACTAAAGAAATAATAACTCTAGATTAAATAAATACTGAAAAACAAATTGCTGATATATTAACTAAACCATTAACCGAACAGAATTTTACTAAATTTAGAAGAGAATTAGGTATTTGTTCAAAATCTGAAATATAAAATAATATAATATAATAATCAATAAAAATTCAAAATAAAAATTACACTTTTTCTGAAAGACATGTCGACATGCCCCATCCCCTGATGTCGACATACCCAACAAAAATTGAAAATAGAATTTCCCTCCAAAGTTAGTTATTTGGTTATTTATCTATTTATTTCATTTTCTCTCCTCTTTCTTCACTATATTCTCTGTAAATAACTTCCGAAACAATAAAATAATGGCCTCCTCTTCTACTAACGAACCGACTTCACCCACATCTCCTCATTCTGGTCCATTTCAACGAACTACGCACGCTCGAGTGATCAAATTGCAAAAGAAGATGAAAGATATCCTTCAATTGATGACTGAAATTCAAGTAAGTCAACTTAGGATGGCTAGAGAACAACAAAGGCAAGGGAATATTATTAGGAATGTACAAAAATACCTTATGGATAACCGTACAAATCCTATTAATATTGAAGACTCTTCACAAGCCATGGAATCCGAGGAAGAAGAACCTATGGAAGAACCACAAGAAGACCAAGAGGAAGATCAACGTTTACCTCAACCCGAAGTTCCTATGTATACAGACGAGAGCGTTATTTGCGTTGGTGAGATCCTTGTTGATGCTAATGGAAACATAATTGAACAACGTGGAAACTTTTGTCTCCACTACCCCAATTGTTCGATTCATAAGTCTCTTATAGTTAAGGATCGCCATTAAAGCGTACTTTCATTTTATTCTTTGTTTTAAATTGTTTTGTTCGTTTGTGTTTATGTATGTTCTTATATATGTTGTAATAACTAAAATGTGTTCACGTAGACTCATTGTTTCATGCTTGTCTATACATATTATTTGTTCATACTAATCATTCTTGAATTCTTAAGTAGTTAATAGTTTTTGTTGATGACAAAGGGGGAGAAAGTTATAAAAATATATGTGCTTGGTGTAAGGGGGAGTCCTGGAGTAAGGGGGAGTTGTAGTTTTAAGAAGAAATCGCGGAGTAAGGGGGAGTTATGGTATGGTAATAATATTTTATAAATAAAGGTTGCCATCATCAAAAAGGGGGAGATTGTTAGGAACTGAGTTGATGATGTTTTGATGACAACAACCTTATATAGTTATTATACTTTACTTTATAAAATATATACTAACATTTCCATATATATATATATATATATATATATATGTAGGAAGTATATGCAGGTATCATCGAAGACTAATCAGTATAAAGACTCAAGCGTCAAGATGAAGATTAGAGATTCAAGATTCAAGACTGTAGAGAATCAAGATTTCAAAATCTCAAGATAAGTGTCTAGTATTTGGTTAAAACTTCATAATAGCACTCTCATCTTTCTTCTAATTTTCTTTTGGGATGGAACCCAATTTCTATCGAAACCAGTGGCTTACAAACCCACGACAAGTAGCTTACAAACCTACGACAAGCGGCTTACAAACCCACGAAAATCAAAATCATTTAAACTACTTTGTACAAGTTCTCGAGTCCTATGGAGGAGCTCTGTAGGAAGGTTCTTGCAATTTCAGTTTGAATAGATTTTTCAAAATGTTTTTAAATCTGTTTTCAAAATGTTTTAGCTTTCAAAATCATGTTTTCAAAAATGTTTTCAAACTTTGGTTTAGCCTTGAAATATTCCTCCATTCTGACTTTAAAAACTTCTATTTTTAAAACATCAAAACTTATTCTGATTTTAAATATTACTTATATAATTGACGGTCTATATCAATTATATATATATATATATATATTATAAATAATGTTTTATATTCATTCTCTATCTCAAAATATTGTTTAAACACTTTATTTTGCTTCAGAGAAGTTTCAACTTGTTTTAAATTCAAATGCTTTTACAAAACAACATCTCTACAATTTTGAACTGAGGGATGTCGACATATGTGGATACCCCATGTCGACATGGTGACAGTTGGATTCAAAATTCAAATTTCAAAAGAAGTGTCCATTCGTTCAAAAACCTTTCGCTAATGGTTATGACTGTTGTGCATCTATATAAAGGCTTCCAAAACGAATTTTTTGAACAACTACTTTCTTATTTTCTTCACTCTTTCTTCTCCACCATTCCATATCCATAAAACTTCATATTTTCAAGATCGTGCCATCATTCTGCCAAATTCTCAATAGAAAATCATTTATATACTCTCTCTATTTGATTCTCCATCATTCTACTAAAGATCAAAGTGCTATTCAGAGTTATAGGATTAGTTTGTATTCAAAAAGTCCATAGAGTCTATCCATTCAAAAGGATTGTTATTAAGAAGTATAAGGGTGATCTTGTGTCCCGTAAATCAAGAGAGTTTACCCCAGACTCGGAGATAGGAGGGTTCCTCAAGGCCTTAGAAATTGAGGGTTGTAATTTGGATATTGGCTTATAAAAATCTATACAAGGATATTGCCTTGGTGCAGGACTGGATGTAGGAGGATTCCGAACCAGTATAAAATCCAGTGCGTTCTTTCCTTTTACTTGCTTTACTTTACTATTTGCATTTGTTATATGTTCTGTGATCATTCTGTGTTAGAATTCTGTTTAGATTTGTGTTGAAAGTTATAATTTAGTCATATAGTTCATATATTCTTTAAAACACTATTCACCCCCCTCTAGTGTTATTTCTGCCTTAAGATCCTTAATCCGCATCCCCAACACCTGCCACACTAACTTGATTACACTATTATATTAAAATTTAAATTCAAAATTTTGTTCTCTTTTTAAAATCGCTACGATAACCGCCACTCATAATCTCGATCTCAAATCGAGGCATGCCGCTAGGCATTTATAATGTTAAACTCCTACTCCGAACACAATGGAAAAGGTTTCGAGTCCTAAATCGATCGTATGGGGAAGATAGCTTTTTGAATCGATTATTATCAATTAAATTTTCAGCACGTTTATATATCATATGCTCACACAACAACTTCAGTCAATACGAAATTTAAAATCCGATAATAATACAAAATTACGGATCCAATGGAACTGGTTTCATCGAAATCCGAGACCGTGCCTCGAAAGGCTATTTTTAAATATTGATTTAACTATATTTTTTTTGTTTAAAACCGAATAAATTACATTTGAATTCAATTTTATCACTTCTATTACATCCAGTATTATTAATACAAAATTTATAAGCCATTAGATTATTTTTAACAAGCATGAAATCCCTAGATTTCATACTTTACCCAACTTTAAATTATTTAATGCAATAATTTAATTATCCAAATAAATGGTGATACTTGAATTCAAGTTAATAATTAAGCTTTAAATATTTAAAATCAATTAAATATTCCAATTTCAAATGCCTAAAAATTTTGGGTCGTCACAGTGCTAGTACAATATAAGAACTAAAAGCTTGTAATAACAAAAAGGAATACATGATAGGATCTCTAAAGAAGTCTTCCAAGAAGCTGCAGTCTAACTTCCTTGCCCCTGATTGCCTATGAGGGGGAGGGGGAAGGGAAAAATAGAGGAGTGGGCTGGACTAAAAGTCTGGTAAATGATAGTAATTACTAAAATCTGTATGCAAAGTAAAAGTAACATACGTTACAACAGTTCTAGTATATATAAAGGAAATAAAAAGAATAGGAAGAAAAAGGAATAAGATGGAAATAAATAAAATTACTAAATTAACGCAATTAATTAACTTTGATGTTCGCACTTGTCTTTGTTAGCTGCTTTGATTATGATGAATTTCTAGTCGTATAATTGGGTTGAAATCTTAATTCTACACTTTGATTGGCCTTCCATCTCTATTGTGCCAACTATGATCAAGTCCCATCCTGTGGATCCCACAGCAAAAAGACATATGTTTAGTGCTTTGGAACTCAATAGCGAATTATCTCCCTGCACCGAGGCTGCATGCACGACCACTGCTAGGCTCACACTATCTATTGTTCCCTCTTACCCCAGACAACATAAGCGTGCCCAGCCTCACCTCCTTCATTAGGAGACCATCAGTCCTAGTCTAAAAGGGTCATGCCCTGCATCATCTAAGTGTGTTGTGAGACCATCAGTCCTAGTCTAAAAGGGAATGCTGCCAATTCGAGTCCTACCAAACAAAGTCTAGTTGCGCCTCTTCCCCAAATCCCCTGATTTGAATTTCTATCTATTAGCCCCTTAGTTACTTTAGTTAGCATAAGCGTGTCCCATCCTCACCTAACCTATTGTGAGATAATCAGTCCTAGTCTAAAAGGATTATGCGGAACCTCACCTACCGTGAAACCATCAGTCGTACTCTGAAAGGGTCATGCCCAGCCTCACCTATTGTGAAACAATCAGTCCTAGTTTGAAAAGAAATGCTATTGGTTATGGGGCCTACTTCCATCTTTGCTTATTAACTTAATATAAGTCTTTTAAATAAGCCTCTTTTGTTCATTCTACTCTATTGCTTATTAACTTATTCTAAGTCTTTTAAATAAGCTTCTTCTATTATCTCTGCTCTATTTGCTTAATAAATTAGTATAAGTCTTTAAAATAAGCTTCTTTCTGTTCCTTCTATTTAATTATAACCTATGTTATAATTTCTCTTTTATCTTGTCTTTCTAGTTATAATCCAGTAGTTATAAGTGTGCTTATTAACTTAACCCAAGGTCTAAGTATAAAAATAAGCTTCTTTCTCTTTTTACTCTTCTTAATCATAATTATACATCATAATCAGACTTAAATTCAATCCAAGTCCAATTTATTACGGTCTTCACATTTTACATTTTCAGTAATTTCAGCGTTCTTATTATTTAGTCCACATTCGCATTTTAATCTATTCTATTACATTCGCATAAAAAGGAAAAATAATTGAAAGAAACTGATAATTACAGAAGAAAATCCCAAGGTAGAAAAGATGTAAATAAAACGTAAGTAATAGTAAATAATTATAAATAATGTAAACAACTGTAAATAAATGGAAAAGCCATAATTAACAGTTATTAACTACAAATACTGAAAAGAATAGCTAAAAGGAAATGTGATTAAAAATAAATCTAAAACTTAAAATAAAATGGTAAAAAGGATATTCCAAAAGCGTAGAAGAACTATAACTATTGAAAACCCTATTATTTTAAATTACTTAAAGAAATCTAAAATAATTACAATCACTCACTTGTGGTCCTAAACTCTTCCCTTCAGGTCTTCCCAGATCCACTTGAGGGTATTAAATTACTTTTTATTAAAATGATTCTCTCCTTGGAAAATTATTCCTTTTAGGGTCCTTCCTGAAAAGGTGAACCCAAGCGGAGAAAATCTAAAATGAGAAAAAGTGTTAGGGCTAGGGTCTTATTTATAGGCGTTAGAAGTGGATCTCAGACCATTGGATTTGGAGATTGAATAGGATGTAACCACGTCATAGGCTGAATATGAGCCCTCCGATGGAAGCATGAAGGGACCAGATGAGGCCAACCAATGAAAAATACGTGTTCGAAAACCTCTGAAACAAAGAAAATTTTCTTCGTTCCATACTGTAGGCGGGTCGACCGCCCCTCCTCCTAGATCGACCAGCAAGTCCGCCCATGGCGTGGTTAGATCGACCTCTTGGTCGACCTAGCCCAATATATATATATATATATCTTTGTTTAATTTATTTCCTGCTCATTTTAGCTCGGATTCTAACGTTCTATATATGGAAATTGACCAGAAAATTACCACGGACACAATGGTACAACTCCCGTGGCTCAATGCTGATAATTTCACAAAGTTATTTATTATTTCATTAACTAATTAATTGTTATGAGTTAAATTTTGGGTTGGTACATTCTTCCCATTTTAGGGATTTCGTCCTCGAAATCTCTAAGGATAAAGAATGAACTAATGTTTTCATCCAAGTTCTACAACTAACTACTCAAACATCACCCATTCATCCATTATCCTTAATTTTTTCTAATGCAATTTATGATATTTGTGCAATTAGTGTAGTGTCGATGTCCCTAACTAATGCAAAAGATTAGGGGGTTCACTGATTCAGTTGACCTCCTTTTATGCAATCATGTCCGTGCCGTGTATCCAAATGAATGCAAAATTCCCTAATGATAACTGATAGCTCTATATGCATGCTACAATCACCATCCAAATGCAACAATCATATGATAATCATCTATTTATAGCAACCATGGAATATGGATAAAAATGTGCACACATCCATATACATATGCTCTAGTTGCTAGTTAGGTCGATCCCTAAGAGATGTGCATAGTGTAAGTATATGTGTCCATAGCATCCACTAGCAAACACTTGCAACTATTAGCATACATCATACATAACATGTTATAATAACATGCTTACATCAAACCCTACCATCCATAGGTTGAATCCTAAGTTCTACCATCCCAAAGGATTATAAAAAAAAGAACCTATTCAAAACAAAAGATGGAAATATGAAATTCTAAAACTTATTATCGAAAAGATAAGGATATGAGATACAAATTTTCTCCAAATCAAACCAATCTTCTTCAAAGTCTTCTTAACTCTATCGGAACCAAGACAATCCCTCTGTAGACTCTATCCAACATGAAAGCGACTTGCACGGTCTTCCATAAAGAGCTTCGGAAGGTGCCATTCCAATGCTAGCTTGAGAACTACTATCTTATGTGAATTCCTCTAAAGAAAGATGCTTCTCTCAA
Organism: Allium cepa; assembly: GCA_030765085.1. Classification (NCBI taxonomy): domain Eukaryota; kingdom Viridiplantae; phylum Streptophyta; class Magnoliopsida; order Asparagales; family Amaryllidaceae; genus Allium; species Allium cepa. The sequence continues at coordinate 686,052,412 of CM060939.1, read as the reverse complement.
GTTCTTCCAAAATCAAGCATACTCATTCCCAACCATGCATGACTTACTATTCTTCTTTAGTCTGCTCACTTGAATTAACATTTCTAGGTTCTTACTTGGGTCCTATATACTTTATGAAAACTCTATTACTACTTCCAAAAGTAATTGCTGCTATCTCCTTTGTCTTTAAAAGTGTTATCTTTAAGTTTCTATTAAATTCAAAAATACTAGGTTACTTAAAATCTTATCTATCTAGACTTGCATATTCACAACTTTTTTTGAATTTACATTATTTTCCAAACCTAGAGGGAAAAACTTTCAAATTCTAAGTCCAAAACTTATTCCTTGTTTTCTTTTAAAGGCCCTTTTCAGTTTTCCATAAAAATTAGGATTTTTAAATTTAAGCGTTACTAAGTTTTTCAATTTCAAAACTTATTTACTTTTTCACCAAACTATTTCCTTTTAAAATATCTTTAAAATATCCTTATATGTTTTCAAAACATCTTCTTATTACACCTAATAGTCTCATACCTTAATGTATTGGAACTACCTTTTCCTATGAGTAATTTTCAACCGTAAAATCTTCTATGGACCTTTTTAAAAGAGGACTTTATGTTTAGGTGAAACTATAAGGAACTTATTTTATACGTTTTGAAATTGGCTATACAAAATATGTTACTTCTCATACCTTATACATCTCTTTCATGTATTCCTTGTAACTTGCACAAATAATTTTTTCGGTTTCATAAAAAATAACACCATTACTTTTTTTTCCATTCCAATAGATTAAGGTATATTTAATTTACATTCTCTTATGATAGACATCTTCTAATGTCTAATTACTCTTTTCTTTTCAGAAAAACTCACTTCCAAAACTGCTTTAATATATCCATAACCAAAAACATTTTCTTATACCTATTTAATTAATAGGTGTATTCACACGTCATTTTTATTTCTATTCTTAGAAATTACCTTTTTAAAAAAATACATTTTTATTGGGTTTAAAACAGATATTGCGTAAAACACTGTTACTACAATCCAAAAATACTAGTGTATGAATTTAAATAAATATTAATAAACCATATCTACAATGTAAAAACATTTTCTTTGGGAGTCACTTACTATAAGGGTGGTGTTATAGTCTATGTTCCCTTTATTTTCACGAAAACATCTATTACAATAATAAATGTTGCAACCTACGTTTTCGATGCTTAATACTTTCTAGGCTTTTATATTTAAAACCTTTGCTTATCTGCAAAGAAACCAATGAGCTATCATTCTTCAAAATTTATATCATATAAAAACCAATTCAAATTTCATTTTATTGGGTTAGACATAAAGTGGATTTTCATACTTACTACCCTAAGAGTATCCTTCCTAAACCTTGGAAATCTCACTTTCTTACTTGAAGTCTTTTGTTCCTATACTCATATTTATTCTAAGGTGCTACCGTTAAATCCACTTATATGAAACAATTATGGTTTCTGCAATTATCTACACATGGGCTTACTTCTTTCCTTATCAATTCAATTTATTGTACATCTCCTATATGTACAAAATCGTTTCTCAAACGCTTTCCATGTGTAGACCTTCTCCATGCCCCAAGAAACACACTTCCTTATGCCAAAAGTGATACTTCAAGAACTTTTTCTTACTAAAGAATGCGAAGTGTACGAACTACCTCCTCTAGATGAATAGCATGCTCCTCCTTTCTTCTTGGAAAACACCAAAATGTTGTCCATGAATACCACCATAACTTATTTAGGACGCCTCTGAAAAAACACGGCTTATCAAATCAACAAAATAGGCTGGGGCACTGGTTAGCCCAAAAGGCCTATCCAACTACTCAAAGGATCCGTTAGGTGTCCTAAATGCGGTCTTATTGATGCTGTCATCAGCGACCCGAAGCTGATGAAATTCTATGGTTAAATCAAGCTGGAAAATACCGCAGAGCCAACTAACTAGTCAAAAAGATCATCAACCCGAGGAAGTGGGTAAGGGTTCTTCTTTATGAGCTTATTTAATTCTCTATAATCTACGCCAAGTCGAAGGAAACCATCCGCCTTAGTAGCGAAGGTGACCGGCGCTCCCCGCTCAGATATGGTCTTTCCGATGAAGCCTTTCTCCAATAGCTCACGAATCTGCTTGCTTAACTCTTTTCTCTCCCTAGATCGAGGGAATAAAGAAAGCTCAGCATGACTGACCTCTGTGGGTCATAAGAGACCTCGAGAGTCCTACCACTGCATGTCTCTAGTCTGATGACTCTCCTCTCACAGTCCAATATCTCTCCATAAGTGGATAGCCAATCCATCCTCAAAATCATCCCATATCCCGAAAATCCCAATACATAAGCGTCACAATCAAACTCTATGCCTAGGATAAAAGTTTTCAAACCCCTACAAACTAATGATAAATGTGCCGATCCTCTTATGGGGTTTGAAACAACTATGGGGTCTACTATAAGAAGATATCTAAGTACAAACAATCTACTAGAGGACTAGAGATGAAGAGTGTGATGCTCCAGTTCGAAAAGGGTCCGAATGGAAAAATCAGAAATAGAAATCAAATTTTCCTACCTTGATTTGGTCTACTGCTGGAGGGTGCTGCCTCCAAAGCCTGAATCTGTGCTATAGGTGCGCTCGCTCCCTGCCCTATCCTTTGGGGATAAAATCTACTAAGATGACCAGGCTGCCCACAAGCATAACATTTTCCCTTAATTTTCTCCTTCTTGCAGTCTCTTGCATAATGACCATCTCAACCACAGTTATTACATTTCTCGCTTCTCTTGATCTGTTTTTGAGGTCGTCCTTCTTTCTTCTTGTTCTTCGACCATGGCTCCTTAGAATTTTCTGACTTAGAAGCCTCCTTAACTTCTCCTTCCTTAACTGCATCGGACATAAGCGTCATCTCCACCAGTGACTCATAGGTATCTCCCGTCGGTATGTTAGTAAAAAACAACCCTTAGAGGGGTTGATTCAATCCTTTCGCGAACATCATAGCCTACTTATGCGGTGTATTCGCTAGCTATATTCCAAACCGTGACAACTCATTAAATTGGTTGACATACTCCTTTACAGAAGACTTCCTTGCTTCAAGCTAATAAACTTTCCAACTGCATACTCTCTTCTGCTTGTGACAAAAACTTCCTCTCAAACCTCTCTCGGAATCCAAACTATCTAGTGTCTCTTCCTTCCAACTCAATATCCTCCAACTAATAAGAAGCCTCTCCTTTCTGCTGCCAAGATGCAAGCTGAACTCTGTACTGATCCTCCAATCCTAATAGTCCAAATATTCGCTCCGTACTCATCAACCAAGCTCGCGCCTCCTTGAAATCCTCCGTACCATAAAATTTCTTGCCTCCTAGATTAGTGAAGTCCTTGCATAGCTTAGAGAAATTTGCTGCTGCGAGTGGGTTGATGGGATTCTCACCCACTGGTGCTGGATTGGACGCTTTCCCTTGTACCTCTAGAGTCGTAGCTTGTAAGTATCTACGAAACCAGCCTGCGATTGGGATACCCTCTAGAAGATTAGGGGAATCCGCCATTCTATGCAAAGAAAAAGAGAACCTAGGCTCGAAAGAATCGAAGGAAGATTGAACTGGACATTGAGGGGAATTTTATAAAAACTCTTTTTGTACTTGAAAATTATTTCTAAGAGTTTCTTTCTAAAAAATACATTTAAAACAAGTTATTTTGTAAAATACTTTACTTTTAAAACAAATTTTTGGGAATCCTGTAACCGTAGACTCTGATACCAAATGTAACACCCCACACCCCTTAGTATACCCAAAAGGACACACTAAAAGACGTGGTGCGTTGTAGGTACAACTAAAACTAGCAAAGACTAAGATTCACAAGACAAAAACTAAATAATAATAATAATAATAATAGTAACACAGCGGAAACAATTATAGTATTTTGCTAAAAATCAAACTCCATAATATACGATGATAAAATAAGTCACCAAATACCAAATATATCAAATGTAAAACTATCCATATATGTCTTGTTAAATCAAAAACCATAGTCTCCATAAAATCTGAGTACAATTATGCCTCAATACAGTGCCAGTACAATACTAGAACTAAAAGCGGGAAATAAAAGAAAGGAATACATGATAGGATCTCCAAAGAAGTCTTCCAAGATGCCGCTGTCTACCTTCCTTACCCCTGGTTGCCTATTGGGGGGAAGGGAAAATAAAGGAGAGGGTCAAAATAAAAGTTCGGTGAATGATAGTAATTACTAGAATCTTTAAGCAAAGTAAAGGTAATAGACCTTACAATAGTTCTAGTACACATAAAGGAAACAAAGAGAATAGGAAGAAAAAGGAATAAGCTGGAAATAAATACGAATTACTAAATTAACGCGGTTGATTAACTTTGATTGTTTGCATTTGTCTTTATTAGCTGCTTTGATTAGGCTGAATTCCTAATCCTATAATTAGGCTGAAATCCTAATTCTACCCTTTGATTGGCTGTCTATCTCTATTGTGCACGCACGACCATCGTTAGGCTCGCACTATCTGTTGCTTCCTTTTACCCAAAACAACATAAGCATGCCCAACCTCACCTCCTTCGTTGTGATATCATCAGTCCTAGTCTGAAAGGGTCCTGCCCTGCCTCACCTAAGTGTGTTATGAGACCATCAACCGTAGTCTAAAAGGGAATGCTCCCAATTTGGGTCCTACCAAACAAAATCTAGTTGCGCCCTTGCCCAAATCAATTGATTTTAACTTCTACCTTTTGGCCCCTTAGTTACTTTAGTTAGCATAAGCGTGTTCCAGCCTCACCTAACCTACTGTGAGACCATCAGTCCTAGTCTGAAAGGGTTATGCCCAGCCTTACCTACTGTGACACCATCAGCCCTACTCTGAAAGGGTCATGCCCAACCTCACCTATTGTGAAACCATCAGTCTACTCTGAAAGGGAATGCTGTTGGTTATGGGCCTTACTTCCATCTTTGCTTATTAACTTAATATAAGTCTTTTAAATAAGCCTCATCTGTTCATTCTACTTTATTGCTTATTAACTTATTCTAAGTCTTTTAGATAAGCTTCTTCTATTATCTCTGCTATATTTGCTTATTAACTTAGTGTAAGTCTTTAAAATAAGCTTTTTTCTGTTCTTTCTATTTAATTATAACCTATGTTATAATTTCTCTTTTATCTTGTCTTTCTAGTTATAATACAGTAGTTATAAGTATGCTTATTAATTTATCCTAAGGTCTAAGTATAAAAATAAGCTTCTTTCTCTTTTTACTCTTCTTAATCATAATTATACATCATAATTAGGCTTAAATTCAATCAAAGTCCAATTCATTACGGTGTTCACATTGTACATCTTATTTTCTGCAATTTCAGCGTTCTTATTATTTAGTCCTTATTCGCATTTTAATCTATTCTATTCCATTTGCATAAAAAGGAAAAATAGTAGATAGAAACTGATAATTACAGAAGAAAATCCTAACGTAGAAAAGATGTAAATAAAACGTAAATAGAAGTAAATAATTATAAATACTGTAAATAACTGTAAATAAATGGAAAAGCCATAATTAACAGTAATTAACTATAAATACTTGAAAAGAATAGCCAAAAGGAAATAGATTGAAAAATAAATCTAAAACTGAAAATAAACTGGTAAAAAGGTTATTCCAAAAGCTTAGAAAAACTACAACTATTTAAAACCCTATTTTTTTTAAAATTACTTAAAGAAATATGAAATAATTACAATCACTAACCTGTGGTCCTAAGCTCTTCCCTTTAGGTCTTCCCGGATCCACTTGTGGGTGTTAAAATATTCTTATTAAAAAGTTTCTCTCATTGGAAAATTATTCTTTTTAGGGTCCTTTCTTTCGAGAGGAAGCCACTCCGTATCGTCGATCGAAGTAAGAAGCAGCTAAGAAGGAAATCTATCAATCCGGTCAAAGTGTAGTGGAGCACGGATGATTGGGATTGTGCCTGGAAAACGGAGGAGAGCATACGTGCTTCAAATCCGGAATTGTTTGTTTCACGTACTTTTGCTTTGCTATCTTATTTTTCTTTGTTTCTCTTGTTTCGTTCCTTTTCAAGAATGAAAAATTTTAAGTGAGGGAGAGTGTAACAACCCAAAATTTTATAAATATTTTTAAATTTAATTTATTTGAAAACTTTGATGTTCAATTATTTAAATTTTGAAATTTTGAAATTTTCCAAATTAAATTTTTGGAGTTGGTTTATAAATTATTTTCCCAAATGCAATAAAATAAACAATTTATGGAAATTTTATATTTTTGTCAAACTTTGACTTTTATTCGAAAATTTTAAATTTTAGATTTTTAAATTCTAGTCTTTTTATTTGAAACTGGATATAACTGTAATATCCGTTATGCTTTTAGTTTCATAAAATTCTGATTTATACTTTGTAAATTGGATAACATTCAGCGTTTTAAAAGCAATTAATTTCTGTGTTTTATTCTATATTTTCATATGTTCGTCTATTTAGGTTATTTTCTATTTTGTTTGCATACACTTTAATTTATTTATTTGGATGTTTCATTCGTATATCTTTTATTTAATAGCTGGGAAAAAAAACCAATTAGATATACGTTACTTTGTTTTAATTGGGCATACGTTGCATTGTTCATTTCTTGCCTTTATATTGCCTACACTCTTTATTTCCTACCATAGCCATTCATAACCTATTCCCAAAACCCTAGCTGCCTCCTCTATTATCAAATCACGTACGTACAGAAACATTCCTACATCTCATTTAATTTGCATCCAGAGAGGAAAAAATACTTGTTAGTTTCCATTACCTCCTCCTTCTTTCATTTTCCTTTTTCTTTTATTTTTCTTTTGTTTTCTTCATTTAATTCTCGGCCTCCACTATATTCTGACCACCATCACCTCTCCACCTCCTCCATGACCGGCCATCATCTTCCCCACACCAAGGCCGTGAGCCATAGAATAAAGATCCATCACCAAATCAAGTTTAAAACCCTAGCCGAGCCTATGGATGCATACCCCTCTTTGTTGCCTTGGAACCCTAGCCTATCTCCACCACCTCACCTTGGCCGTGACCATCTCCATCTCCTAGCCATAATCCAGATCCGACTTGACCAAATTAGCATATAAGCCAAGCCACCTTAGACATAGGCCGAGCCCAAACTCCACTAGGTCCATGCCTTTTGCCTCTACTTGCCATGCCTTCCCTTTTCCATGCCATAGACGTGCATTGTGATCCCATAACCTAGCCTAGCTTACATCTATACACTATTGTCAAGCTAAGGGGTGATGAGGGTGAGCCCATAGAGGATGTGGCCAAGCCCTCTTGTTGATTAAATCCATTTTTTGTTTCAAAATTTTCATGTTTATATTGTTTTGATTTACTTTGTGTTAAATCACATATTTATGTTTGTTTTATTTATTTGATTACAAGATCTGAATTTGATTGTTATCTCTTCTCAAATCTTATCGTGCCTTCTCGTGCTTTGCGGAGTGTGGATTTTTTTGTTTTGAATCGATCTCTAACTTCAAAAAGGTGAGTTATTCACTCTAGACATCACGTACTTATATGATTGTGAAATAATGACAAGTGAATTGTATAAATTAATATGCTATGTTCATACCTTCCCGTGATATGTTTATACGATGGTAAATGTTATTTATATATCTGTTACATCATCTATTACGGTATTACATGCTATTCTGTTATTTCATTTCCTGTTTATCACACTGCAAGCTCCTTATTACTATGGGTAGAAATGATACATACCCGAACAGACTTTTGAATAAGGAAAAATCATTATGGGCTGAAATGATATGCTCGAATGATTTTTATTATATTGGATTTACTTGGGATTGTGGGTTTGAAATGATAGAACCCAGATTTTTCTTTTTAAATTACGGATTGAAATGATACCTATCCGTATCACTTGACCTGGGTTAGAAAATATTATACAAACCCATAGTTAATTAAATATATATTTTTTGAAATTTTATAAATATTTTAAATGTAAAAATATGTCATTTTTACTTAATTTGGATTTAAATAATTTAAATGAATTTATAGAGATTTTTCTACAAGTTAAAATGTATATAGAATTAAATGGAAAAGGTGTATTTTAAAATATGACTTAACTTGGAAATTAGAAATTTGGTTTTTGATGGAAATTTTAAGTTAAGTAAATAAATGAAATTTTAATTGTTTATAAGATGGGTATGTAAAAATTAAGAAACTTATAAGATGGGTACGTAAAATTTAAGTTATTTGTTGAAATAAAAGTTAAGAAATTTATAAAGTATTGACTAATGAAGGAATTTTAGTTTAAATTGGATATTTATTAATAAAATATTATGTTATCAAAATTTATAAGTTAAGTAATATCCAAATAAAAGTTTTGAAAAGTGGAATAAGTTTGATAGGTTAGAAATGAGAAAAAGTGAAGATATATTGTTTTAAAAGGTACAACAGAAATTATGGCGGTTCAGAAATGCTGTGGAAAATATGAACCATGACTTGAATACACTAAAGATACCTATAACAACACTTCTGAGGTGCCGCGGTTTCTGAAAATGTGAACTATGGCTTGAAATATACAAAAGAGACCTATGACACACTTCTGAAGTGCTGCAATTTCTGAAAATATGAACTATGGTTTGAAATTACTAAGTAAACCTATAACATCACTTCTGAAGTGCTGCAGTTTCTGAAATTTTGAACTAGGAGCTGAAATTTCTAAATAAACCTATAATAGCACTTCTAAAGTGCTGCAGTTTTTGAATTTGAACTATGTTTTGATATATACTACATATACCTACAGTAGCACTTTATAAATGCTGCGGTTTTGAAAATTTCAATGCTTTGAAATGTTGAAATTGAACTAATGAACTTAGAAATTGCTGAAAATCTGGAAATTGAGTAATTGATTTGGAAGAATAACTGCTTCATATTTAAATGGTTTAAATGAATTATTTGATTTGGAATATAAACCACTTTTGAAATTTATAACCACAAGTAATAATAACATTGGTTGTTAAAGAGACCAAGATCGGATATAGGCATACTTTCTGTCGATACCGAAAACCACTTTAACAATCGTGTATGCGGTGGAGATTTTGAATGAAGTAGGATGGTTGCGACGTTTTATTAAGGTATATATGTAGACCCGACTCCCATGAGTTGGCATAAGGTGGCTAAAATAGGAGCGATTCAGGGCCAGTGAGGTTGCTTCTCTTATCAGACACACTTCTTCTTATGTCATTCTATTACTTTGTGATTGATTGGTGCACACCTTTGATTCCGGAAGTGTGGCTCGAGGTGGACAATAGCTGCGCACTACGCGTCACCACCAGACCGGATGAGTAATTGGTATACCCACTCTGACATTGCCTTGTTATGCCGTATCACCTACCCTAGCGCACCTTGTACGAGTTTGATTTGTGTTGCACCTATGGAGTATCCTCTGGTAGCCTCCCGATCAGGAGGTATTATGGTACTGTATAGACTACTGGCATTATTATGTGTTAAGGGGAATATTGGGTCACTACTTAACGCTATTTTAAAGTAAGTTTATTTTAATATAAACATTATTATAATAGCAAAATATTACTACATAGTAAATAGTTTAACGGATCCTTAGAGGATGGACGGTCCTGAGCATCCTTTAAGTTACTTGTACCTTTATATTACAGTTCACTTGAGTTGGTTTACAATGTATAAGTATGTATGTCCTGACTCGAGTGTTTGTGTTTATTCTTACGCTCGGGTCAGCCTGAGCATCACAGCTTGGATCTATCTTCTGGAAGCTAGAGATTTCTGGAGTTATCTGCTTATCTTGTTTTATCTCTTTAAGTTCAGTCATTCTATTTCAGCTGATCTATTAGAGACTTATGTATTTGGGATTTCTACTATACTTGTTTCAGAACTGTGTTTGATTTTTAGACTATGTGTTTTGTACTTGTTTTGAGACTGAGTTTGTAGTGGCTTCATGAACCACTGTGGTTATTTTAATTCCGCTGCGAGTATTCTGATTGATTTATCTGTGTCTGTGATTCTGTGATTGGTTTTATTTGCTCCATATTTTATTACAATCTACTGTTTTAAATTATTCAAGTCAGACATGTGTGGTTTTATTGTCGATTTGAATGAATCAAAATAGTGGGTCTTTACAGTTTACTTAGTAGTTTATTTATCATTTTTATATGATTTGAAGTTCTAAAGTTGAACAAAACATTTATTTTGGTTGAAATGGATGGATGATTGTTTTCTTTGTTGAAATAATGTTTGTACTGTTTGTTTGCAAGTGATTGTTGTTATGTTGTAGTGACTTGTTTTGTTATTAGTTGAAAATAACTTAAATGATTCTCTTCTTTACATAATTATTAACTCCTTTGGATTATATAAGTGAAATACAAGTATGGAAGCAATAGCTGCTGCTTTTGATTCCATAAATTAAGCGTTGTTTGCCAGACAAATATATACGTTTTCGGATTACGGTTTTATAGCGATATTATATTATTTTCTCGCTGTTGGGATATATTATTTTGAAAAATATGACATATATTATTATTATTATTGATATTATTATTTCTCCCAGACCTTTCCGTACAAAGGAGAGTCGGCCGAAATTTTCCCTGAATTTTGGACTTAGAAAATTTTATGAAATGTTTTCCAAACTTTGTTAACTTGAATATAAGGGATTTAATTATTATAAATTGATATATTTTATTTATATTATTTAAGTATGTAAATTAATTGTTTATAAATTTAATGTTTTGAATAAGTTATATTGATTACTGAATTTCTTCTTTTCCCTTCTTTTTCCTTTTCAAGGACGAAAAGTATTGAGTGGGGGAGAGTGTAATGACTCGTAATTTTTGATAAGTAAAAATAGTTAATTTAATAAGGTTTTGTGATTTAATGTTAGAAGAAATGAAATTCTGTAATTAAATAATAAGAATGTAATTGGATTAAATGGTAATAGTATTAATTTAAGGTTATTTACAATTACTTTGAATGTAGTTCTATTTAATTGAAACGATTAAAAAGTTATAATTAGTTATTGATGGCAAATTGATTGTATTAATGATGTGTATATAATTTATAATTGGATTTAAAAAGTAACTGATAATTTAAATGTTGATTAATTAATAAAATAATGTTTAATAAATGGTGATTGGATAGAATTTGTACCGTATAAGTTGTTATAACAATTGGTGGTAAATAATGAACTTACAAATGTGTATTTTAGTCATATTGTTTCAAATGTAATTAATGGATAGGAATACCAAAGGCTAATTGTAATAAGGGATATAATTTAGGAATATAAATGGTAGAAAAATAAAAATTTATGATTTGATTTGCGTTAACGCATGTTAAGAGATATGTTTATGATATTAATTTGAAATTCTACTAATAACATGTATTACAGTAAGAAGAAAAAATGATAACATACGATAGGTGTATTTAAGGACATTGTTTGAATGTAACTAAAAACAGTGATTATAATAATAAATGTTAATGAGGAATAAAATGAATAAATTTATTAAAGGAGAAAACATATGATTATTTATTTGAAATGTGTTTTAGCATAGAGTAAGAAATTAATTATTTGTAAGTAAATTTCTAACTCATGTTTGTAACCAATAATGTTAATAGATATGTTTGATATACAATTTAAAGGAAACAATTGGATTAACTATCTTCCCAGTAATCAGCGTATGTTTTGAAATTCAATTTTTGGAATTAAAACAATTAAAACCTTTCCATTAATAGGAAATATAAGTGAATTGTAATTTATCAGTGATCTGTGCAACTTACGTTTTTGTGTTAAAAATACAATAATTATTTTAATGGGAAATATTTAGTTAATTGGTGTGTTCGATATTATTTATGGTGTGTAAAAAAAATATTGGTTAAATTAACATATATTTATATGTATATTTGGAGTTAATGAAATATATTGAAGGAAATATACGTTTTAAAATTGAATTTCAAAAGTTGTTGTAGTATACTAATCCTTCCATCCTCATTAATTTATTACCTTATTTTATTCTGCTGCCATCTCACATTTCGTTGACCCCTCTCTTTTGCATATTTCATTTCATTTGTTCTCTCACTTCTTGCTATAAATTGAATTACTAACGAAGCGTTACTTTGTATTTGAAATGAAATGTGCATGTGCATTGATTCATGAATTCATTTACATGCACTTTTCACTCATGCATGCATTCATTTCCCTTCAGGGAAAAAACTTTTCACCTAGCACATTAGTCTAAACTGAATTAAATGCACTGTTCTTTCATTGTGTAATGAATAGTCTTAAATATATTAGAATTTCATATTCCACTATTCACATTCATTAATCTTTTCAATTATTTATATTCTCAAATTTCAACCTCCCCTTTCGTTTATTTATTTTCATTATTATTTTCTTTCACTAAATACTAGCCTCTTTTGGTTTTTCTGTAAGTTTCATTTATTTACACGTGAGCTTTGCCATGATACGTTTCCTATTAATGAAATTAATTGAGGTAGCACACGTTTTGAAATTTTATACCAAAAGTATTGCCTGCTTTGTAAACATATCTTTTAAAATTCAAACGTGTATTTTTTCGTTCATTTAATACCTACCTCATTCCTTTCCTCATTTTTGTTTGTTTCTTCATTTTGGTTGTTCCTTCTTCTTTTTCCTGAAACAGCGTCTTCTCAAACTACATTTCATTTTATATATATGCATATTCTTTTAACCTTCCTTTACCTCTTTACACCATGTCCTTCCTCCAATACTAAAAAAACGAGAGTTCGTTGTTTTCTCCATCTCATTTCATATTTCTACAGCCACTTCAATTCTTTTTATTTTGTTTTCCTGTAGCCTTCTTCCACAATCTTATGTTTTTGTTTTTATTTTTGGTAGCCTATATTTCCTAAAGCCTTCATTTTAGAAAAGCGACATTCATTTTGTCCCTCTACCTTCATTCCTTGATTATTTAATAACCTGCCACTTTATTTCTTCTTTTATGTTTTGTTTCTCCTGACACTTCAATTCATTTAGTTCAAATTATTCTTTGCTGAAGCTATAATCTCATCAGCAAATTGTTCATGTTTTTAAATTGTTTCTTATTTTTTTTTTCACTGCTTCATTTCCTGTTTAGATCTCCATTTCAAATCTTCCTGCCCCTGAATCATTTTAATGTGAACTTGCAAATTCAAAAGCTCTCATTTTGCAAATTCAAAAGCTTTCTTTTATGAAACATGAGTTTTATTTTTTTTTCATTTTTCCTACATGTCCTACCTACATCTTAGTTTGTTCTTCAATCTTTACGTGAAGCCTTATCTTGAGAAAAAACGTAAGTATTAAACTTTGTTTATTTTTTTAGACGTGTACAAATTATTATTTTAATAATATTTCTTATAACATGAATATCTTTTGCATACAAACTTTAATAATATTTCTTATAACATGAATATCTATTGAAATTTTGGGCTTTTATTTGGATTTCAAACCGATTTGAAATCAAAAGTGAGTGTTTTAACCCACTCACAATTTTAAACTATCTTATGTTAGTTAAATAAAATCTATGATGTGATTAGAAGTTAATTAATTGATGTTTGGTATATTTAAATTTTCATTCTAGTTAAATTTGATTTTTATTGCATTTAAGCATCGTTTCATTTAATATTTAATTTAAATTGACAATTTATTACTTGTGATTGATTATCAGTTATCTATTGATGGTTATTGATTGATTTGGATGATGATTGTGATGGTGTTTGATTTTTTTGATTTTGGATGACTGGATGTTGTACTTTTATATTGTTATAACACTGCAAGTTCCTTATGGGTTGAAATGATGCATACCCGAACGATCTATAGATTAAGGAAAAATCGTTATGGGTTGAAATGATATACTCGAGCGATTTTATGGATTTCATTTAATTCGAGATTACGGTTTAAATGATGTATAACTGTAAAATTTTAAATTGCAGATTGAAATGATAAATATTTGTATCACTTGACCCTAAGGTAGAAAATTATATACGGACATCATATTGGTTAAATTAAGTGATTTTGAATCTGTAAATTTGAATTCAGTTAACTGCTATTTTGAAATAGAAATTCGATTTATATAAGCTGAATTATTTTCGAAAGACCAAGCATAAATGTTGAAATTGGAAATTAATTTAACAAATTATTCAAAGGATTTAAATTGGAATTTCAAAGTTGAAGTGTCAAATATAAATGAATTTATCGAAAATTGAGTTATTGGAAATCTATGGATATAACGTTGAAATCTACTTTAAAATTAATCTAAACTATTTTGGTCAATTTAAAACTATTTTTAATTTATTTGATCTATTAAAACCTATTTAATCCAGTTTAATGTATTTTACCTATTTTCAACTAATTAAATTTATTTAATTTATTTTAAATCTATTTAATATAATTAAATACATTTTGTCTATTTTAAATTTATTTAATCTATTTAAAAATCTACTTAATATAATTTATATCAATTTAATATATAATTAATCTATTTTAAAATATTTTAAAACTAATAAAATCTATTTAATCTATTTTAAACATATTTAAATCAATTTAAATCTAATTAAATCAAATTCAAATCTATTTAAAAACGATTTTTACTATTTAAACTATTTCAATCTATATTAATTATTTTTAAACTATTAAAACTATTTAAGCTATCTAAACCATTTTCTAAAATTTCAGACTATGTAGAGTTGAGGTATTTATATTTTAATCCTTGATGATGATACACCCTAAGTTGGGATTTGTAATTGATACCTTTTTTGTGAAATGAAAAATTTGAGTAAATATGATGAGTTTGGAAAGGAGGATTTAATTAACCTATCTTATCGATAATTTTGAAAGTGAATATGATTTCGAAAGCGATATGGTTTTGAGAATATGATATTTTGATTTAAATTGTGAATTGACTTTTGAAATGTAAAAAAACCATCCGGTGTGAAATAAGCGTTTGGTTGTTAAAGAGACCGAGATCAGATATTGTCATACTCTCCACCAATACCTAAACCACTTCAACAACTGTGCACATAGTGGAGATTCCAGAAATGAAGTAGAATGTTTTGGTGTATGATTCTCTATGCGGTATTTATGTAGTCCTGACTCCCGTGAGTCAGCTTGATGTGACTAAAATCTATAGCCATGCCGGGCCAAGTGAGGTCATTCCTCCAATCTGACACATTTCTTCGATACCGTTCTATTGCATTGTGATTAATTTGGTGGTCACCCCTTGATTTTGATTTGGGAGTGTGTTTCGAGGTAGGCGATAGTAGCTGCTATGCGTTGCCACCAGCCCGGATACGCAATTGGTATATGTACCCTGGGCATTGCCTCAAGTGCCTTGTCGTATATCTTATCGCGCCTTCTACGAGTTTTTTTGTACCATACATATGGAGTGCCCTCTATGTAAACCTCCAGTTTACGGAGGACCATACGGTATTGTATAAACTATGAGAATATATAAAATGTTTTAAGAGAGATATGGGTAACGCCTTAACGTTATTTTAATACCTTTACTTTACTGTAGAAATATAATAATGCATTGTACTACATAATAGATAATTTAACAGATCTTTAGGAGGTGTGAATCCCGAACCTCTCTTAAGTTATTGCACTCACTTTAGACATTGGATAGGAGATGTCACACCCCGTAAACATCTCTGACGCCACCACACTCATATTTACCATTGATTTAACTTACATTAGATCTTTTAGTTCCGACTTGAATATTTTGTCTTTTTAATTCGCTCGGGCCAGCCTGAGCATTTCAAGGTTAAAGACCTTATTTTCGAAGGATGAAGATGAAGATTTGTACTAGTATTATTTATTATATTCCGTTGTATCAAGTTGTTCCACTACATTTATTATTTATTTACTCCTATTTCTATAACTTTGATTTTTGTGTTGTAAAGAATAGTCAAATGTATTTATAAGACAGCTTCATGAACTGTTATTTGATTATTATACTTTATCATTCCGCTGCAAGATTCTATATTTGTTTTATTTTTTTCTCTTTTTCTTGTTTACCCCATAACAATCTGCCCTTTTGAATGGTTTGAGTCTGACGTGTATGTCTTCTAAAAATGTCCAAAAAGGCAGGTTGTTACAATCCTTCATGGCCGTTAGAGAACGAGAGGGGAATGAAGGCTATGCATGAGCAAGAGAAGAAGGTAGGAGGTTTTGGTAGTTGCTTGGTCGAGATAGGAAGTGTTCTTGCTTTTGGGTTGGCTTGTGCTTTTGTTTTGTTTGAAAATAGGTGATTTATTTCACCATCTTGCAAGTGTATTTTGTGATATAATTATTTGATTGTTGAAATATAAATGTTAAATAAAAACCAATGCAAGTTATGACTTTTGAACCCCTCTTGCTTTTGAAAGCAAATGACTACATACATACATACATACATACATACATATACATACATACATACATACGTACATACATACATACATACATACATACATACATATATATATATATATATATATATATATATATTTGTGTGTGTATGTATGTATGTATATTATAACTTCTCTTATAATCCCTCTAAAATGTGTAACGTGGCCATGACTTGATATACACGTGTTTGGATACGTTATATGTGATGTAAAAGCATGTTTCTGAATTTTAAAGCGAGAAAGTTGCTGTAGTGACCCGGAAATTCGAACACTTTCTCTTCAAATATCGAAACATTTTTAAATATAATTAAGTGTTCCAAATATGATTTTAAAACCTTGTTAGACATTATTTACTTGATAAATAATGATAACAAACTTGTTTGTGAAATTTGTTGACAAAAATATATTCTTCGAAGAAAAAGCTATAATGCGACTAAAATCGGTTTATCGATAAATAGCTTTTCAATAGATATAAGTTGTTCGAACTCTTGTGCACTTGTTTAATAATCAAATGAACACATTAACTACTAATTAACACACTCTCCTCTTCATAAAGCTTGGAATATTCTAGAATCTTCTAATGGATAAGAGATATTACCATGAGAGGGGTATAATGGTAATTAGCATAAAGGAGAAGTGACTTAAAGGGGAAGTGATGAGAGATGAAGCTTCCATGGCATGGTAGGGGGTGAATACAAGCTTAAAGAGCATCATTCCTAAGCCTATATAAGGAGGGGCATACCCTTAATATCATTCACAAAAATATACAATAGATTTGAAAATCAATGGCTTCTTCGTCTTCTTTCTTTCTTATGTTCTAAAATAAAATAGCTGCAAATCAACTCCAGATCACTTCAAACTTTACCACAAAGCTAAGTACAATATTAATACGTTTCACATAGCCAAACCTTGAATAAGTTGTAATGACCCGGTATTTTCAACCATTCACATCCGCACATGTCAGACTTGAATTACTCAAAATATCAGATTGTTAATTATATATGGAAAAACTCAGCATATACAGTAAATAAATAAATCACGGAATCATAGACATAGAGTAAGATAACAATAAGCAGTGAAAACAAAAGAATAGTAGTTCATGAAGCTACTATATATAACATAGTTAAATTAGATACAACAGAAGTCTCAAATACAATAGTCAAATACAAGATCAGAATGCATCACTGGAATCAACTGAATAACTGCAAGCTGAATAGATAGATGGACCTCCAAGCGAAGCTCCAACTCCAAAGGTGGGTCTCAAAAGCTATATCACTCAGTCTGACCCGAGCGTAAAACAGAACACAAAACACTCGAGTCAGGATTAACATTCTTATACCAATAAATCCAACACAAGTGAAATAACAACTGAAATACAAGTAACTCAAAGGATGTTTGGGATAACCATCCTCTAAGGATCCGTTAAACTATCTACTATGTAGTAATATACGCTATTATAATAATGTCTAAAGTAAAGTAAACTAATAAAATAGAGTTAAGGCATTACCCATATCCCCCTTAACACATTTTATAGTGCCAATAGTCTATACAGTACCGTAATACCTCCAGATCGGGAGGCTACTAGAGGATACTCCGTAGGTACGACACAAATCAAACTCGTAGAAGGCATGCTAGGGTAGGTGACATGGCACAACTAGGCAATGCCAGGGTAGATATACCAATTACGCATCCAGGCTGGTGGTAATGCATAACAGCTACTATTTCCCACCTCGAAACACACTCCCAAATCAAAATCAAGGGTAGCCACACAAATCAATCACAAAGGTAGAATATAATATCGAAGGAATGTGCCCGATTGGAGGAATGACCTCACTTGGCCCGAGAATTACTCCTATTTTAGCCACCTTATGCCAACTCACGGGAGTCGGGTCCAGGTATATACCTTAATAGAACATCAGCACCATCCTACTTCATTTTGGAATCTCCACCGCGTACACGGTTGTTAAAGTGGTTTTCAATATTAGTAGAAAGTATGACAATATCCAATCTCGGTCTCTTTAACAACCAATTGCTATTATAACGCCGCGGTCATTTCAAAATAGTTTATACTTCAAAACCAAAATATCATTGCCATTTCAAAACCATATCAATATGATATCATTTCCATTTCTAAACCAAATACGATATCATTTCCATTTCAAATATATCCTTTTCCCAAATCATAGCATTTTCAAAGTTATAACACTTTCGAAACCAAACACTTGAAATTATAGCACTTCCAAAACATAATACTTTGAAATTCATAACTTTGAAAACATAACTTCCATCACTTAAACAGTTTAGATATTAAAATAGTAAAATAGTTTATATGAAAGAGTTATAAGTTAAAATAGTTTATATTAAAATAGTTTATATTAAAAAGAGTTCATATTAAAAATGATTTATATTAAAATAGTTTATATTAAAATAATTATAAAGTAAAATATAAAATAGTTTTAAATATAATTTAAAAATACATTATACAATAAAATAGTTTCTCCAAATTTCACAAATCGATTCCAAATCAACTCGAATTCCAAAAATTCAAATTTAATCAAATCTCAAATCATCAATTTCAATTTATTTCACTTTCTCAATAAACCATTTCAAATTATATCGATTTCAAATACAGATTTTTAATCACAAAATAAACCATTTCAATTTTATTATTTTCAAAGCTTTAAATATTCAAACATTTCAAAACTAGATTTGATAATTCCATATATATATCAAATTCACTTTACTGTTATTTATTTTGAAATATTTACTTAATTATTCAAATAACATTTAAATAAAACTTCAAATTTCAAATTTAAGTAAAACAAAATATACCATTTCAATTTATGTAAATTTGAAATATTCACTTAAATCATTTTTAATCAAAAATCAAGTTATAAAATCATATCTTTAAAATCCCAAACTTAATAAATTTCAAATCAAACTTATTTGAGTATAATTCTTACATAAATTCAATTTCAAAACCTTGGAAATCATTTCAAAAAATATATATTTGCGACGATTCGAAAATTTTGAACATTTGATATATTTAATTGATTTTAAACATTTGAAAGTTATTTTAACTTGAAATTCAAAAATATCTGTTTACTTGGCGATTAAATTATTGAATTTAATTTATTGACATTGGGTAAAAATTTGAATCTTCAGTTTTAAGCTGATTAAAAATACTTCAAAGGCTTAGGAAATTCATATTGATAATACTAAAGATAATGGAAGCTTCAAAATTGAATGTGAAAGTAATTTGTTCAGTTTTGAAATTTTATCGTTTAAATCGATATTTAAAAATAGCCTTCCGAGGCACAGCCTCGGATTTCAACGAAACCAATTTCAGCGGATCCATAATATTGTATTATTACCGGATTTCAATTTTTGTCATATTTGGAGTGATCCTTTGGCCGTACGGTAAGCAAATGCGCTAAAATTTAAATCAAAAATTCGATATAATAACTGGTTCAAAAAGCTATCTTCTCCATACGATCGAATTTGGCCTCGAAACCTTTTCCATTGCATTCGAAATAGGCGTATAACATTATGAATGTCTTGCAGCACGCCTCGATTGGAGGTCGAAATTTTGAATTGCGGAATTCGAAATGATTTAAATTCAAATTTAACTTTTAAAAAATATATTAAAAAATGAGTACTGTAGCTAACAAACACGTATAGAAATTTTATCCATGTGCTCCTTTTTCCCTAAGAAATTTCAACACGCGTTCGTTTAAAATGAAAGAAAAATGAAATAATATTTCTTTGTTTAATCACGTCTTCATAGAAATAAAAAGAAAAGAGAAAAAAATGGGCTGCGACTTCAATTTCCTTTCCTCAATTAAAACAAAAATTATGTCCACAGTCCTTTGAAAATTCAAGATTCAAATAGATTCGATCGTTCAAACCAAAGAAAAAAGGGACGAATGACAAATGGCAGATCGAAAATGGGTGTTCATCTCGATGTCGCTCGTGTCGCGCGCGAATTGTGGCGAGGGCGTGCGATGTCGGCGGCAAGGGTTTCATTCAAATTGGGACATTCACGCCAGTGATGGCCGGTCGTGGTAGTAAAAGAAGTGGAGGCACACGATCGATAATAGTGGCTAGTCGAGGCGGCACTGGTAGCTCACGAGGCTAGGGTTCGTCGTCAGATGTTGCTAAGATTTCGTGGTTTGGAATTCACGATGGTTGAAATTCTGGCAAGGGTTTTGTGGAGGCTTTGTCGCGTAGCTCTGGAAGGGAACACACGTTCGCTCGAAGAGGTGGAGTGTGCTAGCTCTAGTGGGGGTTTGTGCGTATGTGTTGGAGGCGACAACGAAGTCAACAGGGAGGTGTCGATTGTGTTTTGGCAGCAGGGGCTGCTATTTTTATTTGCTATTTATTTCGACTTAATTTAAATTTAATATTATATATATATATATATATATATATATGTTAAACAGAAATAGTTTTGTATAAAGAGGAATTTCTGAATGAAGTATATACTGTTTTATCATGTTTAAAACTGTAATATCTATACTATAAAGTAAAACCTTTGGTCAACCGATCAAAGTGAAGCCTTTTTTGAACTGACCAGAATCACCTTTCCTATGCTTCGTATGTAAAAAACAAGTAGGGTTGTTTATGTCAATAGTCTTCCCACGTTAGAACCGTTTCCCATTTTCCCACGATCATCTCTACTCTCCCTAATCGTTCTTCTCGGTCCACATTCCTCAGCTTCCCACTTTCTAATGAGATAGTGTTATCATCAAGACCACTAACCTAATTGGATCCTTCCCAACCATCCACTGCTCTTATTTCAATTGAAAAAGGTATTATCTTTGACGATTTTAAACGATTTACGTATTCCCCTATTTTCTAAAATGATTTTGATTTGATGTTCAAAAATACATTGCCATCAGCTTTCATTAAATTGGATTCTTCGGCATGTCTTGAAGGCTTCTTAGTTCTTTGATTGAAGCACTCATCACTTTCAATATTGATTAGGGCAACTGATCTCTAATGATGAAGCATTAAAGGTAACAACTATCTTACCATATCTTCGATGGTTTTAAATGATTTACGTATTCCCCTAATTTGTAAAATGATTTTGATTTGATGTTCGAAAATAGCTTGGCATCGGCTTTCATTAAATCTGGATTCTTCGGCATGTCTTGAAGGCTTCTTAGTTCTTTGATTGAACCACTCATCACTTTCAATATTGATTAGGGCAACTGATCTCTAATGATGAAGCTTTAAAGGTAACAACTATCTTACCATTTTAAAAATCTAAGTTTTAACATATATTATTATTGCTTAATACCTATATTTACTGTTTCTGTGCAAAGAATTAAGAGTAGTTTGAACTTTCAAATTTAAATATTTATTATTTGGTTGAATGTGAAGCAACGTTTGCCATGACTTCATAATATAGACTGCAGATATTTAATGGAACATTGGTAGTTTGCAAGCGACTTAGGTGCCAATCCCTCATAATATAGACTGAAGAGGCTTGCATATGATGACTTGCATTTGATAACTGGCTTGCGAAGGCGGAGTTGTCAGAATGAGCAAAACTGCCACATATTTGTCTAGACTTGCATGGACTGAACTGCCAGAGTGTTTTGTTGAAACTGGAGTTGCATATGAAACTGGAGTGAATGAAGGTCGCAGGGAGTAGGAATACGTGTTCACAGTTCAACATGCAATGAAGTGAATCCAAAATCCTTACATCTCTGTGCACAATTCGATCAGAAAACGAAGCTTCGGGTAAATGCAGCATGTGATGTTGAACAACAAGCAAAGCATAGTAGTTATTTGTTCCTGTAGCATATATAGCAAGTACAGAGAGCATAACATGTGAATGTGAACCTTAAGGGCAGCTGATTTTGTTTTGTCAATCTTGATGATGCAAATTAAGTTACTTCAGTCTAATCACAGATCTACATTAGGCATGTATGAATTTTGTTTTGCTTGCTTTCCTCTTTGAATTCACCTTTTTTATGCTGATGTATAGGAAAAAGAGAGGATTTTCGTCATGTTTTTACCATGGATTGTTGTTTATTTCAGCATCTGATATTTGCTCCACGAAGCTGCCCACGTTGTCCATGCCTTTCAACTATTAACTATCATAGGATTTTTTTCCTCTTTTCCTTTAATTTCAACTATTGTTTTCTTTTAATGATGGATTTGCGACAAAATTACCATAGGGCTAAACACACAGGATGCCCTAGGAATACGAAGATGGAAAAGGAAAAGGATTTATGCTTGCATACAGTGGTTGGGTTTAAGTATGGCAGTGGAGGGTTTGAGTAAGCTTTATCTACCTTTTGTTGTTTAATCTGTAATTTATGTTTCTTTCTGAAGCTACTGGCACTGTATGGCTTCAGAGGAAACTATCATCGATGTGATTTGGTGATTTTATGCCCATATATTCTCTTATGTTCCTACGAGTTTGTGTCCTATGATTTTGTTTTCAATTTTTTACGTTCAGTTTAGATGATTATCTTGCTTTCAACACCGTTTAAGAAGATGGAGATAACTTGTTTGATTGTTGAAGAACATTAATTAGATTATGGCATAAATTTCTTATTTGGGTTGTAGAGTTTTGATTTAAGAAGTTAATAAATACAGTTTCTGATTACAGGCTTTGAATGTTGAATAGCAGCATAGCAAAGGGAAACGCTAGGTATGTTAATCATGTACTGATGCTAAAATTAATCGAATAACATTGGTAAAAAAAACCCACTTTTCCATTATTTTTAATTATTATCATGCTTTTATTTAGAAATTCTGTATTGCTATTTATTACGGTTTGTTTGTGAAATACTACATATGTCATTAAACCAGTAGATGAAATCATAGTCATATCAAACCCAATTTTTTTAGTACATATATTGTGCAAATAACATGCACGCACATTGTACATTTGTAATGTTTTGTTGTGGTTTTCATGTAAATAATATTTTAATGTTGTCATATTACTAAATATATACCACAACAATAACCTAAAAGTGCACAATGCAATTTGCATTGTTTTCTTAATTTATTTGTTCATTCAAGTTGATATTCGTACCGCCATTGGTTTTTCATAATTATTCCTGTCATTAGGAAAAAAATTTACCGTAAGTTTTCATATATTAGAAAGAGATGGTAAAACATAATAAGTTTTCCCTAAGATGATATCAAGTGTAATTTTTTTTTTAAATTATCTAAAGTCTTATGACTAACCATACCTTCTCTTTACGATCCTCTTGCCCCAACCACTCATATTACTGCCAATAACGTGCCTTTGACTTGGATATCGTACACTTACATTTTTTGTAGCATATAATTTCTATTTATTCTTTGTGTTTATGATTGAATAGATGTGGACAATATGAATAAATGAACTGCAATCACATATCATTCATAGTATATTTTTTATGAATCGTGAACTATGTAGTCTTTTTAACATGTAGCTCGAATCCTTATCATTTTTAGTGCACATGCAAAGCATGTCACAAACTTTGTAATCATACTATATACATATATCTATAAGCTTCTTATCTAACTTCATTTTTCAAAACATATTCTCCTACAGGGAATGGTCATGTTATAATCACTGATACTTCTCTTCATTGTCAAAGATGAGCAAAGACTATAGTTTGTATATGCTTAATAATTCAGCACTTAATAATCATGTCTACACACTTTTTTTTCTATATATAAGTATTATAATTATTATTAGCACAACAATCATGGAACATTAATTTATTGAGCATCGTGAACTTTTTCATACGCACCAGATTTCAACCTGCATAGTATAGTAATCATCTCAATACAGTTAACAGTTGAAAATACGTATAAACATGTTTGGACTTAGGCACCTAAAAGATCTCTTTGAGATAACATAAAAGCCAAATTTCTATTTTTAGTTGATGGTGCTCTATGTGCAAAGATGAGTTCCCAATAAGCATAGTTTGATATGTATTTTACTAATAAACGGATGGAAGAACATATGTTAAACGATTTGTATACATGGTTTTATATCACAATCAACAATTGGTATACCAAATGGCATTTTCCTGATTTTTAGCATGTTACAAATGTTTGCTTGCTGCTTATTATTCTTGCATATATTGATATGGTGATTCAGCAAATTTGTGTAACCAATACTTAGATTGTTAGTTTTGGATATATTGACGTGGAGCGATTATCATCCTGGATGAACTGTTTCAAAATAAAACGGTTATATTCAGCATGACAAAACACAAAGCTTGCGGTATAATCTTATTTCTTTCAATATCATTTCTTTTCAAGTTTCTGAATCTTATGTAAAGCTCAACAGTGTATCACTTTGAGAATTCTCTGGCCTAATCCATCTTACTGTCATTGCTAACATGACACTACAAAGCTGTGTAGCATATGTTATATGCCTTAGGCATGTATAGTTAATGTTTTTAAGCTAAAATAATCTAAATGGAAGCTCTTTAAAGAAAACTATAGTACATACATTTAAATTATGTATAGGGTTGGTGAGAGTTAAAACTATGGACTCTTTTGTTATGACATGACTGTCAACGTATTGTTCATGTGGAGGATGAAAGTTAGGTAACTATAAGTACAAAAGTATCTATAGTTCAATGACAATTTGGATCAAAAATATGTTATGTGCATTGGAACACTTTCATTAATTTATTCCAAAAATTGACTGTTTATGTATATTGAGTTGTAACAGTAAGACCGTGTAGCATGCGAAGGTTACTTCAGCTTTGAGCTTTTCAAAAATCCATCAGTATCATTGTAGATAGGATGGGAGTGTATATCAAGATGGCTGAACTGAAGTGTGCGTACTGAAGTTGCAAGTAATGTTAAAGTAATACAACAAGAACGGATATGCTCTAATTATTAAATATGAGCGAGAACTGAATTGTGCAGTAGAGAGAATGTGATGCTGCAAGTTGCCTTGAAAACGCTGTAGCAAGGCTGTTGAGAGGCTGACCTGAAAGGGATGACTGAATTATGTGTACTGAAGTTGCAAGTAATGTTGAAGCAATCCAACAAGGCTGAATATGCTCTAAATATTGAATATGAGCGCAAAATGTAAGGTAAGAATATTGTCTAAGTGTGATTTCTTTCATCCTAATTCCTTATGAAAATTTATGAGATAGTGTTGAAATCACAGGAAGCTACAAGGAATTGTTTGGTAATTTTATAATCATATTTTGTTATTAATCATTTTCATATTATAACTCTCCGTAAGTATGAACTGTTTTACTACATTGCTTTTGATTTCCCATTACCCTCATACGTATGGCATGGTCACTCATATAAGGCATGGATGTGCTTTTTCTAGGAATGTGCAGACATTTAAATTTGCATGCTTTCCTATTTCATCATGGAAATAATTATGAGACTGCCTTTTATGATTAAATACAAATAACTTTTGACAACAATTAAAGATAAAAAGGAAAAAAAAGATTTTTTTCTTAATTAAATACAAATAACCCTTGATATTAATAAATTGTATAAGTAAAGCAGGTTTCAAAAGTTGAATGCTTATCATAACTATTTTTTACACCATTTCTTCCACAAATACCTCACTTTAATTGAATGACGACATGTTAACTTGCTACCAGTTTGCGTCCAACTATCAAAACATAGCGTTTTTAACTCCGTCGTCTACTTAAAATTTGCAATAGATGTCGGTCTCAACCTTGGAAAAAGGAGGAAAGGAAACTCTATCTACTCATCATATTGTTTCTTAAAATTGTTTTTCTTCAATTTCATAACAATGAGGTTAGAAAAATGTTTTAAATAATATAATATACATTCTAAAATAATGTTGTAAATCCTATTTTAACAAATACATGGTGACTAAATACCCTGTTTATATCTAGCATATGACAATATAGTACTAACTAGGTTTACTTAATCCTTCAACTACATCATTGACGGATTTCCTTTACAACTTTCCTATTTTTGCTCACATCATATTGCTGATATATGATATTTATTCTTCTAACTACAGATTTTGGGTACAGCAAGTCGATTCATGTGGCAGATTAGGTGTTGCTGTAAAGGAAAATGCAAACAAAATACTTTGATGATACATTTCACTGATGCAAACTAACAAGATATTTTATGGACATAATCATTGTCCTAGACAAGTATGTGGTAGATGTAAAAGTTACAGAAGTTATGTTTCCTCTATTATTAATTTAATTTGATACGATTCTATTTTTTATATGGTTAAGTCAAGCCTCTACATTTAACTTTTCTACATGGTTTATGTGCAACGCATTTATTACACATTAATAAAGAATCAAATACCACCAAACAAACTGATGACTAATGGTATAAGAAAAATAAATTTCAATCACATGCATCGTTAATGTACAACCAAAAGATCATCAGATCGATAATATGTCAGAAAAGGTATCTTTGACTACTATAAATTAAATACAATTGAAATATAATTTATAAAACCTTGGCAGTACAAGCGACAATATAAAAATAGCTTAAAAGCTTTTGTAAATAAGAAGCAAAATGCATGTATGCCAAGCAGGGCATGGTAGAGGCAATGGAAGCATAGTATTGCATTATTGATGAGCTACACTTCATGTTTTACAGGTGTTGTTACTGATGATATACATGCATTTTACAACGGGAGCAGACAGTGAGCTTGAGCTAAAAGTAATGATACAGAAGTAAAAGGTAGAGAAATAACAATAAGCAAAGGTTCAGTTCTGTTGTTGAGATAGGAAATAAAAGACAGATATGTTTATGGTGCTAATATGAGTTGTAGAACATAGCAAAAGGGCAGTTCAGTAGAAGATGAGTATAAGTGAAGATGAGTTGTAGAAGTTTTGATGCTGATATTTGATCAGATGTGTTAATATAATTCTGAATTTCTGATGCAGAATTAAAGTATAAGTGCAGATAAATGAGTTCTCGATAGGTCTGTTCAAAGCTGATGGTAGCATGACAGTAGAACTAAAGCATGATAGTAGAATGGTAGCATGACAGTTGAATAACATTGAAGACGAGTAGTATAATTTAATTTTGATGTTGAGATTTGTATACGAGTGTTGTTGCACTTCTGATTCATAATTTATGAAGTACGTATGCAAATAGATGAAGTGTAGGCACTTCAATTCAAGCAGCATGACAGTAGGGCCAAGTGCCTTCTGTTCTTCACATTACATTGGGGCGGCAACAAGTGGTATTAATTCAGTCATAGAAGGGGACGGTGCTCCAAATCATTAAGGGATGACAGGCTGTGGTGATTATAGAATGTGAATATATGTTACATAATATGTCCTTATGCCATATCTCCTTATGCCAGGTCTTCCATTCAGTTTTTCTACTGCCCAAAGAGAAGAATGTCATTTAATGTAAATAAGAAGAGATGATGTAGCACTACAGATGTTAATATATATACATTTTTTTCTTGCATTCATAAAATCCAATAACCGATAGAGTAAATTATATCCGATAGATTACTGTGCGACACATTATAGTTAAATCCAAGTTAGTCCAAAATTTACATGGGGATTGGATGATAGTATTTAGGTGAAGTTCGAAAATACTAATTAATTTACAATAATACATTGTGCGTGGAGGTGATCATTTTAATTTTTTTGTAGTTTAAGATGTTAATTTACAAAAGTGGCTCCTATTAGCATCACTGTTGTTTGGTAGTTTTAGATTTAACAAAGGAGTTGTGTTTAATTTATCAAGTAATATAATCGACGTATGTATTTTGGATTTAGGTGGTGTATGTACCTTCCGACCAAGTTTAAAATAAGTTAAATTGATTCCAAAAAAGTTAAAAAAGTTATACATTGACATTGATGTCTTCTGCTTCCTTTTGTTCCAGGCTTATTCAATAATGCCATGTTGATCATCAATATATATATTTTCTATTTATAAATGTTTGAAATTACAAAATTTTGGTTTAAACATAATTGTATATAACAATAATGGTCTATTACATTTCCCTTTCACATTTACTAAATACTTCATGATCTCCACTTCATACATCTTATTTTTACCGTAAATATTATACCTCACATCCATACTCATATATATTCCATATCTATTATACTACTCCATTTACATCATTTATGTATACTTCAAATTTAATTTAATTTTTTTATTGTATTGCAACTGCTTCAACCAGTGAAGGAGACACTGACGTCGGATTACAGAAGTTTAAACGGTGACTTATTAGACACAAAACACTTCACATAACAGGAGTCCTCACATTACAGTCATTTTGTAAGATTAAAAAAATCTTTCAAACAGTGTTTTATAATACCAGTTCCTCCTTCGCATATGCATCGCATGTGCCCAAGTACTCGATATATCTGTGTAAATATGTACGCATGTGCCACTGTGTGTATATATATCACCACCATAACTGTAGAACACACAAAATTTTCTCACTTCCTTCTTGGCACACGTCCAACGGACGTGCCACCATACTCGTATATATATAAGATTTAGAAATAGAATTTTAATAGCAATGTAGATTTTATTTTTATAGAGATTTTGAAATCTATATAAACAATTTTTATAAGGATATGTGTTTTCAAAATGAAGAATAAGATAAATATGCATATTCTACTTTAAAAACAGTAAAAATATTCATGTTTTAAATCAATATGGAAATTGATTTGTTTGTTAAGCTTATTTAATTCGTTTAGTTACTAAAAATAATTTATTAAAGGAAATTCAATTTTAAATTTAATTTTTAGTTAAATAAATTTATTAAAAGGAATTTGTTTAAAATTAAAAGTATTAGTTTAAAATAAATTAACGGGATAATTACATTATCAAATGAAATCTAATTATTCGATTCATTCGAATATTAATAAAATCATATAATTGTTATGCAAGGTTAGAACCGTGAAATCAAGTCGGAATTGGATTGAATTGCAAATAAAAGGGGTAAAGGTTAGATCTTCTCACTTAATTGAAACATTGGAAATTAAATATATTGATTGATTGTCTGATTATATATATATATATATATATATATATGGAGCGATTGATTTTCCGCATTATATAGCGAATGAGACCTTATGTGCCGCATAATAGCAGATGATTTTATATAATCCCATATACCACGATATTCCACCTCGAAGTGGAATTGGTATTTAATTGTTGTGCTAACATCTTGGATGCAAGGAAACAGGTTGGAGGGATCCAACTGGATTCCTCAAATATTTGTATTTGTTTCAATGTTGTGTGTCTGTGTATGATCATATTTATGATTGAAATCATTGAAGGCTATGGTTTAGCCGAATATATTTTTGGTATCGTAGGATACTAGAAATTTAAATTTTGAATTTTTGGAAATTAAAGTAGAAAATTGTAAGAAAATTCATCTTAAAGAATTGGGTGAATTTAAAGGAAGGAAATTAAATGGATAAACATTGATTTTTGTAATCCAATCGAATTAATTCCAAAATATGGGAATTTTTTTAATAAATGGATTTCGAGTAATATTGTTTAAAGGTTGGAGAATTTATTTAAAATCCAGATTTTAAATAGGTTTGAAGAAATAAAGGAATTTGTTTTAAAAGAAATAAATTTGAAAATAAATTTGGTGTTTGGAGTAAATTTGAGAATCAATTTGAAATCGGATTTGGTATTTGAAAATAAGTTTTGGGAAATCAATTCTGAATTCGATTTGGTGTTTGAAATAAATGTTTGGAAAATTAATTTGGAATTTGATTTGGTGTTGAAATAAATTAGGAAATCAATTTGTGATTCGATTTGGTGTTTGAAAGTGAATATTTGGAAATTAATTTGAAAATTGTATATTCAGTGGATATTTGGAATTTAAATTCATAATGGAATTTATAAACGAAACGGAAATTTGTTTTAAAAATAAATATTGGTTTGTTTTTAAAAACGTGGAAAGAAATTTACAGATTTGGAATGTAAATTAAATAAATCAAGAAGGATTTATTAATTTATTTAAATGGATCATTTTGAAATGGAAAGTTTATTTTCCCTGGAAAGCCGAGTATGTTTTCAAAGTAGCTTTTAAAGTATAAATTAAAAGTCCTAGAATTGGTTTTAAAAGGAATATTATTGGAGAAATTATTTTCGAAAATCGTTTTTAAATCTTTAAAGTAAATATTATTATGTTGATTTTAGAAATGATTATTTAAAGATTTAATTAATATTTGATTTAGAAAATGTTTATTTAAATAATTATACTCTATCTAATAATTTTTTTAAAATTATTTTGGGCTTGAGATTTATATGAGATATGGGTATAAAATTCATAACTAATATTTTAAAATAAAGTGTTTTAAAATAGTTTTATTTTAAATATTTCCATGTACATATGTTTGAATAAGTAATTTAAATTATTTTAAAAAGTATTTGAACTCGGTAGATTTTCAGTGGAAATGAATAAATATTTGGAAATATATTCTGCGTGAGGAAAGTGATTTGAAATTTGTTTTCAAAGGGTTGAAGTATGAAAATATATCTTACGAAAATATTTTGAAAGTAAATAATTGGAGGAAAATTATTTAAACTTCATGATTCTTATGAATATTGTTTGATAGTTAAATAACCAACTATCAATATTGGCCTTTAAACGGCATTTGAATTTCAATGAGACCGGAGGTCGGATTCCAAATGGATATTTGAAAACCACATCGAATCTTTGTATTGGATCTTTTGTTTGAAAGATCAAAGTGGAAATTTGTTGTGATTTACTTGAAATCGGAATGTAACACTCATTTTTAAAATACTCGTTATTCGAATTAACCGGGAGAGGACTTTGTGTCATAAAACCCATTTCGAATAATGATACGACGAAATGGGATTGCATTTGAAGACGGTGTGGAAGACTGGGTATTTTCGAAAACGAAAGGATTACTTGTCGAATGTCTCTGCACTGAGTTGCTCCGATATAGAGATTATATCACCCTTTGTGATGGAGATTCCGGACGTGATTAGTGAATATCCAAATTTGCAAGGGCTTCTTTGACGTGCCTTCGGTTCCGTTCGATCCCGGAATGGACTTGTATGGATGTGTATCTGACATTACGCTTTGAGATGTAAAGATGGTTTCTATCAAATACATTTCTATTGGTGGTGGAGAACTTATTCTCTTAGCTTAACACCCTTCTTTGAGACATTCGAGCTCCAAGGTTATGTAGTTGATGGTTACTAGTGATACATTCCCAATTTGGTAATGTGGCATATGAAGTGCTGCTGATTATTTGTTGATGGAAGCATGGCTTTTGTGAAAAGCGTAGCTTTGTGGACGAGACTTCGTCGGACCGCACAACCCGGAAATGGTCGAAACAGGAAGGATGCAGCAAGGTTATTGGGGGTAGCGCCCCTTAGGGTATGTCCATTTCCTTCTAGAAAAGGGTGGTATCATGGTATGGAGCCGAGATCTTTAACCTACGTGGTTACTGCAAATTTACTACTTTGTGGTTGCTGGTGTTAAGGATCCTCGGATAAAGGTCGGTAACGACCGGGGGTGGCATACTCATGACAGTGAGTTACCTAGTTACAAAGGTAATCTGGCCTTGTATTGGCAGAGATCCGGTTAGGTTATCAGGGCGTCCCTCTAGAGGCGTACCCATGTGGCCCAGGAAGTTCCTTAGCCTGACCATTTGTTGGAAATCCAATCACCAATACGTGCCCTTTACGATTACAATTGTATAACCTGCCATTCTTAAATGGTATCTATAGCAAGCGTAATATAATAGTACCTATGCTGGCTAAGATTAATATTATACTTTCGAAAGGTTTTCTGCACTATGCACTAATAATAATATTATCAAAAAGGATTTTGTGTATCAAGCATGTTTGACTATCATAAGGAGAAATCTTCCCCAAGCGTGCAATTGCGTTGTGTGCGCGCCAGGAGGCCTTATGGTAGTTTCATTTTCCAAAAAGCATTGCGAATTTCTTTTATTCCCCTTTTGTTTTCTTTTTCTTAAAAATAACTGTTTTTAAGATCTCACACTACTCTAATGACTGACCTGGAGTTTATTGTTCCCTTTCTAAACTCTGGGTGCCCATAATTTTCCACACGGGCAGCCTAGAGTCAGGTTATCAGTTGTTCTGGAGCGAAGTCGGGAAAGTGTGCTATGGAGATCTGGAGTTCAAGCTAGATGGCAAGGCATATCACTTGTATATGTTATATTCTTTTCCGCTGTTTGTTGTTGTAACACTCTGATTATGTGATGTGGTGTATAAATTGATATAGTGCTTTTGTTTCAAAGATTATTCATTCATCTATTATATATTGTTCCGCTGCGAAATGTGAGATTTTGCCATTGTTTCTGTTTCTTCTTCTATCTTCTTCTCCTTTAACCCCAACGGTTAGGTTTTCCGACATTCGATTGTTCGACATTTGATACACTAGACGTATTGATGTCGACTTTCGGACGTCGAAAAATTGGGTCGCTACAATATATATATATATATATATATATATATATATATATATATATATATATATATATTGACCAAATGTGTCTATATATAATTTTCTATCCTATGGTCAAGTGATATAGATATTTATCTTTTCAATCCGTAATTTAAATATATACGGGTATATATCATTTCAACCCGCAATTCCAAATTCAGTTCGATGAAAATTGCTTGGGTTAATCATTTCAACCCATAGCGATTTTCTCATATTCTATAGATCGTTCGGGTATGTATCATTTCAACCCATAGGGAATTCTATACTAACAAGGAACTTGCAGAGTGGTAACAGATATGATAATAATATAGCAGGCATATATCATAAATATAAATAGCAGATAATGGTGTCAGATGTCACAGTTAAACAAATATAGATAATAGCATATATATAGTAATGTAAATAACAAACAACAGCATATTTCAATTGTCGTTTCAATTGAAATCAAATTTAATAAATATAAGAATGTTAATCATGAGTATTGCTTACCTTTCGAGGCTAAAGATGAACGAGAATGGACCGAGTTACGAATCTAAGAACGAATTTCGAAGTAAAACACGATGGAAATAAGTTTGACGAACAGAGCTGATAAATGAAAATTGATGTTAAAATCAGAATCTACTTGATATAGACTGAAACGAATTATAAAATATATTATATGTTTTTCCGCTTAAAACCAAATCAAATCTAAAATACATATTCAACACACACACACACAGATATATATATATATATATATGAACCAATTGTAAAATAAAATCAATGTTTAAACTAAAACACATATATTAAAGTCAAACATATATATATATATGTATATGTATGTATGTATATGTATATAGTAATAAATTTTGAATCAATACATTAAAACATAACAGTTTTATAAAACTAACAAGAAAAATAAACTCACCCATACGTTTTAAAATGCATTTAGAGAATAGAAAACTAGGCACGGCCCTATTCTATATAAGTAGGTATATGCTCCAACGATTAAAAATAGGATATATATATATATATATATATATATAGGTACCAGGACATACAACTTTGTATGTAACTTATAAATGTCACACAACTTATATAACTTTGAATATATAACTGACAAAAATATATGCTGGCATATATATGATATAAATACATACAAATATAATACTGAACAACATATATGTGTTGCTTAACAAAACTTCATAATATACTATATATTATATTTAAAAACTTAACAGATATAATTTAACAAATATATATAAAACTTACATATATTTAACTTATATATAACTATACTATAACATAACCATATTAAATAACATACTACATTATATACATATATTTCAAGGCTGATATCAAAACAACTTTTATATATATATATACACACACACATTTCAAAGTCAAAACACATATTAAGTTTTAATATATATATATATATATTTTAGGTCAAGACATAAATTAAAATAAAACCTATACATCTCTCTATAGAAAAGAATACTCGACATACTATATAACTGTAGACTATATATATATAATATACGTATAAATGTGATATTATAAACTTTATAAATAAACAATTGTATACAATATACGTATAGCCAAACATTTGTAAACTAATACAACTAACAGATTTGAAAACGTATATAAAACTTACATAGAACTATTATCATAAATTTCTATTATAACATACATATTAAACTGTCAAGTATGTATATATATATATATGCATATAAATAACTAACTATATACGTAAATCACGGGTGCCAAATTTGGCGAGTCGGTAAATACAAAACAACAAAACACAGCATATATTAACTAATATATATATAACTTTCATAATATACACTTTAGACAAAACAAAAAGTATAACAAAAAATATTTTATTTATAACTAATATTATTTATTTAAATATACTCATGTATAAACAAAAACAGGTTTCTTCAGTTAAACCAATGCAGGCTATATATGCGATCAATCTCATAATACTAACATAAGCTCGTATACATATCTAAATACCAATGTACATATATACCAAAATCGAAAGATATATATAAGTTTAATATATATATATATATATATACACACACATAATGTATAAATTTACACATATATAAGGTATATATACATCACCTATAATATATACTTACAGTAACCTGTGTATAATAATAACTTATAGAGAAAGGAAAAAGAGGAGCACGACTGAGGAGGAGGCGAGCCTCGGCTAGGCAGGTTATGGGTTCAAGCTCGGGTTGGCCGACTGGTGGTGAAATGAAGGTGGCTATCGGAACTTGCATAAGGTCGAGAGAGGGAAGGAAGCAGAGAGAGAAGAGGCTGGCTTTGGTTGAAAAGCGGGAGGCATGGGTGATGTGGCGGCTCACGAGAAGGAGGGGTAGTGGCGGCGGATCGGGTGGAAGAAAACAGGGTGTAGGTCCGGTCAGTGATGGCGGAAGTAGGGCCGGATCAAGTGTTGAACCGTGGGCTTGTTCATGATGGTGGAGCTGCTCACGTTGAGGAGAGAGATGGTATGGCTACAGCATACGGTGGTGGTGGGACGTGGAGGAAAGGAAATGATTCGACCATTAATTGGTGACGAAGGAAAAAAATGAAATGAAGATGAAGCAGATCTGTGTTCAATTTTACAAATGTATGTGAATAGGAAGAAGAAGGTATGGCCGAAGAAAATGGAAACCGAAGATTGAAATGGATCGGCAATGAAATAAAAAATAAAAAATAAATGAAACGGTGTCATTGCAAAAGCCAAAAGTTGAATTAATAAATGTTGATGGTTGTTGGTTAACACATGATGAGAAATGAAAGGTCATGGGAATCAAAAAGATTTTAAAACCGACAATGATACGAAATTGCTTCTCATAGATTCTGCTGCATTCCGGACTTCAAAACATAGAATTGAATATACCGCAGAGATCAGCACAACGAGACAATCAAAATGGTACACAGATAACCGTGGTACGATTATCCTGTCAAAAGTCGATATCGGTACTAAAAACGCTGCAAATCTGTAGAAAATAAAATAAACGGAGCAATAGCAGTCCAAATTTGAAGAAATGAAATATGACGTCTCACTTAGAAGATGATTTGCAAATTTATTATATAAAAATATTCAGGTTTTGGAATTTTTTTTATTATCATCTAATATGAACTGATTCGAATTTAAATAAAATTATACAATAAAATAAACTTCAATATTATCTGATGGGCAAATTTGCTATGCTATAGTGGACGCATTCCAAATATTAAATTTTCAATTCAAATTTTTTTAAAATTTCAAAAATATTCAATAAATTAAATAAATAAACCACTAAAATTTACGGGTCGTTACAGAAGTGAAGCCAAACTCACACCACCTTTGATAGGCCGTGAGCAATCGGCCCATATTTAGGCTAGAGAAATATGAAAGCAAGAGAAAGAGAAAGGAAGGAAGAAAGGAGGTGTTGCTAGCTTTGGTTCTTGAATCTTGGTTACTGTTGGGTTAAAGGTGAGTTAACACTTTACTTTGAATGAAAATATAACGTATATATTTTAGTATTTGATTTTGTTTATGTTGTTTGAATTATTTTTAACTTATGTTAAAACATTGGTTTGAATTCCTGCTTTGAAAGTAAGTGAAATATGTGATCCATGTATATGAACTTAAACGAACTTGGAATGGACTTTAATGGACATGTATGGCCAATGCAAGACCTTGAACAAATAACATAAGTTATAGATGGACTTTGGTTAGTCGTTATAGATGCACTTGTGAATTGCCTTATTTTTAGCAATTACTATGGAACTTTGTAGAGAGATCCTTAGGGGTTACTCGCCATATTTATAATTTTTTATATGTATGTTTGTTTCTATTAAAAGATTAATTAGTAAAAATTTAAGTAACATCTTGAAAATGGAAAAACTTCTCCTGTGCAAAACTACCCCGTTTAACCAAGATTTTTGAAATTTAAAGGTTCGAAAAGATATTTAAGTTTAAGTATTTTGTTACATTCTTTTTACAAGTGTTTACTAACTACTATTAGAGTATTTCAAAACTGGATTGTTAGAGTATTTCAAAAGTAGTTTGAGATATTAATGAATTATTAAGAATTAGTTGTGAATTTTTAAAGAAGAGATATTTTGTTAAAAAATGCCGTTTTCAAGTTTTTAAGGGATTTTGTAAACTTTCTATTTTCAAATAATGTTTTGAGTAAATGTTTTACAATCTATTATAATAATTTTCAAGGGTTTCAAAATTATAAACAAAAGGTTTGGAAAATGGTTAGAATTGCTTGATGGCCAAATGGTTGATTGTTTAGTTACTTGTTTGAGAAGTAATTAATTATGTTTAACACTAAAAGCTGACGAAGTAAGGCTTTTCTATTTGTGAGAGTTTAGATTGATGTTGAGTAGAGATGGAGCATTAGAGCTTTAACCTAAATGGCTTCCCCCTTGACCAAGGAATAGTAAGTTGGAAAATATTTGAAATTGTTAATCGTATTGATTTCTTATTATTTATGGAAATCATAAATACTGTACTTAACACTAAAAACCAACGAGTTAGGCATATCTATTTGTGAGATTAAAGAATGAAGTGTCTAGGCAAGGCTTTAATGCAACCAATGCTCTAACTTAGCTGGCTTCACTCTAGAATGAGGAATAGTAAGGTTGGAATGTTAGAAACGAGTTAAGCGTACGAACCATGATTTGTATAAACAATTGTTTTGACTAGATAGTCGATTATCGAACTTGACCAAATATTGACTTGAGGAGTTATCGAAAGGCTTCATGATTTCATACTAACAAGAACCCCCATGGAGGAGAACTGGTCTGAAATGTCTCTAACTTTTGCTTACTTCTAAGAGAACCAAAATTGAGTTAACCAGAAATTATCAATCAATTTCTATGTGTCCGGTAAGTGGGAAGAGTGTGCTTATATGAGATGACTCAAAACCTGTACTCGTTTCAAAACCATATGTAGGATCTATGTTTTGGAAGCGGCTATGAAGTGGAATGTTATGGAGTTGAACTGTCTATCCTAAGGTTAAATCCAAGGGAGAGGTCAGTGTTAACATTTCGAACGATGATATCGTGAGGTATGTCTATCTTGAGGAGTATTCCAAGAAAGAGAGCAATGTTAGCATTTGTCGAAGGAATTTTGCGGGGAATCTATCTAGAGGTTCGAGATCTATTCGAGATGCTCGAATCCATTTAGTGATTCGTGTTTTGTTCGAGATAAAGGAGTCCAAATAGGCATTCGTGTGTTGTTCGAGTGATGAAGACTCGAGTGAGAGATGCCAAATGTAGCCTCGACATTAGAAATTATTAAAACTAGAGAAGGATGCACAATCTCAGGTTTAGCTTACCTATGAGAGTATATCAACTCCATATCTAGAGTATGCTTATCAATATGTTGCATGCAGGAGTTGTTGATACTTGGTACCATGCAGTTCATCGTTGGATAGTTGTGTTTACCTTAGAGTATATCCTATCTAATATGTATAATGCTTGATAGGAAGTTTGTGATACTTATCGTGGGGACCCGCTTTAGTTCACTAGGGGCGACTTCGCGGAAAACAATCCATATACAAATGCGCCTTAGCGGTATTGATTATATGCCTATTATTTTTGGGGCTTTCACATAATAATTAGTTTATATGATTTATGTGCAACACTCTAGACATTATCTATCATATCATTATATGTTAAACTTAATGAATGGTTGGTTTCATTTAAGGGAAAAACGGTTGAGGTAATCCATACGGTCTCAAAAAGGCTTTATTATATGTCATTCTTGTTTCATAATTTTTCTCAGGCTTGTGACGACCATGACTCGACCTTCGAAAATCGACACCCAAATACATCACCCATATTCGAATGCCGCAGATTCAAACGTCGAATGTGGTTCGCTGGAGCTTATAACACATTAGGTACAACAACACAGCAGAAAATAAATGAATAACTTTCATTGATACACAACATTTGATACAATAATGATACAAATGAATATCAGTATATATCAAAGATACAAGACAACAGCAGAAGAGATAACACCAACATGATCTTCAAGAGAGAGTGAATCCATAATCTGCATCTCTAATGCCAAAGCTCAAAAGACTCCAAGCTCCAAATCGAAAGCTTGAACCACCATCATATTGTATTAAGCAAGGTCGGTCATTAATGCAATCCCAAATCCAAAGATTGAACAAGATTGCCAAAGACTGAAGGCTACCGAATCTGCATTTATTAGCTGATTATCTGAAAATCTGACCCTAGGCTGCCCGTGTGGAAAATTGTGGGCACACAGAGTTTAGAAAGGGAACAATAAACTCCATGTCATTCATAAGACTGGTGTGAGCAAACGAAATTAGTTTTATTTGAACAAATACAAACAAAAGAATTTAAAAAAAAAATCCGCAATGCTTTTTGAAAACGAAACTACCATAAGGCCTCCCGAGACACACACAATGCAATCGCACACTTGGGGGAGATCTCTCCTTATGAAAATCAAACATGCTTGATACACAAATTTCTTTTGATATTATTATTAGTGCATAGTGCAGAAAACATTTGCAAGTATAATATTAATCTTAGCCAGCACACGTACCATTATAGTATGCCTACTATAACTACCATGTTAAATGGAAGGTTCTACAACTAAAACCATACAAGGTGCGTATTGGATGATTGGATTTCCAACAATGGTCAAGCTAAGGAACTTCCTATGTCACATGGGTATGCCTCCGGAGGGACGCCCCAAGAACTTAACCAGCTCTCTGCCAACACAAGGCAGGGTTACCTCTATAACTAGGTAACTACCAACACGAGTATGCCATCCCCCGATCGTTACCTATTTTTATCCGAGGATCCTCAACACCAACAACCACAAAGCAATAGATTTGCAGCAACCACATAAGTTACGTATTTGGGCTCCATACCATGATATCACTTTTAACAGAAGGAAATGGACATACCCTAATGGGCGCTACCCCTGATAACCTTGTTGCATCCTTCATGTTTCGACCATTTCCGAGTTGTGAGGTTTTGATGAAATCTAGTCCCACAAAGCTACGCATTTCAAAAAATCAATGCTTTGATCAACAAATGATCAGCGGCACTTAGCGTACCACATTACCAAATTGGGAATGTAGCACTAGTAACCATCAACTACATAACCTCTGAGCTCGTACGTCTCAGAGAAGGGTGTTAAGTTAAGAGAATAAAGTCTCCGCCACCAAATAGAAATGTGTTTGATAGAAACCAGCTTTACATCTCAAAGTGTAACGTCAGACATACGTCTATACAAGTCCATTACGGGTTCGAATGGAACCGAAGGCACTTAAAAAGAAGCCCTTGCAATCCGGATAATCCCAAATCACGTCCGAACTTCCCATCACAAAGGGTGATCAAATCTCTATACGAGGACCATTCGGTACAGAGACATCACACAGGTAGTCCTTTCGCTTTCGAAAATACCCTATCTTCACCACCAGTCTTCAAATGCTATCCATTTTGTCGTATCATTATTCGAAATGGGTTTTATGACACAAATCCTCTCCCGGCTAAATCGAATAATGAGCGCTTAATTTTAAAAAGCATATGGATATAGTGGGATCTTAGCTAAGTCACAACTTTAGCCCAAAACCTTTCTTTCAAATGGTTTAAACAATATTTTAAACAAAAGAAACACCGTTAAGATCCTCTTCACTTTGAAAAAAAAGTTCACCAATTTTTCACAAAGATTCATTCATAGATTTCAAAACAATTCCATTTCAAACTTAAAATCTTTTCAACAAAAACTGAAAGTTCTTTCATTATATGAAAGCTATTATCATTTAAAAACAAATAGTTTTCATTTTGGGAAAATCCGATTACATTTGCTCAAGTTAAAGCCCTTCAAGTATAAACCTGGGTCAAATTCAAATTCCCAAAATAATACATTTAAAGACACTTAAAAATGGTTAAAAATCCATATATATATATATATATATATATAATTTGTATAATCCCTTTTAAACCAGAATTTCCAAACATATAACTCAACTTCAAATCTTGAATTCAAATTCAAATCAAACTATTTTAATTTCAAAACTTTAACAACTTATTCAAAATAATTTTATCTTCAAAACTCCTTTTCGAAAACTTTTCATATTTAACCCAATTCCATTCCAAACCATTTTGGATTCAAAGTTCAACTTTTACATAAAAAATAATATTTAAATTCAAAATATCTGTGACTTAATCGATTTCCTCGTGTAATCCATATTTGTGTGTGTTTGGTGTAGTCCAGGGGTTTTACACATAAGAATACAATATCATCAACCATCACAAATCCAAGCACAGCAATATCGATAAGCGGCAAATCCTATAACGCTTATCTTCATTCATAGATTCACAGATAAATAATATAAATTCATCACAGATAAATAAATTGCATTCATCACAGCTCAAATCGAAATAATTCATATCACAAAGCATCACACATCAGGGGTACCAAACAATTCAAAGCATTCCAAACAATCCAAATAACCATAAGTAAGATCAATTAATCATCTGATTAATTTAAATCAGATTAATTACTTATGTATAAATTACAAACCCTAGTTAATTAATAATTAATTAATTACAAACCATTCAATTAATTTTCCTTTAATCATTTATTAATTAACCATTAATGATTAATTATTCTTTAATTAATTATTCTTAATCAATTGCATTAATTAATTAACACTTAATTAATTATCTTTAATTAATTACAATAAGTGATTATCCCTAATCACTTGTATTAATAAATCACAAATTAATTACCTTGAGTAATTATCCTTTAATCACTTGATTAATCAACTTTAATAATTAATTAATTACTTTTAATTAAGTAATTATCTTTAA
Organism: Allium cepa; assembly: GCA_030765085.1. NCBI lineage: Eukaryota > Viridiplantae > Streptophyta > Magnoliopsida > Asparagales > Amaryllidaceae > Allium > Allium cepa. The sequence goes on along the minus strand of CM060939.1, from coordinate 686,010,716 downwards.
GTAATTAATTACCCTTAATTACTTTATTAATCTTAATTAATTAATTAACTTTTAATTAATCACATAAATTAATTAATTCTTAATTAATTATCCTTAATTAGTTAATCAGCCTTTAATTTAATTACCTTAATTATCTTTTAATTAATTACATTAATTAATCAACCATTAATTAATTAAATAATTATCATTTAATTGATTATTCTTTAAGTAATTAAGTAATTAATCTCTTAATAATTACATTTAGTAATTGTCTTTTTAATTACTTTCATTATATTTCAAAAACACTTATTAATTAATTAAATTAATTAACTAATACATATTTATTCAACACCAAATTTTTTTATTAACTTCAAAATTTTAAAATTTGAAATTCGGTTAAAATCTTGTTTAATAATCTACTTTGGAAATTGGAAATATTTGTTTGGAACCTTGTTCATTTTTTTTTCAAACTTTAAAATTTGGTTAATGCAATTTAAATAAAACCCGAGCCCAAAAACTGAAAATTCCCGAGCTAACTTTGATTCTTCCTCGAGTTTTCCCCGAGCTCCCTCCTTCTTCTTCCTTTCCTTTTCTTTTGAAAAAATTATTTTAGTTTAAATTTTAAAAATCTGTTATACAGTTTAATAAGCTCGAACTATCCGATACAAGACTCGAGCAAATCCTTCACTTCCCCGTGATTAAACCCGAGACCTCCTTGTCTTCCTTAAAGCTCCAAACCATACCAGATATGAACGTGCACGGCTGCATGTGTACGATCAGATGATATGCTCTGACCATCGATACCACCATCATCACGCTGGCGACAACTACCCCGACCCAAACGACCACCCAGCTCCGAGTAGATCACCTGAAAATCAGAAATGAGCTATCCAGCTCCACCTAAAACCCAAACTAGTCGCACAAATCAGCCTCGCACCAATGATCTCATCCACCATCAACCAAGCCACTTCGACTAGAGTTTCCCCGATAACCCACGAACCTTTTCCCCCGGTCCGGTCGCCCCCATCCTCCACCAGCGATGAAAATGCCACAACAATCAACACTGCCAAAATGAGACATTAAACCCTAAAACATCATCACGCCATTGCCACGATTAACTAGAAATTTATGAGCATTTTTCCATGAATCCTCGCTCTTCACGCTACCTCCAGGCCCAAACTCGACAGCCAACATAGCGTCGATCATCGAAAATTTATGAAGATACGTTTCTCGTTCAACCTTGAATTTCTCATCTAATATTAATTTAAAAAATTGAAATGATTATCAAAAACCATGATTTTGAAGTACGAATCCATTCCTATGATCAAAATTCGAAGTCCAAACATTCGATTTTTGATTTAAATATGATTATTCTTGTCATTTCCTATTTTTAAATTAAATACTAAATAATTTCGTCTGAAAATATTTTTAAAAACAATGTTACACCCTTATATATATATATTTCATTTTCAAAGATCTTAACTTATTATTGATTATATGAAGAGAATTTAAATGATCAAGGTGGATTTAGCTTATCAATGTTTTAAACAGAGAGATATATACCTATAACAGACATGCACGCATTATATGTATATATACACACACAGACAGGCATGCATATTAACCTTTATATAAATACTTTTTACCATTTTAACATCATATGAAAACAAGATTCAGTCAGATTTCAAGATTAAATAAGGTAGTTTGATTACCTTGGAAACAATAACAGAGGAACAGCTTTGATGATTTTGAATAGAGACTTGTATTTGAATTTGTTGACCTGAACTTGTTGTTGAGATGAAATGTTAGCTTCCAATTGAATTCTAGCTTTACATTTGAGTTGAACTTGTTTTTGATCAGGCTTGAGATTTTTAATTTCTTTTGTTTGGACAGGTTTTACAACTGAAGTTGTTTGATTTGATTAAATTTTCTTTTCTGTTTTCCTAGTTTTGATTTCTCTTTTGTCTTGTAGTTTCAGTTTTTGAAAAGTTTAAACTGAGAATGAATGAAAGAAATTGAGAAGCCTGGTTATTTTCTTTTAATACATGTTAATATGATTTTCAAATTAAAAGAATTTTTTAATTTTTCCACTTGTCTATATTAAGCTACACTTGTTCATCTATGTTAAAATTTTGCTTACACATGTTAATGGCATAATAAAATTAAGCCTACACTTGTAAGTGCATGTTCCGATTTTTATACACTTGTTAATACATATTCTTATTATTTTATAAATGTTTAAAAATATCAAATTTATGTTTAAGTCCTTATAATTAAATTAATTTATAAATTTTGTTTTAAACCCTTGATTTATCAATTTGTATAAATTATTTAATACATTTTCTATTTATTTTAAATATATACAAAACTAAATTTATTTCAAGTATATATAAAAAAAGTATTTTAATTTTTTAAAAAACTAATTTATTTAAATCGTACAAACCATATTTATTTCAAAAGACATATATATTAGTTCCTTTGAAATATAAAGTTAATAAATCCAATTTATTTAAAAATATCTACAATTGAATTTCCAAATTAAATTATTTATTTACAATCTCTTTATATATGTTTATGTCATCTTAAGAAAATGATTTAAAACTAATTTATTTACTAATATATATATATATATATTAGTGTATAAATTAGAATTTAATCCTTAAATACCCTTTTATTATATTAAATTTAAATCATGCTTCCAAATCAAAATGCCTATTTAATATAACCAGAAAACAAATTCTTATTAATTTAAAATATAATGTTTTTCAAATCCAATACATTTATAAGATATTTATTTATGAAATTCAAACCCACAATTCAATTATATATATATATATATATATAAACAAATATTTTATTAAATTTTGAAAAATTCATATTTATTCACAATTTAATTCAAACATTTATTTTAATTACCAATTTAATTTTGACTCAAAACCGAGATTGTTACAGAATCCCCCCTTAAGAAAATTTCATCACCGAAATTTGCTAGACAGGGAGACAACAAAGAACGGATGAAGAAATGTTTTACCAGATCAAAAAGAATATTTATTCTGCATTTGGCTTACCAAATCAGAATATCATCAATAATTATGAGAACGAATTCATTCAATACTACACAAAATACTCGGGTCATCAAGTCTACGAAATATGCAGGGGTATTGATTAGTTCGAAGGATAACTAACCATTCGTGAAATATATCTGGACCCCAAAGAATAGACAAACGGATACAATCCAATTTAGCTTTGTATTTTGTTAACCAATTTATTTTAGTTAAAATTTTAAATTCACTAAAGTTAAAATGAAAAGATTGATAGAGGACTGATGAAGAGAGTATGAATTAGGAATTTATCTACAACGATTCGTAGGGCCACCACTCCACCGAAGCTTCTTATTATAGCTGCCACGAAGCCATCAAAGAATTGGAAGTAATTGATGATCAAAGGAGACTGATGAAAAAGTTGTTTCCTTGTTGTTGTAGGGTATTGACCAGTTGTAGTGGTACTTCCCTGTCCCCTACCTCATCCTCTTCTTGCACTCATGCACACTATCAGTGAATAGTAAGAGAATTTAATGAGGCATATGGACGGATATCTTAGGGATACTCATTCTAGGGTATTTGTAATCCTATCTCTAATGAGTCACCTAATGTGTTATACTCCTCAGCTAAAGTTTTTACTCAACCTTCAGCTTTGATACCAAATTTAATGACCCTGACAGGACCTTCAAAAATCGACACCCAAATACATCACCCGCATTCGAATGCCGCGGTTTCAAACTCCAAATCTGGTTTGCCTGAGCTTATAATACATTAAGTACAACAACACAGCGAAAAATAAATGAATAACTTTCATTGGTACACAATATTTGATACAACAATGATACAAATGAATATCAATATATATCAGAGATACAAGACAACAGCGGAAGAGATAAGACCAACATGATCTTTAAGAGAGAGTGAATCCACAATCTGCATCTCTAATGCCAAAGCTCAAAAGACTCCAAGCTCCAAATAGAAAGCTCGAACTGCCATCACGTTGTATTAAGCAAGTTCGGTCATTAATACGATCTCAAATCCAAAGATTGAATAAGATTGCCAAAAAATGAAGGCTACCGAATCTACATCTATTAGCTGATTATCTGAAAATCTGACCCTAGGCTGCCTGTGTGGAAAATTGTGGGCACCGAGAGTTTAGAAAGAGAACAATAAACTCCAGCTCAGTCATGAGATTGTTGTGAGCAAACGAAAACAGTTTTATTTAAATAAAAATAAACAAAAGAATTTAAAATGAAATCTGCAATGCTTTTTGGAAAATGAAACTACCATAAGGCTTCCCGGTACACACACAATGCAATCACACACTTAGGGGAGATTTCTCCTTATGATAGTCAAACATGCTTGATACGCAGAATCCTTTTGATATTATTATTACTGTATAGTGCAGAAAACATTTGCAAGTATAATATTAATCTTAGCCAGCATATGTACCATTATAGTATGCCTACTATAGCTACCATATTAAATGGAAGGTTCTACAACTAAAACCGTACAGGGTGCGTATTGGATGATCAGGTTTCCAACAATGGTCAGGCTAAGGAACTTCCTATGCCACATTGGTATGCCTCTGGAGGGACACCTTGAGAACTTAACCAGCTCTCTGCCAACACAAGGCCGAATTACCTTTGTAACTAGGTAACTACTGATACGAGTATGCCATCCCTCGGTCCTTACCGACCTTTATCCGAGTATCTGCAACATCAACAACCACAAAGCAATAGATTTGCAGCAACCACATAAGTTAAGTATCTGGGCTCCATACCATGATACCTCTTTTATCTAGAAAGAAATGGACGTACCCTAGGGGCGCTACCCCCTATAACCTTGCTGCATCCTTTCTTTTTCGACCATTTCTGGGTTGTGAGGTTCTGATGAAGTCTCGTCCCACAATGCTACGCTTTTCACAAAAGCCATGCTTTGATCAACAAATGATCAATAGCACTTAGCATGCCACATTAACAAGTTGGGAATGTATCACTGTAACCATCAACTACATAACCTCTGAGCTCGTACGTCTCAGACAAGGGTTTTAAGCTAAGAGAATAAATTCTCCGCCACCAAACAGAAATGTATTTGATAGAAACCAGCTTCATATTTCAAAGTGTAACGTCAGACATACATTCATACAAGTCTGTTTTGGGTTTGAACGAAACCGAAGGCACTTCAAAAGAAGCCCTTGCAATCCGGATAATCCCTAATCACGTCCGGACTTCCCGTCACAAAGGGTGATCAGATCTCTATACTGGGGCCATTTGGTCCTGAGACATTCGATAGGTAATCCTTTCGCTTTCGAAAATACACGGTCTTCTCCGGTCTTCAAATGCTATCCATTTCATCATATCATTATTTGGAATGGGTTTTATGACACAAAGTCCTCTCCCGGCTAAACCGAATAATGAGCGCTTAATTTTAAAAGGCATATATATATATATATATATATATATATATATATAGTGGGATCTTAGTTACGTCACAACTTTATCCCAAAACCTTTCTTTCAAATAGTTTAAACAATATTTTAAACAAAAGATACACCGTTAAGATCCTCTTCACTTTGAAAACAAAGTTCACCAATTTTCACAAAGATTCATTCATAGCTTTCAAAACAATTCCATTTCAAACTTGAAATCTTTTCAACAAAAACTGAAAGTTCTTTCATTATATGAAAGCCATTATCATTTGATAACAAATAGTTCTCGTTTTGGGAAAATCCGATTACATTTTCTCAAGTTAAAACCCTTCAAGTATAAACATGGATTAAATTGAAATTCCCAAAATAATACATTTAAAGATACTTAAAAATGGTTAAAAATCCATATATAAACAATTTGTATAATCCCTTTTAAACCAGAATTTCCAAACATATTTTCATAGAACTCAACTTCAAATCTTGAATTCAAATTCAAATCAAACTATTTTAATTTCAAAATTTTAACAAGTTATTCAAAATAATTTTTATTTTCAAAACTCCTTTTCAAAAACTTTTCATATTTAACCCAATTCCATTTCCAATCCATTTTGGATTCAAAATTCAACTTTTAAATAAAAATAATATTTAGATTTAAAATATTCGTGACTTAACCGGTTTCCTCATGCAATCCATATTTGTGTGTGTATGGTGTAGTCTAGGGGTTTTACACACAACAATACAATATCATCAACCATCACAAATCTAAGCACAGCAATATTGATAAGCGGTATAATCCTATAACGCTTATCTTCATTCACAGATTCACAGATAAATAATATAAATTCATCACAGATAAATAAATTACATTCATCATTGCTCGAATCAAAATAATTCATATCACAAAGCATCACACGTTAGGGATATCAAACAATTCAAAGCATTCCATACAATCCAAACATCCATAAGTAAGATCAATTAGTCATTTGATTAATTTAAACCAATTAATTACTTATGAATAAATTACAAATCCTGGTTAATTAATAATTAATTAATTACAAACCTTTTAATTTATTATCCTTTAATCATTTGTTAATTAACCTTCAATTATTAATTATTCTTTAGTTAATTATTCTTAATTAATTACATTAATTAATTATCACTTAATTAATTTTCATTTAATTAATTATCCTTAATTAATTACAATAAGTGATTATCCCTAATCATTTATTTTAATAATCACAAATTAATTTCCTTGAGTAATTATCCTTTAATCACTTGATTAATCAACTTTAATCATTAATTAATTACTTTTAACTAACTAATTATCTTTAAGTAATCAATTACCCTTAATTACTTTTATTAATCGTAATTAATTAATTAACCTTTAATTAAGCACATAAATTAATTAATTTTTAATTAATTATCCTTAATTAGTTAATCAGCCTTTAATTTAGTTACCTTAATTATCTTTTAATTAATTACATTAATTAATCAACCATTAATTAATTCAGTAATTATCATTTAATTAATTATTCTTTAAGTAATTAAGTAATTAATCCCTTAATTAATTACATTGAGTAATAATCTTTTTAATCACTTTCATTATATTTCAAAAACACTTGTTAATTAATCAATTAAATTAATTAACTGATACATATTTATTCAATACCAAAACAATTTATTAACTTAATTTAAACTTTGAAATTCAGTTAAAATCTTGTTTAATAACCTACTTTGGAACTTGGAAATATTTGTTTGAAACCTTATTCATTTTTTTTCAAACTTTAAAACTTGGCTAATGCAATTTAAATAAAACCCGAGCCCAAAACTCAAAATTCCCGAGCTAACTTCGGTTCTTCCCCGAGTTTTCCCCAAGCTCCCTCCTTCTTCTTCCTTCCCTTTTCTTCTTAAAACATTATTTTGGTTTAAATTTCAAAATTCTGTTATACATTTTAATAAGCTCGAACTACCCGATACAAGGCTCGAGCAAATCCTTCACTTCCCGATGATCAGACCCGAGAACTCCTCGTCTTCCTCAAAGCTCCAAACAATACCAGACATGAATGGAATAGGTGCATGTGTACGATCAGATGATGACGCTTTGACCATCGATACCACCACCATCACGTCGGCGACAACTACCCTGACCCATACGACCACCCAACTCCGACTAGATCACTTAAAAATCTGAAATGAGCTATCCAGCTCCACCTGGAACCCAAACTAGTCGCCCAAATCAGCCTCGCACTGATGACCTCGTCCACCATCAATCAAGATACTTCGACCAGAGTTGCCTCGATAACCCACGAACCTTTCACCCTCGGTCCGGTCGCTCCCGATCCTCCACCGACGATGAAAATACCACAACAATCAACACGACCAAAATGAGACATTGAACCCTAAAACATCATCACGATCAACTAGAAAACTTGCGAGCATTTTTTTCATGAATCTCCCCTCTTCACCCTACCTCCAGGCCCAAGCTCGACAGCCAACATAGCGTCGATCATCAGAAATTGATGAAGATACGTTTCTCATTCAACCTTGAATTTCTCATCCAATTTAAACTTAAAAATTTCAAAATGATTATTAAAAATCATAATTTTGAAGTACGAATCCATTCCTATGATTAAAATTTGAAGTCCAAACATTTGATTTTTGATTTAAGTCTGATCATTCCTGTCATTTCCTATTTTTAAATTAAATACAAAATAATTTCATCTGAAAATATTTTTAAAAACAATGTTATACCCTTATATACATTTCATTTTCAAAGATCTTAACTTATTATTGATTATATGAAGAGAATTTGAATGATCAAGGTGGATTTAGCCTGTCAATGTTTTAAATAGAGAGATATATACCTATAACAGACATGCATACATTATACACACACACACACACAGATAGGAAGACATATTAACCTTTATATAAATACTCTTTACAATTTTAACATCATATGAAAACAAGATTCCATCAGATTTCAAGCTTAAATAAGGTAGTTTGCTCACCTTGGAAATAATAACAGAGGAACAGATTTGATGATTTTGAATAGAGACTTGTATTTGAATTTGTTGATCTGAACTTGTTGTTGAGATGATCTGTTAGCTTCCAGTTGAATTCATGCTTTACATTTGAGTTGAACTTGTTCTTGATTAGGTTTGAGATTTTTGATTGCTTTTGTTTGGACAGGTTTTACAACTGAAGTTATTTGAATTTGATTAAATTTTCTTTTCTGTTTTCCCAGTTTTGATTTCTCTTTTGTTTTGTTGTTTCAGGTTTTGAAAAGTTTAATTTGAGAATGAATGAAAGAGATTGAGAAGCCTAGTTATTTTCTTTTAACACATGTTAATATGATTTTCAAATTAAAAGAATTTTTTTTTATTTTGCCACTTGTCTATATTAAGCTACACTTGTTCATCTATGTTAAAATTTTGCTTACACATGTTAGTGGCATAATAAAATTAAGCCTACACTTGTAAATGCATGTTCTAATTTTTATACACTTGTTAATGCATATCTTATAATTTTACAAATGTTTAAAAATATCAAATTTATGTTTAAGTCCTTATTTCTAAATTAGTTTATAAATTCTGTTTTAAACCCTTGATTTATCAATTTGTATAAATTATGTAATACATTGTCTATTTATTTTAAATATATACAAAGCTAAATTTATTTCAAGTATATAAAAGAAAATTATTTTACATCTTTCTTTTTAATCAAATCTTTATTTAAATCATACAAATCATATTTATTTCAAAAGATATGTATATTAGTTCCTTTGAAATGTAAAGTTAATAAATCCAATTTATTTATAAAATATCTACAATTGAATTTCCAAATTAAATTCTTTATTTACAATCTCTTTATATATATCATCTTAAGAAAATGATTTAAAACTAATTTATATACTAATATATATATATATATATATATTAGAATTTATTCCTTGAATACCCTTTTATTATATTAAATTTAGATCATACTTCCAAATCAAAATGCCTGTTTAATATAATCAGAAAAACAAATTCTTACTAACTTTAAAATATAATGTTTTTCAAATCCAATATATTTATAAGATATTTATTTATGAACTTCAAACCCATAATTCAATTTATATATATATAAGTAAACAAATATCTTATTAAATTTGGAAAAATTCACATTTATTCACAATTTAATTCAAACATTTATTTTAATTACCAATTTAATTTTGACTCAAAAGCGAGATCGTTACAGGCTGGTTTACAAGACTGATTCGAGTGTTATTTTCTTAACGCTCAAGTCAACCACATGTACGTTTCTAGATTTAAATATGGACACTTTGGACGTCATGGAGAAGAGCAAGATGATTATCTTCCGTAATTTTCTTATTTTTGCTGGACTATTGTGTTATGTATATATCAATATTGTGAAGGCAGGAAATTATAAAAGTCCTGGCTTCGATTGTGCTTAGGTTTTAGTAACTCCGATATTTCTGTACTTAGAGTAACCTTTTGTAATGTTCTTTTAGTATTATATATAATCGTTTCGTTCTGAGATTCTAATATTGCATTCTCTCTTTCTTGTTCAGTTTCCTTTCCTTTTATTTTACCTAACGTTTTGTCTTTCTAGCGCTTGGGTGCTCGGTACATGAATAGCGTGGATGTATTTAGTGTCGACATTTGACGATCAAAAAGTCGGATCGTTAAAGTCACTATAAAAGCATTTTAAAATCCTTTAACTTTAACTTGTGTTGTTTGGCGATTCATGGACATATCTTGATATTTGTGTTTACTTACTTGAAAGAATGGTGTTTGAATTTGAAGTGAAAAATGAAATTGTTTATATAGCGATAGTCGTATAATGCACTTTGAATCCCCTCTCTTCTATCTTACCTTTTAAACTCTATTTTTGAATGATTTGTTTTATTTGTTTTCTACATTTATAGTAGTGTAAGAGATAGTAATAAATTGAGTTGAAAAGTAATATGATTTATAAAACAAAGTTGAAAACATGTGGCCCATGTAGCTATAGTCGTTATGGATGCACTTTGAAAATCCATGTTTTTAATAAAGTATAAAACGTCGTTTCATTTGGATATTTTATAAAACCTTTTCAATAAATTTTATAAAAGGTATATATGTATTTTAAAAGAAGTTTGAAGTTTAAATATTTTTTTAGAGTTTGTTTTAAAATTTTAAAATGAAGGTTTTCTAATTATATTCATAAAACTTGTTTATTTTGTTTAAGTAGAAAAAGGATTTTTGGTTAATAGTGAGTAGTTATTTTTAAAGTAATATATTATATAACTATCTATAACTTATTTATAAGTATTTTAAAAAGACTATTATTCTAGAAGAAGGGATGAGAAGTTACATTGTGTAATAAGAAACATGTAGTTAATTTGCGTATGGATAGTAATACTGTACTTAACACTAAAAGTCGAGCGAAGTAGACTTCTGTATTTACGAGAGTCATGATTGATGTTAGAGTAGGGAGGAGCAACAATGCTCCAACCTATCGGCTTCCCTCTTGACCAAGGAATAGTTAAGTTGGAATGTCGGAAACATGTTAAGTATACGAACCTTGATTTCTATAAGCAACCATTTTTGAAACTAGATAACCGATTAACCAACTATAAGAACTTGACTAAATAACATAAGTAAATGGTTTTGGATTATAGTGAAAAATGTTTTAGTAACATTTGGCTTTGATCTTTGTTACTTTAGCAAAGCTAGCGAGGTTGGTTGGTCCCCTTTTAGATGTTATTATATAGAATAATAAAAAACGAGAGCCAAAGCACATAAACAACAACAACCACTAAGTAAAAGAAGTAAAGAATAAAGCGCAACAGAGGCCCTATTGCCAGGTTGATATAAGAGTTTCCTGAAACTCATATATAGATTCCTTCATCCCAACAACAATTTCATGCATTAAAACATTTCGTAGTCCAACCATTCCTCTTGCCTTATTTTCAAAACATCCCATGTTTCTTTCCTTCCAAATTAATTTGCCATATTTCTTTAGGCTAAACGAAATTAGATATGCCTTTATGCTTCTCCATTTGGTAGCCTTGTATATCAAATTCCACTCTTTATTACTATACCTCACCATGTCCTTCCTACCTATCTTTTCCATCAACTTATACCATAGTTGAAAAATCCCTGTGCAGTTAGAAAACAAATGCGAGCTGCTCTCTTGATCACTATTACAGTAGACATAATGTGCACTGATGTTCATACCATACATGCTAAGCCTAAGTTTAGTGAGAAATGCTTCCTTCAAAACTTTCCAAAGCATCAAGTTATATTTAGGGGGAGAATGATTGACCCGTATCCTCCTACTCCATTTGCAGTTTGGCAACTTATCATTCCTCATTAAAGCTTTGATAACTACACTTATAGAGTGCTCTTTACCAGCAACAGTCGATAAAATGTTGTCATATGAGACTAAAGGGAAGGAATTGGCTTATAAAGAAGTCCACAAGGCTTTGGTTTCCTGGTTACTTGAGTATGGTAAAGAAAGTGAGCCTTCACTAATATATTCACTTGCTTTAGGTCCAAATTAATTCCTGACTGGCGCATTTGCTGGTGTATAAGAAATTTGGAGAGAATCATACCCTAAGAACCTCATGGTTCATCCCAAAATTTGATAGTACTAAAGGGTGGTAGATTTAATTTAATAAGAGGAGGAAAACTCTTCTTAGGCTTAGCATTTTCCTCAACATCTAGCTTTATCTCTGGGGAGTGTCCGTAATCTAAAAGTTTTTTCTTCCGATATTGTGCTTCAATGTTCAATTTACCTAGATGTTATCATATCTATTTAGCAACGTGTCAAAATGTTTACTAAATTTAGCATCATTCCATTATGCTATATTTAAAACCCCAAACCACCTTTTTTCTTAGGACATTCAAATTTTCTTAAAGCGTATAGGATAAGCTTTTTTGTATATGTACTACTAGTCTTGAAAATTCATAGCGTCGCACTCCTAATCATGCTTAAGTATTTATTAGCTAGTATAAAAGTTTTTAACCCTTATTAATTATACATAAGTATATAACTAGATATTTAATAATGAATATTTTAAAAGATAACTAAGTAAATGGTTTTGGGTTGTAGAAAACAATGTTTTAGTAACGTTTGTGTTTAACCCTTATTATGAATTATATTTAGGAATATAATTAGTACACTTAATAATAAACACTTTAAGGATAACTATAAGTAAATGGCTTTGGGTTTTTTGTGATAAATGTCTAAGTAACAATTGTCTTAAACCTTTAAATGTAATTAAATCTTTAAAAGCAAGTTTTAAAGAAATTGGTTAAGTATGAAATGTGTTATGGTTTGTTGTGACATTGTTTAAGTATTATTTTTAACCATTAAGAATATAATTAGATCTATAATAATGGAAGTGTAAAATTTTTAACTTATACAAAGAAGAGGTTTATTGTAAACAATGCTTAAGTAACATTTGTTCTTAACCTCTTTGATTATATTTTGAAGTGAGTAAATCTTGTTAAAGATTTGTGAATATACTTATACCATTTGAGATAACTATGTGGATACTTTTTAAATATACTAAAAGAGTATAAATGAATAGTAATATAAGAATAGTAAAATACAATATAAACGAGTAGTAATAAACGAATAATAGAATACAAGTTTATATCTTTTATAAAGAGAAATTAAATCTTTATATACAAGAATTATAAAAAAGTTTAATTAATAAGTTAAGTTATTAATTAAATATTATGTAACGACCCGCCATTTCGAATCATTCAAATCGACAATTATCTATGCATGTCAAACTTGAATTGCTCAAAACAACAGATTGTTAATTTATATTAGCATATACAGTAAATAAATCAATTACAGAATCACAGATATAGAGTAATATAACAATAAGTAGTGGAATAGATAAATAGTAGTTCATGAAGCTACTACAGAACAATGGAGTCTTAAACAAAAATACAATAGATATCTCAAATACAAGGTAGTCTCGAATACATAAAAAATGACAAGTATGAACATAAACAACGAATAAACTTAAATAACTGAATAGCTGAGTAGATAAAAGATAGATCTTCAAGCAAAACTCTAAGCTCCAAAGGTGAGTCCCAAATGCTATGGCACTCAGTCCGACCCGAGCATAAAGCACAACACAAAACACTCGAGTCAGGATTAACATTCTTATACTAGTAAATCAACTCTAGTGAAATGTCCAAGTGAAATGCAAATAACTTAAAGGATGTTTAAGATTCCCATCCTCTAAGGATCCGTTAAATATTTACTATGTAGTAATATACGCTATTATAATATGTCTATCAGCAAAGTAAAGTATTAAAACAGCGTTAATGCGTTACCCATACCCCCCTTAACACATTTTATATATTCCCGTAGTCTATACAGATACTGTAAGCTCCACCAAAATGGTAGTTTACTCAGGGAGCACTCCATAGGTACGGCACAAACGAAAGTCGTAGTGGGCACGATAAGACATGTGACAAGGCACGCGAGGCAATGCCAGGGTATGATTCTGCCGTTTGCACTCCCGGACTAGTGGTAACGCATAGCAGCTACTACCACCCATCTCGAGACACACTTCCAAATCAAAGTTGGACCCAATCAAATCACAAAGCAATAAAATGTTATCGATGAAGCATGCTCGATCGGAGGTGCGACCTCACTTGGACCTGTATAACTTTTATTTTAGCCACATCAAGCTGACTCGTGGGAGTTTGTGCTGCGTTCATACCTCATATAGACGTCGCCAAACCATCCTAATTCATTCTGGAATCTCCACCACATGCATAATTGTTAATGTGGTTTTCGGTATAGGCAGATAGTATGACAATATCCGATCCCAGTCACTTTAACATCCAAACACTTATTTCACACCGTGGTCATTTTTATATTTCAAATAGTTTGTACTTCTTATCTAAATATCATATTCATTTCAAAAATCATATCACTCTCGAAATCATATTCACTGTCGAAATCATAACACCTTCGTAGTTAATATTTAAAATAGGTTATAGATTAAATAGTTTATAGATTAAAAATTATTATTGCATTAAAATAGGTTATAGATTAAAATAGTTTACATATTTAAAATAGTACATACTTTTAAAAGATTTTATATCGAAAATAGTTTCAAATTAGAATTGTTTCTTCCAATTTCACAAATCGATTCAAATCAACGTAGCTTCACAATTCAATTCAAATCAGTCTCAAATTCAAATTTAAATCAAATTAAATATTCAATTTTAATTTTATTTAAATTTGAAAAATTCACTTTATAAATATTTAAATAAAGTTTCAAATTACAAATTAAAATTAAAATTAAATATCTAACTTCAATCATCTTAAATTTGAAAATACCCACTTAATCACTTTATAAAAATTCAGATAAATTTCAAATCACAAACTTAAATCAAAAATTAATACTAAATATCTAACTTTACTTAAATTTGAAAAATTCATCTAATCACTTTTAACTAAATCAAGTTATAAAATCATCCTTTCAAAATCTGAAAATCAACAAGTTTTCGATCAATTCTTATTTATATTCAATTCTCAAACCAATTAAATTACAAATAAATTCATTTTATTTTTCCAACCTTAATTTATTAAAGTTATTGCAAAATCTATTTTCAGAATATTATTATAAATTTAAATAAATATTTTTAAATGTGTTATATATATATATATTAGCTGAAATAATTTTTTATTAAATTATATTAAATTAAACATTTTTATTAAATCTATTTAAATCTTATTTATATATTTAAGAACATATAATAAAATATAAGTAAAATCTTAAAATTTACATTTTCACAATTTAACTTATAATTTTAAAATTCCATAACATATAATTTAAAATCTAAATTTTACACATATTAAAATAATTTTTTTATATTATATTTTAAAATCAAAACTCATATATTTCTTTTCAAACTTTGGAAATCATTTCTCAAAAATAAAACAACAGTGTCCGTATATAATTTTTTATCCTATGGTCAAGTGGTACGAATATTTTTCATTTCAATCCGTAATAATTTAATATTTACGGGTACATATCATCTCAACCTACATTTTCAAAATTTAGAATCAATAAAATCGCTTGGGTTTTTTATTTCAACCTATAACGATTTTTCCTAATCTATAAGATCGTGTAGGTATGTATCATTTCAGCCCATAGGGATTCCCTAAACTAACAAGGAACTTGCAGGGTGAGAACAATATAATAATAATACAGAATATCATAACATATCAATGAAAAATATGATCATAATTAACAATTTAAATATAATATATGAAATAGGTAATGGTGTCATTCGTCAATTAACATAAGTGAACAATTAGATAACAACATATCATACCAGACAACTTAATTACTAACAAATTAAATTCAACAACACATTTCAGTCGACATTTCATGTGAATCAAATTTACTAAGCATATGAATGCTAATCATGAGTGATAGCTCACCTTTCGATGCTAGAGGAATTAGACACACAACAAGCTATGAATCCAAGCACAGATTCTAAAACAAAGCACGATGGACTCGAATCAATGGAAACAAAGTATATAATTTTCAAAATTTAAAATTTACTCACACATTTAAAATAAAATCTATATATTATATATTTCCTTTTAAAATCAATATTCGATTTGAAGCACATATCAAAAGAAATTCTTTATATAAATCCATATATTTTTAAATCAATATTTAATTCAAAACCCATATATAAAAATAAAATATATATATATTACATTACAAAATCATTATTTAATTTAAAACACATATATTTAAAATCAATATATATGTATATATATATTATATTTTTAATAGAACAGTACACAAAATAGAGCTTTATAATATATACATAATTATATATACAATCTTATACAGATTTATTTTTACTTTCTTTTTATATAAAGAGGAGCATTGTTGCCCAGGCAGAGGCTGATGGTGGATCTGGTGGAAAGTTGACAAGGCTCATGCTCAGTGGAAGGCAAGATGGCGGGGCTGCACTCGGGTATGGCACGGGCAGCAAGGTGATGTGCGCAGGCGGATCTAGGTTGCAAGATCAAAGGAAAGGGGAAGGGCGTTGGCTATTGTGGGTGGATGTGGTAAGTGGCACTCGGTGGAGGAGGGAAAAGAGGCATGCAATGGCTGGACAGGCTACACATAGGGTGGACAGTGGCGGTAGTTTGGAAGGGAGGTGGATTGGATGATCGATTTTGAGAGGGAGGTAGCTGCGGCCAATCAAGGAGAATGGTGGGTGAACCAACCAAGTTTTTGACGCTGGAGTGGATGGCGGAGCAAGATGTTTGGTCGCTGGTGATGGGGTTGAAGTAGTGAGGGTATGGTGTTGAGGCATGAAGTAGAGAGGGTTGTAACAGGGAGAGGGTGCTTGGCTACTTCAGGTCAGAGGAGGTTGGGAGACGTGCTGTGAGGCTGATGGATCTAGCAGGCTCGGATTGTGTTCAGGTAGTGGTGACGCGATGTAAGGCTGATGGATGGTGAGCGTAGATAAAGAAGAAGGTTGCATGAGGGGATGTGGGGAGACACGGTGCGTGCATTGCGTGGGGTTGAATTAAGCAATGGGAGGGGAATGGTTTGGGGAATATATGTTAGAATATATATGTTAACGTATTATATAATAATAATAATAATAATAATAATAATAATAATAATAAATTATTTCTCAAAGAACAGAATAAACGAAAAGAGAGAAGGGAAGAAACAGGGAGTGAATAGACGAACCAAATTATTAATTTAAACTAGGGAAAAGGAAAAGTCAAAGCATTGAATCCAACAAATATTTATGGTTGTGGTTTTTGGTTTTCAACCGGTGGATAATGAAAGGGCATAAGGAAAGAAAAAAGGCATAATGTTGTACCGGTACGACTTGTTATTATGCAGATTTCACCATGCACTGGACTTCGAAATGCACAAACTAGATTCATGCTCCTTCTCTGACTTAGAAAAGACAAGGATATCATCAATGAAAACCAAGGACAAACTTGCTGAGAACATCGTGAAAAATGCAATTCATGAGATTGACGAAGAAGGCAGGAGCGTTAATTAATCAAAAGGGCATGTCTAACCATTCATAGAAACCATCCTCCAGGAGGAAGGACAACAGGTCGAGCTCCAAGAATAAGATTGATGCGGAAATCGGAATGCTTGGAAGGAAGAGGAGTGACTTCACCAAAACATCAGGATAATCCCTAACCATCGGGGTGGAGTCAATATCACTAGGCTGAGCATCAAGCGAGAAGATAAAACTGCTTATCTAATACAGAGGCAATCGACATTCAATCACAGAAGAATTTCCCTAGTCGTCTTCTAAGGAAACGATTCAGGATTTTTAGGAAATAGCAACATCATAACCGGGGACGTAGAAATCTCTAGTGAATCGACGCCTATTGTAAAGGAGTTTTACCCCTTTACAAATCATACAAAGGTTGGGGGAAAGCCGATGGGCTTAGTCACACGCAAGGATGAAGTTGCCATGGCAGGACATGCTTGAATTTATTACAGAGATCAATGGGAATAGAGCTATGAGATGCTCCAGTATCAAGAACACAAGCAGGAAAAGACAATAATGGATTTCAGAACAAAAGGGAAGTTTCAAAATCCAAAAGAAGTCCTAATCAACGAGGATCTTAGTAAAGAATTTCAAGCTCGATCGAATATGATTCTGTAATTAACTTTATTCATTCTAGGGTATTACTACCCTATCTCTAATGAGTTTTTTTTACTACATATGCTAAGTTTTGCCTAAACCTAAGCTCTGATACCAACTATAACGACCAGCCATTTCGAACTATTCAAATCGACAATCATCAACACATGTCAGACTTGAATTGCTAAAAACAATAGATTGTTAATTTATATTAGCATATACAGTAAATAAATCAATCATAGAATAACAGACACAGAGTAACATAACAATGAGCAGTAGAATAGATAAATAGTAGTTCATGAAGCTACTACAGAACAACGGAGTCTTGAACAAAAATACAATAGATATCTCAAATACAAGGTAGTCTCGAATACATATGCAATGATAAGTCTAAACATAAACATTGAATAAACTGAAATAACTGAATAGCTGAGTCGATAGAAGATAAATCTTCGAGCAAAACTCCAGGCTCTAAAGGTAAGTCTCAAATATTGTGACACTCAGTCTGACCCGAGCATAAAGAAAAACCCAAAACACTCGAGTCAGGATTAACATTCTTATACCAGTAAATCAACTCTAGTGAAATGTCCAAGTGAAATGCAAATGACTTAAAGGATGTTTGGGATTCCCATCCTGTAAGGATCCGTTAAACTATTTACTATGCAATAATATATGCTATTATAATATGTCTATCAGTAAAGTAAAGCATTAAAATAGTTTTAAGGCGTTATCCATATCCCTCTTAACATATTTTATATATTCCCATAATCTATACAGATACTGTAAGAACCACCAAACCGGTGGTTTACTTAGGGAGCACTCCATAGGTACGGTACAAATCAAAATCATAGTGGGTGCGATAAGGCGTATGACAAGGCACGCGAGGCAATGCCAGGGTAGGATTCTATCGTTTGCACTTCCAGATTGGTGGTAACGCATAGCAACTACTACCGCCCACCTCATGACAAACTTTCCAATCAAAGGTGCACCCAATCAAATCACTAAGTAATAAAATGGTGTCGAATAAGCATGCTCGATCGGAGGTGCGACCTCACTTGGCCCGGTATAGCTCCAGTCTTAGTCACATCAAACTGACTCGCGAGAGTCATGGTTGCGTTCATACCTTATATAGAGGTTGCCAAATCATCCTACTTCGTTCTTGAATCGCCACCATGTGCACAGTAGTTAAAGTGGTTTTTCGGTATTGGCAGGGTGTATGACAATATCCAATTCTGATCTCTTTAACAACCAAGTGCTTATTTCACACCGTGGTCATTTTTATATTTTAAATAGTTCGTACTTCGTATCAAAATATCATATTCATTTCAAAAATCATATCACTTCTGAAATCATGTTCACTTTCAAAATCATACACTTTCAAAATCATAACACTTTCGAAATCATAACACCTTCATGGCTAATATTTAAAATAGGCTATAGATTAAAATAGTTTATAGATTAAAAATGATTTATGTATTAAAATAAGTTATAGATTAAAATAGTTTATATATTTAAAATAATATATATATTAAAAGAGTTTATATCGAAAATAGTTTCAAATTAGAAGTGTTTCTTCCAATTTCACAAATCGATTCAAATCAACTTAGCTCCACAATTCAATTCAAATCAGCTTCAGTTCAATAATTTCAAATAAAAAGACTAAAGTTTCGATTCAAATTCTCATTTAAACCTTCGATGCTCTATTCATTTCCAATAAAATTCAAATATCAAAGGATTTAAGGAGAAAAAAAATGGCGAGCGCTTTTCATCCGTCTTCTCAGTCTTTTCGTCATAGATTTAATTACCCTAATTCTTCATTTAATCATCCAAATCCAGTTTTCAATTCAAATTCTTTTACCAGTGTTCACAGGGCTTCTCAATCAAAAACTCATTTTCAGAATACTCAATCTTTTACTAAGTCTAATTCTAGATCTCGGGTTCTAAATTGGAATAGAGGGTTTTACTGTTTTAGATGCGGTGATAATAATCATAAGGCAGTTGATTGTTGGAAGCCGATTCGCTATTTTAAATGCGGAGTGTTTGGACATAAAAGAATGTCTTGCTCTTTGGGTTATAATCCCTTCCTTGTTGCTGATCCTTATCATACCTATCCAAAATCTATTTACTCACAATCTTTGAGTTTCGGAGATCATCATTTCTACTTTGTTCTTGAATTCTTGAGATTGAGAGGAATGGTGTTGGACAATTGTGTTGAGAATAAAGAAGAGTGCAGTTTTCTTTTTAATAAGATATATTGGTATTTTGACTGCATAACGACAGATAATATTGTAGAGTATCCTATCATTGATAATAAGAACGGGTTTCAAGTCAATGAGTCTTGGAAAAAAGATGATGTTTTTCAGGATATTGTAGCTACGCAGTGGCTCAATAATGATGATTCATTTGTGAATGGCTCGGGTAAGGAGTGTCGTACATACATATTTCTCTTAGATCCGGTGGTCAGAGATTATTGTCCTTCTATTCCGAGCCTTCTGTTGATTTCTCTGGTGTTTTTGGTGATTTAGTTGCTTATGTTTCAGATGTACTAGAGGTTAGTGCTGCTTCTGGTTCGTTTTTTTCTATCAATGGTGTTTGTTCCGAAGAAATTGATCATACATTTGATATTGCTTCGATTGAAAGTGTTAATAAATTTCCTGATTTGGTGGCTGATATTGTTCATCTAAAGGAAGATGTGCTTGTCAATTATGGAGATGTAGTAGCTTTTGGTTGTGATTTATATTCTGAAGATTTAAGTTTTGATAAAGAAGTTAGTAGTGTTAATGATAAAATAGCGACTGTTGGAGAGGCTCTTTCTATGACCGGTGATGATCAGTTAAAGGAAGATGTGCAAGATTCTTATGGTGTTGTAGAGGTGTTTAGAAATGACTTATTTTCTGTTAATTAGTTTTTAGAAGTGAATGTTGGAGAGGTTCTTTCTCCTGATTGTGTAACGGTGGTAGATAAATTTTATGGTGATAGGTGTGGTTTCTTTTGTGTTGACATTTGTGCGAGTGGTTTGGAGGGTCAGTTTTTTGATAACAGAGATGATGCTAGTTACGACTGCTTTGATTTAAGTGTGGTCAGGTTAAAAGCTGGGTTGACTGGGGTTAGTAGTGAGATTCTGTTTGTTCGATCTACTCATGGTGATTTAGCTTTAAGGTTGTTGTCTTCTTGGTTAGGTTGGGCGTAATTGTTTTTGTAAGTGATTTTGTGCTTGCTGTTGAAGATGTATATGGCAGTTTTGTTTCTTCAGATGGATATTCTCGTTTGGAGGAGGTTTTATCTCTGTTAGGTAGTTATAACATTGATGTTGTCGAGAAGGGCTTGTTGTTACCTTTTTTGAGTAATGTTGTGAAGATAGGTGAGTCTCTATTGATGAGGAAGGGGTTGAATTCGTGGAGCCTTGTTGTTAAGAGGGTGAGGAGGATTCAGGAATGGTTGGGTTTGGAATTTATTTTAGGGAGGCTATGTTCTATTTGCGATATGTCATGTGATTCTTGTAAGATCGTTTATTATTATGTTAGCCTTTTCAGATTTATAGTGTACTATTGCTGGGCATCTCGTAGAAGATTTACTGTTCATGATCATGTTTCTACTCCTACTCCCAAAGCTCGTAATAAATTTTGTAGGCGTAGTTCAACTGGTAGCATTCGAAGAAGTCCCAGGTTGAAACTTAAGAATTCTAGGACTTTTGATTGAGGTTGGTTGCTTGGTTGGAGGTTTTGGTTGCTGCGGCGAGTGTTGTGGAGCTGTAGTTATAAGCTGTTCATTTCGTGGAGTTGTTTTTTGGTTGTTGAGGCTGGTGCTGTGGAGTTGTTGTTGTAGGTTGCTCTTATTGTGGAGTCGATACTGTTTTCTTCAGTAGATTGTTTTGAGTGTGTCTTTAATTTTAGTCTTTTGGGAGGGTTGTTTCTTCTTCTTTTTGTATGGAGGGTTTTTGGCTACCTGCCAGGCTGGTTGGCAGCTCCTTATTTCTGGTGTTATATATATGTGCATGTGTGCTCTCCTCTTCTTAAGAGGACCACACATTTTTCTCAAAAAAATTCTCATTTAAACCATTTTTAATTTACATCGATTTCAAATCCAGGTTTGAACTACAAATTTAAACTACTTGCAATTTCAATAAATTTTAAATTTCAAATATTCAAATATTTACAACAACTCAGTGTAATAAATTTCATTTATATATCAAAATTCAACTTTAATTTTATTTAAATTTAAAAATATTCACTTAATCATTTTTATTTAAACATTTACACAAAATCTCAAATTCAAATTTAAATCAATTAAATATTCGATTTTAATTTTATTTAAATTTGAAAAATTCACTTTTATATATATTTAAATAAAGTTTCAAATTATAAATTTAAATTAAAATTAAATATCTAACTTCAATTGTATTAAAATTTGAAAATACCCACTTAATCACTTTATAAACATTCAGATAAATCTCAAATTACAAACTTAAATCAAAAATTAATATTAAATATCTAATTTTATTTAAATTTGAAAATATTCATTTAATCACTTTTAATTAAATCAAGTTATAAAATCATTCCATTTCAAAATCTCAAAATCAATAAGTTTCCAATCAATTCTTTTTTATATTCAATTCTCAAAACAATTAAATAACAAATAAATTTCATTTTATCTTTCCAACCTTAATTTATTGAAGTTATTACAAAATCTATTTTCAAAACATTAACATAAATATAAATAAATATTTTTAAACATATTATATGCACATATATTAGTAGAAATAAATTTTTATTAAACTAAATTAACCTTTTTATTAAATCTATTTAAATCTTATTTTATATATTTAAAAAAATAATAATAAAATATAAGTAAAATCTCAAAATTTACATTTTCATAACTTAACTTATAATTTTAAACATATAATTTAAAATCTAAATCTTACACATACTAAAATAAAATCTTTATATTATATTTCAAAATCAAAACTCATATATTTCCTTTCTAACTTTGGAAATCATTTTTCAAAAATAAATAAACGATGTCCGTATATAATTTTCTATCCTATGATCAAGTGATACGGATATTTATCATTTCAATTCATAATAATTTAATATTTACAGGTATATATCATCTCAACCTTCAATCCTAAAATTCAGAATCAACAAAATCGCTTGGGCTTATCATTTCAATCCATATTGATTTTTCTAATCTATAAGGTCGTTCGAGTATGTATTATTTCAACCCATGGGGTTTTCCTAACCTAATAGGGAACATATAGAGTGAGAACAATATATAATAATAATAATAATAATAATAATAATAATAATAATAATAATATAAAATAGCATAACATATCAATGGCAAATATGATCGTAATTAACAAATTAAACATAATATATACAACAGGTAATAGTGTCATATGTCAATTAACATAGGCGAACAATTTAAATAACAATATATCATACTAAATGACTTAATTACTAACAAATAAAATTTAACAAAACATTTCAGTCGTCATTTCATGTGAATTAAATTTACTAAGCATATGAATGTTAATCGTGAGTTATTGATTACCTTTCGAGGATAGAGGAATTAGACACACAACAAGCTACGAATCCAAGTACAGATTCCAAAACAAAGCACCATGGATTTGAATCGATGGAAACAAAATATATAATTTTTGAAATCTAAAATTTACTCACATATTTAAAATAAAATCAATATATTATATATTTTCTTTTAAAATCAATATTCGATTTAAAGCACATATCAAATTAAATTCTTTATATTTTTTAAATCAGTATTTAATTTAAAACACATATATTTAAAATCAATATATATATATATATATATATTATATTTCTTTTTCATAGAACAGTACACAAAATAGAGCTTTGTAATATATATATATATATATATAATTATATATAAAGTCTTATACAGATTTATTTTTACTTTCCTTTCATAAAAAGAGTGGTGTTGCTGCCTGGGCAGAGGCTAATGGTGGATCTGGTGAAAAGCTGACAAGGCTCGTGCTCAGTGGATGTCAAGATGGTGGGGCTGCATTCGGGTTTGGCACAGGCAGCAAGGTGGATGTTTGCTGGCGGATCTGAGTCACAAGAGCAAAGGAGAGGAGAATGGCGTAGGCTGCTGTGGGTGGACGAGGTCAGTGGGCGCTTGGTAGAGGAGAGAAGAGAGGCTTGCATTGGCTGGAGAGGCTGCACACAGGGCAGATGGTGGCGGTAGTTTGGAAGGGTGGCGGTGATCGATTTTGAAGGGGAGGTAGCTGCGGCCAGTCAAGGAGAATGGTGGCGAATAAACTGAGTTTTGGATGCTTTAGTGGATGGCAGAGCAAGGTGTTTGGTCGGTGGTGACAGGGTCGGAGACGTGAGCATATGGTGTTGAGGAGTAAAGTGGGGAGGGTTGTTATAGGGAGAGGGTGCTTAGCTACTTCGGGTCATAGGAGGTGGGATACACTCTGTGAGGCAGGTGGATCTGGCAGGGTCGGGTTGTGTTCCAGTAGTGGTGGCACGATTCAAGGATGATGAGTGGTGAGCATGGATAAAGGAGAAGGTTGTGTAAGGGGATGTGGCATGACACGGTGCGTGCATTGCGTGAGGTTGAAGGAAGCATTGGGAAGGGGAAGGGGAAGGTTTAGGGAATATATATTAGAATATATATATATATATATATATGTTAACGTATATAATAATAAAAAAATTCTTTCTCAAAGAACAGAAGAAACAAAAGATAGAAGGGAGGAAACAGGGAGTAAATAGACGAACCCGATTATAAATTGAAACCAGGGAAAAGAAAAAGTCAAAGCGTTGAATCTAAGGAATATTTATGGTTGTGGCTATTGGTTTTCAACCCGTGGATAATGAAAGGGCATAAGAAAACCAAATGGGCTCAAATGTGGTACCGGTACAGCTAGTCATTATGCAGATTTTGCCACGAAATGGACTCCGAAATGAACAAATGAATATACCGTGGAGATTGGTTCGACGAGATGAACATAAAGGTACATAGATATCAGCGATACGTCTTCCTATCAAAAGTAAATATTCGTTTCTAAAATGCTGCTAAACCATCAAAAATAAAATAAACGGGGCTATAGGCGTCCAAATTTGGCGCAATGAAATACGACGTCTCACTCATAAAATGATTTACATTTCTATTATATAAAAATATGCATATCTCAAAATATTTTATTTTCATCAAATTTACTCATTTTAAATTTTAAATTTCACAAATAAACGAAATTTCATATTTTCCAAAGAAAATCTGACACTTGCTATGTTTAAATAAACGTGACCCACATATCAAATTTTTATTTCTATAATTTATTGTTTATTTTTATGAAAATTTAGTTAATTACATTAATAAACATTGTTAACATTTTCAAGTCGTTACACTCTCCCCCACTCAAAGCTTTTCAACCCCGAAAAGGAACAGATAAGAGAATATAAGCATCGAAACCGAAAGATAAATATGAAATAGTTAGTACCAGACACAATAATTAATTCAAACCATATAAATTTCATTTTTGACATCTTATTACCTATATTTATATCGTATATTATTCAATTACATTCAAACCTTTCCTGTAAGTTTTATTAATGTTTCGAATGTATTGGAATATTATACAAATTTACTTTTTATTGGCAACATCTCCATTAGGCGAAATTTAGTTATTACTTAAATTTTCTTATATAACCTTCAATTAAATATTAACATTACATTTTAACTTTTTGAATAATTTAAGTAATTTGTATATGTTTTAGAATGAAATTGAGCATTATACAAATAAATTTTATCCTAGTTTAACTGTTTAAGTTGTTTCAATTCCATTTCTCATTTTAGAAACTCCAATTATTCAAAAAAAATACTTCACTTCAGTAATTGAAAAAATTACTTAATAAAAACTAAAGAGATTTCAGTTCAAACCATTTTGAAATAAATATATACATACGTATATTTTATACATCAAATCGTACTCAAGAAATTCAAAATCAAATCCATTTTCCAAAAATAAAGTGTTTCGAAGCTACAAAGTGGTCTCTTTAATTAAAGACTCGAAAATGAATGTCAGTGATGCTGCAGTCATCATCGAAATTATTCTCCATCGACACAAGAGGAGAGTACTAACTTACTTCTTTTAAAATTCTTTGAAACAATTTCCATTCGAAAATACTTTCAAATAATATATTTTCCAAAACTTTAAACACCAAATTTTTGAAAAGTACCAGAAATTAAATTATCAAATCCTTAATCTGAATTTATTTCATTTGCAAATCAGATTTATAAACTATGTTTTAAAAATTTCATCCTCTTATTACATACAACAATAGTTAATAGTTTAAGAATGTTGACAAAACAATAAGTAATAATCTAGTATTATCATTTCTAACAACCAATTCATTAATTATCTAATTTTAGAAAATTATACCTTATATAAAAAATATAGCCATATATAAAATCATTTCATTTACATATTTCAAAAACAATATTGTGTCAGTTTCTCTATTTAAGTATTTTGAAATTCCTATCGATAGCGTAGGCCAGATGAATCGATCGGAATCCAAATTAAAATTTAACAACTCAAACAATATAACATAAGACATTTTATATCAATTACAAATATGTTCCCTCATAGGATGATTCAAGAATGGATTCTAGAACAAGGATAGAGATTCAAATGTAGAGGGTCCGTCATAAAAAGAATTCTATCTAAGTAGATAGACTCGAAAGGAAGATATGATAATTAAATTACAAAAGGAAAAAATGGATAGACTTATTTTAATCGCAACGACCTTGGCTAGGTCAACCCGACTCCATTTTCAGAAATAATGAGCCTAAGGAATCATACATCATCACTCCGGAAATGACACTTAAAACATTTGGATTTCAGTTGATCACTCCTAAGTGTTACCAGTAGCCCAAATAAGATTCATGCTCCTTCTCTGACTTAGAAAAGACAAGAATATCATCAACAAAAACCAATGACAAACTTACTGAGAACTTCGAGGAAAATGCGATTAATGAGATCGACAAAGAAGGCAAGAGCATTATTTAATCAAAAGGGCATGACTAACCATTCATAGAAACCATCCTCTTGGAGGAAGGACAACAGGTCAAGCTCCAAGAATAAGATCGATGCGGAAATCGGAATTCAATTTCCCGCTTGGGAGGAAGAGGAGTGACTTCACCAAAACATCAGGATAATCCCTTACTATCGGGATGGAGTCAATATCACTAGGCTGAGCATTAAGCGAGAAGATAAAACTACTTACATAATAGAGAGGCAATCGACATTCAATCACAGGAGAATTTCCCTAGTCGTCTTCCAAGGAAACGATTCAGGATTCTCAGGAAATAGCAGCATCATAACCGGGGACGTAGAATTCTTTGGTGAATCTACGCCTGTTGTAAAGGAGTTTCACCTCTTTATAAATCATACAAAGGTTGGCAGGACAACCGATGGGCTTAGTCACACACAAGGATGAAGTTGCCAATTGAGGTGGCAGGACATGCTCGAATTTATCACAAAGATCAACGGAAGTAGAGCTATGGAATGATCCAATATCAAGAAGAACTCGAACAAGAAAAGACAAGAATGGATTTTAGAGCCAAAGAAAAATTCCAAAATTAAAAAGAAATCCTAATCAAAGAGTATCCTAGCAAAGAATTTCAAGCTCAAACAAATATGATTCTGTAATTAAGTTTACTCATTCTAGGGTATTGCTACCCTATCTCTATTGAGTTTTTTTACTACGTATGCTAATTTTTGCCTAAACCTGAGCTCTGATACCAACTGTAATGACCCGCCATTTCGAACCATTCAAATCGACAATCATCCACATATGTCGTACTTGAATTGCTCAAAAACAACAGATTGTTAATTTATGTTAGCATATATAGTAAATAAATCAATCACCGAATCACAGAATTACATAGACAGAGTAATATAACAATAAGCAGCGGAATAGATAAATAATAGTTCATGAAGCTACTACAGAACAACGGAGTCTTAAACAAAAATACAATAGAATATCTCAAATACAAGGTAGTCTCGAATACATAAGCAATGACAAGTCCAAACATAAACAACGAATAAACTGAAATAACTGAATAGCTGAGTAGATAAAAGATCGATTTTCAAGCAAAACTCCAAGCTCCAAAGACGAGTCCCAAATGCTATGACACTCAGTCTGACCCGAGCATAAAGCAAAATACAAAATACTTGAGTCGGGATTAACATTCTTATACCAGTAACTTGTGACAACCCTGACTCGAACTTCGAAAATCGACACCAAATACATCACTCATATTCGAATGCCGCTGATTCAAACGTCGAATCTAGTTCGCTGGATCTTATAACACATTAAGTACAACAACATAGCGGAAGAAAAACAAATGAATAACTTTACTGATACACAATAGATACAACATCTTATACAAATGAATATCAACATATCAGAGATAGATACAATAGCGGAAATAACAGTAGTGGAAAGATAATATCTTCAATGCCAAGCAAGAGAGAAAGAAAATCCGACAATACTGCAACTCCATAGCCAAAGCTTCAAACCACTAGCTCGAACCACCCTCATGTTGTATTATGGCAAGGTCGGTCATGAATGCGATTACCAAAATCTAAAGACTTCAAAGACCAGAGACTTCAAAGATTTCTAAATGGAAGGCTTAAGGCTAGCGAATCTGTAGCGACCCTGACTTGACCTTCGAAAATCGGTACTGAATAATTCACCCGTATTTGAATGCCGCAGATTCAAACAACGAATCTGGTTTGTCGGAGCTTATAACACATTAAGCATAACAACATAACGGAAGAAAATGAATATAAATATATACAACATTCATACAATATCCAATGATACAACTGAATATCAATATACATCAGAGATACAAGAAATAGCAGCGGAAAGAAACAACAGCAGAAGATAAAGCAAACTAGGCAACTGCAGCGGAAAGATAATGTCCTCAATGCCAAACTCCAAAGATCTCCAATCCAATAAGCGAGAACCACTATCAAGTTGACTTAGACAATTGCGATCTCGAAATGCTATCGCCAAAATTCAAAGGCCGAAAGCTATCGACTCTACTCCTATTATTAGATTATCTGAAAAACCCAACTCTAGACTGCCCGTATGAAAAATTTGGGCACCCAGAGTTTAGAAAGAGTATAATAAACTCTAGGTCAGTCATGGGACTGGTATGAGCAAACAAAAACAGTTTTATCTATAAAACAAACAACAAAAGATTCTAAAAGAAATCCGCAATGCATTTGTAAAATGAAACTACCATAAGGCCTCCTGCCACACACACCGTGCAAACACAGAATTGGAGGAGATTTTTCCTTATGATAGTCTAAAATGCTTACTGCGCAAAATTCTTTTGATATTATTATTAGTGCATTGTGGAAAACATTTCGAAAGTACAATATTAATCTTAGAAAGCATAAATATTTCGAACTATGCCTACTATAGTTACCATATAAACAGTGGTGACCACCATAAGTAAATGGCAGGTTATACAACTAAAACCATACAGGGTGCGTATTGGAGATTGGATTTTCCAACAAATGGTCAGGCCAAGGAACTTCCCATTGCCACATGGGTACGCCTCTAGAGGGACGCCCCGAGAACTTACCCAGCTCTCTGCCAACACAAGGTCGGTTTCCTCCCTGCCCGGGAGTAATACCTAAAGATATGCCACCCCCGGTCGTTTGCGACCTTTTCCCGAGGATCCTCAACCACAAAGCAACATCACATAGTAATAAATATATAGTGTCAACATGAGTTAAGTATCTGGGTTCCATACCATGATACCACCCTTTTCCAGAAGGAATGGACATACCCTAGGGGCGCGACCCCTGCAACCTTGCCGCATCTTTCTTGTTTCGACCATTACTGAGGAATGAGGTCCTGTTGCAGTCTCATCCACAAAGCTATGCTTTTTCACAAAGCCATGCTTTGATCAACAAATGATCAGCCGCACTTCGTATGCCACATTACCAATTTAAGAATGTATCACTAGTAACCATCAACTACATAACCTTTGAGCTCGTACGTCTCAGAGAAGGGTGTTAAGCTAAGAGAATAAATCTCCGCTACCAAACATAAATGTATTTGATAGAAACTAGTTTTACATCTTAAAGTGTAATGTCAGACACACATCCATACAAGTCTATTCTGGATTCGAACAGAACTGAAGGCACTTCCAAAGAAGCCCTTGCAAATCCAGGTATTCACAATCTCGATCGGACTCTCCATCACATATGGAGATCTCTGTACCGGCGCGACTCAATGCAGAGACAATCGACGGGTTATCCTTTCGTTCTTGAAAATACCGGCTCTTTACCACCGGTCTTCAAATGCTATCCATATCGACGTATCATTATTCGGAATGGGTTATATGACACAAGGTCCTCTATCGGCTAAATCGAATAATGAGCGCAATATTTAAAAACATATGGATATTGGGATTTCAATTAAGTCCCAGCTTAGAACCCAAAACTTTTCTTTCAAATGGTTTAAACAAATTACCATTTCCAAATCTTTAAACAAAAAGATTCATTTCACAAAGTTCACCCATTTCTCACAAAGATTATTTCATAGCTTTCCAAAGCAATTTTCCTTTCAAATTAGGTCAACTCATCAAATCTTCAAATCAAAGATCTAATTCATAGCATTCAAACCATTTCCAATTCAAATATTTTATATAAAAGATACACCATTTAAAATCCTCTTCAATTTCAAAACAAGGTTTAATAATCTTTCACAAAGATTCATTCATAGCTTTCAAAACAATTCACAATTTCATTTAAAACTTGAAATCTTTCGATACAAATTGGAAATCCTTTCTTTATATGAAAGCTATTATTATTTAAAAACAAATAGTTTTCGTTTTGGAATAATCCGATTACATTTACACAAGTTAAAGCCTTTCAAGTATAAAGCTTGGGTTAAATTCAAATTCCCAAAATAATACTTTTAAATTGGTTTAAAAACACATTTATAACTTGTATAACCTTTTTAAACCAAAATTTCCAAATACAGAATTCAATTTCAAATTTTGAATTTAAGTTCAAATTTAAATTTCAAAACTACATCAAGTTATTTAAAGTAACTTTTATCCTTGAAACCCCTTTTCAAAAGCTTTTCATATTTAATCCCAATTCCATTTCCAAAAGTATTTGAATTCAAAATTCACTTTTAAAACCATTTCAAAAATCTGTGACTTAACCAATTTCCTCGTGCAATCCATATTTGTGTGTGTATAGTGTGATCCAGGGGTTTTACACAATAGTGCAACATCATTAATCGACACAGATTCAAATACAGCAATATATTTGATAAGTGATATAAAACTATAATGCTTATCTTCCAAACATAGATCCACAGATAATATAATTTACATTCATCCCAGATAAATAAATAAATTACATTCATCACAGCTTGAATTTAAAATGATTCACATCACAAAGCATCACCCAGTAGAGATATCAAACAATTTATAACATTCAATAGAATACAGTCATTCATAAGGAAGATTGATTGATTATCTGATTAGATTAAATCAGATTAATTACTTATGAATAAACTACAAATCCTGGTTAATTAATATTAATTAATTACAAAACATTTAATTAATTATCCTATAATTAATTATTAATTAACCTTTAATTAATAATTAATCCTTAATTAATTACAATAATTAATTAATTAATCCTTAATTAATAATCATCCCTTAATTATTTTCATTAACTAATTAACCTTTAATTAATTAGTTATTCTCAAATAAATTACCTTAATTAATTAATCACCTTAATTAATTATTCTTTAAATTAATTAACCTTTAAATACTAGATTAATCAATCTTTAATCATTAATTATCCATTCTTAATTATTTTCACTAAGTAATTATTTTTAATTAATTATTAATTAATTACTTGATTAATTAAACTTGAATTATTAATTAATTTTATCTTAATTACTATTGAGTAATTAACTTCAAGTAACTAATTTCCTTTAACAAATAAATTTAACTTAACCTTTAAAATTTAATTAACAATTTTAAAACATCCTTTATATTAATTAACTAACCTTTAATTATTATTATGTTAAAATAAACTTTTCAAAATAAATATTATATTTATTTTAAATTATTTTAAAACTTGGTAAATTTAAAACAATTTATTTAAATACCTTCTTTAACTATTTTTTTTAACTTAAATAACATTTAGTATAAAAAGAGAATTGGTTTAAACCAGATTTATTTTTAAAACTGGATTTCCTTTAAATTTTAAAACTGCTTTTTGTATAACCTCAGCAAACCCGAGCCATCCCCGAGCATCACTCGAGACACAGGCCTATTAACTTCGAGCCTTCCCCCGAGTCAAACCCAAACCTGTTCTTTTGTACTTTTTTTTCTTTAAAACCTTAAACTTTTTTTTTCCTTTGCTCGTGTAAACACCCGAGCCCAAACTCGAGCTAGTACCCGTACTTCCCGAAGCACGCTTCGAATTAATCTTCTTCTTCCCCAACTTGATCAACCCAGAACAAAAACGTGCACATGCACGTGTACACCACTTCCGACCAAGTCACCGACCTCCAACATGTCGTCGATGAACTATACTAACCTACTGACCACCCAAAATTTTGAATTGACTTGGAAATCGAATTCGAGCCAAACGAGCTGTGACGCCCCACCTCTATACCCACGATAGCCAAGGACACTACGGGGTAATGCCGTCAACTAGCACGTAGGATAAGGCTGTTGAGGAGCGACCATCCGTGTAATTGCTTTGTGCGAGCACCGATATGCCAGATAAAATATAACATTTCATCTCAAGAGGTAATCCGACATACCGACACAAACTCAAAGCAACTTCACAGTGGCTATATATAATTTTCGGAAACAAATATAGAAATAAACATAACTTAAATCAGTCACAGATAATTCATATCACAAAGGAATACTTACAAGTGCTAGACAAAAGAATATGTATACATCAATGAGTCTATATCTCAAATGTATACAACCAAAAACTACTAATCTAAGTAGTTAGCCAAAAGTCAGGATAATAATCCCAGATGAGAAGTAAAGCAGAAGCACATGTAGTATCTCGGTCTGACCCGAGTATTATTTAATAAGAAAATAATAAACGGATCAGTCTAACTATAATATCAGATGAAATGATATAGAATAAGAGATATGACAAAAACGTAAGATAACAATAAAGCCATACTATGATAAGTATGTAATTGAAAATCAACTAGAGATTAATCAATATCACAAGAATCTTCTCAAAGATCAAAAGAATGTCATATTCTATAGTTTTATTCAGCAAGTCACAAATATTGACATCATATCGATGCCAATCATAAAAGCTGGTGGATCACAAATTCTAGAAATCATCAATAGAAATCCAGAAATCACAAAAGGGGGAGGCCTACCACAAAATGGGAGCATGAAAACTCACCAACACGTGCATCACAAACGGGACGCTATCCCATGATCGCTAACCATAGAGCCGGTACAACGACGTAGTACAATATCGGTACGCCCGAGGAACCTGAAATTCGAATAATTCGAAACAACGACGTAGTACAACGGTACGCCCGATGATCCTGATAAATTGGTGCAACAACCTAGTACAAAGGTACGTCCGATGGACCGAACTCCATAAAAGAACATGGGTCGCTAGCCTACAAAAATTGAGCCGAAACTCCAAACAATACATAGGTCGTTAGCCTATAAAAGAAATGAGACGAAACTCAATAAAACGAGGTACCGTCCCCTACGTGGACAAAGAAACATAGCATATCGCTAGTCTTAATCACAAAAAATGATCATCATCAGTCATCAAGAAGTGTCAATTACACTAAGCTAGTAAATATATGAGCTTAGCTTCATGTCCCATAACCACTAGCTTAACTTAAATACTTACGAACAAACTGTAAGTCTCCACTCGAAAATTGTCACAAGGAATTCAATCGAACAAGTCTAAGAATTAACTAACGAAGTAGATGCGAGCGTTTCATACCACTTGTTTTACTAAGCCGTTTAATTAGATTTCTCAAACGAGTGAGGCAAAGGTTTGTATAGACTAGTAGATTGGAAAAAGGTTTTGTAAACAAGTTTGATATTTAAAACAGAGTTGAAATCGTTTTGATAAAAGAGTTTTGATATTTACTACTAGTATTGAAACCTTTGTATTTTTAAAGTGACAAAGCACAAAAATGATTGTAGAAACAATCACTCACTAAAATTCACATATAAAGACGAGAATTAATTCCAAAAAAATCGATATCAAATCCATCAAAATGGATATTTTCAAAAATCCCATATTAGAAATCACCAAAGTCGAATAATTGATAGCATCAATTAGGAATCAAAACGAATTGATAAAAATTGGAATCATGAACAAAATAGGCAAAAATAGGCATAATAGGCATTTAGCAGCAGGTCAGTCGACTGGCTCAATGAATTCAGTCGACTGACAGCAGGAAACGGTGACCTCTTGTCTCTGTTATCTGCCTTTGGTACGCCAATTGGCTACAGCCAGTCGACTGGATTCAAAGTCCAGTCGACTGACTGGAACCTATGCAATTTTTCTGCCTGTACAATTGATGTGCAATCACATCCAATTCGCGACCGAACGAGCAATGGCGCTAGGGATTTATGCCAATCGGCAACCCGGCCCTATAGGCTCTGCGATGCATCACCCAAAACATGTTCAAACATCCATAAAAGAATTTTCATAGATTTTGCTTTCAAAATACCAAAAGTTGGAATATATACCAAATCAATCCAAACCAAAAGCAAATGCACATGAATAAGTGTTAGGAACTCATATCCAACATCAAAGATAGATATAGACATAGATGTGAGATAAAAATCTCACCTTTTCACAAAAATAAGGAAGGAGAAGCTTGAAAGAAAAGGAAGAATCAACCACACTTCAACACAACCCAAATGAGCTTGAATCTAAGCTCAAAAGAAGAACATTCCCAAAGTTAGGTTTAAGAATTTCTGAAATTGAAAGGAGAATGAGTTGGAGAAGAAGAAGATGATGCTTACCAATAGCTTCTCTTTGGATTTGGAGCTAGAACTTGATTTGCAAATGAAAAATAGGGCTTGGAGTTTTAATTTCCCATTCCTCTCTCCATTGTTGCTAAATCTTGAGTATTAGGAAATAGAAATGAAGTAATGAAGAGAAGAAGGGTGAAGCTTGGGTCTAATGGGCTAAAACAAAAACCAAAGCCCTAAGTGAAAAAGTAGCAAAATTCCACTAACTCCAAACATATCAAAGTTTATACTCAAAAAGGTCACAAACGTCATTTTGATCTCAATGGGGGTGGTCTCGAGTCCTAATTCAACTGTTTGCAAAAAGTAGCTTTTAGGACTAAAATCCGGCTAACGATGAAATATTTAAATAAAATATTTAAATGCTCAATTGTAAAATATGTGGGTTTTTACAGACTCCCCTCCTTACAGAAATTGCGTCCACGCAATCTTAAGAAATAAATCAATCAAAAAGCAACAACCATAAAAGCATATCAACACAAAAGAAGAAATTTGGAATAAGAAGTTCACCTTAGAGAGCACGAGAAAGTAAGTCCGGATGTGTTCGCTCGATGAATTCTCTAGATTCCCAAGAGCAATCCTTAGGATTTGAGGACCATTGAACTTTCATAAGATGAACATCTTTATTTCGAAGGCGTTTGACCTTCGAAGCAATAATACGAATAGGACGTTGCTCATAAGTTAAATTAGGCGAAACTTCAATTTCTTCCACAACACCGGACTCAAGAATAGAATCGGAATCTCGAAGGCATTTCCGTAATTGAGAAACGTGAAACACGTCATGAATAGAAGAAAATTGAGCTAGTAATAAGAGGCAATAAGCCACAAAACCAATACGTTCGGTGATGGGAAACGGACCAATGTATCGAGGTGATAACTTTCCCGATCGACTAAAACGTACACACCCTTCATAGGTGAAACATGAATAAACACAAAATCTCCCACAGAAAATTCTAATTTCCTTCTTCGGTTATCGACATAGGATTTTTGTTTACTTTGGGCTTCTTTCATCCTATGACGAATAAGGTCAATCTTTTCTATGGAATCACGAATAAAGTCTGGACCTAAAACCAGCTTCTCACCGGCCTCAAGCCAACAAGAAGGAGATCGGCATGGCCTTCCGTAGAGTGCTTCGAAAGGTGCCATACCAATACTAGATTGGAGCTATTATTATAGGAAAACTCAACAAGAGAAATATGATCTTTCCAACTTTCACCAAAATCAAGAACACATAAACGAAGAAGATCTTCAAGATTTTGATTCACACGCTCGGTTTGTCCATTGGACTGAGGATGATAAGCGGTGCTAAAATTAAGCTTCGTTCCCAAAGCTTTTTGAAGACTCTTCCAAAATCCACTAGTAAACAATGGATCACGATCACTAACAATAGAAGTAGGAACTTCATGCAATTTAACAATTTCTTTGATAAAGAGTTTGGCCAAAAGAGGAACGGTCCGGTTAAACCGAACGGGAATAAAATGGGCGGATTTAGTAAGTCTATCAACTATCACCCATAAGCTATCATGACCCGAACGAGAACGGGGAAGGCCGTCTATAAAATCCATGGAAATTTGGTCCCACTTCCAAATTGGAATTTCTAAAGGTTGCAATAATCCACCGGGTCTTTGATGCTCGGCCTTGACAAGTTGGCAAGTCATGCAACACTTAACAAAGTTAGCAATATCAAATTTCATTCCCTCCCAATAATAAATTCACTTCATATCGGCGTACATTTTACTACTACCGGGATGAATGGTAAATTTAGAACGATGAGAATCTTCTAAAATGTCTTTACGAAGATCACTAATATTTGGCACGATAAGCCTACCAAATTTTCGAATACGCCACGAGAATCAATATCAAAGTCTCTCAAACCTTCAATATCAATTTTATCCCTAAAATTTTGACCAAGAAGAGCCAATTCGAGATCTAGCTTTTGAGCTTCAAGAATGCGGTCTAAAAGAGAAGGATGAGCCTCAAGGCTATATAAAACAAGAGATGAACATAAATCGGAAACATGATCTCGAATCTCACAAGTGGATAAAACCCTGAGATCATTCCATTCGGATATCATTATGGAAATAACCGCTTGTTGCTTGCGACTAAGTGCATCGGCAACACGATTTCCCTTTCCGAGAGTATAAAGAATATCAAGATCATAAGAAGCAAGGAATTTGAGCCAACGTTGTTGGTGCAAATTAAGTTCCTTTTGAGAAAATAGATACTTCAAAGATTTATGATCGGTGTAAAGAATAAATTTTTCTCCCAAAAGATAATGACGCTAAATTCGAAGGGCGAAAACAATAGTCGCGAGCTCTAAATCATGAGTGGCATATCTAGTCTCGGCTGGCTTCAATTGCCTAGAAGCATAAGCAATAATATGTTCTCTTTGCATAAGAACGGCACCCAAACCAACGCGACTAGCATCGGTATAAACAACAAAATTTTGGTTTTCCTCGGGAATCACAAGAATGGGAGCATAGGAAAGGAGTTCTTTTAATTTCTGAAAAGAAGCTTCACATTTGTCCGACCAAATGTATTTAACTCCCTTCTTTGTCAAGCTAGTAAGAGGCACGGCAATTTTAGAAAAGTCTTTGATAAAACGACGGTAATAACCCGCCAATCCGAGAAAACTACGAATTTCCGTCACACTCTTCGGTCTCTTCCAATTTTGAATCGCTTCAATCTTAGAAGGATCTATGGAAATTTCGGATTCGGAAATGATATGACCGAGAAACTTCACACGAGATTGCCAAAAGTGGCATTTAGAAAATTTTGCTTTCAATTGATTTCTCCTAAGAGTTTCCAACACAACCTGAAGATGCTTTTCATGTTCCTCCTCGGTTTTAGAATACACAAGAATATCATCAATAAAGATGAGAACAAATCGATCGAGGAAATCTTTGAAAACTCTATTCATAAGATCAACGAAATAAGCCGGAGCATTCGTTAAACCAAATGGCATAACAAGCCATTCATATGATCCATAACGAGTACGAAACGATGTCAAAGGAATGTTATCCTCTACAATATGAAGCTGATGAAAACCGGTTGCTAAGTCTAATTGTGAAAAGATTCTAGCACCACTAAGTTGATCGAATAGATCATCAATCCGAGGTAAAGGATATTTATTCTCGATAATAAGATCATTAAGCTTGCGGTACTCAACGCAAAGCCTAAGTGTACCATCGGATTTCTTCACAAAAATCGCTGAAGCTCCCAAGGCGAGGAACTAGAGCGAATAAATTGCTTCATCTCCAATTCGGATAATTGTTTGCGCATCTCCTCATTTTCTTTATTGGACATACGATAGGGAGGACGAGTGATAGGTTGAGCTCTAGGGATGAGATTAATTTTGAACTCAGTTGCTCGCTTAGGTGGTAATCCTAAAACGGGCTCAAATATGTCGGAAAATTCACGAACAACGTGAATAAGAGAAATGACATCTTCCTCATCATCGTCATCATCATGAGGATTTAAAGAATATAAAGATGCTGCCAAGTTGGAATCCGAATCTTTAAGATCAATGGAAATCTGCTTAACAGATTGAGGATGTCGAAGATGAATAGTCCGCTTAGGACATAGGATTTGAGCTTCATAGCAGTTAAGCCAATCCATTCCCAAAATCATTCCAAAGCCTAAGTAGCGCATAACATGCAATTCGGCTCGGAAAGAAAAATCACACAAAATAATCTCGACATCTTTACAAAGTAAACTAATTGTTGTGGATCCACCAACCGGATTCGCAATTCTCAAAGAAGTCATTAAAGCAACAACACTTAAAGAAAGTGTATCAACAAGTTCCTTTGATATAAAAGAATGGGATGCGCCCGTATCAAAAAGAACTCGAATAGGTTGATCATGAAATAAAATAATGCCATCAAGGATAGAATGAAAAATACCTTGACCACGAGAAGTATTGCTAGGGGTTTGTACAACATTTAACTTTCCCTCCTTCTTGCCTTGAAGTTTGGGACATGAAGATAAAAGATGACCTGAACTTTTGCAATAGCGACAAAAGAGAGGTTTCGGACATCTATTGGCATAATGGTCTTTAGAACCATAGTTATAGCATTGCCCACTACTAGGGGCAGAAGTCTTTGCCACCGGAGTTGCTTACTTCCCTTTCTTATTGGGATAAGGACCTTTGAATTTAATAGGCCTTTTCTTGTTGTTGTTGAAGTTTGGTTTGGCATCCACAACTTCGACATCATTTTCTTTATCCACCTCTTTCAGTCGAAGAGCGATATCAATGAGTTGATCATAAGAAACTTCTAACTTTAGAAGTATGTCTTCTTGACATTTTTGTTCAAGCCATAGAAAAATCTTTGGTTCTTCTTTAATGGGGTGTTTATATATTCGACCCCGTATTTAGAAAGTGACTCAAATGATGCGGCATAGTCTGCCACGGAAGATTCACCTTGAACAAGGTCTATGAAACGAACAGCCAATGTCACCTTCTCAGCTTCTGGCATAAATTTTAACTCGAATCGTTCCCGGAATTTCACCCAAGTAAGACCCGCTTCAATAATTTCAGAAATAAGAAGCTCATACCAATCTAATGCTCTTTCTTGGAGCATACTCGAAGCCACTTGGACACGGTGAAGATCAATTTGATTCATGCGAGTAAAGATGCGATCGCATGTTTTGAGCCAAACTTGGACTTGAATGACGCTTTCGGAACCCCTAAATGGCTTCCCACCCAAGTTGGTATAGTCACTGCACAAACGTGCAAATCTGGACTTAGGGTGAGTAGGCTCTGGATTAGAACCGGTTGCTTGAGCATTCTTTACTAGATCAAGAAGCTGCTGGACAGACATAAATACTCCATCTTGTGGAGTAGCACTAGATTGACCGGCGCTGGGACGGCCAGGTCTAACCATTTCTCTTCTTAAAGAAAGAAAGAAAGAAAGAAGAAAAAGGTTATTCACAAAATGAATATCAAACAATAATGATTGATAAAACAGGGCGTCACAAAGAAAATAGGATAGAATGGTTCGAAGACCCGAATAAAATCCGAAGGCACGACTCCTAAGATGGACTTAGGACGATGATCCTTGTTAAATTATTCTACATTGTTCCGAAGTTTGGCTCTGATACCAAGCTATGACGCCCCACCTCTATACCCACTCTAGCCAAGGACACTACGGGGTACTACCGTCAACTAGCGCGGAGGATAAGGCTGTTGAAGAGCGACCATCCGTGTAATTGCTTTGTGCGAGCACCGATATGCCAGATAAAATATAACATTTCATCTCAAGAGGAAATCCGACATACCGACACAAACTCAAAGCAACTTCACAGTGGCTATATATAATTTTCGGAAATAAATATAGAAATAAACATAACTTAAATCTGTCACAGATAATTCATATCACAAAGGAATAGTTACAAGTGCTAGAAAAAG
The DNA here is from genome assembly GCA_030765085.1 of Allium cepa. Lineage (NCBI taxonomy): Eukaryota > Viridiplantae > Streptophyta > Magnoliopsida > Asparagales > Amaryllidaceae > Allium > Allium cepa. The sequence goes on along the minus strand of CM060939.1, from coordinate 685,970,084 downwards.
AATATGTATACATCAATGAGTCTATATCTCAAATGTATACAACCAAAAACTACTAATCTAAGTAGTTAGCCAAAAGTCAGGATAATAATCCCAGATGAGAAGTCAAGTAGAAGCACCTGTAATATCTCGGTCTGACCCAAGTATTATTTAATAAGAAAATAATAAATGGACCAGTCTAACTATAAATATTAGATGAAATGATATAGAATAAGAGATATGACAAAAACGTAAGATAACAATAAAGCCATACTATGATAAGTATATAATTTAAAATCAACCAGAGATTAATCAATATCACAAGAATCTTCTCAAAGATCAAAAGAATGTCATACTCTTTAGTTTTATTCACCAAGTCACTAATATTGACATCATATCGATGCCAATCATAGAAGCTGGTGGATCACAAATTCTAGAAATCATCAATAGAAATTCAGAAATCACAAAAGGGGGAGGCCTATCACAAAACAGGAGCATGAAAACTCACCAACACGTGCATCACAAATGGAACGCTAACCCATGGTCGCTAACCATAGAGCCGGTACAACGACGTAGTACAATATCGGTACGCCCGAGAAACCTGAAACTCGAATAATTTGGAACAATGACGTAGTACAACGGTACGCCCGATGATCATGATAAGCTGGTGCAACAACGCAGTACAATGGTACGTCCGATGGACCGAACTCCATAAAAGAACATGGGTCGCTAGCCCACAAAAATTGAGTCGAAACTCCAAATAACACATAGGTCGTTAGCCTATAAAAGAAATGAGACCAAACTCAATAAAACAAGGTACCGTCCGCTACGTGGACAAAGAAACATTGCATATCGCTAGTCTAAGTCACAAAAAATGATCATCATCAATCATGAAGGAGTGTTAATTACACTAAGCTAGTAAATATATGAGCTTAGCTTCATGTCCCATAACCACCAGCTTAACTTAAATACTTACGAACAAACTGTAAGTCTCCACTCGAAAATTGTCACAAGGAATTCAATCGAACAAGTCTAAGAATTAACCGACGAAGTAGATGCGAGCGTTTCATACCACTTGTTTTACTAAGCCGTTTAATTAGATTTCTCATACGAGTGAGACAAAGGTTTGTATATACTAGTAGATTGGAAAACGGTTTTATAAACAAGCTTGATATTTAAAATAGAGTTGAAATCGTTTTGATAAAAGAGTTTTGATATTTACTACTAGTATTGAAACCTTTATATTTTTAAAGTGACAAAGCACAAAAATGATTGTAGAAACAATCAATCACTAAAATTCACATACGAAGACGTGAATTAATTTCAAAGAAATCGATATCAAATCCATCAAAATGGATATTTCCAAAAATCCCATATTAAAAGTCATCAAAGTCGAATAATTGATAACATCAACTAGGAACCAAAACGAATCGATAAAAATTGGAATCATAAACAAAATAGGCAAAAATAGGCATAATAGGCATTTAGGAGCAGGTCAGTCGACTGGCTCAATGTGTTCAATCGACTGACTGCAGGAAAAGAGACCTCTTATCTCTGTTATCTGCCTTTGGTATGCTAATTGGCTACAGCCAGTTGACTGGATTCAAAGTCCAGTCAACTGACTGGAACCTAGGCAGTTTTTCTGCCTATACAATTGATGTGCAATCACATCAGATTCGCGACCGAACGAGCAATGGCGCTAGGGATTTATGCCAATTGGCAACCCGGCCCTATAGGCTCTTCGATGCATCACCAAAAACATGTTCAAACATCCATAAAAGGATTTTCATAAATTTTGCTTTCAAAACACCAAAAGTTGGAACATATACCAAATCAATCCAAACCAAAAGCAAATGGACATGAATAAGTGTTTTGAACTTACATCTAATATCAAAGATAGATATAGACATAGATGTGAGACAAAAATCTCACCTTTTCACAAAAATAAGGAAGGAGAAGCTTGAAAGAAAAGGAAGAATCAACCACACTTCAACACAAACCAAATGAGCTTGAATCTAAGCTCAAAAGAAGAACATTCCCAAAGTTAGGTTTAGGAATTTCTGAAATTGAAAGGAGAATGAGTTGGAGAAGAAGGAGATGATGCTTTCCAATAGCTTCTCTTTGGATTTGGAGCTAGAACTGGATTTGCAAATGAAAATTAGGGCTTGGAGTTTTAATTTCCCATTCCTCTCTCCATTGTTGCTAAAGCTTGAGTATTAGGAAATAGAAATGAAGTAATGAAGAGAAGTGGGGTGAAGCTTGGGTCTAATGGGCTGAAACAAAAATCGAAGCCCTAAGTGGAAAAGGTAGCAAAATTATACTAACTTCAAACAAATCAAAGTTTATACTCAAAAAGGTCGCAAACGTCATTTTGATCTCAATGGGGGTGGTCTCGAGTCCTAATTCGACTGTTTGCAAAAAGTAGCTTTTCGGACTAAAATCCGACTAATGATGAAATATTTAAATAAAATATTTAAATACTCAATTTTAAATTATGCGGGTTGTTACAGACCATACTGGAAACCAACCTGAATCAACTAAAACGCCTTGCGCCGATGATTTGCAACCACCTTCAACCCCACCACCTTGACCAGAGTATCTCCGTTCATCGATGCTTTGATTTCAATCGGTGCGGCGACACTCGATCCACCCATGACAGCAAACTCGCCATGTTTTCATCATCAATCAAATTTGGTTATTAAACCCTAAATCTTCGTCCATACGCTATTACGGTGGATAAAAAATCCACTGTCTATTCTTTTGACGAACTCGCTCACCTCAGCCACCTCCTGGCTAAAGCTCGACACACATAATCTTGCCGATCGACCGTAATTGATAAAAATGTCAAAATCGTTCAACTGCCACTAACTTGATGATTTCACCCTTAAAAATTATGAAATGATTTTCTAAATTCATGTTTTTGAAATACGAATTCATTTACATGATCGAAACTTGAAGATTTAAAAATCAATTCTTCGATCTGAATTCATTTCTACTGTCATTATTGATTTCCAGAAATTCTACTTATTTCTTCTATTTAATAATACTTTTAAAAATAATGTTATACTGATACTAACATGTCTTCTCTAGAAAATTTAACTTGAATTCGATTTAAATGGGAAGATATGAATTTCTTTCCCATTGAGTTGAGCCTGAAGTTATAACAGAGGGTTATATAGACAGACAGACATTCATGCATTGACATCCATTCTTTCTCGTAGGCAAACCAAAATATGCGTATGGGTTTTGAGAATTTGCTCACCTTTGTTTTGAGCAGAGGGGAAATAGAGTCTGGAATGCTTTCGAGTTTGAAAATCTGGAATTTAACATTTTTATTGAACTGGATCTTGATGTAGTTGATTTTGTATCTGTTTTGAAGCTTTCTACTTAGGTTGATTTGCTTGCTACATGATTTTGAACTTCGTATATTGGCATACTCCAGATCTGTTTATTTTATTATCTGAAAGTTGATCTTGCTTTTGTTTCCAGATTGAAAGTTTTTAAGCTTTTCTTTGATTGCTCTGTTGAAACTTGAACACTTGAATTTGGTTTGTAATTTGCTTCCAGGTTGAGAATTTCTTGATCAGGCTTTGCTTTTGATACTTGATTTGATTATGCTTTAAGCTTGATTTCTTTTGATCAGATCGAGACAGTTTTCTTTTTCTTAATTTAGTTCTGTTTTCCAAGTTGAAGACTTTGCTTGATAGCTTTCAGGTTTTGATTTTGTTCTACCTTTGGTTTGCATTTTGTATTTGAGTTTGGTTTTCAAACAATGTTTTCTAATTTTCCTTTTTCTTCTCAGGTTTGAGAAATTTGAACTGAGAATAGCAGTATATTTTTTTTCTTTTAATTTAAAATGAAGATAATAATCAAGTTTGCCACTTGTTAATTGAATCAACTCATGTAATTTTGCATGTGATTAAAATGTAAACTTGTTAATTCATAAAATTTAAATTTTGCATATGTTTAAATGTATACATTTTGTGTATAAACCCATTACTTTATTAAAATTGATGAAACAAGTTTTTATTTATTTAAATTTAGGAAACATGTTTTAAACCTTTAAAATTAAATCCAATTAATTTTACAAAAAATATATATTTATTATTAAATTTCCAAATCAACTTGATTTTAAAATCTACTTTTAAATATATTTATTTTCAAATATGAAAGAAAGTTTCTTTAAATCCTTTTATTAATCTCATTCTGAATTACCTTCTCAAGTTATTATACTTAAATGGATAACTAAAAATATTAGTGTTAAAATGAGTAAATTAATTTTGATTAACTTTTAAGAAAAATTCTTATATTAACCTCAAATTACAACTTCCATTTAAAATCTATTTATCATATATAATAATCACATATTCCTATTTAATTTGAGAAATTCAAATAAATAAATAATTTAGTCTAAATCTATATTAATTTCCAATTTAAATTTAACTCAAAACCAAGATCGTTACAGATTTCCCCCTTAAAAAAATTTCTTCCTCGAAATTTGCCAGGGAGATAACAAAAGATGGATACACAATGATAGAGAAACAATTTATTAATCAAGCTGATTATCTATTCTGCATTTGGCTTACCAAATCAGAATATCAATAATAGATACAAGAACGAATCCATTTAACTCTTTACAAGATACTCGGGCTATCCAGATCTACGAAGTATGCAAGGGCATTGGTTAGTTCGAAGGGATAACTAACCACTCGTAGAACATATTTGGATCCCAAAGAATAGATAATGGTACTAAATTCAGGTTGGAATACCCCAAAATGTACACTAGCTTGTCCATCTTTGGACTTTGATCCTCACAAGCAATTACAATAGAATTTCAATTTTGGTTTTAATCAAAATCGTTTTATCGATACAATTCAGTTTTAACTTTATATTTTAGTTGACCAATTTATTTCAATTTAAATTTTCAAATTTATCAAAGTTAAAAATGAAAAGCTGATAGAAAACCAACGAAGAGAATACGAAATAGAAACTTATCTATAAGGATTCGTAAGGCCACCATCACACCGAAGCTTCTTCCTCGAGCTGCCACGAAGACATCAAAGAATTTGAAATTGGATGATCAACAAAGGAGATTGATAGAGAAAGATATTTCCATTGTTGCAGGGTATTGACCATTTGTAGTGGTATTTCCTTGTCCCCTACCTCGTCCTCTTCTTGCACTCAAACTTACTATCAGTGGATAGTAAGAGAATCTGCTAAGGCATTCGAACGGATATCTTAGGGATATACTCATTCTAGGGTATACTTCACCCTATCTCTAATGAGTTACCTAAAGTGTTATACTTCTGAGCTAAAATTTCAACCTTCAGCCCTGATAAGTTTTGAGTTAAAATTAAATTGGAAATTAATATAGATTTTTGGATTAAATTATTTATTTATTTGAATTTCTCAAATTAAATAGGAATATGTGATTATTTTATATAATAAATAGATTTGAATGGAAGTTGTAATTTGAGGTTAGTATAAGAATTTTTCTAAAAAGTTAATCAAAGTTAATTTACTCATTTTAACACTAATATTTTTAATTATCCATTTAATATAATAACTTGAGAAGGAAATTTAGAATGAGATTAATAAAAGGATTTAAAGACACTTTCTTTCATATTTGACAATAAATATATTTAAAAGTAGATTTTAAAATCAAGTTGATTTGGAAATTTAATAATAAATATTTTTTTGTAAAATTAATTGGATTTAATTTTAAAGGTTTAAAGCATGTTTCCAAAATTTAAATAAATAAAAACTTGTTTCATCAATTTAAATAAAGTAATGGGTTTAAAACACAAAATGTATACATTAAACATTTGTAAAATTTAGATTTTATGAATTAACAAGCGTACATTAATAATCACATGCAAAATTACATGTGTTGATTCAATTAACAAATGGAAAATTTGATTATTATCTTCATTTTAAACAAAAAAGTATATACTACTATTCTCAGTTCAAAATTTCTGAAACCTGGGAAGAAAAAGGAAAAGTAGAAAACATTGTTTGAAAACAAACTCAAAAACAAAATGCAAACCAAAGGTAGAACAAAATCAAAAACTGAAAGCTATCAAGCAAAGTCTTCAACTCGGAAAACAGAACTAAATTAAGAAAAAGAAAACTGTCTTGATATGATTAAAAGAAATCACGCTTAAAGCATAATCAAATCAAGTATCAAAAGCAAAGCCTAATCAAGAAATTCTCAACCTGGAAGCAAATTACAAACCAAATTCAAGTTTTCAAGTTCCAACAGAGCAATCCAAGCAAAGCTTAAAAACTTTCAGTCTGGAAACAAAAGCAAGATCAACTTTCAAATCAATAAAATAAACAATCTGGAGCATGCCAATATATGAAGTTCAAAATCATGTAGCAAGCTAATCAACATGAGTTGAAAGCTTCAAAACAGATACAAAATCAACTACATCAAGATCCAGTTCAATAAAAATGTTAAATTCGAGATTTTCAAACTCGAAAGCATTCCAGGCTCTGTTTCCCCTCTGCTCAAAACAAAGGTGAGCAAATTCTCAAAACCCATATGCATATTTTGGTTTGCCTGCGAGAATGAATGGATGTGAATGCATGAATGTCTGTCTACCTATATGACCCTCTATTATAACTTCAGGTTCAACTCACTGGGAAAGAAATTCATATCTTCCCATTTAAATCGAATTCAAGTTAAATTTTCTAGAGAAGACATATTAGTATAAGTATAACATTATTTTTAAAAGTATTATTAATTAGAAGAAATAAGTAGAATTTCTGGAAATCAATAATGACAGTAGAAATGAATTCGATCGATGAATTGATTTTTAAATCTTCAAGTTTCGATCATATAAATAAGTTCGTATTTCAAAAACATGAATTTAGAAAATCATTTCGTAATTTTTAAGGGTGAAATCATCGAGTTAGTGGGAGTTCATCAAAAAAATAGATAGTGGATTTTTAATCCACCGTAGTAGCATATGGACGAAGATCTAGGGTTTAACAACCAAATTTGATTGATGATGAAAACGTGGCAAGTTCGCTGTTATGGTGGATCGAGTGTCGCCGCACCGATTGAAATCGAAGCGTTGATGATTGGAGCTACTCTGGTCAAGGTCGTGGGGTTGTAGGTGGTGCGATCGTCGGCGCAAGGCGTTTTAGTTGATTCAGGTTGGTTTCCAGTATGGCTCGTTTGGCTCGAATTCGATTTCCAAGTCGATTCACGAATCTAGGAGGTCAGCAGGTTAGGATAGTTCAACGACGACATGTTAGAGGTCGGCGACTTGGTCGGAGGTGACCAGTAGGGGTGTACACGTGCATGTGCACGTTTTTGTTCTGGGTTGATCAAGTTGGGGAAGAAGAAGATTAACTCGAAGAGTGCTTCGGGAAGTAAGGGTACTACTCGAGTTTGGGCTCGGGTGTTTACACGAGCAATGAAAAAAAAGTACAAAAGAAGAGGTTTGGGTTTGACTCGGGGTAAGGCTCGAAGTTAATAGGCCTATGTCTCGGGTAATGCTCGGGATGGCTCGAGTTTGCTGAGGTTATACAAAAAGCAGTTTTGAAACTTAAAGGAAATCGAGTTTTAAAAATAAATCTGGTTTAAACCAATTCTCTTTTTATATTAAATGTTATTTAAGTTAAAAAAAAATTAGTTAAAGAAGGTTTGTAAATAAATTGTTTTAAATTTACCAAGTTTTAAAATAATTAAAAATAAATATAATCTTTATTTTGAAAAGTTTATTTTAACTTATCAATAATTAAAGGTTAGTTAATTAATATAAAGGATGTTTTAAAATTGTTAATTAACTTTTAAAGGTTAAGTTAAATTTATTTGTTAAAGGAAATTAGTTACTTGAAGTTAACTACTTAATAATAATTAAGATGAAATTAATTAATAATTCAAGTTTAATTAATCAAGTAACTAATGAATAATTAATTAAAAATAATTACTTAGTGAAAGAAATTAAGAATGGATAATTAATGATTAAAGATTGATTAATCAAGTATTTAAAGGTTAATTAATTTAAAGAATAATTAATTAAGGTGATTAATTAATTAAAGTAATTTATTTGAGAATAATTAAATAATTAAAGGTTAATTAATTAATGAAAATAATTAAGGGATGATTATTAATTAAGGATTAATTAATTGATTATTGTAATTAATTAAGGATAATTAATCAAAGGATTAATTATTAGTTAAAGGTTAATTAATGATTAATTAAAGGATAATTAATTAAATGTTTTGTAATTAATTAATATTAATCAACAGGATTTGTAGTTTATTTATAAGTAATTAGTCTGATTTAAACTAATCAGATAATCAGTTAATCTTCCTTATGGATGACTGTATTCTATTGAATGCTATAAATTGTTTGATATCTCTACTGTGTGATTCTTTATGATGTGAATCGTTTTAAACTCAAGCTGTGATGAATGTAATTTATTTATTTATCTGTGATGAATGTAAGTTATATTATCCGTGAATCTATGTATGGAAGATAAGCGCTATAGTTTATACAGCTTATCAAATATATTGCTGTATTTGAATCTATGCTGATTAATGATGTTGCACTATTGTGTAAAACCCCTGGATCACACTATACACACACAAATATGGACCGCACGAGGAAATTGGTTAAGTCACAGATTTTTGAAATGGTTTTAAAAGTGAATTTTGAATTCAAATAATTTTAGAAATGGATTTGGGATTAAACATGAAAAGCTTTTGAAAAGGGGTTTCAAGGATACAAGTTATTTTAAATAACTTGATAAAGTTTTGAAATTTAAATTTGAATTTAAATTCAAAATTTGAGATTGAATTCCGTGTTTGGAAATTTTGGTTTAAAAAGGTTATACAAGTTATAAATGTGTTTTTAAACCAATTTAAAAGTATTATTTTGGGAATTTGAATTTAACCCACGCTTTATACTTGAAAGGCTTTAACTTATGTAAATGTAATTGGATTATTCCAAAACGAAAACTATTTGTTTTCAAATAATAATAGCTTTTGCATAAAGAAAGGATTTTCAATTTGTATCGAAAGATTTCAAGTTTTAAATGAAATTGTGAATTGTTTTGAAAGCTATGAATGAACCTTTGTGAAATATATTAAACCTTGTTTTGAAATCGAAGAGGATTTTAAATGGTGTATCTTTTATATAAAAGATTTGAATTTGAAATGGTTTGGAAGCTATGAATTAGATCTTTGATTTAAAGATTTGATGAGTTAATCCAATTTGAAAGAAAAATTGCTTTGGAAAGCTATGAAATAATCTTTGTGAGAAATGGGTGAACTTTGTGAAATGAATTTTTTGTTTAAAGATTTGAAAATGGTAATTTTTTTAAACCATTTGAAAGAAATTTTTTGGGTTTTAAGCTGTGACTTAATTGAAATCTCAATATCCATATGTTTATTGCGCTCATTATTCGGTTTAGTTGGGAGAGGAGCTTGTGTCATATAATCCATTCCGAATAATGATACGTCGATATGGATGGCATTTAAAGACCGGTGGTGAAGGCCGAGTATTTTCAAGAATGAAAGGATAACCCACTGCACTGAGTCGCGCCGGTATAGAGATCTCCATATGTGATGGGGATTCCAATCGGGATGGCTAATACCCGGATTTGCAAGGGCTTCTTTGGAAGTGCCTTTGGTACTGTTCGAACCCAGAACAGGCTTGTATGGATGTTGTCTGACATTACACTTTGAGATATAAAACCAGTTCTATCAAATACATTTCTGTTTGGTGGCGGAGATTTATCCTCTTAGCTTAACACCTTTCTCTGAGACGTACAAGCTCAGAGGTTATGTAGTGATGGTTACTAGTGATACATCCCAAATTGGTAACGTGGTATACGAAGTGCTGCTGATCATTTGTTGATCAAAGCATGGCTTTTTGAAAAAGCGTAGCTTTGTGGACGACACTGCATCAGGACCTCACTCCCCGGTAATGGTCGAAATAGGAAATATGCGGCAAGGTTGCAGGGGTCGCTCCCCTAGGGTATGTTCATTCCTTTTGGAAAAGGGTGGTATCATGGTATGGAGCCCGGATACTTAACTCATGTGGACACTGTATATTTATTACTATGTGATGTTGCTTTATGGTTGAAGATCCTCGGATAAAGGCCGCAAACGACTGGGGGTGGCATATCTTTGTGGTTGATGTATATTGATATTCAGTTGTATCATTGGATATTGTATCAATGTTGTATATATTGATATTCATTTTCTTCCGCTCTGTTGTTATACTGAATGTGTTATAAGCTCCGACGAACCGGATTCGGCTTTTGAATCTGCGGCATTCGAATACGGGTGAAGTATTCAGTGCCGATTTTCGAAGGTCGAGTCAGGGTCGTTACAGAATCTATATCAACTAGTTGATTATCTGAAAACCTGAAACTAGGCTGCCTATGTGGAAAATTGTGGACACCCAGAGTTTATAAACGGAATAATAAACTCCAGGTCAGTCATGGGTCTGGTGTGAGCAAACAAATACAGTTTTATCTTGAATAAAAACAATCAAAAAGAATTTGAAATAAATTCGCTATGCTTTTTGAAAAATGAAACTACCATAAGATCTCCCGACATACGCACAGTGCAATCACACACTTAGGGGGGATTTCTCCTTATGATAGTCAAACATACTTGATATGCAAAATCCTTTTGATATTATTATTAGTGCATAGTACAGAAAAAATTTGCAAGTATAATATTAATATTAGCCAGGATACGTACCATTATAGTATGCCTACTATAGCTACCATGTTAAATGGCAGGTTCTACAACTAAAACCGTATAGGGCGCGTATTGGATGATTGGATTTCCAACAAATGGTTAGGCTAAGAACTCCCTATGCCACATGGGTACGCCTCTAGAGGGACGCCCCGAGAACCTAATCGGATCTCTGCCAACACAAGGTCGGGTTACCTCTATAACTAGTAACTACTGACACGAGTATGCCACCCGTCGGTCGTTACCGACCTTTACCCGAGGATCCTCAACTACAAAGCAACAACCACATAAGTTAAATATCTCGACTCCATACCATGATATCACTTTTTATACAGAAGGAAATGGACATATCCTAAGGGGCACAACCCCCGATAACTTTGTCGCATCCTTCCTAATTCGACCATTTCTGGGTTGTGAGGTCCTGAAGAAGTCTCATCCCACAAAGCTACGCTTTTCACGAAAGCCATGCTTTGATCAACAAATGATCAGCAGCACTTAGCATGTCACATTATCAAATTGGGAATATATCACTAATAATCATCAACTACACAACCTTTGAGCTCGTATGTCTCAGAGAAGGGTGTTAAGCTAAGAGAATAAATTCTCGACCACCAAATAGAAATGTATTTGATAGAAACCAACTTTACATCTCAAAGTGTAATGTCAGACACACATCCATACAAGTCCATTCCGGGTTCGAACGGAACCGAAGGCACTTCAAAGAAGCCCTTCTAATCCGGGTATTCACAATCCTGATCGGACTCCCTATCACATATGGAGATCTCTATACCGGCATGACTCAGTGTAGAGACATTCGATGGGCAATCCTTTCGTTCTCAAAAATACCCGGTCTTCATCACCGGTCTTCAAATGTTATCCATTTCGTCGTATCATTGTTCGAAATGGGTTATATGACATAAAGTCCTCTCCTGGCTAAACTGAATAATGAGCGCTTAATTTTAAAACCATATGGATATTGGGATCTTAGTTAAATCACCCTTCTAGCCCAAAACCTTTCCTTTAAATTGTTAATTTCCACTTTAATCTTTGAAAACAAAAGATACAACTTTTTAAAATCCACGTTAATTTGAAACTGAGGTTCACCAGTCTTTCACAAAGATTCATTCATAGCTTTTAAAACAATTCCATTTCAACTTGAAATCTTTTCAAAAAAACTGGAAGTTCTTTCTTATGTGAAATCCATTATCATTTAAAAACTAATGCTTTTCGTTTCGAAAAATCCGATCAAATATGCACAAGTTATAGCTTTTAACTTATAAACTTGGGTTTTAAATTCCTAAAATAATACATTTAAAATGGTTTAAAATCCATATATATTATTGTATAACTTGTATACTATTTCAAACCATAGTTTCCAAAATAATTTCAAAACTTAAACAAGATATATTCTATTTAAATAAAATTCAATTTCAAATTTCCTTTTCAAAAGCTTTTCATATTCAACCCAATTCCATTTCCAAAATCATTTGGATTCAAAATTCAATCTTAAAAACCATTTCATAATATTAAATTCAAATATCTACGACTTAACCAATTTCCTCGTGTAATCCATAGTTGTGTGTGTGGTGTAGTCCAGTGGTTTTACACACAATAATACAATATCATCAATCACCCCAAATCCAAGCACAACAATATAGATTAATCAACTTATATTAATTAATTACATTAAGTATTTATCCTTTAATCACTTGATTAATCAACTTTGATCATTAATTAATTACTTTTAATTAAGTAATTATCATTAAGTAATTAATTATCCTTAATTACTTTCATTAATTTATCTTAATTAACTAATTATCCTTTATTGTAATTATACCTTAATCACATTAAGTAATAATCTTTTATTAATTACATTAAGCAATTAAACTTAATTAATCTCATTAATTAATTATACTTTAATTACTCATTATTAATCACTTAACTCACAATTAATTAATCCTTAATTAATACTTAATTAACCTTTAATTAAGTAATTATCATTGAATTTCAACTTAAATAACCTATTTATCTCAATTAATTACTTAATTATATTCAAGTTTATTTGATAAACCTTTAAAATTAATTATTATTAACACATGGATTAACAAAAAACATTTAAGTTAATCCATAATTGAAAACATTTCCTTAATTTATATAATTACAATGTTAAATTTATTTAAAATAAAGATTGTATATGTATATAAAAATCTTTAAAACTAAATTAATTTGAAATAATTTCTTTAAAAACTTAACTAATTCCAAAAATTAAAATAAAGCATTTATTATTTTAAAAGAATTAATAATATGGTTTTTAAATTTGTTTTAAATTTAAATTTGGAAAAACTTGTTTAAAAAAAAAAAACCGTTTTAGCATCAACCCGAGACCAATTCGGGTCTTCACCCGAGTCAAGTACTCAATTTCCCAAGACCCTCTTTGAGTTACCATTTTTTTTAAACTTTGTTAAGTTTTAAAATTCTAAATTGTTATAAAGCACACGCGAATATACTCGTGGACGTACTCGAGCCAGCAGCAAGACTTCCCGAGTATATACCCGAGCCTGCCCATTCTTCTTTCTTCCCAAATCTCTGACACACAGGTGCACGCATACATGTGCACCGATGATCGCCGAGCCTCCAACCAACATCGATCCGTTCAAAAGGTTGCCGACGACTCCCACGAGCCTACCGACCACCCATTTCAACATAAGTGTCTGATAAATGAAATCAAGCTATCACACTTATAGGCACCCAAATCCTGATCAACAAAATTGCCTCGCCGATAATGATTCCGACCACCTAAGACATCGTCGCCTCGTCCAAAGCTTTGTCACACCCTCGCCATAAATTCCCCTTGGTGCGATCACCTACGATCAACTATTGATGTTGTACGAGCTCGATCATCAACGTCGACCAAACCTATTTGAAGAACCCTAAACCACATCGCATCACGATCTACGATGACCAAAAAAATGTGATTCCATTTTTCCCGAAGTCTCCAGCCTACCACCCACCTCCAGCAACAAGCACGACAACCCACACGTCGCCGATCGTGGGAATTTGACCATAACCCGATATACGATCAACTCCAAAATTCTCAATATCCATCAACTTAAAAATCACCATATTTTTATTAAAATTCATCATTTTCGTAAACGAATTCGATTATATAATCAAAGCATGGAAATTTCAAAATCAAGATTCTGACATTCATTGATTCTTCACGGTAATATTTTATTTCTGAGACATTAACTAAATATTTTCACTTGAATCAATTTTCAAGAGGATGTTATACACGTACAAACACTTTTTATTTAGAGATTAAAGCCTAAAAATCATTTAGGTGAATGATTTGAATTTTTGAATCAGGTTTTAGAACCTGTAATGTTTGAACAGAAGCATGCTTTGCTTGTTCCCAGACATGTGCATAGATATTAACACACATGAATATACATAAAATCATTTTTAAACAACATGCACATCATAATTCACATCATCCTTCAAAGATCACCACATGCTAATCAGATATAACAAGCTTTAAGAATTTATAAGGGTGGTTTTCTCACCTTTGAAAATAGAGACCATGTTTTGAAAATCTAGAGCCGGATTTTGATCTGTATCCTTGATTTGTTGAAGTTAATCTTTGCATAATTAGATTGTTATTTGAACTTACATTCTTTCTGATTTGCTTTGAAATGCTTCATGTATTAGGTTGCAGATTTGATTTAACTGAGTTGATCTTGCTCAGGTTTAAAACTTGAATTGTTAGCTTGCTTTTGATTTTCTCTCTGGTTTTGGTTGTTGTTAGCTTTAGATTGAAGTTTTGATCTTGTTTGATTGTTGAGATGATTTTGCTTCTTTGATTTTCACTTGTTTTCAGGTTTTGATTCAGGTTAAAACAGAAAAACTTTTGTTTGTTTTTTATTTTAAATTTCAGTTTTGAAATGGAGATGAAAAGAAAATTTTGAAAAAATGAATTCATCAGCCTGGTTTCTTTCTATACATATATTTGTATCTATTCTAGTTTAAAAGAGATTAAGCCACTTATTCATCCATGTTAACCTTTAAAATTTAAACATGCAATTTATTTTAAACTAGACGGATGAACAAGAGGCTTAATCTCTTTTAAACTAGAGTATATACAAATATGTATAGAAAGAAACCAGGCTAATGAATTCATTTTTTCAAATTTTTCTTTTCATCTCCATTTCAAAACTGAAATTTAAAGTAAAAAACAAACAATAGTTTTTCTGTTTTAACCTGAATCAAAACCTGAAAACAAGTGAAAATCAAAGAAGCAAAATCATCTCAACAATAAAACAAGATCAAAACTTCAATTTAAAGCTAACAGCAACCAAAACCAGAGAGAAAATCAAAAGCAAGCTAACAATTCAGTTTTTAAACCTAAGTAAGATCAACTTAGTTAAATCAAATCTGCAACCTAATACCTGAAGCATTTCAAAGCAAATCAGAAAGCATGTAAGTTCAAACAACAATTTAAAAATGCAAAATTTAACTTCAATAAATAAAGGATACATATCAAAACCTAGCTCCAGATTTTCAAAACATGGTCTCTATTTTCAAAGGTGAGCAAACCACCCTTATAATTCTTAAAGCTTGTTATATCTGATCAGCATGTGGTGATCTTTAAAGTATGATATGAATTATGATGTGCATGTTGTTTAAAAATGATTTTATGTATATATATGTGTGTTAATATCTGTGTACATGTCTGGGAACAGGCAAAGCATGCTTCTGTTCAAACATACAAGTTCTAAAACCTGATGCAAAAATTCAAATTATTCACCTAAATGATTTTTAGTCTTTAATCTCTAAATAAAAAAGTGTTTGTATGTTATAACATCCTTCTTAAAAATTGATTCAAGTGAAAATATATAGTTGATATCTTGGAAATAAAATTTTACAGTGAAGAATCAATGAATGTCAGAATTTTGATTATCAAATTTCCATGCTTTGATTATATAATCGAATTCGCTTACGAAAATGATGAATTTTAATAATAATATGGTGATTTTTAAGTTGATGGATATTGAGAATTTTGGGTTGATTGTATATCGGGTTATGGTCAAATTCCCACGATCGACGATGTGTGGGTTGTCATGTTTGTTACTGGAGTTGGGTAGTAGGCTGGGGCCTTCGGGAAAAATGGAATCACATTTTTCTTGTCATTATACGACGTGATTTAGGGTTCTTCGAATAGGTTTGGTCAACGTTGATGATCGAGCTCGTACAACATCGATAGTTGATCGTAGGTGATCGCACCAAGGGGAATTTATTGGTGAGGGTGTGACGAAGCTTTGGACGAGGCGATGATGTCTCAGGTGGTCGGAATCAACGTCGGCGAGGCAGTTTTGTTGGTCAGGATTTGGGTGCGTGTAAGTGTGATAGCTTGATTTCGTTTCTCAAACGATTATTTCAAAATGATTGGTCGGGAGGTTCATGGGAGTCATCATCAACTTGTTGAAGGGAACGGCGTTGGTCGGAGGGTCGGCCCTCATCGGTGCACGTGTACGCGTGCACTTGTGTGTCAGAGATTTGGGAGGAAAGAAGAAGGGGCAGGCTCGAGTATATACTCGGGAAGTCTTGTTGCTGGCTCGAGTACGTGCTTGAGTATATTCACGTGTGCTTTATAACAATTTAGAACTTTAAAACTTAGCAATTTTTTTTAAAAAATAGGGTAACTCGAAGAGGGTCTCGGGGAATTGAGTATTTAACTCGGGTGAAGACCCGAAGTGGTTTTGGGTTGATGCTAAAACGGTTTTTGTTTTTTTAAACAAATTTTTCCAAATTTAAATTTATAACAAATTTAAACACCTTCTTATTAATTCTTTTAAAATAATAAATGCTTTATTTTAATTTTTGAGATTAGTTAAGTTTTTAAAGAAATAATTTCAAATTAATTTAGTTTTAAAGTGTTTTTATATACATATATAATCTTTATTTTAAAAGTCTATTTTAAATAAATTTAATATTGTAATTATATAAATTAAGGAAATGTTTTCAATTTTGGATTAACTTAAATGTTTTAGTTAATCCATGTGTTAATAATAATTAATTTTAAAGGTTTTTCAAATAAACTTGAATATAATTAAGTAATTAATTAAGATAAATGGGTTATTTTAATTTGAAATTCAATGATAATTACTTAGTTAAAGGTTAATTAAGTATTAATTAAAAATGAGTTAAGTGACTATTGATGAGTAATTAAAGTATAATTACTTAATGTGATTAATTAAGTTTAGTTACTTAATGTAATTAATAAAAGATTATTACTTAATGTGATTAAGGTATAATTACTTTGTGTAATTACAATAAAGGATAATTAATTAATTAAGATAAATTAATGAAAGTAATTATGGGTAATTAATTAGTTAAAGATAATTACTTAATTAAAAGTAATTAATCAAGTGATTAAAGTTGATTAATCAAGTGATTAAAGGATAATTACTCAATGTAATTAATTTGTAATTAATTAATACAAGTGATTAGGATAATCAGTTATTAATCACTTAACTGGTAATTGATTAAGGGTTAATTAATTAATGTAATTAAGGAAAATTAATTAAATGATAACTAAATAATTAAAGGTTAATTATTTAATGATTAAAGATTAATTGATTTATTAATTAAGGTTGATTAATTAATAATTAAAGGTTAATTAATTTATTGTTAAAGGATAATGAATTAAAACGATTTGTAATTAACCAATGTTAATTAACCGGGATTAGTAATTTATTCATAACTAATTAATCTGGTTTAAAATAATTAGATGACCAATTGATCTTACTTATGGATGTTTGGATTATATGGAATGCTTTGAATTGTTTGATATCTCTGATATGTGATGCTTTGTGATATGAATTATTTTGATTTGAGCTGTGATGAATGTAATATATTTATTTGTAATGAATTTATATTATTTATCTGTGAATCTGTGAATGAAGATAAGCGTTATAGGATTATACCGCTTATCGATATTGCTGTGCTTGGATTTGTGATTAATGATGATATTGTATTATTGTGTGTAAAACCGCTGGACTACACCACACACACAAATATGGATTGCACGAGGAAATTGGTTAAGTCATAGATATTTGAATTTAATATTATGAAATGGTTTTTAATATTGAATTTCGAATCCAAATGATTTTGGAAATGGAATTGGGTTGAATATGAAAAGCTTTTGAAAAGGAAATTTGAAATTGAATTTAATTTAAATAGAATATATCTTGTTTAAGTTTTGAAATTATTTTGGAAACTATGGTTTCAAATAGTATACAAGTTTACAATAATATATATGGATTTTAAACCATTTTAAAAGTATTATTTTGGGAATTTAAATATAACCGAAGTTTATACTTTAAAAGCTATAACTTGTGCATATTTGATGGGATTCTTTCGAAACGAAAAGCATTTGTTTCTAAACGATAATGGCGTTCATATAACAAAAGAACTTCTAGTTTTTGTTGAAAAAATTTGAAGTTTGAAATGGAATTATTTTGAAAGTTATGAATGAATCTTTGTGAAAGATTGGTGAAACTCGGTTTCAAATTGAAGTGGATTTTAAAAAGGTGAATCTTTTATTATAAAAGATTAAAGTGAAAATTTGTTTAAACCATTTAAAGGAAAGGTTTTGGGTTAGAAGGGTGACTTAACAAAGATCCCAATATCCATATGGTTTTAAAATTAAGCGCTCATTATTCGGTTTGGCCGGGAGAGGACTTTATGTCATATAACCCAATTTGAATAACGATACGACGAAATGGAGAGCATTTGAAGACCGGTGGTGAATACCGGGTATTTTCAAGAACGAAAGGATTACCCATCGAATGTCTCTGCACTGAGTTGCACCGATATAGAGATCTCCATATGTGGTGGGAGTCCGATCGAGATTGTGAATACCCAGATTGCAAGGGATCTTTGAAGTGCCTTGGGTTCCATTCGAACCAGGAACGAACTTGTATGGATATGTGTCTGACATTAGACTTTGGGATGTAAAGCTGGTTTCTATCAAATACATTTCTGTTTGGTGGCGGAGAATTTATTCTCTTAGCTTAACACCCTTTTCTAAGACGTACGAGCTCAGAGGTTATCTAGTTGATGGTTATTAGTGATACGTTCCCAATTTGGTAATGTGGCATGCTAAGTGATGTTGATAATTTGTTGATCAAAGCATGGCTTTTGTGAAAAGCGTAGCTTTGTGGGACAAGACTTCATCACGACCTCACAATCCGGAGATGGTCGAAACAGGAAGGATATGGCAAGGTTATCGGGGGTCGCTTCCCTTAGGGAATATCCATTTTCTTCTGGATAAAAAGTGATATCATGGTATGGAGCCTAGAAATTTAACTTATGTGGTTGTTTCTTTGTGGTTGAGGATCCTTGGATAAGGGTCGGTAACGACTAGGGGTTGGCATACTCATGTCATTAGTTACCTAGTTACAGAGGTAACCCGGCGTTGTATTGGCAGAGATCCGGTTAGGTTCTCGAGGCGTCCCTTCATAAGCGTACCCATGTGGCATAGGAAGTTCCTTAGCCTGACCATTTGTTGAAAATCCAATCATTCAATACTCGCCCTGTACGATTTTAGTTGTAGAACGTGCCATTTAACATGGTAGCTATAGTAGGCATACTATAATGGTACGTATATTGGCTAAGATTAATATTATACTTGCAAATTTTTTTTGTACTATGCACTAATAATAATATCAAAAGGATTTTGCATATCAAGTATGTTTGACTATCATAAGGAGAAATCTCCCCCAAGTGTGCGATTGCATTGTGTGTGTACCGGGGGGTCTTATGGTAGTTTTATTCTCTAAAAAGCATAGCGAATTTCTTCAAATTCTTTTTGTTTGTTTTTATTCAAGATAAAACTCTTTTTGTTTGCTCACACCAGTCGCATGAATGACCTGGAGTTTATTGTTCCCTTTCTAAACTCTGGGTGCCCACAATTTTCCATATAGGTAGCTTAGAGTAAGGTTTTCAGATAATCAGCTGGTAAATATAGATTCGATAGCCTTCAGCCTTCTATTTGGAAATATTTGAAGTCTCTGGTCTTTGAAGTCTTTGGATTTTGGTAATCGCATTCATGACCGACTTTGCCATAATACAACATGAGGGTGGTTCGAGCTAGTGGTTTGGAGCTTTGGCTATGGAGCTGCAGTATTGTTGGATTTTCTTTCTCTCTTGCTTGGCATTGAAGATATTATCCTTCCACCGCTGTTGTTTCCGCTGTTGTATTTATCTCTGATATATTGGTATTCATTTGTATCAAATGTTGTATCAAATGTTGTATCTATTGTGTATCATTAAGGTTATTCATTTGTTTTTCTTCCACTGTGTTGTTGTATTTAATGTGTTATAAGCTCCGGCGAACCAGATTTGACATTTGAATCTGTGGCATTCGAATATGAGTGATGTATTTGGTGCCGATTTTCGAAGGTTCGATTCAGGGTTGTCACATTTTACATTAAAGTAATTAACCTTTAAAACCTTTTATCCTTCTTAATTAACCACTTAATTACATTATTAAGTTTATTTAAAATAAACTTTAAAATAAAGGTTATATGTATCTTACATACTTTTAAACTTAGTTAATTTAAAATAATTTTAATTAAAAACCTTTTAACCAATTTAAAACTTGGATAAACATTTATTATTTACAATAGAACTGGTTTTAACAAAATTGTTTTAAATAAACTTGATTTTGTTTTAAAAGTTAAAAACTATTTTTATACCAAATCTCAGACCCGAGCTCAACCCATATTCTCCCCGAGCCCAACTTCGAGCAACTCGCTTTTCCACTTTCCTTCGAGTACAACCGTCATTTTCTCAAGACCATCTCCAAGTAGCCTCTTCTTCTACAAACTCCTCAACATTCGCCTGATACAGGTGATAATTCATGCACGTGCACGATAACTGATCAATCTCGGACCACCGCCGTGGCCTTCGACACATCACCAACAATCCCTCCGTTCACCACGACCACCCACAACCTATCAATTTACCATAGTTCAAAATTGAGTAACTCAATCGAATACTTGAACCCATCATCGATGAAAAAACCCCTTGTTCCGAAGATCCAGGAAACATTACGCCGCGCCACCACGACAACAGCCTCATCATCGACCCACGCATTATTTCCCTCAGGACCGGACAACTCTGATCAACCTATGACATCAAAAACATCTCAGAAAGCCCCTCGACCCTTATGGAGTATAAAACCCTAAAACTCCATTGCGCCGCCTCCTTAGCCACCTTAAATTCCTTTTATTATTTTTTCGAGGATCCCCTAGCCTCCAGTTACCTCCGGCTACAAGCCCGACGACCATCACTGCCTTAATCGTCGAAAATCGATAAAAAACCTAAATCTGATCATCTCGAAAATTCTCGCTAATTACATTCTTAAAAATCTTGCAATTTACATCAAAATTCACCGATTTGCAATACGAATCCATTTATATAATTAAAACTTGAAATCCAGATGCATGATTTTGAAAAAAAAATTAGATTATCATTGTATATTTTAAATTTTGAACTGATAACTTAATATAAAATCTTGAAACCATTTTTAGAAATGAGATTGTACACTTACAATCATTTTTCATTTATACATCTAAGCTTACAAGTGAATGGTCAAGGAGATTTTGATTTTTTTTTCTTTCTAGCCTGTAAACATAGGAACAGGTATATATACCTGTACATGCATAATTTAATTCTTATATATATACACACATGCATATATATTTTCATTTTATACAACATTCATATCCACAACAACAAGTAAAAACATAAAGATATATCAAAGATTCAGGCTTAGGTGGGTTAGTTTGCTCACCTGGATTTTGAAAGCAGAGACCTGGAAGCTTGAAACTTGAAGTGTTTTGATTTGGTAATTGATATTTGAACTGATCTGGACTTTATTTTTGATTGAATCTGAGTCGAATCTATTTTTTTGAGATGGTCTGTTTCATTACTTGCTATGGTTGAAGATTATTTGATTGCTTTTATTTACCAGGTTTGATTATTTCAGGTTCAATTGCTTTGAATTTATTTTGTTTGATTTAGGTAATTGAAGGAGTTGTTTGACGTTTAATTTGTTCTGATTTTTTTTCTTCTACTGGTCTGTAGTTTGGTTTCAGATTTTCTATAGTTTAAAAGTTTTTGAGAAAGAAAAATGATAAAGGGGTTAGAGGAATGCATATATGGCTTTGATTTTCTTTTATTATTTACTTATAAACATAAGAATTCAAGTGGCATTTGTTAATTTGCATGTTAGAATTATTAACACTTGTTCATTCTTATGTTATGTAATTTACATTTGTTTATTCACATGTTTAAAATATTTACGCATGTCTTTTACATGTAATTAAATGCTTTTAAATCTTTATGAATCATGGTTTATGTTTGTATATATACAATTTCTATTATTTAATTAATGCATTTTCTTTATATATATATATATATATTTTAAATCTTGTACTTATTACTTCCAAAAGATATATACATATTTAAAGCCTTGTATTTATTTACATATACTAATTATATTTATTCCAAAAGATATGTATGTATGTTAAAGCTTTTATTTATTCTTGCTTTATATTTGTATTCATACATTTTCAATTATTTATATTCATGCAACTTAATAAGAAAATGGTTTGAAATTCGAATCATACTTTACTAATAAATATTCATATATATATATATATTAGTTCCTTGGAAATGTAAATTTAATAAATCCAATGCATTTACAAAATATTTGAATTTTCAAATCAAAATGCCTATTTAATATAATCAGAAAAGAAATTATTATAAATTGAAAATATAATGTTTACAAGTCCAATTTATTTTTCAATATGTTTATTTTTGGATTTCAAATTCAAATTTCAAATTATAATCTGTTCATATAAATAAACACGCACATATCATATTTAATTTGGAAAATTCGAATTATTTCACAATTTAATCCAAAATTTTATATTAATTATTACACTAAATTTGACTCAAAACCAGGATCGTTACATAAATCAACTCTAGTGAAATGTCTAAGTGAAATGCAAATAACTTAAAAGATGTTTGGGATTCCCATCCTTTAAGGATCCATTAAACTATTTACTATGTACTAGTAGTATATGCTATCATAATATGTCTATTAGTAAAGTGAAGTATTAAAACAGCGTTGAGACGTTACCCATATCCCCCTTAACACATTTTATATATTCCCGTAGTCTAAATAGATACTGTAAGCTCCACCAAATCGGTGGTTTAGTAAAGGAGTACTCCATAGGTATGGTACAAACCAAAATCATAGTGGGTGCGATAATGCATGTGACAAGGCACGTGAGGCAATGCCTGGGTAGGATTCTACCGTTTGCACTTCCAAATTGGTGGTAACGCACTACAGCTACTACCGTGCACCTCAAGACACACTCCCAAATCAAACACGCACCCAATCAAATCAAAAAGTAACAAAATGGTATCGAAGAAGCATGCTCGATCGGAGGTGCGACCTCACTTGGCCCAATATAGCTCCTGTTTTAGCCACATCATGCTGAATCGCGGGAGTCAGGGCTGCGTTCATAGCTAATATAGACATTGCCAAACCATCGTATTTCATTCTGCAATCTCCACTATGTGTATAGTATTGGCAGGAAGTATGACAATATTCGATCCCGGTGTCTTTGACAACCAAACGCTTATTTCACACCATGGTCATTTTTATATTTCAAATAGTTCGTGCTTCATATCAAAATATTATATTCATTTCAAAAATCATATCACTTCCGAAATCATATTCACTTTCGAAATCATAACACTTTCGAAGTAATAACACTTTCGAAATCATAACACCATCATGGTTAATATTTAAAATAGGTGATAAATTAAAATAGTTAATAGATTAAAATGGTTTATGTATTAAAACAGGTTATAGATTAAAATAGTTTATATATTTAAAATAGTATATATATTTAAAAGAGTTTATAACGAAAATAGCATTAAATTAAAACTGTTTCTTCCAATTTCACAAATCGATTCAAATCAACTTAGCTCCACAATTCAATTCAAATCAGTTTCAGTTCAACAATTTCAAATAAAAAGGTTAAAGGTTCGATTCATATTCTCATTTAAACCATTTTTAATTGATATCGATTTCAAATCCAGGCTTGAACTACAAATTTAAACTACTTCCAATTTCAGTAGATATCAAAGTTTAAATATTCAAATATTTACAATAACTCAATGTAATAAATTTCATTTATATTTCAAAATCCAACTTTTATTTTATTTAAATTTAAAAATATTCACTTAATCATTTTTATTTAAACGTTTACACAAAATCTCTAATTCAAATTCAAATCAAATTAAACATTCAATTTTAATTTTATTTAAATTTGAAAATATTCACTTTTATATATATTTAAATAAAGTTACAAATTTAAATTTAAATTAAATATCTAACTTCAATTATATTAAATTTTGTAAATACTCCCTCAATCATCTTATAAACATTCAGATAAATCTCAAATTACGAACTTAAATCAAATTTTAATATTAAATATATAACTTTATTTAAATTTGAAAATATTCAATTAATCACTTTTAGTTAAATCAAGTTCTAAAATCATACCATTCAAAATCTCAAAATCAATAAGTTTCCAAGCAATTCTTTTTCATATTCAATTCTCAAACCAATTAAATTACAAATAAATTTCATTTTATCTTTCCATCCTTAATTTATAAAGTTAATACAAATATATTTTCAAAATATTAATATAAATTTAAATAAATATTTTTAAACATATTATATATACAAGTTAAATACATTTTTATTAACTTAAATTATATTAAACCTTTGAATTAAATCTATTTAAATACGATCTTATATATTTAAAAATTATATAATAAAATATAAGTAAAATCTTAAAATTTACATTTTCATAACTTAACTTATAATTTTAAAATATCCAAAACATATATTTTAATATCTAAATTTTACACATACTGAAATAAAAATCTTTATATTATATTTTAAAATCAGAACATATATATTTCCTTTCAAACTTTGGAAATCATTTTTCAAAAGTAGACCAACGGTAACCGTATATAATTTTCTATCCTATGGTCAAATGATACGGATATCTATCATTTCAATTCGTAATAATTTAATATTTATGGGTATATATCATTTTTACCCGCAATCCCAAAATTCAGAATTAATAAAATAGCTTTGGGTTTATCATTTCAACCCATATTGATTTTTCCTAATCTATAACGTCGTTCGGGTATGTATCATTTCAACCCATAGAGATTTCCTAAACTAACCAGGAATTTGTAGAGCGAGAATAATATATAATAATAATATAAAATAACATAACATATCAATCGCAAATATGATCATAATTGACAATTTAAATATAATATGTACAATAGGTAATGGTGTCATATGTCAATTAACTTAGGTGAATAACTTAAATAACAACATATCATACCAAATAACTTAATTACTAACTAATCAAATTTAACAACACATTTCATTCGTCATTTCATGTGAATTAAATTTACGATGCATATGAATGTTAATTGTGAGTGATTGCTTACCTTTCGAGGCTAGAGGAATTAGACACACAACAAGTATACATATTATATTTTTTTTCATGGAACAGTACATTAAATAGAGATTTATAATATATATAATTATATATACAGATTTATTTTTAGTCTCTTTTTATATAAAGAGAGTGTTGCTGCCCGGGTAGAGGTTAATGGTGGATCTAGTGGAAAGCTGATAAGGCTCGTGCTCGGTGGAAGGCAAGATGTTGGGGCTACACTCGGGTTTGGTACATGCAGCAAGGTGGATGTGTGCAGGCGGATCCGGGTTGCAAGAGCAAAGGAGAGGAGATAGGCGTAGGCTGCTGTGGGTAGACGAGGTCAGTGGGCACTCGGTAGAGGAGGGAAGAGAGGCTTGCATTGGTTGAAGAGGATGCACACAGGGTGGACAGTGGCGGTAGTTTGGAAGGGAGGCGGTGATCGGCTTTGAGAGGGTAGCAGCGGCCAGTCAAGGAGAATGGTGGCGAAGCAACCGAGTTTTGGACGCTGCAGTGGATGGCGAATCAAGGTTTTGGTCGGTGGTGATCGGGTCGGAGACGTGGGGATAAGGTGTTGAGGAGTGAAGGGGGAAGGGTTGTCACAGGGAGAGGGTGCTTGGCTACTTCGGGTCAGGGGAGGTGGGGAGACGCGCTGTGAGGCAGGTGGATCTCGTAGGGTTGGGTTATGTTCAAGTAGTGGTGGCATGATGCAAGGTTGATAGGTGTTAAGCATGGACAAAGGAGTAGGTTGTGTGAGGGGATGTGGCGAGACACGGTGCGTGCGTTGCGTGAGGTTGAAGGAAGCAATAGGAAGGAAAAGGTTCAGGGAATATATGTTAGAATATATATATATATATATATATATATATATATATATATATATATATTAATGTATATAATAACAATAAAAAATTCTTTCTCAAAGAACCGAACAAATGAAAAGAGAGAAGGGAAGAAATAGGGAGTGAATAGACGAACCAGATAAAAATTGAAACCAGGGAAAAGCAAAAGTCAAACATTTGATTTAACGCATATTTATGGTTGTGGTTATTGGTTTTCAGTCGGTGGACAATGAAAGGGCATAAGGAAACCAAAAAGGCTCAAACGCATTACTGGTACGGCCGGTCATTATGCAGATTTCGCCATGCATCAGCCTTAGAAATGCATAAATGAATATACTACGGAGATCATCTTGACGAGATGAACAAAAAGGTGCACAGATATCAGCGATACAACCATCCAATCAAAAGTCGATATTCACTGCAAAAATGCTGCTAACCGTCGAAAATAAGATAAACGGGGCTTTAGCAATCCAAATTTGGCGAAACAAAATTCATCGCCTCACTCAGAAAATGATTTACATTTCTATTGTATAAAACTATTCAGATTTCAAAATATTTTATTTTCATCAAATTTACTGATTTTAAATTTTAAATTTCACAAACAAACAAACTTTCATATTTTTCAACGACAATCTAATACTTGCTACCTTTAAATAGACGTAACCCAAATATAAAATTTTCATTTCTAAAATTTATTGTTTATTTTCGTGAAAAATTTAGTTAATTACGTTATTAAAAATCATTAAAATTTCTGGGTCGTTACATAATAAATATAATTAAAGAAGAAGTTTAGTTAATAACGAAATTTAATTAGATAAGAAATTTAATTAATAAAAAAGTTTAGTTAATAATGGAGTTTAGTTAATGAAAGGTGTTTAATTAACAAGAGAAGTTTTAATTAAAAATAAAGTTTTAATTAAATGATGAAGTTTTAATTAAAGAATGAAGTTTTAGTTTAGTGATACTAAATCAAATGAAAGAATTTTTATTTGATAAAAAGGAGTTTACTAACAAAAAATGTTTTATTTAATGGAATGTTATTTAAATAAAAAAGGATTAAAAGTTATTCATGTGACTTAATCGTGCTTTATGTGTTACTTGTGTACGGAAAACATTTAGTCACGTACTTAGCATCAAAGCCAACGAAGTAAACTTGATTCTATCTGTGGTAGTTAAAAATGATGATTCGAGTGGGGTGTAGAAGTAATTGTGCTCTAACCTGCCAAGCTTCCTTCTTGACCATGGGATAGTAAAAGTTGAAAAGATTGGAAACTATGTAAGTATACGAGACTTGGTTTCCATATGCAATTGTTTCTATGAATTCGTCGATTTAGTCTTGAAGAGACTGTGATCGGTAAGTGTTCTACTTATCGAAAACCACTTCAAGACGGAGATACATGTTCTATCTCTTGAAAGTGGATATGCTTGAGAAGCTGGAATCCATCTGGCGATTCGTGATCTATTCGGGTGAAGATGACTCATATGTAGAGATGCTGAACATGACTTCACCGTCGATAATGATAGAAAACAAGGTAGGGCATAGCTAAGGGATTTAGCTAACCCCAAGGGTATTTCAACTCCAAATCTAGAGATGCTTTCGATATGTTAAGCCCGGGGAGTTGAGGATATCCGATTCACACATTAAGGGTGGTCCAGCTATTGCTTACCTTATTAGTATATTATATCTAGAGATGTACGATGCTCGAAAGGTACTTTTGGATCCTAGTCATGAGATCCCCCTCGATCTACTAAGAATGTCTTCAATGAAA
Source organism: Allium cepa (assembly GCA_030765085.1). Taxonomy (NCBI): domain Eukaryota; kingdom Viridiplantae; phylum Streptophyta; class Magnoliopsida; order Asparagales; family Amaryllidaceae; genus Allium; species Allium cepa. The sequence continues at coordinate 685,942,166 of CM060939.1, read as the reverse complement.
TATCCATTATGCGAACTCACTTTAGTGGTTTTGATTATTATAATAACCCATAAATTTCAATAATTAAATTTGTTAAATTAATAAATTTTAGTAATTTAATATGGAAGAAAAAAAACTTTGTAATTTAATAATGAAAGGAATGCTAAAATGAAATGTAACCATGAATTCAAAAGTATGATTTAAAGTTATAGTAACGATGGTAAGTTGCTGTTTAATTGGTCTATTAATCTAGTTGTAAATGTTACATTTGGGTATAAAATGAAATATAAATAAACAAGGGTAAGTGTTGTACAAAATAAATGAATTTGTATATAATTTATGGTAATTGAATGAATTCAACATTATCCAAGAAATTATGATAATTAGTGAAAATAATAAACTTGAGTGTAATATAAAAATAACGATAACATTTATTGCAAGTTCCCGTTTTATTTAGGCTGCTAAATTTAAGATTGGAAATCAATTACGTTTAATTGTGAGTAAATGTTCATTAATGCGAGTTAGGTAATTGTAAAATGTGAATGTAATAAAATAAAGGGAAATATATTTTGTTCATAAGATAAAATAAAGGAATGAAACCTAGTTGAATAGATCAACTGAGATTTTAATTATAAGAAATATATATATTTGACAAATTTAATGTAATTGAAAATAATGGTTAATGCATAGAAAAGATGTGAATTTGAATATACGAATGCAATGAAAGACAAGCAAATACTAACTAGGTTGTAGAGTAATAATAGACTTAATAAAAGGATTAGAATTGAATCAATCAGTTTATTTGGAATTTATCAATTGGAATTCAATCCATAACAAATGGATTAATGGTAAGTAAATGAAATTAAATAATATGTTAAATGAAATTAGGATACAATGGGAAATATTAATGTAATAAAAATAAACCAAGGGTAATTATACCCATAAGATAATAATTGGTTGAATAACAAGATTTAAAATCAAATGAATGGATTTGATGGAATTTCAATTGATAATTAATGAATTTACTGGAATTGAAATTTTATATTGTAATTGGTTAATAAATTAACTATAAATTGATATAGAAATTTGTTATAAAGGATAATAAATTACCAGAGTGATACTAGATGATAAAAATTATAAATTTTAAAATTCAAATGAAAAGTGATTTAATTTAATTTAACATCTATTTAGTTGATTGAAAAATAGCCATTTTGGCCACTGACTCATATTTCGACAAAACAAGTTTCATCGGATCCGTAACGGTGAATTATTATAGGATTTCAAGTTTCGTAACGATCGGACTTATCGTTTGATCGTACGGACTCGAAACGTCTATAAATCAATTTAATTGAAATCAACTGAAATCAATTCGAAATAAGCAGATTTTAACATAACTTCTTCATACAATGGAATTAGGACTTGAAACCTGTTCCATTGATTTTAAAATGATCAAAAACATCCTTTTTGATATATGAGATGACCCATTTTGATTTCGGAGGCAAAACAGGCTTTTCGGGTCGTTTATCGTTCAATCAAATCTTGTCCGTTCATTCTATTTTCAACTTTGCCTATAAATAACCATTATAAACTCTAGCCACTCCTTATTTTCATTTTTTCGTAATTACATCTCCTTCTCAACTCCTTATTCCAACGGCAGACAAAACCTAATTCCCAAATTCCAAAACCTATTTTCAATTTCACCAAAAAAAAAATTGCTGATATGCAACAACTTTGGGTCGCGCTTCAGGTTTCAGAGATAAAAATTCTGCAGCAACTTCGAGTTAGGAAGAAAATGACTTGGGTCTCTCTGGGTCGTTGCGGCAAAAACTCAGAGCAAGTACCAGGATTTGAGGCGGCGGACCGAACTTGAACCCGAAATCGACCCAGGACCAGAATTTTCCAATCTTCTAATTTTCATAACTTTTTCGTACGAGCTCGGATTCACACGTCGCTTGTTTTACTGGGATCATATCAGAATTGCGGACATTTTATCGTTGATTTGGATGAATTCTAAGACCGTTCAACTTTTGAGCTTAAACTGGATTTAAATTCAATTTAAATTCTAAGGTGAGTGTTTTAACCCACTCACAACTTCTAAAATTTCTTATGTTCATTAAATTTGATTCATGATGTGATTAGGAATTTATTTATGATTTCTTGGTATATTTTCACCCATCATCTCAGTTAAATTGAATTTATTTGAATTAAATTTTTATCTAAATTTTTATTGCATATAAACTGCCTGTTAAATACCTATTATTTATTATCATTTTCTATATTGAAATTTATGGATTGTTTTGGATGATGATTGTGATGGATGTTGATTGTTGATATTGGTTGAATGGATGTTTAGTTTATATCGTTATAAACTGCAAGTTCATTATGGATTATTATTAATTCAGGATTGCGTTAAATGATATACAACCGTAATATATTAAATTGCAGATTGAAATGATAAATATCCATATCACTTGACCGTAGGATAGAAAATTGTATATAGACACCGTGGTCTATATATAAAAATATTTTGAAATGATTTCTATGTTTCGTAAAGAAATATATGGTTTTATATAAATATTGATCTTAGATATTATATAAATGTTATTTTATTCTTGATTTTAAACTATGTATAAATTTGTTTTAATATAGAATAAGTTGATAATAAAGTTTGATTTTATTGAAGATAATATGGTTAAGTATTCAAATTATATTTTATATAGAGTTTATAACGATTTAAATAAATTAAGGTTAGAACATTAATTTGTAATTTGTTTGAAATTGAATTTATTTAAGAATTAACTCAAATAAGTTTGATTTGAAATTTATTAAATTTGAATTTTTTAAAAATATGATTTTTATAGCTTGATTTTGTTTAAGATGATTTAAAATGAATATTTCGAGTTTAAATTAATTGAAGGAACATTTATGATTTGGAATTTGGGGTTTATTTAAAAGATATTGGATTGGTTAAGTAAATATTTCAAAATTGAATAATAATGAAGTTTAATTAAGGTATATATGAAGTTATCAAATTTAGTTTTGAAATGGTGGAATATTTAAAACTTTGAAAAATATGGAAATTGAAATGGTTTATTTGAGGTTCAAATCTGTATTTGAAATCGATATAAATTGAAATGGTTTATTGAAAACTGAATTGAGTTGAAATTTATGAATTGAGATTTGATATAAATTGAATTTTGGATTCAAGTTGATTTGAATCGATTTGTAAAGTTGAGGAAATTATATTATTTTATAAAGTAATTTTAAATTTAAAACTATTGTATCATATATACTATTTGAATATCTAAACTGTTTAAGTGGTGAAAGTTATGGTTTCGAAGCTATGAATTTCAAAGTATTATGTTTTGAAAATGTTATATTTTCAAATGTTTGGTTTCAAAAGTGTTATAACCTTGAAAATGCTATGATTCTGAAAATGGATATATTTGAAACGGAAATGATATCGTATTTGGTTTTGAAATAGAAATCATATCGTATTGATATGGTTTTGAAATGACAATGATATTTTGGTTTTGAAGTATAAACTATTTTGAAATGACCGCGGTGTTATAATAACGTTTGGCTGTTAAAGAGACCGGGATCGGATATTGTCATACTCTCTACCAATTCTGAAAACCACTTTAATAACTGTTTATGCAATGGAGATTCCAGAATGACGTAGGATGGTGGCGAAGTCCTATTGAGGTATATACGTGGACCCAACACCCGTGAGTTGGCATAAGGTGGTTAAAACAGGAGCGATTGACGGTCTAATGAGGTAGCTCCTCTGATCGGACACACTTATTCGATACCATTCTATTACCTTTGATTTTTGCAAGTGTGGCTCGAGGTGGATGGTAGTGGCTACTACGCGTTACCACTGGCCCGGAAGCGTAATTAGTATATCTAACCTGGCATTGCCTAGTTATGCCATGTCACCTACCTTAGCGTGCCTTGTACGATTTTGGTTTTGCGCCGTAGCCTATGGAGTATCCTCTGGTGGCTTACCGATCAGGAGGGACTATGATACTGGATAGACTGCTGGGAATATGTATGTGTTAAGTTGGAAAATGTAAAGCCTTGACGTTATTTTTAAGTATGTTTACTTTACTCCTGGACATTATTATAATAGCATATTTTACTACATAGTGGATAGTTTAACGGATCCTTAGGAGATGTGAATCGCGAACATCTCTTAAGTTACCGCACTCATGTTAGACACTGGATAGGAGATGCCAAACCCCTTAAACATCTCTGACGCCGTTCCACTCATATTTTACCGTTGATTTAACTTACAAAAAATCTTTCAATTCTGACTCGAGTGTTTTGTTTTTTCAATTTTCTTGGGTCAGCCTGAGCATTTCAGGATTTAAAGACCTTGTCTTGGAGGATGAAGATTTGTAATACTATTATTATATTATTTAATTCACTGCATCATGTATTCCGCTGCATTAATTATAATTCTCTGGTATGTGTAACTCCGATTCGTGTTGTATAAGTATAATCAAATTTATTTGTAAAACAGCTTCATGAACTGTTATTTGATTATTATATACTGTCATTCCGCTGTGAGATTATGTTTTGTTTTTTTCTTTCTCTGATTTTTTTATTCACCCCAATAACAATCCGCCCTTCTGTATGGTTTGAGTCGGCATGTGTGTTTGCCTAAAATGTGCAAAAAGGCGAGATGTTACAATTATACTTCAATATCGTTGAATCATGAGATGCAAGTGTCATAGCTATTTTCTAATTTATATTCTTTACCCTAGACATTATCTATTACACCACCTTATGTACTTATTAGATGATGGTTCGTTTGAAGGGATAACCCTTATGGCATTTCATGCAGTCTCAAATGTACTATTATATGTTGATCACATATTTTTTGAGTTTCTCGCACTAGACCTATGTTTGACCCATGGTTTTATTTTTACCATATATCCATAGGTGTTATTTCATATAGTCTTATAAAGGTGGGTTTTCATTAATGTTCATTGAGCTCTTGGAGAGGAACTAGTTGTTTATCTACCGTAGTATTCTTATTTCCATTGCATTACTTTATGTAGGTATATTGGCAATTGGAAGGACAAGTTGTTATAACTATCAAGGCTGATGATGGTACACTAATTAGTAATTCTGAAATGCTATATATTAGAGTTGCTCTATGTTTTATCTTTTTATATTATATGTTATCATTCCATTGTGAGATTCTGATTTTATTCTCCTCTTTATTGTTCTTTTTCTATTCTTCCTTTTCATTTACCATAACGTTCTGTCTTTTCGACACTTGGGTGCTTGGCATATGAATATCGTAATGTATTAGTGTCGACATTCAAGTGTCTAAAAGGGGTCAGTTACATAATGACATTAAAGCTGAAGGTTAGGCGAGAACCTTGACTTTAGTAGGGTATAACTCTTTAAGAGATAGGGTAATGGAATGCCCTAGAATGAGTTGAGTGTATTATATATACGAGAGTGCATATGTACTTGATATATATTATTAATATATAAGTATAAGTTCCTAGTTTAGTTGATTTATGCAGGGATTAATGATGTCCATTTGTCCCTCAATTATTAGCTTAATCTTGCTCAGCCAGTTTACGAGCATTGCCAGCGTTTGATGATTTATTGGTTGTGCTTGACCACTTTTTGAGAATTAACTATTGTTTGTTGATTGTTGTTTTGTGTTTAGCTAGTTTGTAAGTAATTTTCCTTTTTACAACATGGGTTGGGTAAATAGTATCTGTGGGAACAATAAAACGAATCCTTGTGAATTAAGTTTCATGGTTTAACTGCAAGGCGTTCAGTTACTGTAACAACCTATATTTTATGATTATTTTAATTGTATATTTTGATTATTTTAATTGAATTTCTTAATTAAGGAAAAACTTTATTTTATTTATTAAAATGAATAAATTTTGTTATTTTATATATAAATATTGATTTTTATGTGAATTATAATTCCAAACATGAATAAACAGAATATTTTTCAGAAATGAGAATTTCGGTCAATATGTTCAAACTTTGACTTTTAAATTTAAAAATTTAAAGATCTTAATTTTTGAGTTTATCTTCTATTATGAAAATAAATAAAGTTTCAAATATACCTCTTTTCATTTCGTTGAAATCTGATTAATATTGTGAAAGTTATGCTTTTTAAACCATTGTATGTAAATTGTTTTATTTAACAATTTTTTTTTAAAATAATATTTTTATCTGTCATATCATGTTCTAATTTGTGTATATATGTGTAACATGACATATTATGTATATATATATATTTTATTTTAAAACATTTTAAAAGTGTAGTTGAAATTTTCCAACATTAGTTGTATTTTGTTTACAATTTTTAATTTCAAGTTTCAATTAAAATAAAGTATTTTCTATATTTTTTTCTATTTTCCAAAGACATTATTTTATTTTCATTTTCCATTATTTTGTTCATCTTTTATTTTATTTACTTGATTTTTATTGGTTTATTTTGAATAAAGGAAAGTGGAAATTCAAAGAGACAAAGCTTTTCATTTCTTATGACCTTTCACTTTCTTTGCCTTTTCATGTGCTTGGCTTTTCATTTCCTTGTTTTAGCCATGTATTTTTCATTGTTTTTCATGTGAGAAACCTTCTCACCACTTCAACTCTCGGCCATTATCATTTTTGAAAAAAATTTGTAGGTTTTTAACGGCTTTTTTCTTACTTTTTCTCTTCTTTTACATTGATTTTTGCCTTGATCTCTCTTATGTTTGCTTGGCCACTACCACCATCATCTCCATCGACCACCACCATCACCATCCATTGCAGAAACCATCCCCTCTTCCTTTGTCCAGATCTGGCCATGTCCTCCATTTGAAGCAAACATCACAAAACTCCACAAATACTCCTTGAAATGCCTAGCCGAGCACATGATTTCACCATCCCCTTCATTTTCACTTCGGCCACCACCCCTAGCTCTACCACCACATGATAATTTCACCTCTAGCCACAACTTCACCACTGACCTGACCTGTACTATGCATGGCCGAGCCCAAATGGTGATATGGCCGAGCCTAGTGGTGCACCAAACCTTCCTCTTTTGCCTTTCCCCTTTGTATTCTTCATGTTGTAACACCTACCCCTTCACATTTCTAGCCTAGCCGTGCTTATGTGATGCTAAAACCGAGCCACTTACCAACACAACACAATCATGGCTGAGCATATGATTCCCTAGGCTGAGCACTTGAGTGGTTAAAGCAAGGTCAAGTCATTTTATTCTTTGTTGCTTCTTATTTCAAATTGTTTCAATGTATTTTGTGTTCAATATATATATATATATATTGTCTTGTTTTATTTGTTGTTTACAAGAGCAACGTCTTGGCTCTCTACTCAGTTGAATCAAAATTCGTGATGTATCGTGCTTGTCGTGCCTTTGGAATCGTACTTGTGTGTCGTAGTGGTCTCTTGCTTTGATAAATGTGAGTCCTTCTCACTCTGACATTATTACTTATGAAATGGTAAATGGATGACAAGTGATTAGTAATTAAATTGTTTATGCAAGTTAATGATGATTATATGATATGTTATTCCATGTTATTACCATGTTAACTTTGTTAATTATCACCTGACATATGATAAATGATAGTATATTATGACATTGACATGTTAGTGTATTTGTTTATATTGTTTGTGTATATGATCACACTGCAAGTTCCCTGTTAGAATAGAATCACTATAGGTTGAAATGATACATACCCGAATGGACATTAGAATAGGGAAAAATCATTATGAGCTGAAATGATAGTACCAAATGATTTTTATTGTATTTTATTTGACTTGGGATTGCGGGTTTGAAATGATAGAACACGGGTTTTCTTTTTAAATTGCGGATTGAAATGATACATATCTATATCACTTGACCTAGGATAGAAAATTATAAACAGACCCTGTGGTATATTTTAAATGATTTTTTTGTATAAATATGTATTTAAAGTATGAAATTATGATTTAAATATTTTTCTTATATTTTACGAAAGTTAAATATTTGAATTGAATTTAAGTATGTAAATTTGAAGTAAATGTGATTTTTGACTTTAAATTATATTTTTAAAATGTGAGTAAATAATGGAAATTAAATTTAAAGTTTTGAAATGATATTTGGAGTAAAATGTTAAGTTTTTAAAATTTATAAGTTAAGAAAAAGTGAAATTTTGACTTAACAAATGAATTGAGTTTTAAATTGGATATTTAGTTATAAAATTTTGTTGTGATAAATCATATGTTAAAATTATTTAAATGTGAAATTTTAAAGTCTAGAAATACGATTTTATAAGTTTAAAATAACAAAAATTTGGAGTGTTAATGTTTCTGAAGTTATAATAAAATCAGGAATTTTATTAATAGCATTTTCAAAAATGCTGCGGCCTTATGACAGCATTTTTAAGTGCTGTTGTTTTTGAATTTAACTATGTTTGAAATAACTAAATATCTATTACGGCAATTTATAAATGTTGTTGTTCCTGAACTAAACTATTTTGGAAACTATAAGCTACGATAGCAAATTTAAATGCTGTCGTTGCTAAAATTTGTCAATGTTTTGAAATATTATAGATTTTAGCACTGTTTTGAGTTATACTTTAAAGTGTTAAATGATTTAACTTTTGAAAATTAATTATTTGTGAGATTTAAGGATTTTGAATATAATTTAATATTTAAATTCGAATTTCAATGGAATTTAATTTGAATTTGAATTTAAATAGTGTTTACTTTGTTATGTGTTAAATGGAATGAAATGTAATGAGATAAATGAATTTTTAAATGGAATTTTGAAATATGTTTTGTAATGATATTTGAAATAATAAATGAATGACATAATTGATTTTTAAAAAGTATTTAAATTTGAATGTTTGATTTTGAATGATAATGAATTGATAAAGAATTTGAAAGGAAATGATTTTGAAATGATTTTGAATGACATAATATTTATTTTGATAAAGAATGTGAATTTGGAATGATATTTGATTTTTATTTATTCATTCAATTTATTCGATAAATGTATATTTAAAGTTTATATTAGTATGGAAGGATATTTGGTTTACTTGTAATTCTGGTTTATTTAAATGATATTGGGTTTATGAAATGAATATTTGGAAACTAAGTAATAATGAAGTTAAATCAGAGTTATATGAAATTAAAAAAATTAGTTCTGAAATGTAGGATATTAAAGCTTTGAAATATATTAAAAATTGAATAGTTTATTTTGGGACCAAATCTATATTTGAAATTGATAAGATTTGAAATGATTTGTTGGGAAACTGAATTGAATTGAAACTAATGGTTTGAATTGAATATATTGGAAATTTGAAAATTTGGTTTAGTTGAATAAATTTGTAAAATGAAAAGAATTAAAGGAATGTTCCATGATTTCAAATGTATGATTTCGAAATGTTATGATTTCCAAAGTGTAATGATTTCAAGTATTTTGATTTCGAAAGAGTTATAACTTTGAAAGTATTATGATTTTTGAAAGGTGAATATATGTTTGAAATGGAAATGATAAACTATTTTGATTTGAATATAGTTTTGAAATAAAAATAGTTTTGGTATCGAAGTATAAACTATTTTGAAAGGAATATTGTTTGGAATTGAAATGATTTGATTTTGAAGTATGAACTATTTTGAAATGATCATGGCGTTATAATAACGATTGGTTGTTAAAGAGACCGGGATCAGAAGTTGTCATACTCTCTGCCAACTCCGAAAACCACTTTAACAACTGTGTATGCGGTGGAGTTTCCAGAATGAAGTAGGATGGTGGCAACGATCCTATTGAGGTATGAACGTGGACCCGACTCCCATGAGTTGGCATAAGGTGGCTAAAACAGGAGCGATCTTGGGCCAAGTGAGGTCATTCCTCCTATCGGACGCATTTCTTTGATACTATACTCTTACTTTTGATTGATTTGACCGCCATCCTCCAATTTTGATTGGGAGTGTGTTTCGAGGTTGGCGTAGTGGTTGCTACGTTACCACTAGCCCGTGTGCATAATTGGTATATCTGCCCTGGCATTGCCTTGTGTGTCGTGTCATCTACCATAGCATGCTTTACTACGAGTTTGATTTATGTCGTACCTATGGAGTATCTTCTTGTTGTCTTCCGATCAGGAGATATGCAGGTACTGTATAGACTACTGGCACTATTACGTGTTAAGGGCTATATGGGTAACCCCTTAACGCTATTTTAAAGTAAGTTTATTTTACTGTAGACTTTATTATAATAGCGAATATTTCTACACAGTAAATAGTTTAACGGATCCTTAAAGGATGGGCAATCCCAAGCATCCTTTAAGTTACTGATGCATTTTGTTACTGTTCACTTGAGTTGCTTTACAGTTCATAAGTATTTATGTCTTGACTCGAGTGTTTTGTGTTTTGCTTTACGCTTGAGTCAGACTGAGTGATTCAGCATTCAAGACTCACCTTCGGGAGTTGGAGCTTTGCTTGAAGATCTAGCCATCTATTTTGCATTCAGTATCCAGTGATTCCAGTGATGTATTCTGATTTGTACCTGATGTATCTTGTTACTCTTCTATTGTATCTTGTTTAACTCTGATGTATCTTATATATATATAGTTGCTTCATGAATTACTATCTCTTTTACTTCCATTGCATTATTATTTACTGTGTCCGTGATTATTTATTTACTGCATATTATGAGATTTTCCAAATTTTATTTACAATGCGGTATTTTGAGCAATTCAAATCCGACACATGTGGATGCGAATGGTTGAAAATATCGGGTCGTTACATGTGGTATCAGAGCTTTGGCTCTAGACAAAACTTAGCATATATAGTAAATGTATTTACAGAATAACTTTCATTCAAGTTCGAATCTCTTCCATTTTGACTCGATTCAACGTTCCCTATGGTTCCAAAATCCATTCGTGTCCCTCACTATTCATCTTCTTTTGATTCTGGAGTATCCTATAACTGCACTTCGAATGATCTTTATAATGAGTCGGCGGTCCTGCCAATCTAAATTGATTTGTAAAAGGGTTGAAACTCCTTTACAACAACATTGATTCACCAGAGATTTTTATATCCTCGGTTTAGATGATAGTATCTCTTATTATCTTAAATTCTATCTCTTGAAATCGAATGTAGATTTACCCTAGAAATCCGCATCGATCTTATTCTTCAAGTCACAGTTGACCCGGTTAAGGTTGCCCGCGATTTATATAAGCTTATCCATCTTCCTATTATGTTATTTAATCATCTCATCTTTGTTTCCAGCTTACCTTCAAATCATTCTTGAAATGTATTTGTAAACTAATATTCAAAATGTTTTATATATTGTGTTGTTGGAGTTGTTGATGTTCATTTGGGTTTTTGATGGATTCGTCTGATCAACGCTATCGATAAGATTTCCAAAACACTTGAACAGAGCAAACTGACACATTATGGTTTTTCTAATTTAGTAATGAAATAAATTTTGTAACTATATTATAAATCTTTTTCTGGATTTTATTGAATTGGTTGTTAAGAAATAATACTTGATTTTATATATAATTATCTCTTGTTTCATATATAAATAATTGAACTATAAAACATGGTTATAAATTTATTTGGAAATTTAAAATGAATTTAAACAAGAATTTGAGAATTTAATTTTCGATGGTTTCAAACCTTGTATTTAATGTTTTAAAAGGATATACTAGTTAAAGTATTTTCTAATAGAAATTTATTTCTAAAGAATTTTAAAGTTTAAAATTAGTGCTCTTCTCATTTGTCGCTGGAAAATAACTTCGATGATGACTGCAACATCATTGACATTCATTTTCAAGTTTCGAAGTGAAGAGACCGTTCTATAGTCTTGCTATAGTTTTGTTTTGGGGAATTTAATTGATTTGAATTTCTAAAATAAGACTGGATTTATAACATATGCTGATATATGATTTAAATTTTAATGGATATATACATATAGTATATGTGTATGTGCATTTATTTATCTCTAAATAGTTTGGAATTTATCGAAAATTTAATTCCTAAGTTTTATCTTGAAGGATAATTTCAAGTATAATTTCAAGATTTAGATAAATATTCAAGCTTGAAATGATTAAATTGGAAAGTTTTATTTGTATAATACATAATTTTATTCTAATATAACTTACCTAAATTATACAGAAGTTGAATATGTAATTGGATAATATATAATATAAAAATATTTTATTAATAAAATTTGAGTGGTTATAATAAATGTTATACACTTAAATTTAAGTTATAAAAAAATTAGGTAAATAGGGAAAGAAAAAAGGTGATGGAATAATTTACAATATAAAATGACGTTAATGGAACTAAGAATAAATTTAAAGCAGCTATAATAAGTATAAATATACTTAAATAGGTGATAAAATATATTTAGAGGAATAAATTAGATTATAATTAGGAATAAAGAAGAACAAATTTTATGGAGTACAATATGAGTATAATAAATGATTCCTTTTCAAATCCATGATTTTAGAGACTGTTAATTTAAGATAATTGGATGATAAGATAATGAAATTAGAGATGGCTAAGATTTATTTAACTTATGTAAAATTAATTTTCAATTTAAGTTCAAATTTTCATGATTTCAAATTTATTATCTTATTTGTTTTTCAAACTATCTTTTGGTTGTCCTTATTTCCCTTATCTTGATCCAGAATGGGGACGCTATTGCTTATACTAGTCTGTTTAGAAATCTTTCTATAATCTTTAATAATCTTTGGTACTCATTTTGAAACTGAGCACTGCTTGCCATCCACAGACCGTCGGCCAAGCGGAAAGGGTGAATCAGATTCTGGAAGATCTTTTTTTCGTGCTTGTGTTTTTAATTCTGGAGGATCTCGGGAAGATCATCTCGACCTTGTTAAGCTTACCTATAACAATAGTTATAGGCATAATTTCAATCTTCTTATCATCTTGTCTTAATCCTATTTCATTCTTTTTTTCCTGTACCTCATTTCTTTTCGAGGACGAAAAGTTTTGAGTGGGTGAGAGTGTAACAACTCTGTATTTTATGATTATTTTAATTGTATATTTTGATTATTTTAATTGAATTTATGATTTAAAAAACTTTATTTTAATAAATTTTGTTATTTTAAATATAAATTTTGATTCTTATGTGAATTATAATTCCAAACATGAATAAATAGAATATTTCCTAGAAATATGAATTTTGGTCAATATGGTCAAACTTTGACTTTTAAATTTAAAATTTTAAAAATTTTAATTTTTGAATTTTATCTTTTATTATGAAAATAAATAAAATTTTAAGTATACTGCTTTCTGTTTCGTTGAAATCTGATTAATATTGTGAAAGTTATGCTTTTTAAACCATTGTATGTAAATTGTTTTATTTAACAAAATTGTTTATTTGTTTTATAAATAATATTTTTATTTATCATATCATGTTCCAATTTGTGTATATATGTGTAACATGACATGTTACGTATATATATTTTATTTTAAAACATTTTAAAAGTGTAGTTGAAATTTTTCGATGTCAGTTGTAATTTGTTTACAATTTTTAATTTCAAGTTTCAATTAAAATAAAGTATTTTCTTTATTTATTTTTTTCTATTTTCCTAAGACATTATTTTATTTTCATTTTCCACTTTATTTTTTACCGCTTTTATTTTATTTACTTTATTTTTATTGGTTTATTTTGAATAAAGGAAGGTGGATATTCAAAGAGAGAAAGCTTTTCATTTCTTGTGACCTTTCGCTTTCTTTGTCTTTTCATGTGCTTGGCTTTTCATTTCCTTGTTTTGGCCGTGTATTTTTCATTGTCTTTCACGTGAGAAACTTTCTCACCACTTCAACTCTCGGGTGTTCTCATTTCTGAAAAAAATTTGTAAGTTTTTAATAGCTTCTTTTCTTCCCTTTTCTCTTCTTTTACAATGATTTTTGCCTTGATCTCTCTCATGTTCGCTTGGCCACTACCACCATCATCTCCGCCGACCACCACCATCACCATCCACGGCAGCAACCACCCCCTCTTCCCTTGTCCAGATCTGGCCATGGCCTCCATTTGAAGCAAACATCACAAAAATCCACAAAACACTCCTTGAAATGCCTAGCCGTGCCCATGATTTCACCATCCCCTTCATTTTGCACTTCGGCCACCACCCCTAGCTGCACCACCACCTGCTAACTTCACCTCTGGCCGTAGCTTCACCACCGACCTGACCTGTACCATGCATGGCCGAGCCCAAATGATGACATGGCCGAGCCTAGTCGTGCACCAAACCTTCCTCTTTTTCCTTGCCCCTTTGTATTCTTCATGTTGTAACTCCCACCCCTTCACATTTATAGCCTAGCCGTGCCTATGTGATGCTAAACCCGAGCCACTTACCACCATAACACAATCATGGTCGAGCGTATGATTCCTTAGGCCGAGCACTTGAGTGGTTAAAGCAAGGTCAAGTCATTTTGTTCTTTGTTGCTTCTTATTTGAAATTGTTTCAATGTATTTTGTGTTGAATATATATATTTATATTATCTTGTTTTATTTGTTGTTTACAAGAGCAACATCTTGGCTATCTACTCACTTGAATCAAAAGTCGTGCTGTATCGTGCTTGTCATGCCTTTGGAATCGTTCTTGTGTGTCGTAGTGGTCTCTAACTTTGATAAAGGTGAGTCCTTCTCACTCTGACATTATTACTTATGAAATGGTAAATGGATGACAAGTGATTAGTAATTAAAATGTTTATGCAAGTTAATGATGATTATATGATATGTTATACCATGTTATTACCATGTTAACTTTGTTAATTATCACCTGACATATGATAAATGACAGTATATTGTGACATTGACATGTTAGTGTATTTGTTTATATTGTTTATGTATATGATCACACTGCAAGTTCCCTATTAGAATAGAATCACTATGGGTTGAAATGATACATACCCGAACGGACATTAGAAAAGGGAAAATCATTAGGAGCTGAAATGATAGGCTCAAATGATTTTTACTGTATTTTATTTGATTAGGGATTGAGGGTTTGAAATGATAGAATCCGGGTTTTCTTTTTAAATTGTGGATTAAAATGATACATATCCGTACCACTTGACCTAGGATAGAAAATTATATACAGACCCTATGGTATATTTTAAATGTTTTTTTATATAAATATGTATTTAAAGTACGAAATTATGATTTATATATTTTTCTTATATTTTAAGAAAATTAAATATTTGAATTGAATTTAAGTATGTAAATTTGAAGTAAATGTATTTTTGACTTTAAATTGTATTTTTAAAATGTAAGTAAATAATGGAAATTAAATTTAAAGTTTTGAAATGATATTTGAAGTAAAATGCTAAGTTTTGTTAAATTTATAAGTTAAGAAACAGTGAAATTTTGACTTAACAAATGATTTGAGTTTTAAATTGGATATTTAATTATAAAATTTTGTTGCGATAAATCATATGTTAAAATTGTTAAATGTGAAAATTTGAAGTTTAGAAATATGATTATAAGTTTAAAATAACAAAAATTTGGAGTGTTAATGTTTCTGAAGTTATAATAAAATATGGAATTTTATTCATAGCATTTCCAAAAATGTTGTGGTCTTATGATAAGATTTTTAAGTGCTGTTGTTTTTGGATTTAACTATGTTTGGAATAACTAAATATCTATTACAGCAATTTATAAATGTCGTTGTTCCTGAAGTAAACTATTTCGGAAACTATAAGCTATGATAGCACTTTATAAATGAAGTGGTTGCTAAAATTTGACAATGTTTTGAAATATTATAGATTTGAGCACTGTTTTGAGTTATAGTTTAAAGTGTTAAATGATTTAACTTTGGAAATTAATTATTTGTGAGATTTAAGGAGTTTTGAATATAATTTAATATTTGAATTCGAGTTTTAAAGGAATTTAATTTGAATTTGAATTTAAATAGTGTCTACTTTGTTATGTGTTAAATAGAATGAAATGTAATGAGATTAATGAATTTTTGAATGGAATTTTGAAATGTGTTTTGTAATGATATTTGAAATAATAAATGAATGACATAATTAATTTTTAAAAAGTGTTTAAATTTGAATATTTGATTTTGAATGATAAAGAATTGATAAAGGATTTGAAAGGAAATGATTTTGAAATGGTTTGAATGACATAATCATTATTTTGATAAAGAATGTGAATTTGGAATGATATTTGATTTTTTTTTTAATTTATTCAATTTATTCGATAAATGAATATTTGAAGTTCATATTAGTATGAAAGGATATCTGGTTTACTTGTAATCCTAGTTTATATAAATGATATTGGATTTACGAAATGAATATTTCAAAACTAAGTAATAATGAAGTTAAATCAGAGTTATATGAAATTATAAAAATTAGTTTTGAAATGTGGGATATTAAAGCTTTGAAATATATTAAAAATTGAATAGTTTATTTTGTAGACCAAATCTGTATTTGAATTGACAAGATTTGAAATGGTTTGTTGGGAAACTGAATTGAATTGAAACTGATGGTTTTAATTGAACTAAATTGGAAATTTGAAAATTTGGTTTAATTGAATAAATTTGTAAAATGTAAAGAATTAAAGGAATGTTCCATGATTTCAAATGTATGATTTCGAAATGTTATGATTTCCAAAGTATAATGGTTTCATGTATTTTGGTTTTGAAAGAGTTATAACTTTGAAAGTATTACGATTTTTGAAAGGTGAATATATGTTTGAAATGGAAATGATAAACTATTTTGATTTGAATATAGTTTTGAAATAAAAATGGTTTTGGTTTCGAAGTATAAACTATTTTGATTTGAATATAGTTTTGAAATAAAAATGGTTTTGGTATCGAAGTATAAACTATTTTGAAAGGAATATAGTTTGGAAATGAAATGATTTGATTTTGAAGTATGAACTATTTTGAAATGACCACGGCATTATAATAATGATTGGTTGTTAAAGAGACCAGGATCGGAAGTTATCATACTCTCTGCCAACTCCGAAAACCACTTTAACAACTGTGTACGCGGTGGAGTTTCCAAAATGAAGTAGGATGGTGGCAACGATCCTATTGAGGTATGAACGTGGACCCGACTCCCGTGAGTTGGCATAAGGTGGCTAAAACAGGAGAGATCTCGGGCCAAGTGAGGTCATTCCTCCTATCGGACGCATTTTTTCGATACCATACTCTTACTTGTGATTGATTTGATGGCCATCCTTCGATTTTGATTGAGAGTGTGTACCAAGGTGGGCGTAGTGGCTGCTACGTTACCGCCACCCGTGTGCGTAATTGGTACATCTACCCCGGCATTGCCTTGTGTGCCGTGTCACCTACCATAGTGAGCTTTACTATGAGTTTGATTTGTGTCGTACCTATGGAGTATCTTCTCATAGTCTTCCGATCAAGAGATATGCAGCGACTGTATAGACTATTGCCACTATTACGTGTTGAGGGCTATATGGGTAACCCCTTAACGCTATTTTAAAGTAAGTTTATTTTACTGTAGACATTATTATAATAGCGAATATTACTACATAGTAAATAGTTTAATGGATCCTTAAAGGATGGGAGATCCCAAGCATCCTTTAAGTTACTGATTCATTTTGTTACAGTTCACTTGAGTTGATTTACAGTTCATAAGTATTTATGTCCTGACTCGAGTATTTTGTGTTTTACTTTATGCTCAGGTCAGACTGAGTGATTCAGCATTCAAGACTCACCTTCGGAGTTGGAGCTTTGCTTGAAGATCCAGCCATCTATTTTGCTTTCAGTATCCAGTGATTCCAGTGATGTATTCGGATTTGTACCTGATGTATCTTGTTACTCTTCTGTTGTATCTTGTTTAACTTTGATGTATCTTATATATATAGTAGCTTCATGAACTACTATCTCTTTTACTTCCGCTGCATTAATATTTACTCTGTGATCTGTGATTATTTATTTATTGTATATTTTTAGATTTGCCAAATTTTATTTACAACGCGGTATTTTGAGCAATTCAAGTCCGACACGTGCGGATGCGAATGGTTGAAAATATCGGGTCGTTACAGTTACAATGTTGGGTTAAAAGTTAACTATAATAAAAGTTGTTTATTATAACCTAAAAGGAAGGTAGTGGGAATAATATTTTTCCGTGATATAAGAAAATCAAGAAAATGGTGTCAGCATTTCTTCCTTCTTCGACTTTATCTACTTTTCATTCTATCTTCTTGAATGCTAATTCTCGTAGCTTTTATCCAGACGTGAATCTGAATTCATTGAATGTTCCTTCGTTCGCGCAAGTAGCAAAGGATCAGTCTTGCCCTTCGTCTCAATTTGCTTATCACTCTTTTTCTTCCAATCAATTAACTAAGAACTAGATCAATTGTAGAAAAGGGAAGAGATATTGTCTTCGATATGGAGGATTATCGCATCTTGCTAATGTCTATCGTGAACCTATTAGATGTTTTCAGTGTGGAGTTTTTGGCCACAAAAGGAACAATTGTTCGATGAAATTGAATGCTTCTCCTATCAGTTTTTATTCAAATAGATTCGTTTCAGAGGGTCGGAAAATCCTATCTATCAAAGATCATGGCCGTCAATTCGTCCTCAAATGCATGAAAATTAAAAGGATTTTGCTTGATATTATTTGGTTTCAATGGGATGAAGGCATTACATTCTTGGAAGAACCATTCAAACATTTTGAAGCTATAAATGAAGTCGACATTGGTAGAGTTTACAGATTCAAATTTGGGGATCCCGTTGATTACTTTGGAAATTATGAATTTTCAAATGAAAATGAGAATAAAGTTGGGGTTTATGTTCATTGTGGGTGTTCTTTTGAGTTTTATAACATCAATTTCATTATTGATTTAGATTTCTCAGTTGTGAAGCAGAATGAGGAAGTTTTTTTATCTGATCCTGTATTCTCTGATCCAGATGTATCTGCTTGTAGACAAGGCTCAATATACTCGAATTTGCTTAATGGTGATGATGATCAGAAGTTGTTTTCTCAGGCTATTAGTGATGTTCATTCTTCAGAACACTTGAAGAATTTGGATGCTGACTTTATTCTTAGTAATAATCATATTACAAAATATTTTGGAGCAGAGAGTTTCAAGTAATCACAAATAATAGTTTTAAATGTCTTGAAAATTTGGAAGATTTAAAACTTGCTTCAGAGACTTGATTTGCGAATGATGATGAGGTTGTTGTATCTCATCGTGAGTTAGTGCCTGTATTGATTTCTAAGTGTGTACTTTCTCAGAGTGCAAGTGATTCTGCTGTATTGGATATTCTATCTGAAAATGATTTGTTAAAAAAATCGATGGTTATAGAGTTGCAGTCGGAAGGGCACTTTGTTATGCTTAACATAAATGTTGATTCATATGTTAAAGATGACATGGTGGTGAACAATTCTTTTTTTTCCCTTGATAAAGATAACGTTGGTCTTATGTTATAATTAAAATCCAGTTGTGCACCAGTTACTCTCTGTGCATCAATATCAGAGGATATGCTATTTGAAGTTTTGGTGTAAGTTCTAAACAGAAGTGATGATTCAGATATGGTATTGTTTGAAGGTGACATAGTGGTTGGAGATTACATTTCAGATAATTCAAAATGTCTGATTGAGTTATAGTATGAGTGTAACAACCCAGTATTTTCAGCCATTTGCATCTGCACATATCGGACTTGAATTGCTCAAGATACCAGATTGTTAATTTAAATTTGGAAAAACTCAGCATATACAGTAAATATATAAATCATAGAATCACAGACAAAGAGTAATATGAAATAAGCAGCGGAAACAAATGGAAGCTACTATATATGTGACAAAATTAACAGAATACAACAGAAGTCTCGAATACAATAATCAATTCAAAATCTGAATATATTAGAGGAGATAACTGAATGACTGAAAGCTGGACGACTCTCCAATCAAAGTACCAACTCCAAAGGTGAGTCTCAACTGCTATGACACTCGGTCTGACCCGAGTCTAAAGAAAAAACAAAACGCTCGAGTCACGATTTACATTCTTATATCGATAAATCCAACTCAAGTGAAATATCAACTGTAATAAATGTAACTTAGAGGATGTTTGGGATACCCATCCTCTAAGGATGCGTTGAACTATCTACAATGTAGAAATATACGCTATTAACAACCGAACGTCATTATAACACCGTGATCGTTCCAAAATAATTTTTATTTCACAACTGAAATATCATATCCATTTCAAAAGCATATCAATATGATATAAATTTTCACTCCAAATATATCCATTTCCAAAATCATAGCACTTTCAAAGTTATAACACTTTAGAGATTATAAAACTTAGAAATTATAGCACTTTGGAAGCTGTAACACTTTGAAAAATAACTTCCCACTTGAGCAGTTTAGATATTAATAATAAAATAGTTTATAAAATAAATATTTTATATAAAAATGGTTATAAGTTAAAATAGTTTATATTTTAAAAGTAGTTTGTATTAAAGTGATTTATATTAAAATAGTTTATAAAGTAAAATATACAAATAGTATAAATATTATTTAAAAATATTTAAAATAATGAAATAGCTTCCTTAAATTTTACAAATAAATTCAAATCAACTCAAATTCAAAAATTCAAGTTAAATTCAATCACAATTCATACATTTCAATTTCTCAATAAATCATTTATAATTATATCGATTTCAAATACAAGTTTGAATCGCAAAATAAACCATTTCAATTTTAATATATTTCAAAGCTTTAAATATTCCACATTTTCAAAACTAAATTTTTTAATCACATTTATATCTCAAATTCACTTTACTATTATTTAGTTTGAAATATTCTCTTAATAAATCCAATATCATTCAAATAAAACTCCAAATTACAAATAAACTAAATATCACCTTCAATTTATTTATACTTGAAATATTAATTAATCGCTGTAAACCAAAATCAAATTATAAAATCATATCCTTTAAAAAATTATCAAACTCAATAAGTTCCAAATCGGTTAAATAAAATCCTTAATTAAACACAGTTTCAAATAAATTCAAATTTATCTTCCCAACCTTAACTTACAAAAATCATTATAAATTCTACTCTAAAAATAAAATTTCAAATAAATACTTAAACATATTATATTTATTTGTATATTAAATCTATTTATATATTTTAAAGTAGTAAAATTAAACGTAAATTCTTAAAATTTATAATTCCAAGCTAACTTATAATTTTAGAATTTTCAAACCATATAAATTTAAAAATCAAGAATTTAAAACTTTATAAAATACATTTATATATAATATCTTAAAATCGATAGTTATTAAACCATATATTTCTTTCCAAAAACCACAGAAATCATTTCAATATATATATATATATATATATATATATATATATATATATACACACACACACACACACCAACTGTGTCTGTATATAATTTTCTATCCTATGGTCAAGTGATATGGATAATCATCATCTCAATCCGCAATTTAAATATATACGTATATATCAGCTCAACCCGCAACCCAAATTCAATTCAATGAAAATCGCTTGGGTTTGTCATTTCAACCCACAACGATTTCCTCCCATTCTACAGATCGTTCAGGTATGTATCATTTCAACCCATAAGGAATTCTATACTAAATGGGAACTTGCAGAGTGATAACAGATATGATTATAATATAACATGCATATATGATCAATATAAATAACAAATAATGGTGTCATATGTCACAGGTGAACAGATACAGATAATACCATATATATAGCATTGTAAATAAGTAACAACGGAATATTTTAATTCTCGCTTCAATTGAAATTAAAATCAACAAATATGAGAATGTTAATTGTGAGTGATTGCTCACCATTCGAGCTAGAGAGTTTTATTAAAGAAATGAGCTACGAATTCCAAAGTAAGGCTTGATGGATACGATTCAACTAATAAAGCTGATAGATAAGGAATTGACGAAATCAAATCAGAACTGGATCGATGTAGATATATGGTATAATCGGACTTATATATATAACTAAATATAATTATTTACATATATAAAACATTTTCTAAATGCAAACACCTTTTTCATTGAATATATATACATTTCAAAATCATTGTTTAAATTAAACACATATATAATATATTTTAAAATCAAACTGAAGCATACTTATGTGTGGTATATTTATATTACTAAAATTTATACAACATATAATATATAATATACAATACTAATATGGGCTTGTACATACACATCAAATAAGATTTACACAGATAATATAACACAGTTATAAGCTTGTACATATGTACAAAATCATATACAGTCTATAAACTAATATAACCAGCATACAAACTTATATATAGAAGAAAAACAAGCATAAAACACTGTAACTCAATATATACAATATATATAACTAATGGATAAAACCCAACAAATCACACATACTATCACTAACAATATATATTATTATATACATTCGCAAAATATATAATATGTTACTTAAAATTTGCCAACAACAAATCTATAACTGTACACAACTATGTATATATATATATATACTATAGTGTTATAAACTAATAAGAATATGTTTTAAAGAAATAAGAGAAGAAGCCATTAGAGTAAAAGAATGGAGATATTTTATTCATTCAGAGATTGGTTATATCAGATTGATTCATACAATTACATTACACAGGCTCCTTTATATAAGGGTTTCAGAGGTAAGGACTGAACTTATCCCACGATGTGGGACTAAACAAAACAATATACAAGCATATTCACTTCATAATATACATATATTATAACACTCCCCCTTGAATATGCGTCTTCAAAATCTTGAATGCTCGGATAATTTGAAAATTTCCGTTTCGAAACATGTATGATGATTGCTCCCCCTCATTATTATCTCGCTTGCATTTATCGATTCAATCGATATAGATTTGCCTCATTAAAAACCTCTATTAGAAAAACCCAGTGGGAAAAAACCTTGAACGAGGAAAAGAGTGCAACTTGTGAAATCATAAATATCATACTAAAAATGATATTTCTTATAAGAGTTTGATACTTCAGGATCAAAATAATGCCTCATTAAAACCTTACTAAGAAAAACCCAATGGGAAAAATCTTAGTGAAGGAAAAAGAGTACAATGACATATTTTATTTTCTTATTTCTTTAAATAAAGCTTGATACTTCTGGATCAAACTAATGCCTCATTAAAACCTTACTAAGTAAAACCCTATGGGAAAAATCTTAGTGAAGGAAAAAGAGTACAATATAGTATGTCATATTTCAATAATTTACTGCATCAGATAGAGTTTGATACTTCTGGATCAATTTAACACTTCAGTAAAAACCTTACAAAGGAAAACCCGATGGGAAAAACCTTAGTCAAGGATAAAAATATAATTTAACTTAAATAACATATTTGAGATGTTATTTCTTGAAAAGACATTTGATTCTTCTATATCAAGATAATGCCTCATTAAAACCTTAATAAGAAAAACCCAGTGGGAAAAATCTTAAATAAGGAAAAAGAGTACATTATAGCTTATTTCAAATGTTACAGGGAGTTGATACTTCTGGATCAAGGTAATGCCTCATTAAAACCTTACTAAAAACCCAATGGGAAAAATCTTAGTTAAGGAAAAAGAGTGCATTATAAAATACTTATGAATTCTCCCCCTGATTCTAAATTTTCCTCTGAATTCATATTCGTCTTTCGATAACTTAAATTGGTTATAGATACTTCTGGATCCATAAATATGTATCTCATTCATAATACAATTTATTAATAGTTTTCTTTGATACAATCAAATTTTCTAAGATGTTTCTTCCAAACATGGTTTGCATTTTATGCATTTGTATGCTACTTTTATGACAAACACTTCAGGTGCTTTCATTTGTATGCTTCAAATTAGTTTTGCGCATTGCAACTATACATCTTTCATGAATATTAAAAATTTCATTACAACATTACTAGAAAGCAGGAAGTAATCTACTCATCTTGATGTATCAAGATTTTCATTACAACAATACTTAGAAGAAATTTGTAATCTACACTTCATGTCTTTTTCATTCTTTATAACTACAAAAGTTATATATATTCTTCAGAAGTTTGTATACTTTAATAAGTATTTGCATATCGCAACTATCACTTCAATGGATATTAAGAGTTTCATTACAACGATACTTAAAAATAGGAAGTAATCTACTCATCATGAATTATATCAAGATTTTCATTACAACAATACTTAAAAGTAGGTTGAAATTTACTCTCCTTGTTCTTTGCATTCTTTATAACAATGAAAGTTATTTATATTCTTCAGGAATTTGTATACTTTCATTATTTAATATGATTTTAAACCATATTTATACCTTCGGGGTATATTAAGCATTTCAAGTACTTTTGGTACTCTGCGGACTACAAGTTCAGATTTCTTATTAAGGAGAATTTCATGATGGCCAATCATGTTTTTCTCTAATCCAGGATCTTTAATCCATTTATAAACATAAGCGCTTTATTATTTATAAATTTATCATCGATGATTATTTCTTGTCAGTTCTAGACATGATTTATTGAGATCTCTTTAATTATCATGTTTTAGGTACCTAACCCACTTCTAGGGTTATTTGAGAATCATGTCATGGATCTCTTTCAGAGCATCCTTATGTGTTTCTTCAAGAACACTCACCTCCTTTATTTGGCATCTTTATTACTTACTCCAAAAATAGTTTGAACTGACTTTTGAACCATATTTCAGATATGGTTTACAAATTTTGATCCTTCAGGGATTCAAATCTATATTGGAGAAAGTCTACTAGGGATAATATTGATAATATTTTGCATCATTGTATATTTTAATAAATATTTAACACTGATGATCAAAATGAACTTGTATCCCTTTATCCTCCCCCTCAATGTTGACAAACATTGCCACAATAAATAATAATCATCTTTGGACTCTCATTTTGATCCATTATGATATTGCTACTAGCAAATACATCATACATATTAATAATAGGGGGATAATTCTTTTATTAGTTGATAAGATGCATTCAATTGATATTGATTATTAGAGTTTGTTCTCATTCATTGATCTAAGCAATTGGAGGAATTTACTTATTGTGTAGATCATTTGAATACATACATGACTTCAGGTCATTCAACATTTATGTTGATTGAATTTTAAATCACTAAATAATATATATGCATAATCACTAAATAATAGCTTATAACAAACTTCAGGTTGTTAACTGAATATTTACATATATGGATGTATACGTGCGTCCACGTATCACATGTATATTGTAAAATTTTCATATTCTTTCTCATTTGAATTAGTGATTTTTGGAACAAACTATTACAAGGATCAAAACTATTAATTTCTATTTATAAATCAGTGTCAATGCAAACCTGTCAAAACCGCATGATAATGTTCAAAACATTTGGTTTGAAACCATATCGAACTACTGGTTCGAACAAAATATACACACAACTTCAAGTTGTTAAGTTTTATCCCTCAATTATATCTCAAATATTAGTTTTGTACACTAATTATGATTACTTATCAAGAAGTAATTTTTAATTGCATATAGACATTTCTACACATCTCTATTGAGAGTTCTGTAAAAAAAAATTACAACAAAAATAATAATAGTATCTTCTAGATGCTTGGAATGTTACAGATACAGATTTCCTCTTAGCTCTCAAACTTTTAGGATCTAATCTAAGCTAAATTAGGATCCTTTATAATCAAATTTATGTACACTTATTTGGTTTAATAAAATTACCAAATATATAAATAAATCTCTTCTAGAGATATGTTATCATTTTCAAATTTATAAATCTCTTCTAGAGATATATTAGTATCACCACTTCTGGAGTGACCTTTCTCTTCTATATATATATATATATATGCACTATATATATATGCACTATTTGAATGCCATATCAATATACACTGTTTATTTTATACATATTACATAATTACTACTTTTACAGTAGCATAAAATATCCATGTTGGAGATTTTTGTTGTAATTGCTTTTAAAATGGCATATCAAACTTTAAATACAGTGACAAAATTAGATTCACCAACTGAAAGTAAGATGCAAGAGATAAAACCACTACTTCTGGAGTGTAACATTGGTATACAATATCATTATTCTTTTTTTTTTCCATAAATTATTGTTATTACTAAAAAAAATTATATCATTATTCCTTGATTATATCTCTAATATTACTATTGAATATTAATTATGATTGTTTATTAGAAAATATACACTAACTTATAAATATATATAAACATCTCTTCTAGAGAGTTCAGTAAAATAGATATATTTACAACATAAATAAGAGTATCTTCTGGACCCTTGAAATGTTATAAAAATAAGAAATTATAATGGTTGCACATACCGATTTATTCAAGACCTATTTATATAGCTTTGGTGAAAATTATGATACGACATATAGATTATCTCTTCAGGAGCATATCTAAAGATATTTCTTCAAGAATAGTTGTGCATATAATATTTGATTCATCGTATGTTCTGAAAAGTAAAAGGTTACATATCACTATTTGTCTAATGGAGCTACGGGTCCATGACAATAGACAATTGAATTTTGGATAATTTATTATCACATTTGACAATATTTTATAGGCAATTCTTTTATAGTGCTATACGATGATATAATATCACTTCTGGGGATATTTCATAAACACCGCTTCTAGAGTGGTGCATATCACTTCTAAAGATACTTTATATGCATTGTTTTTGTCATGTCATCAATAATCAATATCTTTTTCTACATAATTGACATAATTCTACAACATCTCTTCTAGGATGTTTGGATTTTGAAATATAAAAATCATAAAACATCTCTTCAAGAGTATGTCATATGGATTATCTCTTCTGGAGAATATTAAAATGTACTTCTTCAAATGTATAGTTTGGCAAACACACCCAAAGATTATCAAAACTTGGGTTTTACCAACTTCAAACTGATTTATTGAACTGAAATAAAATAAAATCCACATAGCAGACTTCAGGCTGCTATTACTGGTCAATTCGACCATATCATTTATTACTGCACTTAGATTTTCATCATTAATGAAGTTTCCTTCATCTTCGAAGAAATGATCTAACTTCAGGTTAGTATTACTAGACAATCCTTTCACATAATTTTAAAATAAAATTCCTATAACATCTCTTCTGGGATGTTAGATTTTGCAATATAAATATAAATAAATCTCTAAAAGATTGTCAGAAAATCTTTTCATAATTCAAGACTTCAGGTCTTGGACTTTGAGTTATACAACTTCTGGTTGGAAAAAAAAATCTTTGCACAACTTCAGGTTGTTCAAACTTATTTTTTTTTATGATTAAATTTTCTGATCCTCTTTTTTTTAGTTAGAACTTATGGTTCTTTATTTTGAGGAAACTTGTAATTCGTTGATTTATGGAAACTCAACCTTTTATCTACAGGTTCTCAAATTTTATTTTTCTTTTCCCTTTTTTTTTAAAAGGAAATGTCGAAAGATATTAAGCTTATCATGTAAGCTTTTATTAATGTTTCCATTCACTTCAGATGTGCTAAATCAAAATCAACGTTAGATCTAAACTTAGATCTTCTAGGTACGTATTATCTTTATATTTGTTTCTCTAAAAAATAATAAAATATTTCTTCTGCAAATCTAAATCATATATCAAAATAATTTTCAAAGCCTTCAATCAAATCTAAATCAAATCAAAATGTTTTCAAAATGAAAACTTCATTTACCAACCATGATTGATTTCTCAAATCCATATCCAAACTAAATGCAATCAAATTCAACAAATTTGTTGAAGCAACAATATCAAATTTTGTCAAGTTCAAACTTGCATTCCAAAATAAATGAACTATAAAACACAAAAGTAAGCATGATATTGAGATCAACAATATAATATGATCAGAAAAATAGCAACAACAAACAAATTAGATCTGAAATATAATAACCAACAAAATAAGAATTAGATCTTAAAGTTTAGATCTATATAAAATATAAAATTATAAGACTAGTATAATAAAATCTAAAAAATAATACAATAGATTTAGATCTGAAGAAGTAGATCTAGAATGGAATGAGATATGTAAAAAATAATAATTTGGAAGATTAGATCAATCATAATAGAAAAATAACTTACCGTTTTGAGATTAATAATTAGATCTGGAGAAGAATAGATCTGATTTCATAATAAATTATCACAATAGAGCATCGTGCTGATAACGTGTTATAAACAAATAAGAATATGTTTTAAAGAAATAAGAGAAGAAGCCATTAGAGTAAAAGAATGGAGATATTTTATTCATTCAGAGATTGGTTATATCAGATTGATTCATACAATTACATTACACAGGCTCCTTTATATAAGGGCTTCAGAGGTAAGGACTGAACTTATCCCACGATGTGGGACTAAACAAAACAATGTACAAGCATATTCACTTCATAATATACATATATTATAACATATAGCTTTTATAAACTTATATACCCAGACCTTATTATATAATAACAGTTATCATATGTAAAACTAATGTACACACATATATATAGTTAATATCTTTGTTTACATTTACGAATCCCATATGTAAACATAATATATAACAACTTTACGATATATATATATATATATATAACAGTAGATGGAAACTTAGTACTTAGTACTTAGTACTTAGTAGACCTGTTTCAACACCCAGTGAAAAATACTCGAAAAGCTTTCAAAACTGATATGGAAAGTACAATCCAAACAAATCAAAGGAATCAAATTGAATCGAATCATGAATCGTAGATACACAATGGTTACGCCTGGGTACCCAAAGAAACATCCATACCTTTTAAGCAATCACTACGTTCCAAATTTCGCCATGATAACCAAAAACACATAGACCATGGAGACACAATGGTTACGCCTGGATCCCCTAGGAAACATTCGTACCCTTTAAGAA
Source organism: Allium cepa (assembly GCA_030765085.1). NCBI lineage: Eukaryota > Viridiplantae > Streptophyta > Magnoliopsida > Asparagales > Amaryllidaceae > Allium > Allium cepa. The sequence continues at coordinate 685,913,250 of CM060939.1, read as the reverse complement.
ATCTCTGCCTTGCAGATTACGCTAACAAAACGACTATAGATCGCAGATACACAATGGTTACGCTTGGATCCCCCAGAAAACATTCATATCTGTAAGCCTTCACGGCCCTGCGAATTACGCTATGCAGTAGAGTTCGTAAGACCATGGATAACGCCATGGAATTCGAAGGACACTCGAGTATCATATCCGGAAAACCTAAATCACGGAGAATAATATCGATAGAATGAATCCAAAATGTGGCCACAAAGAGGATATCAAGAAGAAGGCACTTTCCATAGCTTTACTTCGAATATATGTAACATATAGTACCCTTGCAAATCAATTTCAAATATCATACTTATATAAATTCAATTATATATAAGATTTCATTTCGAAATAAAGTACTTTCAAAATCAAAATCTCAAATATATCAAACCATTCTTATATAAATTCTGCTCTATATAAGATTTATCTCTTCAGATCGAATACCTTCCAAAATTAATAGTTTCAAAGTCACTTGTACTTATATAAAGTCCATCTTATACAAGAATCAAAAATTTTCAAAAATCAATTTCACTGTATGAAACGCCATATGATATTCAAAATTAGAGTAGTCCTAATCGAAGAGAACTCAAATCATGAAAACAGACTTGGTAAGAAGATATGATAATTAAATTACAAATGAGGAAGATGGATAGCCTTATATTAATCATGGGTGACCTTAACCGGGTCAACCGTTACTTCGGGAATAAAATCGATGCAGAATTCTGAGGCAAATCATCATTCGATCGTAAGAGATAGAACTCGGGCATAGTAAAAAATAGCAGCATCTAAACCGAGGATATAGAAATCTCCGATGAATTAATGCTTATTGTAAAGGAGTTTCACTCCTTTACAAATCATTTGGTGGAGCTATGAGATGCTCCAGAATTAAGAAAATACGAACAGGGAGATAAAGATGGATTCTAGAACAAAAGGGAAATCCTGGAATTCAAAGGAGATCTGAATCAAAGAGGAAGAGATTCAAGCTAGAACAAAAGAGATTCTGCAATTAATTTTACTCTATATGCTAAGTTTTTGCCGAAAACCAGAGCTCTGAAACCATATGTAACAGCCCAGTATTTTCAACCATTCGCATCTACACATGTCAGACTTGAGTTGCTTAAGATACCAAATTGTTAATTTAAATTTGTTAAAACTCAACATATATAGTACATAAATAAATCACAGAATCACAGACACAGAGTAATATGAAATAAGCAGCGTAACAAATGAATAGTAGTTCATGAAGCTACAATATATATGATAAGATTAAACAGAATATAACATAAGTCTCGAATACAATAATCGATACGAAGTCTAAATATATAAGGGGAGTCAACTGAATGACTGAAACCTGGATGGGTCACCAATCGAAGCTCCAACTCCAAAGGTGAGTCTCAAATGCTGTGACACTCAGTCTGTCCTGAGCATGAAGCAAAACACAAAACACTCAAGTCAGGATTAAAATTCTTATATCAATAAATCCCAATCAAGTGAGATATCAACTGAAATACAAGTAACTTAGAGGATGTTTGGGATACCCATCCTCTAAGGATCCGTGGAACGATCTACAATGTAGAATATACACTATTAACAACCAGACGCCATCATAACGCCGTGGTTGTTCCAAAATAATTTATATTTCACAACCAAAATATCATATCCATTTCAAATGCATATCAATACGATATAAATTTTCACTCCAAACATATCCATTTCCAAAATCATAGCACTTTCAAAGTTATAACACTTTAGAGATTATAAAACTTAGAAATTATAGCACTTTAGAAGTTGCAACACTTCGAAACATAACTTCCCACTTGAACAGTTTAGATATTAATAATAAAATAGTTTATAAAATAAATACTTTATATTAAAATGGTTATAAGTTAAAATAGTTTATATTTTAAAAGTAGTTTGTATCAAAGTGATTTATATTAAAATAATTTATAAAGTAAAATATACAAATAGTATAAATATAATTTAAAAATATTTAATATAATAAATTAGCTTCCTCAAATTTCACAAATCGATTCATATAAACTCAAATTCCAAAATTCAAGTTAAATTCAATCATAATTCATACATTTCAATTTCTTAATAAATCATTTATAATTATATCGATTTTAAATACAGATTTGAACCAAAAAATAACCATTTCAATTTCAATATATTTCAAAGCTTTAAATATTCCGCATTTTCAAAACTAAATTTTTTAATCTCATTTATATCTCAAATTCACTTTACCATTATTTAGTTTGAAATATTCTTTTAATAAATCCAATATCATTTAAATGAAACCCCAAATTACAAATAAACTAAATATTTCCTTCAATTTATTTGAACTTGAAATATTCATTAATCACTTTAAACCAAAATCAAGTTATAATATCATATCCTTTAAAAAATATTAAACTCAATAAGTTCCAAATCGATTAAATAAAATCTTAATTAAACACAATTTCAAATAAATTAAGTTTTTTCTTCCAACCTTAAGTTATGAAAATCATTATAGAAATCTATTGTAAAAATAAAATTTCAAACAAATACTTAAACATATTATATTTCTTTATATATTTTAAAATAGTAAAATTTAAGTAAATTCTTAAAATTTATAATTTTAAACTAACTTATAATTTTAAAATTTCAAACTATATAATTTTAAAAATCAAGAATTTAAAACTTTATAAAATACATTTATATATAATATCTTAAAATCAATATTTATTAAACCATATATTTCTTTCCAAAAACCATAGAAATCATTTCAATATATATAGACCAACGGTGTCTGTATATTGTTTTCTATCCTATGATCAAGTGATATGGATAATTATCATTTCAATCCGTAATTTAAATATATACGGGTATATATCATTTCAACCCGCAATCCCAAATTCAATTTAATGAAAATCGCTTGGGTTTATCATTTCAACCCATAACGATTTCTTCATATTCTACAGATCTTTTGGGTATGTATCATTTCAACCCATAGGGAATTCTATACTAATAGGGAACTTGCAGAGTGATAACAGATATGATAATAATATAACAGACATATATCATCAATATAAATAATAGGTAACGGTGTCATATGTCATAGGTGAACAGATACATATAATATCATATATATGGCAATGTAAATAACTAACAACAGCATATTTCAATTGTCATTTCAATTGAAATTTAATTTAATAAATATAAGAACGTTAATCATGAGTGATTGCTCACCTTTCGAGCTAGAGAGATTTGTCATATGTAAAACAGTTATCATATGTAAAACTAACGTACACACACACTGTAAAACTAACGTACACACACACACACACACACACACACACACACATATATAGTTAATATCTTAGCCTACATATACGAACCCCATACGTAAACATAATATATAACAACTTTATAAAATATATATATCTAACAGTAAATGAAAACTTGTTAACAAATTTACTTAATACTTAAACACACACACACACACACACATATATATATATTCTTTTCTTTATATTACATAAACATGACAAAATATATAAATATAAATCTAACATATACTAGATATTGATATATATATATATATATATATATATATATATATATATATATACAGTATAGGACATATGTAAACAACATATATAACTGACAGACCTTATACAACATATATCTTTCTTTTCTTTTCATATGTACAAACTTCTATATATATATATCAGATCATACAGCCTATGTAAGCTTTTACATGTAAAATAAAGCAATCATATATATAGTTTATAAACTTGTGTTTATATGTACTAATAGATTAACTAACCCATATATAAATTTGTATATATGTAGAAGACAAACAATATATAGAAACTAATATATATGATGTAAACAAAATATCAGCTACAAAATAAAATCATACTAACCAATACACACACACACACACACACACACACACACACACACAATAAATCATATTTCAAAATACTATAACACATTGCCTTCAGCAGATTTAGAGATGAGGAAGAGATGGAAGCCGAGTTGTTTAGGCTGGGTAGTTGGAGCAGAGAGGGGGAGGAGGATGGTAAAGCACTGCAAGATAGGGGTGAATCTGGTGGAGCTCGGCTGAACAAGCAGAGCATGAGGGAAGTTGAGGCCTGAGGGGAAGAAAGCATAAGGAAAAGAGGGTGTGCACATGAGGTGAGCCGAGTGTGGTGGTTGTTAGGTCGATGGCCATCTAAAAGGGGAGGTGAACATGCATGGCCGGTGAAGATAGGATGTGCACCAGGCTAGTTGTGGTGGAAATAGTGAGCACGTAGGAGAAGGCATGGTAAAGGAAGGCGTGAGGAGTGGTGATCGGTTGGAGAAGAAAGTAGTTTGGCAAAAACTTGAAAATGGACAAGGTTTAAAGAATGTGAAAGAACAACCGAGCTCAATATATTAAGATTTAAATTAAAGGAAACAGTGAAATTAAAAAGTTGGAGTAACCAAAAAGTCAAACGTGAATTCCAAGAAATAATTAAAGTTGCTGACCACTGGTTTTTGAACCGTGGAAAACAAAGGGCTACAAGGAAATCAAAGACGGACCATTATGGTTAACCGTTTCACGCGTTTCGTTGTGTACCAGACTACAAAACGCAGAACTGAATATACTAGAGAGATCAGTACGATGAGAAGATCAAAACGGTATACAAATATCAGTGGTAAGACCATCCTATCAAAAGTCGACAATCGGTATCGAAAATGCTGCTGAAATGCCAGAAATAAGATGAACGGAGCAATATCAGTCAAAATTTGGCAAAACGAAATATAACGTCTCATTTAGAAGATGATTTAAAAATTTATTGTATAAAAGTATTCGGCTTTGGAAAATATTTTATTACCATCAAATTCTAACTGATTTGAATTTAAATAAAATTACACAATGAAACAAACATTCATATTTTCTGATGAAAATTTACTATTTGCTGTGTTTAAACATACGTATTTCAAATATTAAATTTTCAATTCAAAATTTTATTATTTAAAATTTCACAAAAATTCAATTAATTACGTTAAAAAGATTAATAAAAATTTACAGGTCGTTACATTGAGGATGATAATATAAAGGTTAAAGGTGTTGATCTTTCTTTGGTTAATGATGAAATGATTTTGGGTAAATATCTGTATGATTTTGGTACAACATTATCTATGGTGGCTGACTCAGAGATTGACGTTGTTGAATTAGTTAATATTCAGTCAAGTGTAGAGAAAGGAGATAAGCTCTCTTTTGGTGATGATGTAATGTGTTGTGAAGCTGGGTGGTTTGTAGATGATTCACAGTTTGCACATAAGTATCAATATGTGTGTATATTATTTCAATGTGCATCTTTGGTCTATTGTTGATATTTCCCATGGTGATGATTTGGTAGGGGTCGGTTTAACTGATCAAGTTGATATAGATAGGCAGCCGGAGGGGGCATTAAACGAGGTTGCTAATGATTTAGACAACATTCATAATGAAAAGATAGGCACAGATATTATTTATTAAGAGGGAGTAGGGTCTCACATTGAGGTTGGAAGAGACATATTAGTTACTGACTTGGCAGTGAGCTGCGATTTTGTTAACAATTTGAGTGCAAGTTGGAGAATTCTGTACTTAACTACTCACCATTTGTATTAGATGCTCATTCTAGTGATATCGGTTGCAAATCTGCATCTTGTTCTTCTTCATCAAGGAGAGGTAGGTGTAGGAAGTCTATGGCTGTTAGTGGATCTGTGCAACGTAATGCCACGAACCGTGGTTGTTAGCCTCAATTTATGGGTGATGTGACGACCCACGCTCGGCATCCTCTGAATCTGACACAAACCACGTGTGTCTGAGGCATCAATTATAGATGATCATGAGAAAGAAAAGAGAGGGTGGGAAGAAAGAGAGAAGAAAGAAGAAGAAAAGAAAAGAAGAAGAGAGAAGCAGAGCCAAAACAATACAGAATCTCACAATCCAGCGGAATAACATATAATATAGATCAATAATCTTTACGAAGAGAAACTGTAATATACATAAATCACTATCAGAGTGCATAATAAGTAATCATTAGCTTGGACAGTTATAATAATCTATCCTCACAAATGCTGACAATTAAAACAACAACAATCAATAGCAGCGGAAAAATAAACAGATATGTGTATACGACATGAAGATTTCTAGCTCGCGTGCTAAAGCTCTAAATACCAAATCTGAACCTGTAAATATACTTGGTCTGACCCGAGCATTGAAAGGGAAGAACTTCCGGATTAGTCTGGTAAACCAGCATGAGAAAAACACTTCTCAACTGAATTTATAAAGTTATAAAACTTTTTCTTTATCAAAATAAAAGGTATCTCGTAAGACCGAGTCGTAAATAAATATCGATAAAGTTTTTAGCTTACGATAACCAAAACATTTCATATCAAATTTCTCTTATAATATAATAGTGTCTATTATACAACTAATAAATTAAATAGCTGAAATTGTTATGTTATTATATTCCGATCTAATAGGTTTACATGTAAAATGGCAGGCACCTATTGGATTTTGGATTTTCATACAAATGACTAGGTAAAAGGACTATCTTTAGAAAAATCAGTACACCTCTAGAGGGTTGTATCTAGGGTCCAGATAATGGGCGCCTAAACCAACACAAGACTGACCTACCCATCTCTGGATAGCACCGAATATGTCATCACTCCGGTTGTTACCGACCTAAAATCCATGGCCATACATCAACAATAATCAGATACATGGCGTCATAGCATGTATAGATATATCTTGAAAAGTGATGACATCTCCTAATGGGAGCGACCCATTTTAGCCTTGCTGCTTCTATACCTGTTTTAGTCATTTTCCGCGGAGTGAGGCCAAAGAAGTATCGATTACCTTTCACATATCACATCAGCTTTGAATGCCACATTATCATTCCCGTTGACTACTAATTGTCTTCCACAAAATTACAACCCTTAAGCACGTACGTCTCGAGGAGGGTGTTAAGCTAAAAGAAGTTGCCTTCTCCACCACCACATGATGTACGTTTGTAAAAACGAATGTACATAATCTTAGAAATGCAATGTCAGACACTCGTTCATACAAGTTGTTTAAGAATAGGACAAACTGAAGGCACTTTCCTACCACATCCTATCGGGAAATCCCTAAGGTTGGTAGCGAATAGTCCTTGCATTGGACATTTCATAACAAAGAGACTACTTCTATTATATGTGTAATGGGATTTTAACCCCAAATGATCAATAAGCAGCATTTCACTATGAAAATCCTAGATATCAATATCATCGACCAACCTGCACAATCGTCGCATATATGTTGGTCCGAAGTGGTTTTCAGATAAATATGATCCCGGTCTCTTTGCACCAACAGCGCAAAAGGATTTCTCAACCTCATACAAAAACTAAGTCTCATAGACTTATCATGTCTCCAGCTTTCAACTTGCTATCCTTCGGCTAAGAAAGAAGCTCGATAGATTAGAGTAATCACTCCGCACTGCATGAATCAACATTCTTAACACAAACGATAATCAAGTCTACACCGTTAGTTACGTATTAAGTGTACGACTAATTAGTTTCCCCGTCAAGTTGAGGAATTAAAATGACAAATTTTGATAGTCAGTTATTTAATTATCAAAGCAACAAACAAAATCTAGCACATAAGTAGTCACCGGGCCTGATTTTCATTCATCTTATAATTCAAAACGCTTCCCAATTATTCACTTCAAAATATCTTTAAAAAGATAATATTCAAATCCATTCACTTGTTGGATATTTGGATAAAAAATTCATATACTTATTTTAAGAATAAGTAAATTCACAACTTATTTTATTTTCAAACCATTTAAATTCCCTTTTTACAAAATCAGTTTCCAAAATATCATTTTTATTTAAAAGATTATTCACTGTCCAAAATTGTGAATATAATTCTCTTACCAAATTCATTACTTCTACACATATAATTTAAAGGATTATTCACTGTCTAAAATCATGAATATAATTCCTTTAATAAACTTTCGTATTTAACTTATCAAATTAAATTGATTTCAGATTTATAAAACAATGTTTATAAATTCCATTTGTATTTTATAAACACTTCCATATATAAAATTACTTTTTAACAATTTTCTATTTCTATCTCATTGATAAGTCAAAATCCAATTATAAGTTAATTTACTTATAAATCTCAAATTCATTCTATTGTAATCTCATTATTTATAAAGTCCTTTATGAATTCATTTCTAAACTTTAATTACAAATCCATATACAAATTTGATTACAATCTCATTTCTAATATTTTAAAACACCGTTTATAATTTCAATACTTTTATTTATAAAATATCCATTTTATAAATCTTATATATAGACCATTTATAATAATTCCAAAATCTTAATTTAACTCATTTTAAAAATTAGTTAACTTTATTTTTCCAAAAATCATATTTTGATTATATTTCTCAAAGCCATAATTTATTTATTACATAAAAATTAATTTTTATTTATTTAAAATAAATCCATTTATTTAACAATTCAAAATTTATTAAAATGTATATATTTTCAAAATTACTTTGAAATTATTTTTAAGCAAGAACACCGTTTTATTATTTTTAAATTTTCAAAAATATGGCCCAATGCTGCAATAGTACTAAATAAGGGAATTCACATCAATCACATCAATCGTGGCATTCAAACATCATATATCAAATGATAACAGCATATATACCAATATCTGTAATAAACATCAACAACGGTGAGGAATCCTATAGGATCCCTCCAACCTATCACCCGCAATAAATATACATATGACAAAATATGTACAATGTCCGCTTCAAGGCAGATGCACGTACAAAGAGTCATTCGCTCATACATGGTAACGTATAGGGTCTCATCCGCTAAAATATACAGGAATACATCCAAATAAATTAACATATATAATATATCATATATCATCCAAACAATCATCAATCTTCTTAAATAAAATTTATTCTCACTTATATAAAAATATAAGCGAGATAGAGAGAGCGAGTTTTACTCATTTTGCTTGCAGTCGTCGTAATAACGATTTATTTCAATTAAAATTAAACAAGCGTTTATTTTAACCAAAATTTTCACTAACTCCAATCAACTCCATTCCAACTCCATAATGTAATGCTCATCAATACGGACCCAACACAATTCGTTTAGTGTGATTTCGACCTTGTATGACAAAGATATGCTATTTATAAGATTACACGAATATATAATTTAATTTACAACGTTTTATTTTTAAACCTTCTTTATAATCTGGGCCATTGATCTTTGCCATCTGGAATCGGGGCTGTGCTTCACTTTCTTCTTCATTTCAAACTAGGAAAAAGTCGCGCCTTCAACCCATATACACATGCTACTCCATCACATGCTATTCCACCATCGACCCATTGTTCGACAATTAGAGACCACGATCGCGTGCGCCTTGCTCCGGCGTCTCCACGGCCTAAGACCGGCCTAGTTTGACCCCCTATCACACTCCCTTATAATTCAAATGCCATGCCTTTAAACTGAAATTGCCGTCACGTTGTAATGACCCACATTTTTTTGATAATTAAATATTGAATTAAATAAGATTTTGTAATTTAATGTTGGAAGAAAACATTATGACGTAGGATTGAGTAAACTAACTAGAATGAAGTTTAATAATGTAAATTAATGTAAAAAATGACTATTTGAATGTAATCTCAAGTAATTGTAATAATTTTAAGTTATAATTGGTAATAAATCTAAAATAAGGAAATAACTTTAAAAGTTATATTAAATGATGAAATGATATGAAATTAATTGTAATTGAATAAAAACAGTGTTGTGTAAGTACTTATAACATTTGTTATAGATAATAAACCTATAAATATGATTAAATTAAGTAAAAGGTGAAAATTATTATATGTTAACTATTTATTTAATCTATTGAGTTAAATTGGAAATCAATTACAATTAAATGTTACATTAATATGAGTTAAGACGACAACTGTAAAATGTGAACATGATAAAATGTACAAAAATGTCAATTATATTGATAAAGCAATAATTGATTTAATGGTAAGAGTGAAACTAAGATAAATGAATTTATTGGGACTTTAAATGATCATTAACGAGAAAACCGACAAAAGTTAAATATAATTGGATGGTGTAACTAATAGGGAAAAGATGATGATTATAGAACATTAATGCAATAAGCTATAAAACAATGTTGAATATATACATAGAGTAATGAATGATTGAATTAAAAGGATTGAAATCAAGTTTAATTAATTTATTAGAGTTTAATTTATAAAGGAATTTATTGCAATTGAAATTCAATACCATAACTAATAAATTAATTAACATTGAATTGATATGTAAATTTGTTTTAAATTATTGAAAATGTCTAGGTAAATCAAAAATGATAAAAAATGTTATCTATTAAATTTGAAATTAAAAGTGATTTAATTAATTTAATATTAATTAATTTAATTAATGTGAAAATATCCACTTTGGCCACTGTTTCGGATTTCGACGAAACTAGTTTCATCGGATTCATAATAGTGAATTTTTGTAGGATTTCAAGTTCATAGCGATCGGACTTTTCGTTTGATCGTACAGACTTGAAAAGCGTTGAAATCAATTTAATTGAAATCAATTTGAAATAAGATGATTTTTAAACCAAACTTGTTAATACGATGGAATTAGGACTGGAAACCTATTCCATTGAGGTTAAAAATATCGAAAACATTTATTTTGATATATGGGATGACCTACTTTCGTTTCGGGGTCACAACGAGCTTTTTGGGTCACGTAGTCATTCAATCCAAATTGATCTGGTCCATCCTTTCTATTTTCAGCTCTGCCTATATATAGGCTGTTATAAACCCTAGCAGCCTTTCTATTCCTCATTTCAATACGTACAGAAATTTTGTCTGCTTATCCTTCTCAATGGCTGAAAACCTAAACCCTCAAATTCAATTTCGAATCAAATTTCAATTTCAAAATCAATCTCCTCAAAACCCTAACATACTATATACCGCTTCGAAGCTCTCGACGAGCGTAATTCATTGGTGATTTCGTTTCTCGAATCGATTCATGGTTTGTCCAGAAATTGAGCTTGAACTTCAGCCATCCATATTAGGGGTTGAATTATTTAACGGTGGATTTGCGACGAGGGGACGATCAGTGGGCATGGGCATGAAGAGGAGATCGAACAGTGATGATCGGTGGCCTTCGTTTGTCTCAAAGTGGCCAGATTTTGTTTGGAAGCATGAATAACTTTGCTGGCGGCGGTGAGCTCCAAGCTCGATTGGAGTCATGGTCGTCTTGAGTGGAGTTGCGGCTAGGGCAAGGGGTCACGATGGCATAGCTTGATCATGGTGGTTATAATCGTGGGCGAATGTATAGGTAGCCAAACGACAGTTGACTGGCGGCTGCAGGTGTTCGATCGTGACTTTTTCTTCAGTGCTAGGGTTTTTGGAACGAAGCGATGTGGCAAAGAATGATTCGTTCTCTTTTTTATTTATTTATTTTAATTTAACTTAAAATTTCAACCTTCTAATGTGTATAACCACTTTAACAACCACCTTAACTGTCATACTTTCTGCCAATACCAAAAACCACTTTAACAACTGTGTACGTGGTGGAATTCCACAATGAAATAGGATGGTTTGGCGAACGATTCTATATGAGGTATTTAGATGACCCTGACTCCTGTGAATCAGCTTAGATGTGACTAAAATAGGAGCTATACCTAGGCCAAGTGAGGCCGCTCCTCCGATCAGAAAACCTTCTTCGACACCATATTTATTATTTTGTGATTGATTTGGTGGCCATCCCTTGATTTTGATTATGGGAGTGTGTTCCGAGGTGGATAGTAGTAGCTGCTATGCGTTACCACCAACCCGGTTCTGCAAAATGTTAGAGTCCTACCCTGGCATTGCCTCGAGCTCCATGATCACATGCAGTATCGCGCCTTCTACGAGTTTGGTTTGTACCATACCTATGGAGTGCCCTATGGGTAAACCTCACAAAGGATCTTACGGTACTGTATAGATTATGGGAATATATAAAATATGCTAAAGGGGATATGGGTAACGCCTTAATGCTATTTTAATGCTTTACTTTACTATAGACACTATTATAATTGCGTATTGTACTATATATATGTAGATAGTTTAACTAATCCTTAGGAGATGGAATCCCGAATATCTCTTAAGTTATTACACTCATGTTTGACACTGGATAGGAGATGCTAGATCCCGAAAACATCTCTGATGCCATTGCACTCATGGTTATTTACCGTTGACTTAACATAAGATCTTTTAGTTCAGACTCGGGTGTTTGTCTTTTCAATTTGCTCGGGTCAGTCTGAGCTTTTCAGTATATCGAAGACTGCTCTTGGAGGACGAAGACGAAGATTTAGTACTATTACTATTTATTCTATCATTTCCACTGCATCATGTCATTCCGCTGCATTACTTATTTATTACTGCTATATGTACTCTAATTCGATATTATAAAAGTGTAATCAAATGTTATTTGTAAAACAACTTCATGAATTGTTTATTTGATTATTATATTTCGTCATTCTACTGTGAGATTCTGTGTCTGTTTCTTTTCTTTACCTGTTTTTTTTCTTATTTACCCCATAACAATCCTTCCTTTTGAATGGTTTGAGTCTGATGTGTGTGGTTTATCTCTGATTTAACCCGCCCAAAAGGTGGGTCGTTACATATGGTATCAGAGCGAGGTTTAGCGATAACCTTAGCTTTGTGGGATCCGACTCATATAAAATAGGGTAGGAATACACTAGAATGAGTCGTTGAGTGTAAATATATGAGAGAGCTTATTTTTTAGTGTTATAAAAATGTCTTTTATATTGTGTTAATTTGTTTTATTTAGTATTTATAAATTTCGGTTGGTACACGGGATGTTATGGCATCGATAGGGATTTCTAAACAATTAATAGGGCGAACCGACACAATATTGTTTTGAAAATGAAATAATTTTGCATAGTATTACATTTTGTAAATAAAAGAATAATATTTATAAATGTATATGATTGGTTGTAATATTTTGTTTATTAGGTAGTGGAATTTTATAAATATTGAATTATAAAATAGGTTTACAAATAAAATGAATATGAATTGAAATTTGAAAACTTAAGTTCTAGGATTTTGGAAATTTCTTTCAAAGGATTTTGGAATATAATATTTGTATTATTTAGAAGTATTTTCTGATATAAACATTTCAAGTTGATTTGAAAGAAAATTTTTAAAAGAATTTTTTTTAAAGGAAATAAGTTTTGTACTCCTCTCTCTGTCGTTGGAAAATAATTTTGGTGATGAGTGCATGGATCATAGACGTTCATTTTTGAGTTTCACGGTGGAAAGACTATTGTAATAATTTTACTGCACATTTGTTTTGATAAATAAATCTTGATTTTGAATCCCTAAATATGATTTGATCTATAAAGGACACACTCACACACACACACATACATACATACATACATACATATATATATATATATATATATATATATATATATTATTTTTTAAATGACTGAAATGAATTCGGGATTTAGTTCTTAGAACTTTTTGATAATTAATAGCTTTTAATTATTGCAATGAATGAAATCTTGACTATATTAACAATTGAAAACTTCTGAAATGAGAAAAATAAGAAATTGGAAGCTAAATAATTAATTAAATATATATGAGATGGGAAATTGTGATATGTAAATCAAAGGATAGGGAAATTAAGAAATGTAAATATTCTACATTTTGTTAGCTTAAATAAATAAGAGAAACTTGTGTAACATTCAATTATATTCTAAAATACATAATGCATAACTTACCAAATATTAAAAGTTGAAATGTTTAATAAGAATATGTAATAGAATATTATACAAGTAAACATAGGAAATAAAGTGTTCAATGGAATAATGCTTATCGGTGAAGAATTAAGGTGTATAAAAATGTTATGTACTTAAGCTAATAATTTGAAAATGCTAATAGTTATAATGTAATAAAAGGAGAAATACTTTAAGTAAATAATTATAAACTTAAGTTAATGCTGAAGCCATATATAATCAAAGTGAGACTATATTAATTGGATGATTATGACTTCAGAAAAACATTAAAATGATTGAGAAATGGATTTAATATTCAATAATACTATATATGGAGGAATGAATGAGAAAAGGAAATATTCTATAAATGATGAATTAAAATGTAAAGAGACTTACATAATAATGGATATTCTAATAATTTGAATGGAAATAACTTATGTAAGCAATGAATGCAAAGTAACGAAAAGAAAAAATGGCATTGTATAAATAAATGAGAAATGAATTTTTGTAAGTAATTAATGTAAACTAATAAAATAGTATTGTATGAATGAAGATAAATGAACACTAAATGATATGAAAGGAAATTAATAAGGATACATTTTAATAATACTTGAAATCGTTGTTGTTTTGGCTTATGGAATGATTGGAAAGTGATACTTTAAATTGTTTAGGATGTATAAATAATCTATTAAGTTTTGTCTAAGATTGTTGAGTGTATGGTATGCTTAGTAGTTTATTTATAATTCTACATGAATTTAAAGTTTCTAAACTCGAACAAACCATTTGTTTGTTTGTCATGGATGGATAGTTGATTTCTTGAATTTGCATGTAATGGTCGTATGGTTTTGGTTATAAGTGATTTTTTGTTATGTTGTGTTGGTTTGTTGTTATTAGTTGAAAGAAATAAATATTTCTCTTTTACATAATAATTAACCTCTTTGGATTATATAAGTGAAATACATGTTTATGGAAGCAATAGCTGGTGCTTTCGGGTTCATAAATAAGCGTTGTTTGCCCGACAATTAGGTACGTTTTCGAAGTACGGTTTTCTAGGGATATTATATTATTTTTCCATGGTTTGGGTATATTATTTTGAAATATGTGATATATATTGTTATTATTAGTATTACTATTTCTCGCAGACCTCTCCGTATAAAGGAGACTCTGCCACAATTTCCTGTGAATTTTGGACATAAAATTTTATAAAAGTAGTAATGTTTTCAAAATTTTATTGAACTTGAAATGAAAGGATTAAACTGTATATAAACTGATATATTTTATTTAAATTTTTAATTATGTAAATTAATTGTTTATAAATTAAATATTTTGAATAAGATATATAAATTCCTTATCCCTTCTTTTCCCTTTTTGAGGACGAAAAGTTTTGTGTAGGGGAGAGTGTAACGATCCACATTTTTCTGATTATTATGTATTGAATTAAAAAAGATTTTATAATTTAATGTTGGAAGAAAATAAATTTTATGATGTAGGAATGAGAAAACTAACTAGAATTGTTTGTACCAAAATTGGGCACAACACTCTTCGAATGTGTTTGAAGAGATAAAATGAAGAAAATAAATGTAAAATGAAGCAGATGTAACAAACACACTGATAAACAGATAAGAAAATGCACAGAAACACACGGATTTAGAGTGCTTCGCCAAATTGGCTGCGTTCACTATGAAATAACTGATGTTTATTGAACTTTACACGCCGATTACAAAAGATTACAACAATACAAGTGAAATTTAATGGTGATTTTGGCAGAGTATTAGCATAGAGAAGCAACAAGTCCATTTTTTGTAGGTCCAAGGTCACTATTTATAGGCATATGCAGCAAATATCTCACCCAGATCTCAAAGGACTTCTTCTCTCACATAGGAAGGTCCACGGGAGCAAGTTCAGGTGATTTTGACTCGATCTGGGAGCGATACGAATCGGGTTTGTATCAATCAAGAATTTGTCCTTTTGGGTTGAAATTTATTAGGTACATTCTTGAGGTTGTAGGCATGCTTCTGTGAAAATTTGATGGCATTTGGACTTGTAGATCTCAAGTTATGATCGATGCAAGTTTGGTTCTTCAACATGCAAACGAGTTCATCTCGATACTTGTTCGTATCGCTCTGTTCATATCCCTGTTTGTACGTGCTCACCAAATGACGCGGCACTACTTCTTGGGATCAATCCACATTTCATGCCGAATGACCGAGTCTTCCACTTGAACGTTTTTCTTCGTATCGTTCTCGTGAAGTTGCTTCGTATCAATCATCTCGTTAGCTGTTCGTATCGATCCATCACGTATTACTCATATCGATCACTAGCCGATCGATACAAATAATCTGTACGGGTAGGTCGATACGAAGTGAATTTAATTTTCTTTTATGGATACGAAACAGCCTGATTTCGATGGTGGCATGCTTCGTATCGATGTATGGCTATCCTCTTCGTATTGATCCGTGGCCATTGCGTCGTGTCAAATGTTTGTCTGATCAATATGAAATTCATAGAGATGGAATCGATACGAAGCAAACAATTCAGTGTACTTCACATTGATGCTTGGTTACTGCTTCATATTAATGGAATTTAATGGATTCGTATCGTTACAGTGGGCTTCTTCGTACCGATGGGAAGTATTAGTTTCATATCGATCTATTGGATGGTCAATATGAACTAAGTAGGTGAAGATCAATACAAAGCACATATGAATGGAATCAATATGAAGCGTCAACTGCCAATGGATACGAAGAGGATCGAGCATGATGAATACGAAATAGAGCAAACATTCATGGATACGTACTGGAATAAACACTGATGGACACGAAACCGATGGCTTTTCTCCTGATTTTGATCGATTCATATCTTGAGCATACGAACTCCGATTGACTTGAAATTTGGAACGTTGGCTTTCGTGGCTTTGCTTGTTGTAGCACATGGATTGTAGCTCGATCCAGACTCGAACATAATTCACTAGTATCCATAGCGAACGCATGTGCAACCGGTCTTTGGGACGGACCATCTTTGGTTTCTAGTTCATTTCTTGGTGGCATGGCCATGCCAATAGGTGGGATAACAAGAATGAAGTTTAATAATGTAAATCAATGTAATTGATGACTATTTGAATGTAATCTCAAGTAATTGTAATAAACGTAAGTTATAATTGGTTATAAATTTAAAATAAGGAAATAAATTTAAAAGTTATATTAATTGACGAAATAATATGAAATTAATTGTAATGGAATAAAATCAGTGTTGTGTAAGTAGTTATAACATTTATTATAGATAATAAAACTATAAATGTGATTAAATTAGGCAAAAGGTGACAATTATTATATGTTACATATTTATTTAATCTACTTAGTTAAATTGGAAATCAATTACAATTAAATGTTATTAAATGTTACGTTAAGATGAGTTAAGACGATAACTGTAAATGTGAACGTGATAAAATGTACATAAATGTCAATTATATTCATAAAGCAGCAATTGATTTAATAATAAGAGTGAAACTAAGATAAATGAATTTATTGGGACTTTAAATGACCATTAACGATAAAATCGACAAAAATTAAATATAATTACACGATGTAACTAATATGGGAAAAGATGATGATTGTAGAATATTAATGCAATAAGCTATAAGACAATGTTGAATATATACATAGAGTAATGAATGATTGAATAAAAAGGATTGAAATCAAGTTTAATTAATTTGTTAGAGTTTAATTTATAATTAATGAATTTGTTGTAGTTGAAATTAAATATCGTAATTAGTAAATTAATTAACATTGAATTGTTATGTAAATTTGTTTTAAATTATTATAAATGTCTAGGTAAATCAAAAATGATAAAAATTGTTAGTTATTAAATTTGAAATTAAAAGTGATTTAATTTATTCAATAATAATTTATTTAATTAATGTGAAAATAACCATTTTGGCCACTGTCTTGAATTTCGATGAAACCAATTTCATCAGATCCCTAATAGTGAATTATTGTAGGATTTCAAGTTTCGTAGCGATCGGACTTGTCGTTTGATCATACAGACTTAAAATGCGTAGATATTAATTTAATTGAAATCAATTTGAAATAAGCTGATTTTAAACCTAACTTGTTTATACAATGGAATTAGGACGAGAAACTGTTCCATTGAGTTTAAAAATATCGAAAACATATATTTTGATATATGATATGACCTACTTTCATTTCGGGGTCAGAAGGGGTTTTTGGGTTACGTAGTCATTTTAATCCAAATCGATTTTGTCCATCTTTCTATTTTTAGCTCTGCCTATGTATAGGCTGTTATACATAGCAGCCACTCTATTCCTCATTTCAGTACATATAGAAATTTATGTCTACTTCTTCTTCTCAATGGCCAAAATCCCCAAATTCAATTTCAAATCAAATTTCAATTACAAAATCCATCTCCTCAAAACCCTAACATACTATATACCGCTTTGAAGCTCCGGATGAGACTAATTCATTCGTGAAATTCATTTCTCAAATCGAATCACCATTTGTCCAGAAATTGAGGTTGAACCTCAGCCATACATATAAGGGTTTGAATTATTTAACTGTGGATTTACGACGAGGGGACGATCGGAGGGCATGGGCATGAAGAGGAGGTCGAGCAGCCATGATCGGTGGCCTTCATTTGTCTCGGAGTGGCCAGATTTCACCTTAAAGCATGAATAACTTTGGTGGCGGTGACGAGCTCCATGCTCGATCGGAGCCCTGGTCGTCTCGGGCGGAGGCGTGACTAGGGCAGGGGGTCGCGATGGCATAGCTTGATCATGGTGGTTGTGGTCGTGGCGAAGGTATGGGTGGTCAAACGATAGTTGATTGGCTACTGTAGGTATTTAATTGTGACTTTTTCTTCAGTAGTGCTAGAGTTTTTGGAACGAAGTGACATGGCGAAGAATGGTTCGTTCTCTGTTTTTTTAATGTAACTTAAAATTTCAATCTTCTAATGCGTATAACTTTTACATACGGGCTCGGATTCATGTGCGAATTGCCCCACTGGGATCGTATCGGAATTCCAGACATTTTGGCATAGGTTTGGATGAATTTTGAGGCTATTGAATTTAAGGCAATATTTTGGATTTCAAATCGATTTGAAATCAAAGGTGAGTGTTTTAACCTACTCACAACTATTAAATTAACTTATGTTAGTTAAATTGAATTTATAATGTGATTTGGAATTGATTGGTTGATGTTTGGTGTATTTAAATTGGCATTCTAGTTAAATTTAACTTTATTGCATTTAATCATCATTTAATTTAATACATGTTAATGATAATCAGTTATCTATTGATGTTTATAGGTTGATTTAGGTGATGATTGTGATGTATATTTAATTGTTGATATTGGATGATTTGATGTTATATTTATATTGTTATAACACTGCAAGTTCCCCTAGTTATTGTTAGAAAATCCCTTCAGGTTGAAACGATACATACCCGAACGATCATATAGAATAAGACAAAATCGTTATGGGTTGAAATGATAAACCCAATCAATTTTCCTTGGTTTGGAATTTGGGATTATGGGTTGAAATATTATATACCTGTAAATTTAAATTTTTGCGGATTGAAATGATAAATATCTGTACCACTTGGCCATGGGGTAGAAAATTATATATAGACACCGGATTGGTTAAACTAAACGATTTTAAAACCATTATATCTTGAATTGGATTAAATGATATTTTGAAGGAAATTGATTTGTATAAATTGAATTACTTTGAAAATCCAAATTTGAAGGTTGGAATTGGAAACTGGTTTAAATCGAAATTCTAAAGTATTTAAATCATTTTAAATCTATTTAAAATATTTTAACCCATTGTAATCTATTTTAAATCTATTTAATCTATTTTAAACTATTTTAAACTATATTAAACTATTTTAATCTATTTTAAATTATATTAATCTATTTTGATCTGTTTTAACTATATTTAACTATTATAATCTATTTTAAATTATATTAATCTATTTTAATCTATTTAAACTATATTAATCCATTTTAATCTATTTTAAACTACATTAATCTATTTTAAATCTATTTAAAGTGTCTTAACCTATTTAAATCTATTTTAAATCTATTTAGAGTATATTAACCTATATAATCTATGTTAAATCTATTTAATCTAATATATATCTATTTAACATATCTTAAATAAAATTTAAACTATCCTAAACCAACCTAAACTATTTAAATCTACTTTAAACTATTAAAAACTATTATAATCTATTTTAAACCATTAGAACTATTTTAATCTGTTTTAAACTATCTAAACTATTTTCTAAATCTTAGGTTTAGTAAAGTGAGAGTTTATTTTTAAATCCTTGATTTTAAGGAGAATATGATTAAATGAGGTTATAACCTAAGTTGGAATTTAAATGACATATTTGAGGAATATATTGATTTTAAATGAGGATTAATCTATTTTTCGAAATGTGAATTTGAAAGTGATATGATTTCAAGTGTGATATAATTTCGAAAGTAAATATGATTTAGAAAATGATATGGTTTTGAGAATATCATATTTCGATATAAATTATAAATCAGTTTTGGAAATGACCATCCGGTGTGAAATAAGCGTTTGGTTGTTAAAGAGACCAAGATCGGATATTGTCATACTCTCTGCCAATACCTAAAACCACTTTAACAACTGTGTACATGGTGGAGATTCCAAAATAAAGTAGGATGGTTTGGAAAACGATTCCATATGACGTATTTAGGTGACCCTGACTTCCGTGAGTCATCTTAGATGTGACTAAAACAGGAGATATACCTGGGCCAAGTGAGGTCGTACCTCCGATCGGACATGCTTCCTCGATACCATATTTATTACTTTGTAATTGATTTGTTGGCCACCCCTCGATTTTGGTTATGGGAGTGTGTTCTGTGGTGAGCGGTATAGCTGCTATGCGTTAACACCAGCCCAGTTCTACATAGCGGTAGAGTCCTACCCTGGCATTGCCTCGAGTGCTGTGTTCAAATGCCGTATCGCGCCTTCTACAAGTTTGGTTTGTACCATATCTATGGAGTGCCCTCTGAGTAAACCTCATGTGGGAGCTTACAGTACTGTATAGACTATGGGAATATATAAAATGTGTTAAGAGGGATATGGGTAAATGCCTTAACGCTATTTTAATACTTTACTTTACTGTAGAAATTATTATAATAGCGTATTGTACTATGTATGTAGATAGTTTAATGGGTCCTTGGGAGATGGAATCCCAAGCATCTCTTAAGTTATTGCACTCATGTTTGACACTGGACAGGAGATGCCAAATCCCGTAAACATCTCTGACGCTATTACACTCATATTTATTTACCATTGACTTAACTTACATAAGATCTTTTATTTCTGACTCGGGTGTTTTGTCTTTTCAATTATTTCGGGTCAGTCCGAATTTTTCAATATATCGAAGACTGCTCTTGGAGGACGAGGATGAAGATTTAGTACTTGTTTGCACAAAAAAGGGCAAACACCTCCAAGTCGTATGATTTAGTCGATTTTATGTTGTTCTTCGTGATTTGGGTGATTTATGCAAATATATAAAAAGCAGGGACTAAACTGTAAAAGACACACAGATTTATAGTGGTTCTGCCAGAATGTGCCTACGTCCACTTTATATATTATTCTCTTTCACCCTTCAAATTACAAGTACAAAGCTTTGATTACAAGTGTATGAAAGTTGTCTAAAAGTTATGTCCGTGCTTGAGCTCTCAAACTTGTCTGCCATTATTGTACCCCTACCCCTCTATTTATAGAGTGAGGCTGGGGGTAGGGGTCTTGGATGTATATAGCTGCTGGTGGGCCTGGGCTGATGTGATCTGGCCTGGCAATGTTGGTTCGGTAGTGCTTTGGTTCGGTAGTTGGTGGAGCGTTGATTGGACCGGTGGTAGGTGGGTTAAGTTCTGGTCCGGTAGTCTTGGTTCGGTGGTGCCTTCTTTATCTTGGTTCGGTGGTGCCTTCTTTTCCTTGATTCGGTAGCATTGGACCGGTGGTGGTTGGAGTGGTTTTGGTTCGGTAATTCTTTGGAGTGGTTTGGGTTCGGTGGCTCCGGTTCGGTGGTGGGCGAGTTGGTTCGGTCTTCTGGGTGAGAACACGCCCAACATTTGCCCCCCAAAGTGGGGCATATGCCGCGCTTTGTTTTCCTCAGCTTCGACACCCTCATTCGGCACTACAGCCCAAGTGTCGAACCGGTTGGTCCGGTCATCCTACGCTTGCCTATAAGTATGGGCTTCATGCATCTGTCGTCCTTCATCGTTTGAAATAGCCGAATCAATCAAGTACCGAACTTGACTTGACTGCCGGACCAGGTGAGGTTTTCTTCTGTCGAATAAACTTTATGCTTGAACTACCGAATGAGTCCGGGGAGTATGAGTGCCGAATGGACTTTCGCCTCGAACTACCGAATGCACTTGGGGAGTACGAGTGCCGAATGGACCCTGGCCCCGAACTACCGAATGCACTTGGGGAGTACGAATGCCGAATGGACCTTGGCCTCGAACTACCGAATGCACTTGGGGAGTACGAGTGCCGAATGGACTCTGGCCTTGAACTACCGAATGCACTTGGGGAGTACGAATGCCGAATGGACTTTGGCCTTGGACTACCAATTGAGCTTTTATGTTTTGAATTATGAATGAGATTCCAGGCCGTAGGTACTTGTTTGTCTACATCCCTTGTTCTAACGATGTGTTTTTTCGTGTTGTAGATAATGTCTCATAAAGTAGAAACTCATTCTGACAAGAAGAAATCCAAGGACAAAGGGGAGTCCTCCATAGTGCCCCCAGTTCAGTCAGAGCCAGAACGACATGGACCATCCCCGAGATCATTAGTAGATGGGTACGGTCCTCAGGAGCTTTTGAACTCACCGCTTGAATTCTTTCCCAGCTCCCTCAAAGACGAGCAGCTTGACGTTATATCTAGATCCTTTGGGATTGACAGAGCGCATATGATGTTGCCAAGGAAAGGAGTGATGCCGTATAACCCCCCTGAAGGATATTTTGCTTATAGTAGTTATCATTGCATGTGAGGAGCCATTCCTCCGATCAACGCTTGGATAGTCAGCTTCATCACATACTTGAAGGTGGCCCCTTTATAGCTTCAGCCCAACTCCTATGCCATCTTGGTGAGTCTGTTCATTTTTTCCAGAGAAAATACGGGCGTCCCCCTTCCAACCGGGAGATCCGGTACATGTATAACTTGAGAGACTACAAGAAAGGGTCTTCATATATTAGCTTAGAATCGGCCGTGTCTTTCAAACCAGTCCTGTACTTATATTCAAAATTTAACATGTTCAAGAAGGAACGGTTCTTTGTCAAGGATGACTCTGTTTCTTTCCACCGCTTCACTTCTGGCTGTAAGTTGAATCCCATTTATAATTTTCATTCTTTACAATGCTCCCCCTTATGTGCTTTGTTTCTTGCTAGCGACAGGTGGCTTTGCGGTTGTAGAGAACGATCGTCTGATTCAGATGGCTGTGGAAATAGAAGCCATTCCGAAAAAAGAGAGGGCAGCTTCTTATTTGATCAGGAATGCTACTCTTTTGGGGCTCAACTTGATTCTGCCACGCCAGTCTGTGGTCAAGCGAAGAGACACAGCTGAGGAGAGGGCCGCCAAAGCTAAAGGAGGGGCTACAGCGAAGAGCGGCAAAAGGAAACCCTTTTCGAAACATCCAATTGCCGAGGGGAAGAAACTTAAGAAGTCCGATGGACCCTCCCCCAGTACATGTCCAGGTGTCCCGGAGGAGGAATATGTGGAGGAGGAAAGAGGCGAGGATGAGGGAGGTGAGGCGGAGAGTGGAAGTGGTGGAGAAGGTGATGGTGATGGTCATAGCGATGATGGTGGCGACAGACGGAGTGGTGATGGCACTGGGGCTTTATCTTCTGAGCAAGTAGGTGCGATCCAGGAGTGGACAGATGACGCTTTCCGCCTAGCTTTTGAAGGGTTGGAGGAAGGATCAGCTTTAGTGGAGAAGCCTAAGAAAGCTGACAAGGCCAGGACCGGCGCCAATTGATCTTCTAAGAGCGCTTCAGCTAAGGAAATTACTGTGATTCAAGGTGAATTTTTGACTCCTGCTGACTCCATTTATGATAAGGGTTTAGGAATGTTTTATGGTCAGCTCCCGTACTGGAATGAGATCCAGGACTTATTGCAATATCCTACTCCTCCCCAGGGTTTGTATAACAAAAGCGTCTCTTTACTCTTCTTAACTCGATATATTTTTTGAATTATAGCTCAATGTATGCTTGTAACACTTGGTTTTTATCACAGAAGTGGGTAAGGTGGCTAAGACATCATATGTTCGGCACCGTCTTGAACAATGCAAACTTCTCAAGGCTTCTACTAAACCAAAGCCTCCGACTAACCGCCCTGGAGACATAGTCCGCTACCGCCCTCTTCTTGGAGTTATCGAGGAGGATATCCAAGGGAAGAAGAGGAGTCGTTCCTTGTTTGAACCCTTACCTGGTCCTCAGTCCCTAACTCAGCCTCTTCGGGATACCGCAAAGAAGAATACTGAATTTATACCTCCTCCGCACCGATCTGAAAATCCTACCGTTACCCGGATAGGCCATCCAGGCTTGGCTCGTAATCCGTTTGCAGGTCATCTGGATCTGGATCCGGGTTCTTGTGATATTACCTTTAATGAGGCTACCGGTGAGCACCTTCTTCCCCGTAATCCTATGGTAAGAGTATTGGATGAAGCTAAGTCCCTGGACCTTGATTTGCTTACCACTCGGGTCGTAACTTTGGGGGACGAAGCTAAGGCAAACATTGACTGGGTTGCTGAGGAAACCAGGAAGCTAATGGGGCATCATGCCCGACTGGTCAAGGCTGGAGAAGAAATCGGGAGTGCTAACATTCGACTGCGGTTAATGCAGTCGAGTGCAATAGCAGGGCAGAGTTACAGAAAATGGAGGTTGTTTGTAAGGAACGGATTGATATGGCTATTGCAACGGTGGATGAGGTACGGAAAGTGGATCTCGAGCGGGTACAGGAGTTACCCGAGAAACTTGAAGCCGTAGAGCTTTCTCAAACCAACCTGAAGGAGGAGATGGAGGCGATGAGGAAATCCTTTCAGGCTGACTGCTCGTGATACCAATCGGAGAGGGATGCTGCCACTGCAAAGCTATTGGCTTCTGAGTACCGAATAAGGGAGTTCTAGGAGAATGAGGGGATAATGGATGAGATGCTTCAGGATATATACTTTCGCACTTGGAAACAGGGCAACTTATCTTGGATGGATGATTATCCCCGGGTCATGGCCAGGATTTATCTCAGGGCCCTGGAAGAGGCTAAGGCCGATGCAGATAAGGAGGGTGGCATGGCCTTTAAAATGGACGTGGTTACGGCTCAATTCACCAAGGAGGAGAAAGCGGCGGTGAAGGAGGGTATGCGACTGCTTACTGCTGAGGAGGTAGGTGCGCAGTTAGAGGATGATGATCAAGGAGCATATGCTGGTAAGTCTTCCCTTTTAGCTTTTCGTAACTTGATTGCTTATTGTTTATTTAATGGATTCTTCCCCTGAATTGGACAGGCGGGACCTCTGAAGCACCAACTACCTCTGGTCAACATGCTGAGAGTTCCAATCCTGCAGTTAAGTAGATTTCGGAGGGCCAGTAGGATAGAGGTGAAGCTCCGATGCAGCCGACTCCTTGACTTGATCTGGATATCTTTTGGTTTACTTGACATTGCTATCTATGGTAGTCCCAAAACATTAATGTAACTTTTAGGCTGTAATTATGTTATTCGTAACGAACGACTTTATTCTTGGCATGTAATTTTTAACTTAAGCTGATTCTGTCATATTTGAATGCTATCGTTATTTTGGTGTGTTGCATAAGAAATATAGCTGTGCACATTCCGGTGATTCAATTGTGTTCGATGTCAAGTTCTTGCTTAAATATAATTTCATATCTTGCAATGTTAGTGTGATGTGCGAATAAATTACAGCTACGTATTCATATACAAAAGAAGAAAGTACCACCCTTCATGTTTTAGTCGTAGACGGTTGCTTTGAATGTCTTGTATGGCTGAGCATGGAATGCAGCTGAGTGACCTTTCATCCAGTTGTGAGTTCCTATTCTCATTAGCGAGCGTCTCCTATTTTGTGTCCTGTACTTTAGGGATCGTTATAAAGGATAGGAGGAAAGATTTTAAACAAAATAGAAATATAAGAAATAGTAAAACTTCCAATCACGGAAGGCCTGCGATGTGCTTAAGTTCGTGGCAAACGGGTTTTGTAGTCACTTTCCCTAGATGTGGTTCTTGGAGACATTTGTCACCCATCTTACGCCTCCGCGGGGAGTTTCTCTTTTTTACCACAGCCGTACTTAAGACACTCGGAGCCGAGATCGCGCACAGTAACTACCCGGGCCATTATGGCCCGTAATCGTGGGTATTATTCGATTTACCGTGGCCGGCTAGCGTGGGTGCCGATCGTCAACTGTGAACTACCCCTGGCTGGCCACACCTTATGTTGGGGCTTAAAGTAGGTTCACGGTTGCCGGCAAGCCGAACGTCGTAATGAGCTGCCTCGACTATAGTCGGCCTTCTCGGTGGCTTATGATCGGCTCATTACAGTTGGCTTTAAGGGCCGATCGCGAGCAATGAGTTAACCCGCAGCAGAGGGATGCTGGAGCAAAAGTGTCTCATTGGCGAGGGCATAGATTCGTATAGTACCTGTTAGGACTTGTCCAGGTGAAGTTGCGCTGTGATGTGTCTTGAATGGAAATGCCATTGCACAAGATTTTGTTCAACAGAAAAGGGTAAAGTTAACAAGCAGCCAAGATATAAAGGAACAAGTTAAAAAAGAGACAAGTTTTTAAAGTGGTTCGGCACGAAAATGCCTACGTCCACTGATTCTCTTTGTTAATTCACTTCATATGGGCAGTACAAGTTAATAAAAGTATCGACGAAGGTGTTGGATGTTCCATGCCCTCTGGAACACCTCTCCGTCCACTGTTGACAAAATATAAGCTCCGTTGTGGAGATCTTTATGAATTACATATTGTCCGTCCTAGATTGGATCTAGTGCACCGGGGTGCGGGAAGATTCGCTTGAGGACAAGATCTCCTTCTTGTAAGCTACGATGTTTGACTTTGGAGTTGTATTACGTCGCCACTTTTTGCTTGTGAGCTGCAGCTTTGAGCGCTGCATCGTTTCTTCTCTCTTCAATTAGATCCAAAGACATGTAAAGGAGTTCTTCGTTCTCTTCTAGGTTATAGTGGATCCTACGGTGGGAAGGCACTATAGTTTCGACTGGGAGCATGGCCTCCGATCCGTATGCCAAAAAGAAGGGAGTATGCCCCGTTGATGTTCTGAAAGATGTGCGGTGGGCCCAAAGTGCCGTAGGAAGTTCATCCACCCAAGCGTCTTTTGACCTTTTAAGTTTCTTCTTGATTAGAGTTTTGAGAATTTTGTTGACAGCTTCGACTTGTCCGTTTTCCTGGGGATAAGCTACAGATGAGAAGCTTTTGTGAATTCCATGCTCTTGGCACCAGTTGGCAAACTCCTCGCTATCAAACTGAAGTTCATTATCCGATATGATTTTGAGTGGAACTCCGTATCTACATAGAACATTTTTGATTAAGAAGTTAATAACTTTTGCCAAAGATATTTTATTTAGAGGTTCTGCTTCCACCCATTTGGTGAAATAGTCAACTGCCACTATAGCATATTTGGCTCCGCCTCGGCCCACTGGCAGTTCGCCAATCAAGTCAATTCCCCATACTGCAAAGGGCTAAGGGCTGGTCATTTGAGTAATCTCATTTTTTGGTAGTCGAGAAATCTTAGCAAATTTCTGACATCTGTCACATCTTTTGACGAAGTCCAAGGCGTCTTTGTTTAAGGTGGGCCAAAAATATCCGTATCGGAGTATTTTCTTTGCCAGAGTCTGCCCTCCAGTGTGATCTCCGCAGCTTCCTTGATGGATGTTGGATAAGATTTCCTTGGCTTCCCTTCCAGCGACGCACCTTAATAAGGGGTTAGAGAAGCCGCGCCGATAGAGGATGCCTTCTTGTACTGTGTAGCGGCAAGCTCTCCTTAAGATTTTCTTGACTTCGTTACGCTCGTCGGGCAGTGTGCCATCTTGTAAGAATATTCGGATGGGAGTCATCCAAGTTTCCTCTTCGATTGCAGCTACCAGATTCACTTGCTCGAAACTCGAGGTTAGTTGCCTTGAGATGGCTACTGTTTCGGAAATGGTGCCGTCTTTCGTGCTAGGTTGCTTTGCCAATTCGTCGGCCTCTTGGTTCTCTTCTCGAGGAATGTGTTTGATTAAATAGTGACCCAATTGATCGAGTAGCAACTTGGTCTTCTTTAGATATGCTGTGAGTCGTTCTCCTCGAGTCTGAAATTCTCCTAGTATTTGATTTATAATAAGTTGCGAATCACTATGAAGACATAAAGAACTGACTCCAATCTCTAAGGCAAGTTCTAATCCAGCTATTACTGCTTCATATTCTGCATCGTTGTTGGTGGCAACGAATTCCAACCTTAGAGCATAATGTAGCTTCCTTCCCCTGGGAGTGATTATTACAATACCTGCCCCCGAGCCTTGTTCATTTGATGCTCCTTCCACAAAGAGATTCCACTTGATGTCTTCTGCTATTTCAGATTGCTCCTTACCTTCGTTGGTAGTGAATTCGGCAATGAAATCGGGCAGGGCTTGTCCCTTGATGGCGGTGCCAGGATGGTAGGTGATATCATATTGACTCAGTTCAATGCACCATTTAAGTAGTCGCCCAGAAGTATCGGGACGATGGAGTACCTGTCTTAGCGGTTGATCGGTTAGAACTCTGATGGAATGAGATTGAAAATAGTGACGCAGTTTCCGTGATGTGATTAGTAAATAGTATGCAAGCTTCTCAAGTTTAGGATATCTGGCTTCTGCCCCCGTAAACCTTTTGGTTACGAAGTATACTAGCCGCTGCGCGCAATTGTCTTCTCTCACCAAAGCGCCGCTTAGAGCATGAGATGACACAGCAAGGTATAGGTCTAGCTCTTCGCCTTCGTTTGGAGTTGAGAGTACTGGTGGTCTCTGGAGGTGTTCGATTAGGTTAAGGAAGGCTGTTAAGCATTCGTCAGTCCATTCGAACTTTCCTTTGTCTTTCTTCAGAGCCTCGAAGAAGGGGACGCACTTGTCAGTCGCTTTAGAGATGAATCTGCTTAGGCGGCCACCTTCCCATTTAGGCTTTGCATTTCTCTTCGAGTGGAAGGTATCCTGATATCTTTCAGGGCTCGGACTTGTTCGGGGCTTGCTTCAATTCCTCTGGCATGGACGATGAAGCCCAAGAACTTTCCTGATGATACTCCGAAGGAGCACTTTAGAGGATTCAGCTTCATTCCATATTGGCGAAGTACTTGAAACGTCTCGCCCAGGTGGCTTACGTGAACGTCGGCTTTCCTTAACTTTACTAGCATGTCTTCCACATAAACTTCCATAGTTCGTCCTATTAGTTCCGCGAACATCTTGTTGACGAGGCGCTGATAAGTAGCTCCAGCATTTTTAAGTCCAAAAGGCATTACTCTGTAGCAGTACAATCCCCGAGCAGTGATGAAACTAGTGTGGTCTTGTTCGGGAGCGTACATAGGAATTTGGTTATATCCTGCATATGCGTCCATAAAAGATAAGAGTTCATGCCCGGCTATGCTGTCCACAAGATGATCGATTCGGGGGAGTGTGAAGCAATCTTTCGGGCAAGCGTCATTTAAGCTGGAGAAGTCAATGCATGTTCGCCACTTCCCATTAGCCTTCTTTACTAGTACCGAGTTAGTGATCCACTCTAGGTAGGTGGCTTCTCGTATGAAGTTATTGGCAAGTAGGTTCTTTACTTCTTCATCGAGGGCTGCTGATCGCTCTGCCCCCATACTTCTCTTTTTCTGCTTTAGTGGCACCTTGGTAGGATCGATGTGTAGTGCGTGGCATGCTACGTCTGGGGAGATTCCAGTCATGTCAGCGTGCGTCCATACAAATACATACAAGTTGTGGCGGAGAAAATCAATGAGTTGATCCTTCAATTCTGCTTTTAGCTGAGATCCCATTTTCAACAGCCTACTTGAGTCGTGTTTGTCTACATATACAAACTCCATAGCCTCTGCAGGCTCAGCGGTGGCCTCCTCCTCTTTGTCCTTGGGGTCTAATTCATTGAAAGGATCACTGGTATATCGAAGAGGAGGGGCTTTCTTTAGTTGCTATGCTTTCAAGTTTTTCATGCAGAGAGTAGTCTCTGCATTTTTCTTTTTATCCTTCCTGCGGTTATAGCGCAGTTCAGTTACATAGCAATCTCGATTGGCGTCTTGATCTCCCTCTGCTTCCCCTATTCCATTGTCTGTTGGAAATTTCATTTTCAGGCACCACGGGGCCAGGACAATTTGGAAGTCAGACAAGGTTAGTCTTCCTAAAAAGGCGTTGTAGGCCGAGTGGTTATCTATTAGCACAAATGTTTGTTTCCGCACAACGGAGAGGGGGTGACTTCCTATTTCAACAAAGAGGTCCAGTTGCCCGAGGGGCACCTTCGCGTCTCCAGTGAAACCGTGTAGTGGTTTGTTGCAGGGAGACACATCCTTCATTGACAGCTTCATTCTGGCGAAAGCATGCTTGAATAGGATATTTACTGAGCTTCCAGTGTCTATTAGAATTCGGAAAACTTCGGCTGGACCGAACCAGACAGAGATGACCATAGGATCCATGTGAGGGTACTGCCTTCCCTCGAGGTCACGCCTATTGAATGTAATGTCATCATTCTCTTTTCGCTTCGGGTGGCGTCCTTCCATAACAGAATTAACGCAGTCTTCATTGTTTCTAAGTGACTTTCCATATCTCTCCATCTCTGCCTAGCTTCTGTCGGCGATGTGTGGTCCTCCCGATATGGTATGGACCACTATCTTCTCTTGACTGGAGCCGTTGGTGTTATGATTTCCTCCGCCCACTTCTGGGGGGTTGCCTTGGGTTCTCATTGGCAGGAGATGGAGTCCTGTTCTGACCTTTTACATAGCGTTCCAGTCTCTTTCTTCTGATGTGTTCTTCAATTAAGTCCCGGAGATGATGGCATCCATTGGTATCATGCCCATAAGATTCGTGGAAGCGGTAGAACTTTCCAGACTAAATTGCGTTATCTGATTCCTTCTTGTACGGGGGGCGTCTGTATTTAACTTCGTCTTGGGTGGCCATGAAGATGTTTTCGATTGTTTCATTCAAAGGAGTGTAAGTGTCAAATCTCGGTCCTGGCCGATATAGACGTTGTTCTCCCTTCTTGCCCCCAGCATTGTCTCTAAAGTCATTTCTTCGAACGTCCTTCGTTACAGCTGGTGTGCTGCCATGAGCTGCCTTAGTTTGTTGCCCCGTCTTTCTTTTGGTGGCAGCGTCTTCAAGTTTCATATATCTTCTGGCTTCATGGAAGAAATCGGGTAAGGTAGCTGGTTTTTCTTTCGTTAATCTTCTAGCAAACTTAGTATCCGGATGTACACCACTACAGAGGGCCATTAAGATAAGTTTCTCATCGGCATCTTGGACTGCGGCCGCTGCAGCATTGAATCAGGTTAGATATTGCTGCACTGTTTCTCCAGGCTTCTGTTTGATATTAGATAGGGAATAAGCGTCTTTGGGTTGTTCCACATGAACGCGGAACTGGCGGATGAATTTTTCTTTAAACATTTCCCATGAGCTGATGGATCCTTGGGGTAGATGGCAGAACCAAGAGGTAGCTAGATCTGCCAAGAATAGTGGGAAACATTTGCACAATACTCCTTCTGTGGCTCCACTCATGAGCATATGCTGTGTGTATCTCTGCAAGTGTACAACGGGGTCGGAGATTCCCTTGTAAGGTTTCATTGTTGGCATTTTCCATTCTCGGGGGGTGATGGCAATTTCAATATTGCGGGTGAAAGGGCTGGTTACCCTTGCGCCTATTCCTCGATCTCTTTGATCCCGTTGGACGCACTCTCTGAACAATCGCGCCATCCTTCATTAGAATTTGGAGTAGATAGAAATGAGTTTGGTTCTTCTCTACGGGATTGATTCCGTCCAGATGACCTATAGGGATGGTATCTTCTATTACTCCTAATATTTTCCAGTGGCTGTCTCTGGTCTTCTGAGGGCATGCTAGGGTCAGCTACAGTTGGCCCTTGCCTTGATCTTCCCCTGCTGGGTTCTGTTCCGAACACTTCCTCGGGTCCAACTTCGGGCTGGACTTTAGCTCGGCTCCGTTCATTGGTGTTTCCATGGCTAGGTAACAAGACAGGCTCAGCTATAGCCGACCCTCGCCTGGTACCTCCCCCGCTGGGTTCGCTTCCAAGCGTTTCCTCGGGTCGGAGTTCGGGCTGAGTTCGGGCTCGGCTCCTACCATTGCTGTTTCTATTGTTAGCTTCTTCGAAGAAGAAAGGTCTTTGTCGCCTCCGAGATCCTCCAGACTAGGACTCATCCCATGATTCAGTGCTGCGGTTAGATTCTTCAGCATCCCTTAAGCGTGACATGAGTCGGTTCACCAAGGCTTCTTGTTGGGATATGAAGCGGTCAGTCACTTCAGCCACAACCCTGTCTAGATCTACCCTAGTAATTGCTGCCGGCTGTTCCGTGGCAGGGGCTGTCGGATTTGCCTGATTTCCATTTTGTACTGCTGTTGGAATGGGACGATTCTCTTGATCTGTGATCACTAGATCTGGAACACTGCTAGTTGCGGTGTTCTTTCCTTTGCTAACATCTTTCTTCTGTCTGGGAGGCATGTCTTCCAAGCAATGAGCGATGCTGTTGGGAAGAAGGTTAAGTGGGAGAAGCTGAAGCTTCGAGCTCCTTTCTCAGTGAAAGCACCAAAAATGTTTGCACAAAAAATGGGCAAACACCTCCAAGTCGGATGATTTAGTCGATTTTATGTTGTTCTTCGTGATTTGGGTGATTTATGCAAATATATAAAAAGCAGGGACTAAACCGTAAAAGACACACAGATTTATAGTGGTTCGGCCAGAACGTGCCTACGTCCACTTCATATATTATTCTCTTTCACTCTTTAGATTACAAGTACAAAGCTTTGATTACAAGTGTATGAAAGTTGTTTGAAACTTCTGTCCGTGCTTGAGCTCTCAAACTTGTCTGCCATTGTTGTACCCCTACCCCTCTATTTATAGAGTGAGGCTGGAGGTAGGGGTCTTGGATGTATATAGCTACTGGTGGGCCTGGGCTGACGTGGTCTGGCCTGGAAATGTTGGTTCGGTAGTGCTTTGGTTCAGTAGTTGGTGGAGCGTTGATTGGACCGGTGGTAGGTGGGTTGAGTTCAGGTCCGGTAGTCTTGGTTCGGTGGTGCCTCCCTTATCTTGGTTCGGTAGCATTGGACCGGTGGTGGTTGGAGTGGTTTTGGTTTGGTAGTTCTTTGGAGTGGTTTTGGTTCGGTGGTTCTTTGGTCCGGTGGATCCGGTTCGGTGGTGGGCGAGTTAGTTCGGTCTTCTGGGTGAGAACACGCCCAGTAGTACTATTACTATTTATTCTATCATTTCAATTGCATCATGTTGTTCCACTTCATTAATTATTTGTTAATGTTGTATGTACTCTGATTCTATATTTTAAAAGAGTAATCAAATGTTATTTGTAAAACGCTTCATGAACCTTTTATTCAATTATTATATTTTGTAATTCTGCCTGAGATTCTGTGTTTGTTTTCTTTCTTTCTCTGTTTTGTCTTATTTATCCCATAACAATGCTCCCTTTTGAATGGTTTGAGTCTAACATGTGTGTTTATCGTCGATCAAACCCGTCCAAAAAGGTGGGTCATTACACACGTCGTTGCTTGAAAACCCATCATCACCATTGGATTTATAGAGCTCATCAAGCTCTACAACATTGCGGTTGGAGGTTTTGCTTGATTGCTTACAGATTGAGAGATAATTAAGGGGGGAAATTTGAAAATTCTAGGCCATTGAAATTAAACGGCGGCTAGGGTTTAGTGGGAATTAAGTTGCAAATGTGAAGATGGGATGCCTTTTATATAAAATTTAAACGACACTATTCATCCGAAAACTTTTCGAACTCCAATCGAAGCGTGCCACCTGGCGTTTATAATGTTTTAATCCTATTTCGAACATAATGGAATGTATATTGGGAGCCAATTCCATCGTATTTGGAAGATAGGTTTTCGAATCGAATTATTTTAAATAAAATCACTTAAATTTCTATGCGTTTCAGCTTCACATAGCCAAACCATATGTCCGATTCACACGAAATTTGAAATCCTATGATAATTCACTATTACGGATCCAATGAAAATAGTTTCATTGAAATCTGAGACAGTGTGAAAAATATCTATTTTTGCACGTTAATTAAATTAGTAAATTTCCAATTTCTATTAAATCGCTTTTGAATCAAATTTAAAAGTTTACTAACATCATCATAATTCAAATAGAATTTACATCAACTTTATAAATTATTATCATTCACATAAAATTCAAAATCCAATTATTTCTGTAATTTCAAATATTCAATTAACAATTTAATTATCCAAATAAATCACTATACTCGAAATATAAGTTATTTAACTTGTAAAATTTACTTTTGAATATTTAAAATCAATTAAATATTCCAAATTCAAACGACTGAAAAATTGGGTCGTTGCAGGTGAGTTACCTGATTCGAGTGCCACGAATGGTGCTACGAACTCAGGCTCAGATATGATTTTCGATTTGGGTAGTATGTATTCATCATATGCTTTAGATAGTTTGTTTCTTTTGAGTTTTTTCGGTTAGCTAGACATACCACTTCTGTTTTTTCTGATGTTGAGATAGATTTAGCGTGTACTAGAAGTGGGGAATTTGATAGGGCTAGATCTGTTGGTTTATAAGGATCATTAGATGGAATATAAGAGGATTGCACGATTTAAATAAGTGTCATAAAATAAGAGATTTTTTAAAGACTATTCTATAACATTGCACTTTTACGGGAAACTAAAATTGAATGTCCTGATATTCGTTTGTATAGAACTAGGTGGTAAACATTTGAGGAAATAGGCTCATTTAACTTCTGTTGGCGCTTTTGGGGGGTTACTTATTGGGTGTAGGGATAATTCATTTAAATTGCTCCAATGCATTTCCAAGCAACACTCTCTACATGTTATTCACATTAACCTTAGTGAAAATTATATTTTTAATGTTTATCGGCCAAACTCAAAAATGGATCGTCGGATTCCATGGAGTAAATGTCTAGAATTTAGATCTCTATCTCATGGTTCTTGGATTTTGGAGGATGATTTCAATGTTGCACGTTTTATAGGAGAGCGTTCACCATGGGAAGGTGATTTCTCTGCTATGGAGAAATTTGACCAATATTCTATTTTGATTGAAATTTCTCTCTCTAATAGAGAATTTACTTGGAGTAATACTAGAGAGTCCCCATCTACGGCACTTTTTGTTAGGTTTTTCATTAGTGATGAAATAGAATATAAAGTTTCTATTTGTAGAGTTTCTGGTTCGCCCTGCAATTATTCTTATCATTGTCCTCTTATTCTTACGTGTGATCATCATAGAGTTATTATTAGATCTTTTAAATTTGAAAAAATGTGGTTATTAGAATCTAATTTTTTGAATTTACTTAAAAATAAATGGATTTCAATAAACTTTTTATAACCGCCCGATATTTTCAGCAATTCGCATCCACACATGCGAATTGCTCAAAATACCATAGTAAATTTGGAGCAAATGAAATACAATCACAGAATCACAGACATAGAAATATCAGAATAACTCGCAGTGGAAATTAAAATACCATAGTAGCTCATGAAGCTACAATAACAAACTCTCAAAACATAATACATAATATCAGTCTGGAAAAACCATATGCAATAGAAATCTCAAATACATAGAAGTTTATAAATACCAGAGCTGAAATAGAACAGCTGAAATTGAAAGGGAATAGACAACTAGACAAGCAGAATCTCCAGCGATTCCTAACTCCAGAAAAGAAATCCAAAGCTAAGCTGTAATTACTTAGGCTGACCCAAGCGTAAAGTAAAACACAAAATACACGAGCCAGGACATATATACTTATGTAATGTAAACCAACTCAAATAAACTATAGTAGTAATGCACTATAACTTAAAGGATGCTTGGGATTGCCCATCCTCTAAGGACCAGTTAAACCATAAATTTAAATACATTCCGTGGTTAAAATTTCAACATAGTAATTTATACTTTGAAATCAAATATCATTTGAAAATTCAATATCATTCAAAAATCCATTTCAAAATATCAAAATATCATATCTTTTCAAAACCACATTCATTTTTATGTAAAATACCATTTCAACACACATTTCAAAATAGTTTATATTTCAAACAAATTACTTCATTTTAAATCATTAAAATGAAGTTATTATATTTAATAATTAAACTATTAAATTTCAAAAATTTAAATCTTTCAAAGTTCAGTTATTCACTTAAATTTATTAAAACAATGAAAATTCAACTTTCGCAGCATTTAGAAAATGCTATGGAAAGTTACTTTTAAAACAATTCAATTTAACAAAAGACGGCATTTAAAAAATATTGTAATAGCGTTACTTTAGTTCAAATAAAACCTTAGTTAATTTCAGTAACTACAGCACTTCCAAAGTGCTACAATAGCCTTTAATTCAATCTAGCCATTTAGTTCTTTTCTATCAACTACAGCATTTACAAATGTTGTAATATCCTTTACATTAGAAATAATAACATTTCGAAATGCTGTTAATTAAATTCCAAATGTTCAATATAATTTCACAAACAATTAAATTTTATTTAAATCATTTTAAACTTATAAAATCATATATTTCACTTTTAAAACAATCATTTAAAATACCCTTATATTCATGATTTTATAAAGTTAAATTTTGATTCAAAAATTAATTTAATAATAATATACTTATATAGCTCAACATTCAATTTAGTTCTTTATAATTAAATTTTTAACTTAACACTTAAGTTTAAATTTCCAAATATAACTTATTTTTCATTTTATTTACTTAACTTAAAATTCATTTTTTTAAACAAAATTCACAAATTTCCAATCCGAGTTATATTTCAAAATTCAACTTAAATATTCATTTATTTAACCTTTTAACTTATTCAAAAATCATAAACATTTTTTGAAATCATTTTAAATTCATTTTAAATTCATTTAATTCAAAATTTAAAACTATTTATCACACTTTCCTACTTAATTTAAATTCCATTTATAACCAAATCATAATTTCCAAAATAACTTATATTTCAAAATTTCTAAATTTACCATTAATTTATTTCACTTATAAATTTTTAGAAAATCAAATACATTACAAAAATCATATTTAATTAAGTCTGCATCAAAATATTAAAATATTTATGTTTCTAAGATATTTAAAATTTTTAGAAAAATATATTTTAACCACGGGTCTGTATATCATTTTCTAGCCTAGGTAAAGTGATACGGATCTTATATCATTTCAATCAGTAATTTACAAAGAAAACCCGGTATTGATCATTTCAAACCCGTAATCCCAAGTAAAAAATGAAATAAATAAAAGTCGTTCAGGCCTATCATTTCATCCCATTACGATTTTTCCTTATTCTAAAGTCCGTTCGGGTATGTATCATTTCAATCCGTAGTGATTCTAATCTAAAGGGAACTTGCAGTGTGGTAAACTGATATAAATAAACAGAATAACATTATACAACAGTAACAGATGGTATAACAGGTAAATAAGCATGGGTGAACATCATATGATCATAACATAACAAATATAGCATGGTGATATGTTTTACAGATTTAATTATGATCACTTTACTAGTCATATAAGTATAAATTTGTCTGGTGAGAATTACTCACTGGTATAAGCTGAAGACAACAACCAAAGTACACAAACTGAGATCCACAAAGGAACGATAGCACGACAATGATTCGAGAGTGGGAGAGCCAAAACTAATTGTCTTGTTACATAATAAACAAAATAAAGTACAATAAATAAATTTCAATCTAAACTATTATAAACAAAGCTCGAAATATAAGCACAATACATAGCTAAACTTTTTGCACTTGCATTCAACCACTTATGCTTCAGCTATGGAATGGAAAGGTACTATAATGGGATGGTTTTGGATCAGGATTGGATCAAGTTAAGGTCATATAGGGGTCGGCCAAAGCAATATAAATGAGATGAAGGTATGTGTGCATGCATTTACAAAAACAAGGCAACTACAAGCAACAACATGGATTTCAAGGCCTAAATGTCTTCGGCCAAGGGACTATTGGGCATGGCCTGATCTGGAAGGATCAACTATAGGTGTGGCAGGGGTCCTAGGCTCAGGTTGAGGCTGGTGGTGGTGGTGAATGGTCGGCCAAAGTATGATGGTGGAGTGGTGGATCAATGGAAGGCTCGGCTATGAAGTTTAAAGTGGAGTTCTCATCAAATTTTAGTGGATCATCATCCTATAGGGCTTCGGCCATGGATGGTCAGTGATAAGGAGGGGATGACGGCTGGAGTAGGTGGTGGTGGAGGCGGCCAAAACGCTAGAGTTGGCAGGGCGAACTACATGAAGGTGAAGGCAAGTGCAAAATTAAACAAAACAAGTAGAAAAGGTGAAAAAAATGAAAAAATTTTACCAAAAATTTGCTTCAGGTAATGGCCGAACTTTTCTTAGGGTTTTGATTTTTTTTTCGCATGAGAAAGTAAAGAGAAAGTCAGTTGAAGCAAAGAAGTAAAGGCAGCAAATGAAGTGGTGTTGATTGATAATGAAAAGGTGGAGTGAATGTGAAAAGACTAGGAATTAGAAGGGTCACAAACTTTTCATATTTCCCTATTTCTTTTTGAAATTTTAAATACATGTAAAATATGTATAAATACAGATAAAAACAAGAAAATATAGTAAATAAACAATAAAATATTAATTAAATATAATTAAATTAAAAAATAGCAAAAATTGTAAACTAGGCTTAAAAATTTGAAAATAAATGCAATTAGCTTTAGAAAAATTATAACATTACTTTAAAATATTTTAAAATAAAAATATATACCTAACATGTCATATAACAAATATTAGAACATAATATGACAAATAAGAATATTATCTATATAAATTAAAATAGACAATAAATCAATTTACATACAATATTGTAAAATGCATAACTTTCACAATATAAATCGGATTTCAACGAAACGAAAAGCAGCATTCTAAAAATTTAATATATTTTCATAATAAAAGATAAAATTAAAAAATTAAAACATTTAAATTTTAAATTTTAAAGTCAAAGTTTGACCAGATTGACCAAAAATCCACTTTTTTGGAAATTTCCTATTTATTCAGGTTTGAAATTATAATTCACACAAAATCAAGATATACTTTTAAAATAACAAAATTTATTCATTTTAATAAATAAAATAAATATTTTAAATCAGGAGTTTCAATTTAAATAATTAAAATAAACAATTAAAATAATCACAAAATACTGGGTTGTTACACTCTTCCCCGCTCAAATCTTTTCGTCCTCAAAAAGAACGAACAAGGAAAATAAGGAAAAGCACGATAGATAAAAAATAGTCCCAGGAAAAACAATTGCGGATTTGAAGTACAAATGCTCTCCTCCGTTTCTCGGGTACAATCTCGATCATCAGTACCCAATCATACTTCGATCAAACCAACAGATTTAATTCTTAGCTGCTTCGTACCTCTGTCGACAATACGAAGTGGCTTACTCTTGATAGTCAGATTAGGCTCGATATCCCAACCATCAAGAGCAGAAGCTGAACAAAAGAGATAGGCCAAGAAGATACCAGAGAATATGTGAGACGTGGAATACATCATGCACTCCAAAATGCTTCTTGGGCAAATCCAAACGATAAACCAAAGAACCGATTCTTTCCACAATTGCGGAAAGGTCCCTCGAAGAGGAAGAAGGTAGAAATAGTTAGAAGGAAAAGTAGGTTGAAAGACAAGGATGGACATTATTTTAAAACCATATACATTTCAATTTAAAAATTGTATATTTATAACATTTTAAACATTTAATAATATACATTTTATAATACGTTGAATAGTCATTTGATTCAAATTTGATAGTTCAAAGTAAAAAATATTTAAAACTTTTTGAATTATTTAGAAAAGTAAAATAAATGATCAAAATATCCTTTATGTAATACTTTATAAAAATACTTTTATAACTCGACGTCTTAACAAGTTTACTTTCGTTCCTGTAGACTCTGGCCATGCGTTGATCAGACGCAAAGCTAGAATTCTCCAAGTACTTAATAGACTTGTTTCAACACCCGGTGAAAATACTGGAAACCTTTTAAAAACAACAGATATGGAAAGTACAATCCAAACAAATCAACCAAACCAAACATGTCGATCATGGATCGCGGATACACAATGGTTACATTTGAATCCCCAAGGAAACATTTGTACCCATAGGCTGACTACCGCAGTCCTGTGATTACGCCATGAAGACTGGTAGTACCGCAGATACACAATGGTTACGCCTGGATCCTCTAGGAAACATCTGTACCCTTAGGCTCTCGCAGCCCCTGCGGATTACGCTACCAAGCGACCCAATAGATTACAGATACACAATGGTTACGCCTGGATCCCCCAGGAAACATCCGTACCCTTAGGCTCTCGTAGCCTCTGTAAATTACGCTATGCAGCCGCGCTCGTAAGACCATGGAGATCGCTATGGAATTCGATGGACACTCGAGTATCATATCCGAAAAACCCAAATCAGAGAGAATAATATCGATAGAATGAATCCACAGTGTGGCCACAAAGCGGATATTAAGAAGATGGCACTTTCCATATCTTTACTTCGAAAATATGTATCATATAGTACCTTTTAAAATCACTTTCAAATATCATACTTATATAAAGTCCATTATATATAAGATTTCATTTTCGAATCAAAAACTTTCCAAGTCAATAGTATATCAAATCATACTTATATAGACTTCGATTATATAAGATTTCTCTTTACAAATTGAGTACCCTTTCAAATCCACAGTTTCAAATCACTTCATACTTATACAAATCAATTTCATACTTATACAAACCCATTTATATAAGTTCGATAACTCCAAAATCAAAGTATTTAAATAAACAGGTTCTCAATTTCAAACCATTTCAATATCAATTCAGTTTCAAAATCATATATGATTTCGACAAATCATTTCTTCCTAATTACATATATTCAGTTTCAAAGTTTCTTAAAACAATAGATTTAGAAAATAATCCAAATTCCCGAATCAACAAAAATTTAGGTCAAACAAATTCATTTCCATTTCAAACATATATTCACTTTCAAACAATCATAATACTTCCAAAGTTATAAATCTTTCGAAACCAACATACTTGAAATCATTGCACATTGAAAATCATAACATTTCGAAATCATACATTTGAAATCATAAAACATTCCTTTAATTCTTTACATTTCACAAATTTATTCAATTAAACCCAAATCTACCAATTTTAATTCTATTCGAACCATCAGTTTCAATTAAATTTAGTTTTTCAACAAAACCATTTCAAATATGATCAAATTTCAAATAAAGATTTGATCCACAAAATAAACTATTAAATCTTTAATATATTTCAAAGCTTAAATATACCATATTCCAAAACTAAATTTTATAATTTCATATATCTCAAATTTTACTTCATTATTACTTAGTTCTGAAATATTCATTTCATAAATTCATCATTTTTAAATAAACTCAAATTACAAGTAAACCAAATATCCTTTCATACAAATATAAACTTCAGATATTCATTTATCAAAATCAATTATCATTTCAAATTCACATTCTTTACCAAAATAAAGATTAAATCATTTCCAAACCATTTCAATCATCAAAATATCTAAAATGGTTACTATGTTTAAAACCATCTCTTTTTTTTAAAACCTTCAAACTATTTATTTCTGTATGAAAAATCCAATTTACCATTGGAAAGATTATTATTCTATATATATATACACTTTATTCAAAACATTTCAAATCTATATTTCATACCAGAATAATTCAAAATAGTCTTTTTATTTCACTCAACAAACAGTTTCAAACTTATATAAATCATATTACTTTACACATTAATCATACAAAACTAAACTTATATTCTTTATCAAATGCCTTATACCATCAACATTTCTTAGCCTTGAAAAGTTAACCTTGATTTGGAAGTGCTTGAACCTTCAAAATAGTCGAAGAAATCATATTTTCAATCCAAGAGTTGGAAATCACCAACAAATCAGTAAACTGTAACATCCTTCCCTTTCGAGCAATTTAAGTCGACAATAAACCACACATGTCAACTCAAATCATTCGAAAATGACAGATTGTTATTAAAATTTCGGGGTAAATAAAAATCATATCATAGAATCACAGATCACAGATACAGAAAATTTGATATTCAGCAAAATAATAAGCTAGGATGACCAGAGTTTCAAATCAGGTACAGAACAGAGTTAAACAAATACAACAGATATCCAGGTGCATAAAGATCTCTAGTACAAAACCAAATGATATAGGTCCAAAT
This sequence comes from Allium cepa, assembly GCA_030765085.1. Lineage (NCBI taxonomy): Eukaryota > Viridiplantae > Streptophyta > Magnoliopsida > Asparagales > Amaryllidaceae > Allium > Allium cepa. The sequence continues at coordinate 685,870,845 of CM060939.1, read as the reverse complement.
AAAACAGAAACTGAGCACTAAGAAAGGAACATCAAGTAGAGCTCCAACACCTCGTCTTCAAGAATAATTTATTCTAAGCTGCAAACTCAGGCTGACCCGAGTGAAAAATAAACAAAATAAACAAACACCCGAGTCAGGACTAACATTCTCATCTAAGTGAATAACTCGAGTGAAACATCTACTGAAATGTACAAATAACTTAAAGAATGTTGGGATTGTCTTCCTTTAAGGATCCGTTAAACCAGTAATATACGCTATATACAGTAATGTCTAATCACTAAAGTATAATCATATAGAAAATAATGTTAAGGGGATGGTGAACCTTAACGCGGTCGGATCTTTAAAACCAAAATCGTAGTGGCTCGCTATAAGGAGATGACACGGCATGCGAGGCAATGCCAGGGTGGATACACCGTTTGCACTCCCGGACCGGTGGTGACGGCAAGCCAGCAGCTTCCGCCCACCTCGAACAATACCCCGAATCAAAGTGGCGCCACCAAATCGAATCACACAAGTAATAGAATGGTTTCCTAAGAAGCATGCTCGATAAAACGGTGCGGCCTTTTGTGTAGCCTGGTATAGCTCCTGTTTTAGTCATTTATGCCAACTCACGGGAGTTGGGTCCACGTAATATACCTCGAGAACGTCGCCACCATCCTACTTCATTCTGGAATCTCCACCGCGTATACAGTTGTTAAAGTGGTTTTCGGTATTGGCCGGCTATAGGACAATATCTGATCCCGGTCTCTTTAACAACCAATCGTTATATTTTTCACACCATGGTTGGTTTTAAAAAAATCGATTTACAATTTCAAACCATTTACAAAATATATAACTTCAATTTCTCAGTTTGGAATTGTACAGTTATGGTTTATCAAATTTCCACTTCAAATCTTCAAACTGTTTCCATGTATCTATATATAACATTAAAAAATATATTTATTTAGAACATTTAGAGTAAAGCTTTTGAAATTATAAAAATAAATAATTTATGAGAATAATGATTTAGTAGGTTTCAAAATTTATTGCTTTATAAAATTTTAAAACTTACAACATATTAGGTTCCAACACATTCAGAATTTCCAATTTCAAATAATTTTAGATCATTTAAAAATTTCAAAATCAAATTCCACTATTTGAAAATTTAAAAAATCAAATTTCTCCCAACCACGGTGTCCGTATGTAAGTTTCTAACCTATGGTCAAGTGATACGGATATGTATCATTTCAATCCGCGTTAATTTATACTTACGGGTATATATTGTTTCAACCCGCAATCCCAATAAAGGTTTTTGAAATCATTCGGATCTATCATTTCAACCCAAGGAGATTTCTGACTAACAAGGACTAGAAATATATCAGAATTACACAAAACATGAAATAAATCTCATACTATCGAATAACACTACATGAAATGATACTACATGAAATGATACTACGTGAAATGATACTGCTTGCCATGGCATAAATTATTTGATGACAATGATGCATTTAACATTTAATTCTACATGCATGCTTACAATACGGAAACAGTTTAGTCATTATTTCATCAAAATAGATTCACTTATAAATCGAATGACAGTCATGAGTGATTACTCACCTTTTGTCGAGCAGAGATATTTGATAGAGGAAGAGACGGAGAGCACAGACCAGACGGTGAACAGATAACTCCTAAGTTATTGGATTCCGGCTGCGACAACGTATTAAAAACCATAGATTAATATATCGCGTCACCATGTATTTCTGTTAGAAATTATTTAAATATTCGGTTGTCACTACAATGTCAGTTTATATATATGGACTACGTATATACAAGTTAAACATTGCATGTTCACGGTTGTTTATTAACATTTTCCTTTTTCTTTTTTTTCCTTTTCTTTTTTATATAAATACGGTACAAAATAACTTATATAAACATCTGAGATCTTGTCAACTCTACACCAAACAGCAAGAAACAATGCACAGAATCAAATCTATGTGAGTTTTAACCCAACACCAGAAAACAGTACACAAACAAAAATGAAATTTTTCGCAAAATAACTTATATACAGGTCTGGAAAATTTAAACTCAACTCAAAAAGTGAAAAATGTGTTTTTTTTTCTTTTTCTTTTTAAAACTTTTTCCCATCTTGTTCAAAACTGTATATAGATAACCTGGTTTATTGAAATCTCACTGATAATCTTGTTTTAGCCTAAACACAAACCTATGCGTATATAATTAGAAACTTATTGGAACCGAAAGAACACTATTATGTAAGGCTTGCGCAAATTGGACCGCACAGGTTTCACCTTCATCACAATTTTTTTTATTAAAGCGTACATACTTGGGAGAAGACAAGAAGAAAGAAAATCTCACTGCATGAAAACTAATTACATCACTTCATATTCACTTGATTTTGAACAAAATATGCGTCACATTCACTTGCATACAGGGCCAAGTTATCACCTTCACTTATTTTTTTATATATATAACTCACGCAACTCGGCAGCAAGAAGGAAAATAAAACAAAAGAGGACTCACCGTACGGGCTGAGGCGGCAGTGGCGTAGGGCGGCGTCGGGGAGATTGGCCGATGGCAGGGACGTGGTGGTGCCGGGGAGTTTGGTGGCTGAGTTTGGCCGTGGAAAAGAAGAGGCGTGTGGGAAGGTGGTTGTTTCGGTGGGTCGGGGTTTAAGGCGTGTCAACTGGGCTCGGTGGGGCAGTGGGGCTGTCGTGGCGGCGGCGGCTGACGCAGAGGGAGGGGCGCGTGCGTTGCGGTGGTCGGCAACGTGGGTGTGGCGGCGGCTAGATGTAGGGCGAAGGGGATCGGTTTGAGAAATTTGGATCGGCTGTCACTTTTTTTTTCCTTGTAAATTTGCAGGTGAGAAGAAAATGACGGAGCCTATATTTTATATTAGTTTTAGATCCAGAGAGAACGTCTAAACATATGGTAACTGATTAAATTTTCAAAACGTACCATAAATTTTTGTAACGTACCTTAATTTTTTTTTTAACTTACCTATTTATCTTAGGCTACAGCTGTTAAACACGTTCAGGAATTTAAATTTTGAACTCTAATCAATTAATTTCAGTTTATAACGACAACTAATAAATTTATACGGGCCCACTATACACACATCAAACAGTGTGTAACTTCACATTGGACATCCAAATTCAGCAAATAAGTTATCGTTGCGCTCACCTTGTCAGCACGAGTCTAATAATATAAAGAAAAATCATGTTTGGACTTTCAAATAAATATTCATTTTACGAAATTTGCGGTCGCCGATACTGCTAATTTGACCATATAAAAATGAATTTAATTGCATTAACGTTAACGGAAATCCACAACAGACGTAATTATATTTTAATTATAAATTTCTCTTAAATATTACTACAAAATAATGATATTCCAAAATTCAACATTTATATAAACAAATTGCCAAAATACGTTACCCACAAATTTAATAGATAATTTATTTTAAAGTTCTTTTTTTCCGAACCATCTAGATATTTACAACAAATTCTTACGTTGTTAATTTTTTTTTTTCAAATTCGTCATCAATATTCGTCGAAATCCAATTTATTTGCCGTAAAATTTCCCGATTCGTTACATAAACCAATTCCAAAAGATAGGGTTATACCAAAACAAATCGGAATCTCGAGGACTGAACACCGGCTTACTTTAAATTATTTCAAATATATATATACGTATATCTTTCGAATATCAAACCGTACTTAAAATTCAGAAATCAAAATTTGGTTCCACACACTAGCTAAGATACTAAAGTGGCCTGTCCCCCACTCAGAAACTCGAAAATCAATGTCGATCATGCATGCATTCATTACCGAAATTATTTTCCAACGACATAAGTGGGTTCTGGACTTTTATTTTCTTGAAACTTCTTTGAAATCTCTTCGAAATTATTGGAATTCATTCGAATACATTTGAAACATTTCTATTCGAAAAATATCTTTAAATCATATTATTATTATATATTTTCTAAAATCTTAAAACCAATTTCAAGACACCGAAGTTCGATTCCTCGAAATTCAAATTCAAAACCCTTCAATTATAAATCATTTTATGTAAGTCAAATTCTTATAAAATTTGCAAAATTTCAAATCCTTTCAAAGCTTCAAATTTTCAAAGAAAGAAAAATATATAATCCATATCGAAAACATTTCACTTTTATATATAAAATGGGGTCATCCTTATCAAAAAAAAATTCGGTGTATGCACAATTTCAAAATACAACAAAACACAAATTTCCAAAAAACGATTCAAGGATGGATTTCAGAACAAACAGAGATTCGAATTTAGAGGAACCTAATCAAATAGAATTCTGGTTCGAAAATAAGCTCAAACAAAGATGAGATAATTTAATTTCCCAATAGAAGATAGATAAGCCAATATTAATCGCAGGGCGACCTTAACCAGTCAACCGTGACTTCAAGAATATATATAATATGGGAATCTAAGGCAAATCGACCTTCGATCACCAGAGATAGAATCCGGGTAGAGCAGGAGATAGATAGCATGCTAAACCGAGGATACAGAAATCTCCGGTGAATAAATGCCAATCGTAAAGGAGGTTCACCCCTTTACAAATCATTCAAAGATTGGCGGAATCACCGATCTTTAGAGAGGTCATTTAAATGTGGAGTTATGGAATGATCCAAGATCAAAAGTGTAGAATAGGAAAGATAAGGCTAGATTTCAGAACAAGTGGGGAGCGTTCCAAAGTTCAAGGAATCCTAATCGATAAGAATCCTAACCAAGAGATTTCTAACTAGGTGGATATCGAAGGGATGAAGTTTAGAAAAATCTTGATTTCAAAATAAGAAAAATTTTATACTGATAGAATCTTTGAAAATACTTTTAAAAAATCATTTGGAAAACATTTTATACTTCGAAAATACGTTCTCTCACAAAGAAATGATTCTAAGATTGATTTCACTCATTCTAGGGTATTTCTACCCTATCTCTAATAGGTTTTTGCTCCGCGTGCTAAGGTTTGCCTAAAACCAAAGCTCTGATACCAACTTTAACAACCCGATATTTTCAGCCATTCACATCCACACATGCCGGACTAGAATTGCTCAAAATACCGCATTGTAAATAAATTTGTTTATTTAGAGAAAATGAAATATAATCACAGAATCACAGACACAGAAATATCAGAATAACTCGCAGCGGAAATTAAAATACCATAGTAGTTCATGAAGCTACTATAACAAACTCTCAAAACATAATACATAATATCAGTTTGGAAAAACCATATACAATAGAAATCTCAAATACATAGAAGTTTATAAATACCAAAGCTGAAATAGAACAACTAAAACTTAAAGGGAATAGATAACTAGACAAGCAGAATCTCCAGTGATTCCTAGCTCCAGAAAAGAAATCCAAAGCTAAGCTGTAAATACTCAGGCTGACCCGAGCGTTAAGTAAAACACGTAACACTCGAGTCAGGACATATATACTTATATAATGTAAACCAACTCAAGTAAACTATAGTAGTAATGCACTATAACTTAAAGGATGCTTGGGATCGCCCATCCTCTAAAGATCAGTTAAACCATAAATTTAAATACATTCCGTGGTTAAAATTTCAACATAGTAATTTATACTTTGAAATCAAATATCATTTCAAAATTCAATATCATTCAAAAATCCATTTCAATATATCAAAATATCATATCTTTTTAAAACCACATTCATTTTTATTTAAATACCATTTCAACACACATTTCAAAATAGTTTATATTTCAAACAAATTACTTCATTTTAAATCATTAAAATGAAGTTATTATATTTAATAATTAAACCATTAAATTACCAACATTTAAATCTTTCAAAGTTCATTTATTCACTTAAATTTATTAAAACAATGAAAATTCAACTTTCGCAGCATTTAGAAAATGCTACGGAAAGTTACTTTTAAAACAATTCAATTTAACAAAAGACATCATTTAAAAAATGTTGTAATAGGGTTACTTTAGTTTAAATAAAACCTTAGTTAGTTTCAGCAACTATAGCACTTCCAAAGTGCTATAATAGCCCATAATTCAATCTAGCCATTTAGTTCTTTTCTATCAACTACAGCATTTACAAATGCTGTAATATCCTTTACATTAGAAATAATAACATTTCAAAATGCTGTTAATTAAATTCCAATATTCAATACAATTTCACAAACAATTAAATTTTATTTAAATCATTTTAAAATTATAAAATCATATATTTTCACTTTTAAAATAATCATTTAAAATACCCTTATATTCATTATTTTATAAAGTTAAATTTTCATTCAAAAATCAATTTAATAATAATATACTTATATAACTCAACATTCAATTTCAATTCTTTATAATTAAACTTTTAGTTTAACACTTAAGTTTAAATTCCCAAATATAACTTATTTTTCATTTTATTTACTTAACTTAAAATTCATTTTTTAAACAAAATTCACAAATTTCCAATCTAAGTTATATTTCAAAATTCAACTTAAATATTCATTTATATAACCTTTTAACTTATTCGAAAATCATTAACACTTTATGAAATAATTTTAAAATCATTTAACTCAAAACTTAAATCTATTTATCATATTTTCCTACTTAATTTAAATTCCATTTATAAACAAATCATAATTTCCAAAATAACTTATATTTCAAAATTTCTAACTTTACCATTAATTTATTTCACTTATAAATTTTTAGAAAATTAATAATACATTAAAAAATTCATTTTTAATCAAGTTTACATCAAGATATTAAAATATTTACATTTCTAAGATATTTTAAAAATTTTAGAAAAATATATTTTAACCACGGGTCTGTATATCATTTTCTAGCCTAGGTAAAGTGATACAGATCTTATATCATTTCAATCCGTATTACAAAGAAAACCCGGGTTTGATCATTTCAAACCCGCAATTCCAAGTAAAAATGAAATAAATAAAAGTCATTCAGGCCTATCATTTCAGCCCATAACGATTTTTCCTTATTCTAAAGTCTGTTCGGGTATGTATCATTTCAACCAATAGTGATTCTAATCTAAAGGGAACTTGCAGTATGATAAACTGATATAAATAAACAGAATAACATTGTATAACAGTAACAGATGGTATAACAGGTAAATAAGCATGGGTGAACATCATATGATCATAACATAACAAATATAGCATGGTGATATGTTTTGCAGATTCAATTGTGATCAGTTTACTAGTCGTATAAGTATAAATTCGTCTGGTGAGAATTACTCACTGGTATAAGCTGAAGACAACAACCAAAGTACACAAACTGAGATCCACAAAGGAACGATAGCACGACAATGATTCGAGAGTGGGAGAGCCAAAGCTAATTTCCGTGTTACGTAACAAACAAAACAAAGTGCAATACATAAATTTCAAACCAAACTATTATAAACAAAGCTAGAAATATAAGCACAATACATAGCTAAACTTTTTGCACTTGCATTCAATAACTTATGCTTTAGCTATGGACTGGATAGGCACTGTAATGGGATGGTTTTGGATCAGATTTGGATCAGGTTAAGGTCATATAGGGGTCGGCCAAAGCAATATAAAGGAGATGAAGGTATGTGTGCATGCATTTACAAAAACAAGGCAACTACAAGCAACAACATGGATTTCAAGGCCTAAATGTCTTCGGCGAAGGGACTATTGGGCATGGCCTGATCTATAAGGATCAACTGCAGGTGTGGCAGGGGTCCTAGGCTCAGGTTGTGGCTGGTGGTGGAGGTGAATGGTCGACCAAAGTATGATGGTGGAGTGGTGGATCAATGGAAGGTTCGGCTATGAAGTTTAAAGTGGAGTTTTCATCAATTTTTGGTGGATCATCATCCTATAGGGCTTCGGCCATGGATGGTCGGTGAGAAGGAGCGGATGATGCCTGGAGTAGGTGGTGGTGGAGGTGGCCAAAGTACTAGAGTTGGCAGGCCGAGCTACATGAAGGTGAAGGCAAGTGCAAAATCAAACAAAACTAGTAGAAAAAGTGAGAAAAATGAAAGTTTTTTACCAAAAATTTGCTTCAGGAAATGGCCGAACTTTTTTTTAGGGTTTTGAAATTTTTTTCACGTGCGAAAGTAAAGAGAAAGTTGGCTGAAGCAAAGAAGTAAAGGCAGCAAATGAAATGGTGTTGATTGATAATGAAAAGGTGGAGTGAATGTGAAAAGACTAGGAATAAAAAGGGTCACAAACTTTTCATATTTCCCTATTTCTTTTGAAATTTTAAATACATGTGAAATATGTATAAATACAGATAAAAACAAAAAAATATAGTAAATAAACAAAAATAAATAAACAAATATTAATTAAATATAACTAAATTAAGAAAATAGCAAAAATGGTAAACTAGGCTTACAAATTTGAAAATAATTGCAATTAGCTTTGGAAAAATTATAACATTACTTTAAAATATTTTAAAATAAAAATATATACCTAAAATGTCATATGACACATATTAGAACATAATATGACAAATAAAAATATTATTTATATAAATTAAAATAGACAATTTTATTAAATAAATCAATTTACATACAATATTGTAAAAAGCATAACTTTCACAATATAAATCGGATTTCAACGAAACGAAAAGAAATATTCTTGAAATTTAATATATTTTCACAATAAAAGATAAAACTAAAAAATTAAAATATTTAAATTTTAAATTTAAAAGTTAAAGTTTGACCAGATTGACCAAAAATCCACTTTTCTGGAAATATCCTATTTATTCCGGTTTGAAATTATAATTCACACAAAATTAAGATATACTTTTAAAATAACAAAATTTATTCATTTTAATAAATAAAATAATGTTTTTAAATCAGGAGTTTTAATTTAAATAATGAAAGCAAACAATTAAAATAATCATAAAATACTCGGTTGTTACACTTTTATAGTATTAGAAAGATAATTCTGTAAAAAAAATTGTTCCAAAACATAGGGGGCTTCAGAACTTTCTTAAAAATTGGATTAAAAATGTTTTTGGAAGTATTAAAATTAAAAAAGAAAACATTCTTTCCAAAATGCTTAAATAAACAAGATAGAAGAAACTAGACAACTAAATCTAGGTAATTGTAATGTTCTTGTTTATCTAAAAGAAAAGCTTAATTCGATTTTAGAGAAAGAGGATTTTATGTGGAAAAAGAGATTTAGAATTCAATGGATTAATGAAGGTGATAATATTACCAAAAATTTTCATAACATGGATAATGGTAGAAACCGAAGCAAAGCTATTAATTCTATTTTTGTGAATAACAAGGAATTGGTCAATCAAAGAGATCTTAATAAGGCTTTTATCAACTATTATAGAGATATTTTTGGTAATAAAATTAAGCATAGGATTAATTCCATATGGAATGACCTTTATCCTTCTGATTTTAGCATTTACCTTTCTGAGTTTGGTAATCCTTTTTCTTAAAAGAAAATTTTGAAAGCTATTAATGACATGTCTGGTGATAAATCCCCAGGTCTTTATGGGTTCCCTACTTTCTTTTACAAAAATTTTTAGGATATTTTAAATTTTGATTTAATAGCATGTTTAATGATTTCTATAATGTGCAATTATGGAGATTTAATTTTGCAAATGTTATTTTATTGCACAAAAAATTAGAGCTAATGAGTTAAAAGATTTTAGATCTATTTCCTTAATTAATTGTTCTGTTAAAGTTTTAGCTAATGGACATAGTTAAAGAATGAGTTATCTAATTGACTGTTCTCAAACTTCTTTTATTAAGGGGAGAAATATCACTGATGGGGTGGCTGTTGCTTAAGAATACATTAATCACTGTTGTAAGAATAATATTACTTGTGTGATTTTAAAACTAGAATCTGCGAAAGCTTTCGATTCGGTAGATTCTGATTTTCTAGTTGATATGTTAGATGCTTGAGATTTCAATCGTAGATGGATTAGCTGGATCATGACTTTACTTAAAAGTGGCAACTCTGGTATTATGGTTAATGGTATTTTAGGTAATAAAATTCAATCAAATGAGGTTTAAGGTAAGGTGATCCTTTATCGCCTCTTTCGTTTAACTTAGCCACATATGTTTTTGCTTAGATAATTAAAAAAGCGGTTGATAATGGATCTTTGGGGAGTGTTAGTAGGGAAATCTCGCGAAATGGTCCATCTGTCCTTCAATTTGTGGATGATACCTTGCTATTTAGCTCTCATTTGCCTAATCATATTATCATCCTTAAATTTATTTTATAGTTTTGAACTTCTATCGGGTTTAAAAATAAATTTTGATAAAATTCGGTTTTAGATTTAAATGATTTTGAAAAGGTTGAAAATTTAATTGCTAATACGCTTAATTGTAAAACTATGAATTTTCCATTTGATTATCTTGGTTTTTTGATTAGACCAGCTAAGCTTAAACATGATTAGTTTATTATTATTGATAAAACTAAAAATAGGATTTCTAATTGGAATGAGAGATTTTTGTCGAAAGCGGGTTGATTAGTTCTTATATACTCTGTTTTATCGGCTCTTCTGATCAATTGGATGTCTATGCATCTTTTCCCAGATTGGTGGATCGATAACATTGACAAAATAAGAAGGGACTTCTTATGGAGCGGGGGAAACTCTAACAGTAGTATTAAATGTTTATTAAATTCGAATATTATTTGTAAATCAAAAAAGGAAGGTGGTTTAGGAGTCATTAATTTGTGTAACGTGAATTTGTCTTTGTTAGGTATATGGTTATGGAAATTTAAGGATATTAATGATAGCCCTATATGGAAAGAAATCATTTCTAAATATTACTATAATGGTAGTAATAATTTACATCGAATTACTCCTATAGTTATTTGAAAATGTCTAATTTTTGGAAATCATTTTTGAAATGTCATGTAATTTTTAACCTATGTACTAATACAATAGTTCATTTAGGAAATAGTGCTTCTTTTCGGCATGACCGTCAGATTTTTATTATCACTCTTAGGATAGAATTTAAAGAGCTTTTTGAAATTTGTAATTTTAGGAATGCTTTAATTATAGATGTTTTTTTTTCTCCTGGAAACGTCCCCCTTTGGAATTTTAGTTTTAATAGAATTTTAGTTGGTACTACTCTTAGGCAGCTTTCTTTGCTTTATACTAAATTGAATATGCATAATACTGATAATGAAAATGATAATATTAGTAGAGAATGAGATAAGAGTAGGAAATATACTTATGATTCTTTTTACAGATTTCTTAACTTCTCGGGTGTAGCTAATACCTTTTTTATGTTAATTTGAAAAATAAATGCTCCTCCTAAATCTAAAATTCATATGTGTTTAATCATGAATGGAAAACTAAATACTATAGAATTTTTAAAAAGAAAAAATATGCAAATTGATAATATTTGTTATTTTTCTAATCTACATTCTAAAGATATTAAAAAAGTATACCTTGATTGCATGGATACTTACTACATCTGAATAGTACTCTCAAAATCTTTAGCTTTAGTCTTATAACTAAAATTTGTGATTGTGATTATTATCAGAATAATTTTACATTTATGTTTAAAAAGGAAAATAGATTTTTACTTAACACTTTATTCATTATAATTTGTTGGTGTATTTGGTTTGAGAGAAATCAACGAATTTTTAATAATAATAATAGTCATTTTAATAAATTGATATTTATAATTTCTTCATTTTGTTTTAATTGGATCTCAAACCCTAAATATAAATTAGCTAAAAATAATCATTTAAAGAATATCTTAATCAGGTTAGTAATAATATGGAGTTGTTTAAAAATAAAAATATTATTTTTGACATTAGATATTGTAGTGTTAACTTTTTTTCAAACTTAAATGATGATTTCACTGTTTATCATAATATCCTTTTGATCGAAGGACCATAAGAATTATTTTTAATTTTTGTTTTACTCTTAGTTTGTTTTTGTTATAATTTATAGATCTTTAACTTCTTTTGATCATGGATTCTTTTTTGTCTATTTTCTATTGTATTTTGTCCTATTATCTTAGCTTTTGTATCTTTACTTTATTTTGTTAATACATAAATGTGTATTATTCTTATAATTTTTTATTTCTTTTTATAGATACATTTATGGTGCCCAGAAATGGTGTTTAGATTCTTTTTGCAGGTTCATAGGATTGCTGATGGCAGGATTACGGTCTGTAGTGAGGAGTTCTTCTACATCTTCATAATGGTATCCGACTAACTGGATGATTCATTTTGAGCGAGGCGCTATCTCCAGTTTTGCTGAGTCTTCAAAGAGGGGTACCTGAGTTATTTTCTTTGTATTTGTGCTATGGTTAGCAACCTGCTAGGCTTGTTGGCAGCACCTTGTCGCATGTGATATATACATATTTACATGTGTGCTCTTCTCCATTCTAAAGGATCACACATTTCTCTCAAAAAATAATCTAAAAAGAAGGTAAGATATTTTGGAATAAATATTTGTGAAAAGTTTTTATTTACAAGAAAGTAACTTTGTATAAATATGGTTTATAAAATATGATTTATAAAACAAAAAGGATTTAAACTACAAATTTGAGAATTGAATCCCGATTGTTTTCAAATTTTGGAGAAAATTATAGCATTATTATTCGAAAGTATTTTTAAAATACTACTGTTTTCAAAAGGAGTTTTAAGATTTGTTCGAGTTTGAGGTTGCTATTAGAATTGACAAGTCAATTCGGGAACAAAGTATTTTAATATTGTCTAGTTTGTGTGGCTCGAAAGTGAAAAAATGGGCAGAAGATGTGTACAGATGGTAAAACTTTTTTTCAATATTACCCTTCTAAGTAAAGCGATGTAAGATACTTCTTGGTAAGACCTAGTTCCTTGTATCATTTTAGTCTTACTCGATCTATACGTATATTTTCTATGGGTTTTGAAGAAATTTTTTAGGAAATTGGTTTTGAAAATTATTTTGGTTTAATCCTGAAAAGTAAGATTTGGTATACAAAAGAATATTTGTATGTATTACTATTTCAATTGACTTGAAATAAAAGTTGGTGTTTAATTCTAAAATTTTCTTTGAAGAAATTTGATATTAAAGTAAAAGTTGAATTTTTTTGACTCTTAATTTGAAAAGAATGTAAGTTAAAAAAAGTCTAAAATTTATTGAACATCCTTGAAAAGTAAAATAAGTATGAATGTTTAGTGTATACTCTTAGGATGCAGTGATTATTATAGAACTTAACTCTGGAAATGTTTTAAATGAAATTATGTTTCAATGAATTGTTTTATAATAATGATAAGTCTTTATAAAATGTTTATAAATTTAAGAATATTTTATGAAATGTTTTACAAATGATTTTACTATTAAATGAAAATTAATTTATGTAAAATGAATAGGATTTGAAAACTAAAAAATAGTAGTTAAGATACTAGTGGAACAAAGTACATAAGTTGTACGTAGATCATTTTATTCACATGAATGTTTTTGATCTAGGATTTGAATACATGATTTTGAGGTGATTTACACTAGTCCGGACAAGGTTCTCTCATTAGATTCTTGATGATGAACACTTGATGCATATTCTTGGTATGATGCCTTTGTTTTCTTTCATAATATATGGCTATGTAAGAAGAACCAAGGTGTTTGATCATGGAACTTGATCAGAATCCTCACTGAAGAGGTCATGTGAGATATACTAGTTTGAAAGTGAAATTTATATAATCGAGCAAGTGATTAGATTTGATATTACGTATGGATGGTCCATATGCATCGTACGGGATATATTATATTTGTATATTATGTTTTCTAATGATCTGAACACTGTTCGGTATTGATGTGGTTGTTTCTTTGGTGGCATGTGTTGGAATTTCGAAAACGAAATATTCTATGTGAGGGAGAATGTAACAACCCGGAATTTGGCACACTTCGTAATTAAATATTTGAATTATTTAAATATTTGAATATTAGATTTAATGAGAATAAATATGATTTTATAATCTTATTAAACCTATTTTTAAATAATAACCATTAATAAGAAACTTATTTTGAATTTTGTTTACCAAAATAAATAATTCGAAGAAATATCGATAATTTAACTTAAAATCGTTTTATCGATAAACAGTTTTTTATTCAACAAAAAGTTTTTCAAACTCTTTAGAACCTATATAGTAACAAATGAACATATTAAATCAAACACATCTTTTCATGATAAATTAATTAGTAACTAAGAAGAAATTAAGGGGACAAAAGGGCCCTTGATTTAAAGCATGGTTTAAGATATGAGAATTGGAGGGAATAAAGGCTTGTCTCAAGGCATATTTTAAGGAGAGAAAGGAGAGGAGAAAGCTTAGTTGGCTAAAGTAGGGAGGGGTAGTTAGTTCATTTTCACTCTTTTCTAAACCTATAAATACACACCCATATACTCTCTTATATGGTTGCTAATTCACTTCATAGAAAAAAAATGCTCTTAATCTCTTATCTCTTCCTTTCTAACTTTCTAAAAGTTAAAGTAAACAAATCCTTTCTCCTCCAAACTCTTTCTATATCCTTACTACAACATAGCAACAACATCTAGCAAGTCGATGCTCGCAAAGGAGCACAACTCCCCCACATTCTTCGTGGCTGTGAGCAAAAGAGAGGCGAAGGAAGGCAAGGTGTGAACAAGGGATGAAGGTAAGAGATTTTGGTAGTTGCTTGGTTGAGGAAGGAAGTGTTCTTGCATTTGGGTTAGCTTATGCTTGTGTTTGGTTTGAAAACATATAAGTTATCTCACCACCTTTCAAGTGTATATTGTGATTGTAACAACCCCCAATTTCGTACCATTCAAATCGACAATAATCCACACATGTCAGACTTGAATGATGCGAAATAACAGATTGTAAATAAATTTGAAGCAAATAAAATCAAATATACAGAATCACAAACACAGAACAAACAAAATAACTTGCAGCGGAATATAAAAATACATAGTAGTTCATGAAGCTACTACAACAGAGTTTCAAACCAAATACATAATACAGTTTGAAAACAACATAATAGAAATCCCAAATACATAGAAGTTCACTAATACATGAGATACTAGAACAGCTGAAACAGAAGTAGATAAATATGCAGATAAGCAGAAACTTCAGCAAAGACCAGCTCCAGAAAAAGAATCCAAAGCTGTGAATACTCAGGCTGACCCGAGCGTAAAACAAAACACAAAACACTCGAGTCAGGACAATATATACTTATATAATGTAAACCAACTCAAGTGAACTGTAATAAAGATACAAGTAACTTAAAGGATGCCTGGGACCGCCCATCCTCTAAGGATCTGTTAAACTATTTACTATATAGTAATATTTTGCTATTATAATAATGACTACAGTAAAATAAACATACTTTTAAATAGCGTTCCGGGTTACTCATATCACCCTTCACACATAATAGTCCCAGTAGTCCATCCAATATCATGTCATCTCCACTCTGGGTGACTGTCAGAGGATACAACACGGGCTACGGGAGAAAAATAAACTCGTAGTAAAGGCTCGGTATGATAGGTGACACGACATACAAGGCAATGGCAGGGTAGATATACCAATTACGCACACGGGCTTGTGGTAACGCAGCAGCCACATACGCCCACCCTGAACAACACTCCAATATCAAAGGGGTGCACCCAATCGATCACAACAGAAATAGAATGGCATTGAAGAAGTGTGTTCAGCCAGAGGTGCTACCTCATTTGGCCCGAGATGGCTCCTGTTTAGCCACCTTAAGCTAACTCACGGGAGTTAGGTCCACGTAAAGTACCTTAAGAACGTCGTCACCATCCTACTTCATTCTGGAATCTCCACCGCGTACACAGTTGTTAAAGTGGTTTCGGTATCGACAGAGAGTATGTCCATATCCGATCCCGGACTCTTTAATAACCAATCGTTATTATAACCCATAGTTATAATTTAAAAATGGTATTTATTTTTCAAAAGATCAAATATCATTTCAAATCCATTTCAAAATATCAAACTTATCATTTCATTTGAAAAACATGTTCATTTTTATTCAATTTAAAAATACCATTTCAATTCACATTTCAAAATAGTTCAATTCCAAACAAATTACTTCATTTAAATCATAAAAATATGAAATTATTACATTTAATAATTAAATTATTAAATTTCCAAAGTTTTCAACTTTCAAAGTTCATCCTTTGACTTAATTTTTATCAAAAAAGTGAAAATTCAACTTTCGCAGCATTTGGAAAATGCTACAGAAAGTTATATTCAAAACAGTTCAATTTAACAAAAGACAGCATTTAAAATGCTGTAATAGAGTTTCATTAGTTTTAAAGAGAACTTAGTTTAATCCAAGAATTATAGCATAAAAAAATAAAATGCTATAATAGCGTTTAATTTAATTTAGCTATTTAGTTCACTTATGAACTACAGCATTTACAGTTGTTGTATTATCATTTATATTAGATATAATAACATTCAAAAATGTAGTTAATTAACTTCAAATTTTCAACATAATTTCACAACAATTATATTTTATATAAATCACTTTTAACTTATAAAATCACATTTTTTTTTTTACTTTTATAACCATCATTTAGTTTTCTTTAATTTCATGATCTCATAAAGTTAAATTTCCATTTAAAAATTCATATTTAGCACTAACTCACTTATTAAACTGCAATGTTCAATTTTAAATTCATTACATTAAATTTCAACCTAACACTTAAGTTCAAATTCTCAAATATAACTTAGTTTTATTTTTATTTACTTAACTAAAAATTCACTTTTAAGTCAATGCCATAAATTTCCAATTTTTAGTTATATTTCAAAATTTCAACTTAAATATTTATTCATTTCACATTTCAACTTTATTAAAAATCATTAATATGGTATAAAATCACTTTAAATTCATTTAAATTCAAATTATCATAAATTTATCATGATTTCATATTCAATTTAATTTCTAATTATAATTAAATCAAATTTTCCAAAATAACTAACATTCAAAGTTTTCTAACTTTTTCATTAATTTATTTCACTTATAATTATTCAGAAAATCAATAATATTTTACAAAAATCATTTTAATTAGATTTAAATCAAAATATTTTAATATTTACATTTCTAAAATAATTTTAAATTTTTTAGAAAAACATATATTAACTACGGGTCTGTATATAATTTTCTACACTAGGAAAAGTGATACGGGTAATATATCATTCCAACCCGTAATTTACAAAGAAAATCCGGGTTTTATCATTTCAAACCCGTAGTCCCAAGTAAATGAAATAAATTGAAAATCATTCAGACCTATCATTTCAGCCCATAACAAATTTTCCTTATTCTAAAGTCCGTTCGGGTATGTATCATTTCAACCCATAGTGATTCTAATCTAAAGGGAACTTGCAGTGTGATGAACTGATAAAAATAACAGAATAGCATAATATAACAGTAAAAAATGTTATAATAGGTGTTTAAGCATGGATGAACATCATATAATCATAATATAGCAGATATAACATGATAATGCATTTTACAGATTCACAAAGGGTCAAATCACTAGTTATATATGTATACATTGTCTGGTGAGAATAACTCACTGGTTTGAGCTGATGACCCACGACGAATTGCACAAACGGGATCTACACAAGCACAAAAGCATGATACAGATTCGAATAGAGGAGCCAAATGTCAAATTTCTTGGATACAAATCAAACAAAAAAAATATAACATCGATAAGTTTCAAACCAACGACGATCAAAACTACACTAGAATAAACTTCACAGAATCAAATAGAAATGCTTGCACTTGCTTTTAACCTTTACTATACTCAGCCCTAAGGGAAAATACATGAAAATGGAAAGTGTTTGGGTCCGGTTTGGGTGAGTATGGGTTCGGCCTACATGTTGGAATGATGGTGTAAAGGTGGGTGAAGGCAAGAACACAAAAGCATGCATATACATGGGCTTTAGGCCATGAATTGGGCTCGGCCAAGGCCCTAGGTGTCACGGCCAGAGGTGTGGGGTCCACTGTGATGGTGTGTCCGAGGGTGCTGGAGGTGGTGGTGGTGATGTAGGAGGCGGCTAAAGGGGTGGTGAGGTGGTGGATGTGAGGTAGTGCTCGGCTAGGCTAGTATTGGGGTGGTTTTGAAAAGTTTGTGGATATGCCTCACCAAGGGGGGTCACGGCTTGGGTGGCTGGTGAGGAGGAGGTGGTGGTGGTGTACCATCAGGTGGTGGAGGCGGCTAGGCAGCAAGGTAGCATGGCCGAACCTAAATGGAAGAGCAAGTGCAAACAAAAATCAAAAGGAATAAGCAATATAAGTGAAAAAAAGAGATAAAAGAAGATAAAAATTTTACCAACTTCTCGAGCAAGTGATAGCCGAAATTTTTTTCTTAGGAAGGAGGAGAAGAAGATATGTGAAATGAAAATGAAATGATCGGCTGAAATGTGGGGAGTTATGCCAAAAGAAATGAAGAGTTGTGAGGAAAATGAAGAGGAAAACGGCAAAAGGCAAAGTCAAAAACTCTTCATATATCCTTATTTTATTTATATAACTTTATATTTTTGGAAATAATAATAATACCAAATAATATTTATGAAATTTATCAAAATATAAAAATTTATATAAAAATTGATCAATTATATAAAGTTAAACTAAGGAAAATAGCTAAAAATAGTGAACTAGACCAGAAAATTTGAAATTAAATAGAATAAATTTTAGAAAAATTATATGGGCTTGGAAAAATAATTATAAAAAACATATAACATAAAAATAAAAATTCATCCACAAAATAAATAAATAAAATTTAATTAAATATAATTTATATGAAGAAAATAGCAGAAAATTAGAAAACAACCTTTAAAAATAGGAAATAAATACAGTAAATTTTGGAAAAATACTATTATCATTTTAAAAATATTTAAATATGAGATTTCATGAATAAAACAAATTTAAAATAATTTTGAAATGAAATAAAGTCAAATTCAAATTCAAATTTATAGTCAAAATCTAGGATTGTTACACTCTCCCCCACTCAAATCTTTTCGTCCTCGAAAAGAACGGAAATGAAAATAAAGAGAAACAATATAGAAAAGCAAAATAGTACCTGAAACAAATAATTCTGGATTTGAAGCACGAATGCTCTCCTTCGTTTCCCAGGTACAGTCTCGATCATCAGTACTCCACTGTACTTTAACCAGATTAACAGATTTCCTTCTGAGCTGCTTCGTACCTCTACCAACAATACGAAGTGACTTCCTCTGAACAGTCAGGTTAGGCTCAATATTCAAACTATCAAGAGAAGAAGGTTGGATAATAAGAGATGGATCATGAAGATGATGGCGAAGATGCGAGACATGGAATACATCATGCACTACAGAAAGCTTCTCGGACAAATCCAGACGATAAGCCAAAGAACCAACTCTTTCCACAATGTGGAAAGGACCAATGAACCTAGGAGAAAGCTTCCCTCTACGACCAAAGCGAATGACATTCCTCAAGGGAGAAACCTTAAGGAACACCTGATCACCAACAGCAAATTCCAAATTCCACCTACGCCTATCGGCATACTTCTTCTGTCTATCCTGAGCGACTCTCAACCTCTTCTTAATCTCCTCAACTCTCTCAGAAGCTTCCAAAATCACTTCAGGACCAAGAACCAAACGATTACCGGATTCAATCCAGCAAGATGGAGATCTACAAGGTCATCCGTATAAAGCGGCAAACGGAGACATTTTGAGACTGGCCTGAATGCAAAGATGGAATGAGATAGATACAAAGATCAAGAATAGACTGAAAACAGAAGATAAGATTATACCTGATAGCTATTATTATAGGTAAATTCGGCAAGATGGAGATAATCTTCCCAAGATCCTCCATAGTCAAGCACGCAAGAACGAAGAAGATCCTCGAGAATCTGATTTACTCTTTCCATTTGACCGTCGGTCTGAGGATGGTAAGCAGTGCTCAGATTCAAACGAGTACCCAAAGATTCTTGAAAAGCCTTCCAGAACTGACTAGTAAAAATAGGGTCACGATCACAAACAATATTGAGAGGAACACCATGGAGACGAACGATCTCTCTCATGTAAATCTCAAATAAACTAGAAGCAGAACGAGTAGACTTGACCGGAATAAAATGAGCGGACTTGGTCAGTCTATCAACAATAACCCAGATACTCTCATTGCCCTTCCGATTCCTCTGTAAACCATCGATGAAATCCATGGAAACCTGTTCCCACTTCCAATTGGGAATCTCGAGGGGCTGCAACAAACCAGGGGTCTTCTGGTGATCGGCTTTGACTTGCTGACAAGTCGCACACCGACTAACAAAGATAGAGATATCCCTCTTCATCCCTTTCCACCAATAAAGCCTCTTCATATCCTGATACATCTTCGACACACCATGATGAATAGAAAGTCTGGATCGATGATTCTCCTGAAGCAACTCCTGCCTCAAACTATCAACCTTCGAGACACAAATCCTGCCATTAATCCTCAAAATCCCTTTATCATCAATCTGAGCTCCACTACTACTACCACTACTACCACCAACTCTACTATGAATTCCCTCCTTCATCAATCTAAGCATCTCATCCTCATCCTGCTGAGCCATAATCCGATCCAGAAGAGGATAAGAAGAAACAACCAGCTGACACAACAATGCCTTCTTTCGACTCAGAGCATCGACCACAACATTAGCTTTACCGGGAGTATAGTTAATGTCGAGGTCGTAATAAGCCAGAAACTCAAGCCAACGAACTTGCCTCTGATTAAGATCCTTCTGGGAGAAAGTATATCTCAGAGACTGATGATCTGTGAAAAGCTCAAACTTGGTTCCAAGAAGATGATGCCTCCAAAGTTTCAAAGCAAAGACAACAACAAGTAACTCTAAATCATGAGCAGCATAATTTGCTTCGTGGCTTTTCAATTGACGGCTGGCATAGGCAATAACCCTACCATCTTGCATGAGAACAGCACCCAAACCCTCACGACTAGCATCAGTATAAACTGTAAATCCCTCACTTCCATTCGGAACAGTAAGAACTGGTGCGGAAGTTAGCTCGGTCTTTAACTCACTGAATGCAGCCTTACACTGATCACTCCAGACAAATATGGCATTCTTCCGAGTCAAAGCTGTGAGAGGTGCAGCAATCCGAGCAAAATTCTCAATGAATCTCCGGTAGTAACCAGCAAGGCCTAGAAAACTACGAATATCAGATGGAGTCTTTGGAGTTTCCCAATCCTGGAATAGAATCGGGAGAAAATAAGGACAACAGGAAAAAAATATAATTATTACAATGACAGAGAAAGAGAAGAAAGAAAGACTTACATTGATAGCAGTAATCTTAACTGGATCAACAGAAACTCCATTACTAGAAACAATATGCCCGAGATAACGGACTTCATCCTTCCAGAAGTGGCATTTAGAAAATTTAGCCTTTAACTGATGATTTCTGAGAGTCTCAAGAACATATTTCAAATGCGACTTATGCTCATCCTTAGTCTTAGAGAAGACAAGGATATCATCAACAAAGACTAGCATAAATTTATTAAGCACATCACGAAAAACACGATTCATCAAATCAACAAAGAAAGCAGGAGCATTTGTCAAACCAAAAGGCATGACTAACCATTCATAAAATCCATTCTCAGTGCGGAAAGCAGTCTTGGGAATGCTATCCTCAGCAACCCTGAGCTGATGAAAACATGTGGCAAGATCAAGCTGAGAGAAAATAGTGGCATCATAAAGCTGATCAAACATATTCGTTGATACGAGGCATAGGATATCTGTTTTTCATAGTGAGCTTGTTCAGCTCCCTATAATCAACACACATCCGAAGTGAACCATCAGATTTGGTGACAAAAACCACCGCAGCTCCCGATTCAGAAAAACTAGGCCTAATCAGACCTTTGGAAGATAAGTCTTCAATTTGCTTTCCCTTCTCAACCTTCTCGCGGGGTGCCATTCTTCTAGGAGGAAGAACAACAGGTCGAGCACCAGGAATAAGATCAATCCGAAAATCAATTTTCCGCTTCGAAGGTAATGAAGTGACTTTACCAAATACATCGGGATATAGTCTAACCACAGGAATAGAATCAAGGTCACTGGGAGAAGAATCCAAAAAATAAATAAAGTTGCCAGCAAAATCCTGAGGCATGCGGCACTGAATAATCAAGGCATTCCCATGATCATCAAAGAGACGAACAGACCGGGCTTTACAAGAGATATGAGAATCATGACACTAACCAATCCTGACCAAGCAATAAATCAAAAGCATCGAAGCCCAGAATATAAAAATCACCACTAAAGTGATGATCAGAGTGGAGAAGTTTCACTTCTCGACAAATCCGATTAAGGTTAGCAGGACCTCCAATAGGATTTGAAACACATAATGGAACAGAAGCATACTCAGGAGAAAGGAGATGCTCAAACTTATCACACAAATCAACAGAAATAAAACTATGTGAAGCACCAGTATCAAACAACACACGAACAGGATGATGAAATAAAGTAAATGAACCCTGGAGTGTACCTTGGTCATCACTAGGAGCAGGGGCAGGTGTAGGAACTGGAGATGAGGCAGAAGTGACAGAAAATATACCAGAAGGAGTACCCCTCTGCTGGGTAGGGCAATCTTTCTTAAAATGACCGGGCTGGAGACAGATATGACAAAGATCACGTCTAGTCGACTGAGCGGGTGGAGGAACAGCAGCACCAGATAAAGTGGGACAGCTATTGGCATAGTTCCCTCTCTGATCACACCTAAAGCAAGTGATGGAGGAGAGATCAACTGGTTGCCTCTGAGCAGGAGCAGATGATGAAGACCCAAAATCCAGACGCTTCTGCCAATTCTTCTTCTGCTGCTGGAAGTTTGGCTTACGCTTCCTGGAAACTACAGAGGAAGACTGAGCACCAGAAACAACAGGACCTTTGGATGTGGGATTCTCATAGCGAATAGCCATATCCATGAGCTGGGTGAAAGAACCATGAACATGAGAAATGAGGCGACTATAATACTCTGGACGAGCACCAACGATGAATTTCTCATTCTTCTTGAGAGGAGTGTCAATAAGGCTAGGGCCGAACTTGGAAAGTTCATTGAACTTCCTCTCATACTCAGCAAAAGAAATGGTACCCTGCTTCAGATCCATAAACTCGCGATAAAGCTGAGATTTTCCGGTTTCTGGCATCCATTTTGCCATAAAAGCCTCCCTGGAAAAGAGATACAGAAAACAGGCTTAAGATAGATTCAAAGGAAGGAAAAAAGGGAACAAAATTAAGATAATCCAAAGAATACCTAAACTTCTCCCAAGTGATATCAGCCTCTACGGTGTTAGCCGTAATAGACTCCCACCAATCTAAAGCAGAATCATGCAACTGCCAGGCTGCTAGCTGACGCTTCTGAGCATCAGTAATGTCAAGACCAGTAAATATCCTCTCAAGACTCCGCAACCACTGCTGAGCCTCAATGATAGTCTCTGAACCGGTGAATGGGGTTCCACCTAGTTGAGAGAATCCTTACAAAGAACAGTGAACCTGACTGGAGCAACAGGTTGAGGAGCTGGGGCAATACCGCGACACCTACCTCTAGCATTTCCTTGATTCATCCAGAAAAATATCAAGAATGAATTTAGGACAAGAATAAAGACAAGCCAAAGATAAATTAAGATAAGACAAGATAATACACTTGGATGAATATCTTAAAGAAAGAAAAATCCTAACAAGGTAGATACGAAAAAAAGGAAGGTTAGAAAACATTTGAAAATCCTTTAAAAATCAAGAAATTTTATATATCAAAATAATCTCTGAAAATCCTTTGAAAACATTTTCAAAAATCATTTTATACTTTGAAAATACGTCTCTCACAAAGATATGATTCTGAGATTGATTTCACTCATTCTAGGGTAGAAATACCCTATCTCTAATGAGTTTTTGCTCCGCAGAGGCAATGGTTTGCCAAAAACCAAGGCTCTGATACCAACTGTAACAAACCCCAATTTCGTACCACTCAAATCGACAATAATCCACACATGTCAGACTTGAATGATGCGAAATAACAGATTGTAAATAAATTTGGAGCAAATAAAATCAAATATACAGAATCATAGACACAGAACAAACAGAATAACTCGCAGCGAAATATAAAAATACATAGTAGTTCATGAAGCTACTACAACAGAGTCTCAAACCAAATACATAATACAGTCTGAAAATAACATAATAGAAATCCCAAATACACAGAAGTTCACTAATACATGAGATACTAGAACAGCTGAAACAGAAGTAGATAAATATGCAGATAAGCAGAAACTTCAGCAAAGACCAGCTCTAGAAAGAGAATCCAAAGCTGTGAATACTCAGGCTGACTCGAGCGTAAAACAAAACACAAAACACTCGAGTCAGGAAAATATATACTTATATAATGTAAACCAACTCAAGTGAACTGTAATAAAGATACAAGTAACTTAAAGGATGCCTGGGACCTCCCATCCTCTAAGGATCCGTTAAACTATTTACTATATAGTAATATTTCGCTATTATAATAATGACTACAGTTAAATAAACATACTTTTAAATAGCGTTCCGGGCTACCCATATCACCCTTCACACTTAATAGTCCCAGTAGTCCATCCAATATCATGTCATCTCCACTCCGGGTGACTGTTAGAGGATACCACACGGGCTACGGGAGAAAAACAAACTCATAGTAAAGGCTCGGTATGGTAGGTGACACGGCACACTAGGCAATGCCAGGGTAGATATACCAATTACGCACACGGGCTTGTGGTAACGCAGCAGCCACATACGCCCACCCTGAACAACACTCCAATAACAAAGGGGTGCACCCAATCGATCACAACAATAATAGAATGGTATCGAAGAAGTGTGTTCAGCCAGAGGTGCTACCTCCTTTGGCCCGAGATCGCTCCTGTTTTAGCCACCTTAAGCTAACTCACGGGAGTTAGGTCCACGTAAAGTACCTTAAGAACGTCTTCACCATCCTACTTCATTCCGGAATCTCCACCGCGTACACAGTTGTTAAAGTGGTTTCGGTATCGACAGAGAGTATGTCCATATCCGATCCCAGACTCTTTAACAACCAATCGTTATTATAACCCATAGCTATAATTTAAAAATTGTATTTATTTTTCAAAAGATCAAATATCATTTCAAATCCATTTCAAAATATCAAATTTATCATTTCATTTGAAAAACATATTCATTTTTATTCAATTTAAAAATACCATTTCAATTCACATTTCAAATAGTTCAATTCCAAACAAATTACTTCATTTAAATCATAAAAATATGAAGTTATTACATTTAATAATTAAATTTCCAAAATTTTCAACTTTCAAAGTTCATCCTTTCACTTAATTTTTATCAAAAAAGTGAAAATTTAACTTTCGCAGCATTTGGAAAATGCTACAGAAAGTTATATTCAAAACATTTCAATTTAACAAAAGACGACATTTAAAATGCTGTAATAGAGTTTCATCAGTTTCAAAGAAAACTTAGTTTAATCCAACAATTATAGCATAAAAAAAATAAAATGCTATAATAGCCTTTAATTTAATTTAGCTATTTAGTTCACTTATCAACTACAGCATTTACAATTTTTGTATTATCATTTATATTAGATATAATAACATTCAAAAATGCAGTTAATTAACTTCAAATTTCCAATATAATTTCACAACAATTATATTTTATATAAATCACTTTTAACTGTAAAATCACATATATTTTTTACTTTTATAACCATCATTTAATTTTCTTTAATTTCATGATTTCATAAAGTTAAATTTCCATTTAAAAATTCATATTTAATACTAATTCACTTATTAAACTGCAATGTTCAATTTTAAATTCATTACATTAAATTTCAACCTAACACTTAAGTTCAAATTTTCAAATATAACTTAGTTTTATTTTTATTTACGTAACTAAAAATTCACTTTTAAGTCAATACCATAAATTTCCAATTTTTAGTTATATTTCAAAATTTCAACTTAAATATTTATTCATTTCACATTTCAACTTTATTAAAAATCATTAATATGATATAAAATCACTTTAAATTCATTTAAATTCAAATTATCATAAATTTATCATGATTTCATATTCAATTTAATTTCCAATTATAATTAAATCAAATTTTCCAAAATAACTGACATTCAAAGTTTTCTAACTTTTTCATTAATTTATTTCACTTATAATTATTCAGAAAATCAATAATATTTTAAAAAAATCATTTTAATTAAATTTAAATCAAAATATTTTAATATTTACATTTCTAAAATAATTTTAAATTTTTTAGAAAAACATATATTAACTACGGGTCGGTGTATAATTTTCTACACTAGTAAAAGTGATACAGGTAATATATCATTTCAACCCGTAATTTACAAAGAAATCCGGGTTTTATCATTTCAAACCCCTATTCCCAAGTAAATGAAATAAATTGAAAATCATTCAGACCTATCATTTCTGCCCATAACGATTTTCCCTTATTCTAAAGTCCGTTCGGCTATGTATCATTTCAACCCATAGTGATTCTAATCTAAAAGGAACTTGCAGTGTGATGAACTGATAAAAATAACAGAATAGCATAATATAATAGTATCAAATGTTATAACAGGTGTTTAAGCATGGATGAACATCATATAATCATAATATAGCAGATATAACATGATAATGATTTTACAGATTCACAAAGGGTCAAATCACTAGTTATATATGTATATATTGTCTGGTGAGAATAACTCACTGGTTTGAGCTGATGACCCACGACGAATTGCAAAAACGGGATCTACACAAGCACAAAAGCACGATACAGATTCGAATGGGGGAGCCAAATGTCAAATTCCTTGGATACAAATCAAACAAAACAATATAACATCGATAAGTTTCAAACCAACGACGATCAAAACTACACTAGAATAAACTACACAGAATCAAATAGAAATGCTTGCACTTGCTTTTAACCTTTACTAGACTCAGCCCTAAGGGAAAATACATGACAATGGAAAGTGTTTGGGTCTGGTTTGGATGAGTATGGGTTCGGCCTACATGTTGGAATGATGGTGTAAAGGTGGGTGAAGGCAAGAACACACAAGCATGCATATACATGGGTTTTAGGCAATGAATTGGGCTCGGCCAAGGCCCTAGGTGCCACGGCCATAGGTGTGGGGTCCACTGAGATGGTGTGGCCAAGGGTGTTGGAGGTGGTGGTGGTGATGTAGGGGGCGCTAAAGGGGTGGTGAGGTGGTGGATGTGAGGTAGTGCTCGGCCAGGCTAGTATTGGGGTGGTTTTGAAAAGTTTGTGGATATGCATCACCAAGGGGGGTCACGGCTTGGGTGGCTGGTGAGGAGGAGGTGGTGGTGGTGGAGGCGGCTAGGCAGCAAGGTAGCATGGCCAAACCTAAATGGAAGAGCAAGTGCAAACAAAAATCAAAAGGAATAAGCAATATAAGTGAAAAAAAGAGATAAAAGAAGATAAAACTTTTACCAACTTCTCAAGCAAGTGATGGCCGAAATTTTTTTCTCAGGAAGGAGGAAAAGAAGATACATGAAATGAAAATGAAATGAAAATGAAATGATCGGCTGAAATGTGGGGAGTTATGCCAAAAGAAATGAAGAGTTGTGAGAAAAATGAAGAGGTGGAATTCAAAAAGGCAAAAGACAATTCAAAAGTCAAAAACTCTTCATATATCCTTATTTTAATTATATAACTTTATATTTCTAGAAATAATAATAATCCCAGATAAGATTTCGAAAATTTATCAAAATATAAAAATTTATATAAAAATTTATCAATTATATAAAGTTAAATTAAGGAAAATAGCTAAAAATAGTGAACTAGACCAGAAAATTTGAAATTAAATAGAATAAATTTTAGAAAAATTATATGGGGTTGGAAAAATAATTATAACAAAGATAATAACATAAAAATAAAAATTCATTCACAAAATAAATAAATAAAATTTAATTAAATATAACTTATATGAAGAAAATAGCAGAAAATTAGAAAACAGCCTTTAAAAATAGGAAATAAATACAGTATATTTTGGAAAAATTCTATTATCATTTTAAAAATATTTAGAGATGAAATTTCACAAATAAAACAAATTTAAAATAATTTTGAAATGAAATAAAGTCAAATTCAAATTTATAGTCAAAAACTAGGGTTGTTACAGTGATATAATTATTTGACTTTTGAAATATAAATGTTAAATGAAAACCCATTAAAGTTATAGCTTTTGGAACTCTCTTGCTTTTGAAAGCAAATAACAACATATATGTATAGTAACTTCTCTTATAATCCCTCTAAAATTTGTAACTTGGCTATGACTTGATGTATACATGTTTAGATATGTTGTATACGATGTAAAAGTGTGTTTGTGAATGTTTGAAGCAAGAAAATCGCTAGGAAACCATTTTGAAATCGATTAAATTTAACATGTGTTATTTGGTGATAATCGATTGAAAAATGGAATTGTTTTTATAGCGATAATCATTGTAAATGCACTTTGAATCTCCTCTCTCTTATCTTACCTTTTAAACTCTATTTTTGAATGATTTATTATTATTATTTTCTACACTTATAGTAGTGCAAAAGATAGTAATAAATCTAGTTGAAAAGTTATTTAATTTATAAAACAAAGCTATAAAAGTTATGGTCCATATAGCGACAGTTGTTATGGATGCACTTTGAAAATCCTTATTTTTAATAAAGTATAAAATGTTGTTTCGTTTATATATTTTTTAAAACATTGGCAAAAGAGTTTTATAAAAGGTATACACGTATTTTAAAAGAAGTTCGAAGTTTAAATATATTTTTTAGAGTTTATTTTAAAATTTTAAAATAAAGGTTTTCTAATTATATTCATAAAACTTGTATATTTTGTTTAAATAGAAAAAGGGTTTTAAGTTAATATTAAGTAATTATTTTTAAAGTAATTTATCATATAATTATATATAACTTACCTAGAAGTATGTTAAAAAGACTATTATTTTGGAAGAAAGGATGAGAAGTTACACTTTGTAATAATAAACATGTATTTAGTTTGCATATGGAATGATAGTAATATTGTATTTAATACTAAAAGCCGAGCGAGGCGGACTTCTCTATTTATGCGAGTCATTATTGATTTTCGAGCAGGGATGAGCTAAAGTGCTCAAAACTACCAACTTCCCTCTTGACCAAGGAATTGTTAAGTTAGAATGTCAAAAATGCGTTAAGAGTACGAACCTTGATTTCTATAACCAATCATTTTTGGAACTAGATAGCCGATTAGTCAACTACAAGATCATGACTAAATAAGAGAATTGAATGCTTTTAGGTTGTAGTAAACAATGTTTTAGTAACATTTGTTTTTGACCCTTATTAATTATACTTGAATATATAAGTTGATATTTAATAATTAATTTTTTAAAAGATAATTAAGTGAATGGTTTTAAGTTGTAGTAAACGATGTTTTAGTAATAATTGTTTTTAACCCTTACTATAAATTATACTTAGGAATATAATTAATACATTTAATAATAAATACTTTAAGGATAACTATAAGAAAATAGCTTTGGGATTTTTGTGACAAAAGTCTAAGTAATAATTGTCTTAAACCCTTAAGTGTAATCAAACCTTTAAAAGCAAGTTTTAAAGAAATTGGTTAAGTGTGAAATGGATTTGGGTTTGTTGTGACATTGATTAAGTAACAATTGTCTTTAACCCTTAAGAATATAATTAGGCTATTAATATGAAATTTTAAAGATAATAACAAGTATGGAATTTATAACGACCGTAAATTTATCACTTTGATAAATTATATTTATATTTTAAATAATTAAATACAAGATTTTATCAAACAAATTATAATGTTTTTAACTATAGATAATGATGGTAAACTTGTTTTAAAAGATTAATAACAAATATGGATATTTATGAGTTTTCATCCGAAAAACGATGAAAATCAGTTTTCAATAAAATTAAGATTTTCTTAATATTGAGCGAACGAAACTGGATACATACACTTATTTATCCACTTAAGGAGGATATGAAATAAAAAAATATTTATTTTTGGAAATAAGTTTTTTTATGACATCATCAGGGATATCATCACTTTTACATATTTTCTAGAAATTTAAATTAAGTTTAAATAATCGAATAATTGTTTCAAAATGATTATAATTCGTTTTAATAAGTTATGCAGTGATGATAAATCATTTAAAGATATATAATTGTTTTAAAAATATAAGAAAATTCATAAAGTTTTTCCGATACGACAGCACTTTTTGTAAACACCTGATTAATATTCATATATATGGTTTTATAATTCAAATGTGATTTTTTAAATTTTGTTTATATTTATATGTAATTTAACTAATAAGTGAAAATGTGATCGGAATTCGGACTTCGGACTGTCAACAGTTTAACAAATAGAATTTGTATTGAAACGTTGCAACTTGGTTTGTTAAAAGTAAACATATAAACACCTATGCACGTGCACATGAACACACATACATTTACATATATAATAACCATTTGCATCTCATATTTACTAATGGTAAATTAAAAAAATATATTATGATATTTCTTTACAAAAATCTAAATATTTTCCTAAAAAGGTAAAACAGAACTCACCATCATTTGGTAGCACATGGGAGGGGGTGTGGGTAAGGGGATGGCCGGCCGTGAGTGATGGGATGGGAGAGAAGTGGGTTGGCATATGGTGAAAGGAGATGCAATGGAAGATATTTTCCATATTTTTCCTATAAATACATGCCCCCTCTTCTCATAAATCATCACGGTAAAACTATCTTCTTCTCTCTTCTTCCTAAGCTTTCTTGTGGCCTATCTAATGGCGTCTTTAGTCTCTTCGGCAATAGCGAGGCTCTACTAAAATAAAAACTACCATGTATGACGAAATATTGCCTTAAAGTCGAGATACGGGTCCATACTCCACTTCTTCTCCTCACATCCATTTGGCCATCCCTCATCACCATCTAGGCGAGCTCACACTAGGATCCTAGGAAAGGATTCATAAGTTTCGGCGCAGTGACAGTGAAGCTATATTCAAATTTAAAAAATATAGAAACCAGTGAAGGTGAGAAACTATATATATTTATATTATAAATTATATGATGATATGATTTGTTTGCTAGGATTATTTTCAATGGTTGATCATCATGTTTGGATGTGATAATATATTTATTTGGCTGTGGAAATAATTCGCGTAAAACACACGTCGAATTTACATACGGAATTCACTTTCCTATATGAATTATTAAAGTGTTACGGAATGGTTAAACCTCTTTAAAATGGTTTATAAATGTTTTATAAATATTAAAACTCATTTCGGTAAAATTTGAAAAAGATTTGAAAATGGAGTCGAAATAAGCGCGTCGTGTAACAGCAGTTTGCGATTTCGTGTCGTAAAAGTTAAATCAATGTGTAGAATGGAATATAGCTAGGAATTATTTGAAAGAAGAATTTTCTGAAACCTCCTAACTATATTTTCAAATGAACTAGAAAATTCAAGATTTCATTGAATAGAATTCGAGTTATGTCCAACCATGTTTTTGAAACATCGCGGTTTGGCAGTTTTGGGAACCAATGTGGTAAATGCTTTAAAATAGATATTTTTAAATAAAAATATAAATAAATTTTATAAAGATGTTAAAATGTTTTAAAAGGAATTTAAGTATTAAAAGTGGACATATATAAAATGGAAGTGGCATTTTGAACAAAGCAACTTTAAAAACACTAATCACAACAGTTTTTACAACAGTTTCAGTAACATTTGCATATTATGGTTTTAACTTAATTATTCTTTCCCAATATTTTTAGTAATCATTTCAAATGAATGATTAAGCATTTTTAAGATAGTTTGGAAGTTCATCATTGTTTTAAAAGAGTTTCAAATAAATGGTTAAAGAAAATTTATTTTAAATAATATTTGAAACTGTGTTAAGTAAATGAAAATCATCTCTAAAAGATCATGAAAGAGTTGAGAGTTAAGCAAAAATCATGACCGCCTTATGGGTGACATAGAGATAGTCTCTAGGTCTAAGCTTAGGCAATCTATGTGTGGGTTCTGCTCTAACTATCCAGATTGGCCCAATGGAGGGGATAGTAAATTTGATTTGCTCGGACCTCATTTTCCTAAGATAAAGAGATTTGGAGATTTTTGAATGTTAAACAATGTTTAAGAATAATAATACTTTGAAGATATATGAAATGTATTGGTCAAACTCTGTACTAAATTCCGAGGAGGGAACTCGTATTATCCATGTTAATTTAAACGACAATTTAACCATATTGACCAATACTACATGTTGAATACAGAAATTAGTATTGACGTATAATTAGTACAATTTATATGGATCCTTTTTACTCTATACAAACTGGTTTGGGTTTATAGTAAATAATGTCTTAAATAACACTATTTTTGACCCATTTAAAAGTTATGATTTGAAAATAAGAAGTCTTTGTTAAGATTTAAATAAAAGATATGGAAATATTTTCCTAAGTAAAAGGTGAAATGATTCGGAATTTTTCCAAGATTTAAAAAGGGTTTAATTAACTAGAGAATTTTACAAATGGGGTTTAATTATCCCATATATACTAAAATAGAATATGATTTAAAGATGTATATCTCTAAAGAGATATTTTACTTGAATAAAAGATATTGATTAATTAAATAATAATCACCTACAAACTTGACATCTTTTATCGATAATTGGTTCGGAGAAACCGGCGTCGAATTTGGGCGATTCCTATCCAAAAACTACTTCGAATCTATATACATTCGAATGTGAAAACATGTTGAAGACAATGGTTTGAAGACGGAGATATAATTAATGAAGGGTTGCTTGCCACTAACCTCTGGGATAATTCCCTTATCATGTATATGGTGGCAGTGGTTCCTTCAATTTGAAATCTTCAATGCAAGGACTACTCGCTACTAATTATATAAGTGATTCCCAAACACGATGTAATAGGGGAAGCACCCTCGATTTGTCCTATGCCCGGACAAGTTGTATAGACAAGCGTTTGAAATTACATTTCTAAAAAACAATTGATTTTTACAAATGTAAATATGTTTGGTGGTGTTGGAGGTAACCCCTCTTATACTTAACACCCTTCTCTAGGAAGTATGAGCTTAGAGTCGTACTTTTATGGAAACCAATAGTGTGTTGTTAGAAATGGCAATGTGGCATTCAAACTGGAATGTGTTATGTGAAAGGTAAATGTTACTCAAGCCTCATGCCCGATAATGGCTTAAAAAGGGTATGGCATAAGGCTATGTGGTTTGCTACCATTAGGGCATGATCATCACCTTTCTAGATTACCCTCTATATGTCGGGTTTGTTGTGTTTGCTATGAGACATTTCGGATAGGTCGGGAAAGACCGAGATGATGTCATATTCGGTACTATCCTGGACCATTATGTTAGTCAACAAAAAGGGGTAGGCCGGTCTTGCCAGATGTAGAGGACTTTTTATGGGTCCTCAGTACATTCTTCTAGAAAAGTAATGTATGGAAGGTAGTCCCTTACCTGTCATTGTATGGAATTAGTTCTCCAATAAGCGCCTTGGGACTTAGTTGTGTACCTATTATGCTGGAATTCAGTCAACGTAACAATTTCGGCTAAAATTAATGTTTATTTGTAATCTAGGCACTATCATAATATCACTGGATTTTACGTAGCAATGTTTTGGTTATCATAAGGCATAAACTCCTCTCTTTTTATATGTGGCGTGGTGTTTATGAGATACTTTTTTTCAAAAATATTCATGTTTTGAGTTTTTCTCACACAACAGTCTCATGACTGACTCGAAGTTTATTTTCTTTTCCCTTAAACTCTGGATGCCCTATTTTTCTAGGCAACCCAAATAGTTAGGTCTGGCTTGGAGCATTTTGGAAGAGCTTGGAGCAAGAGCTGGAGTTCCCTCTATAGATAGTTGTCCATATCCATTTTCGCTGCATTTGTTTACTATTGTATTCAACACTTACAAGGATAGACAATCATAACTGTCCAAACTGATATTAGGATAGGCTCTGATGTATGTATTTAAAATTGCCACTGTAAAGATTAAATATTAAAATTGACTGTTTGCCTTTCCAGCACTTGAATTTACAGCACATGAATACAATGATGTATTAGTTTCGATTTTCGATGGTAAAAAAGGTGGGTTGTTACACTTGGTATAAAAGCTTATGTTAACCAAACACCAGATCCTAATGGGGGTAAAGTGTGACGACCCGACTTTCTACTCGCAGAAAATCGCATCATCAATTAAGAAAGAAAGGGATAGAAGAAGAAAAGAAAGAAGAGAAAGAAGAAACAACACTAGAATCTCAACAGCGGAATGAATAAATTATATTAATAATATAAAATATTACATAGTTTACAACCACTATCAGAGTACACAGATATACAACACATACTAGATAGTTATAAACACCTGTCTAGTATTTACAACATAATACAACTCAGAGACAATCACAGATCACACAGCGGAATACTTATATATCTAACGCATAAGCCTCCTGCTCCATTACTCCTCCAATATTCGTCAAAAGCTAACCTGAATCCCTTGGCTACTCGTAAAAATTTGAGTACCCAAGAGTTTATGAAAAACAAAAATAAACTCCGGGTCAGACATGGGTCTGGTGTGAGTAACAGGTTAAAGTTGCTTAATTTTGAAAATCCTTTGAAAAGAAAAGGTATCACGTAAGACTTCCCACACATAAACATGGAAAAGTTTTTACCTTACGCTAATCAAAACATTTGATAGGAAATCCAGTGATATTATAATAGTGTCTAGGGTTTTCAAGTAAATAAGAAATAGCCGAAATTGTTACATCTATTAAATTCCAGCTACTAGCCACAAAAGTGGGTAATACAATCAAAACCGTTGGCACTTATTGGATTTTGGATTCCATACAATGGCAGGGCTACTGGGGTACCGCCCGTCAAAGTACGTGACCTAGATCAACGTACCGAGGAGTATTCCACTCTCCTGCAACAAAAAGCCGGACCCATTCCTTACTGAACAGTTCCGAACAAGACAACCCCGCAGTTGGTGTACACTGACAACTGCCCACTAAGCCAAATAAAAAGGGACCTCTAGACAGGGATCAATCTCGCTCTCCAGTGGGTGCGACCCACGAAGCCTTGCTGCACCTCCCCTGTTTTAGCCATTCCCGGTTGATGAGGCTTGAGGCTACGATTACCTTTAGAGGACACATCTCTTAGAATGCTCATCGTCCACCTGACGATGTTCTGAAAGCATTCAATCCATACAAGTTCGTTCCGGGTTCGAACGAAACCGAAGGCATTATCTCGTTACACTCATTACGGAATCACCCACAGAGTTAACGACGATAACCCTTGCACTCTAAATCTACATCTCGAATCTATAAGTACAATTCCATCAAACTCATTACGGAATCACCCACAGAGTTATACTGACGTATAGCCCATACACCTCGAGTCTTCACTTGCTCCACTTAGATTCACGACCTATCGTTAATTTGGATCGATGTGGTTTTCGGATATCCAAATATGGAAACCCGATCCCGGTCTCATCGAAATCCAAAGCGTATCTTTTAAGGCCAAGTTGTTTTAAAGGTTTAAAACAATTCAATTATCTATATACATAGATAGATAAATCACAGATTCACAACAGATATCAATATTATCATCATATCAGATAAACCATATTATCATTATTCAAAAAGATAATCTATATCAATATCACCATGCAACCAATGCATCCAAATCACTCAACATTATCTATCTCATATCTGAGATTCTAACCATCCAAAGCAAACAACACTAACCAACCATATAAGCCATGATTTAATATCACACCGAATATAATTAATTTAAAATGAATTAAATTAATTACATCATTCAAATTAATTTAAAGTAAATTAAATTAATTACTTTACCAATATCAACTTGCTCATATCACTATTGATAATTTATCAATCAATTAATTAATCATCATCCAATGATTCATTTTAATTAATCATCCCTGATTAATTAACCCTTAATTACATTCAAGTAATTATACACTAATTAATTTCTCAAATTAATTATATTTAACCAAATACAGTAATTAACTTTTAATTACTTCCTTAATTAATTACCTAAAATTAATTACCTTTAATCACTTATTACTGATTAATTAATCTTAATAAATAAATCTTAATTACATCATTAATTATAATAATTAATGATCTTCTAATTACATTTTCAAAGTAAATTAATCACATTAAGTAATTAATCTTTATTTAAACCATAACTGTTAATCACCCTTGATTAACTCCATTCAGTAATTATCTACCCTTAATTACTTCACCAAATAAATTAATTATTCATTAATTAATTATTTCTAATTAATTCCTTGATTAATTTACAAGTAATTATACTCAAATTACTTTTATCAACAAATCACCTTCAATTAATTACATATAGTAATTACTCATTAATTACTTTCCTAAGTAACTTCTCTTCATTTAATTACATTAAGTAATTATACTTCACAAATCATCAAACGATTAATTTAAATTAATTAAACTAAATTAATTAACTTAAACTAATCAAATTTAAACTCAATTAATTATAATAAGTAACTAAATCCTTAATTACTTCCATAAATAATTATACTTAACAACTCACACAAATGATTATCTTTAAATTAATTAATCTAATCAATAATTAAAATTAATCACATTAATTAATTATTAAATAATCCTTAGTTAATGGTCTTCATTAACTATTAACAATTCATTAATTATTTTCTAAAATAATTAACTTATTTTAAATCATTATTAATTACAATTTAATTAATCATTAATAACCCATTAACTAACCCCTAATTAATTAAATAATTAAGTGTTAATTAAAACTTAATTAATCCATTATTACTTGATTAATTAATTATTAATCATTAATTAAAAACTAATTATTTAATTAATTATTCTTAATTACAAGTTAATTATTCAATGAATAATTAATCCTAAACCCTTAAGATTAACCTCTAATTACTTTAAGAAATTATTTATTTCATTAATTTATTGAATAAATTAATTATTCATTTAATTACCCTAATAATTAAATGAAATACAAACATTATATTTTTATTTAACTTTACAAGTTTAAATTCAATTTCAAACCTTTAATTGCTAAATAATAATTTTATTATAAAAGAAATTTTACAGAAGTCAAAACAATTTTTTTTAAAATTAAAACCATTTAAATTTTCACATTATCATTCAAAATTTGGTTTAAACACTTAAATTTATAAGACTTAAATTCATTTTAAAACCAAAGATTCAAAATTAGATTTGAATCAAATTTAAATTTTATTTAAACACTACTACATATTTCAATTTCAAATTTAAATTCAAATTCTTTTTAAAGAAACATTTTAAACAATAAACCCTTTCAAAGTTATTTTAAAACAAATTTTGAATTTAAATTCGTCATCATTTCCTACTTAAGATTCAATTCAACTTGAATTCATCATTTAAGTTAGATTTAAAACTTTCTTTAAATTCTAGCTTCCACTTTTAAATTTTAGTTTTAAATTTTAAATTTTGAAAACAAGACAAGTTTTTTTTCAAATTCCAACAAACTAACCCGAGCTAAAACTAAAAATAACTCGAGTAACACATTCACCTTAACATCAATTAAAACCCAAATAAAAATCAGGTTATACAAAACCTGAGTTGACAGGTTTACCCAAATTCCCTGTAACAAAGTAAAACCCGAGCCTTACGTCACTTCCTTCGAGTTCGATATCCCCCTACTTCGAGCAAAATATGAGACAACCCGAGAGCACAAACCCCTTCTTCCCAGAAAAAAAAAACAACTGACACGCCACTACCACTGTGCACCTGCACCACCACGGCGACCCTCTCCGACCCATTGCGACCCCCTACGCAAGTCATCGGTCATCACCACACTTCAAATCCACCTTCAATCCAACGGCAGAAACCTCACATCAAAATCCGAGCATCGTGCTTGAATCTTGAAATAAATGGGACGAACTGCCACGCCTCAATTCTCCAAATTCTGATCATCAGACAGTCAACACCTCCGGCCATGCATACTTCCACATCCCATCTCTCTCCAGTTCGAATTAAAAAGGACTTGGTCACTCGATCAGGTCGCAGTGATCAATCATCTCCAGGTAACAGAAACTAGGGTTTAAAATTTCAATCCCTAATTACTTCTGCCCTGTTGCTTTAATCCATTATCTATTATTTTTCCTACAATCTACACACATCATTCCAACAACAAAAGAAACTCAGGCATCTACATACCCTTAGATTGGCAGAACTAACCTCAATTTTGTTTTCAGGTTAAACCAAAAATATTCAGTTGAGTGCAATCTAAAAATTCAGATTATAGTTTTAAAAATCAAGTTAATAATCAAGTAATTTATTTATAAGCTTAACTAAATAAGTCTGGAACATTTTCATATTGATTGCAGAAATCTTACTCTGTTGTATTTTTGTTTATCCTGTGTCATCACAGCTTTATCATCATTCTCATTTTTTTTTTATAAAAAACTTTAGCTTGTTACATATCTGACTAAATCTTAAACTATAGAAATGTTTAAACATGAGATCTTGAACTTGATCAGGATTTTAAACTTACATTCTAGTATCAGGTCCAAACACCTAAGACACAGCAAGCATGCATTCAAAAAAAACATACATATATTCAAAGCTTTTCACCATTTCAGTCACACACTTATTTCAGAGAAAAAAAACAACTATTTATACTTATGTTTATTAAATAAAAATTGTTACTCACCGGTTTAGGAGCAGAGCACATGCTTATGCATTTTTCTGAACTTCAGTTTTGAATTTTAAAAATTGCAGATGCTTTAAAACTTCATTTTGCCTTTGCTTTTTGAAGACTTGAACTTCAGATTGCTTTTTAAACTTGAAATGATGGTAGTACTTTACAGATGCATGCAGGTTTGTATTTTCTTTTTTTTTAGAGAGAGGAAAGAATTTACAGGCTTTCACAAATTTGCCTGCATGTTGTTTCCAGATGTAAAGATGCATACTTGATTTCAGGTTTATGAATTTAGGTTGCAGAATGGATTTCAGGTGTTAGATCTGGATAATCTCTTAAGTTATGAAGAAAAGAAGAAATGGAAAAAGAATAAGATGAGAAGATGTGTTTTATATAAGAAATATTTTTGAAAAATAAAAATAAAAATAAAATAAACACTTGTCTTCTTAGTATACTCTATATTTAACACTTGTCAATCTTGGGTGTTAATAAACTTACATATGTAATTTAAGTATTTAAATTCTAATTCTAAATTGTTTATACGACTTTAATTTCTTTTATAAGAGCTTTTAAATCTTATTTTTATTTCTTACGTAATATAAATGAATTTATCTCTTTTTAAATTGAAAAGAAATGAAAACAAACAAATTTAAAAAAAATAGCTTATTCAAAATATTGAAGTATTTATTCTATTAAATTTCAAAACATCAAATTCAAATTTAAAATTAATTTATCAAATCAAATTTTAATAATCAAGTTACATATATAAATGCATATATAACTTTATTAAAATTAAAAACAACAATTTTATTCCTTACAAAATCTATTTATGTTCATAAGAACTTAAGTATTATAATTTTTATTTAAAAAAAATAACAAATTAAGCAATATCAAATTATTTGTTAAAAGAGATTATAACAAACTAAAATCATTTGTAATTTACATTGTAAATTCTTATATATATATATAAATCCCAAGTAATATAAAGTACAACTTAGCTTTTATATTTATCAAATTTTAAATTCATATTTTTTAAAGTTAAATAAAATTTCAAAACAAATAAGATTTATCATAGTATAAATCATAACATTATTTATTGGATTGTGTTAAAAAGTTAAATGTCAAATTTAAATCAAATTTCCAATTTATCAAATATAAACTAAAATTAAAAATTGATTCATTTATTAAGTTTTCAAATCAAAGTTTATCAATTTACAGTATATACAATTATTATAAACAGAAAACAATTTATTTATTTAAAAAGATAAAATCTTCTAATTTAAATATTTATTAAAACATGATTATTAAATCAAATTCCAAATCTGTTATTAAAATTATCAAATCAAATTAAATTTATAACACAGATTATTAAATTTATATTGCCCAAATTTCTAGGATATCACATTCATTCCCCCTTAAAAGAATTTCGTCCCTGAAATTTAAAAGCAAAAGTAATTTAATAATCTATCTTAAGATTTTATTTTGAAACACAAGCATATATTATCAAACATATGCTAACAACCATAGCAACCAATTCAAACAAAACAAACCTAATTATCCAGAAAAACCTGGATACAATTTTCACGAGTTTCCCCGGTATAAATATCGGGATACTCGCTCTATAGAATCTAAAAAATCAATATTATTAAACTATAGAGCTCCTATCCAACTAGATCTACAAAACTAAACAGTATATCAGACTACAGACGAGTCTGAATCAACAATCACATCCTCCTGAACTGCTGGTTCCACAACCAGAGATAAACCATACACGTACTTCCTCAGAGATACGTAAAACACATCGAATCCCAGTTATCCAAATTGACAATTCAACCCTGAAAACCAAACACCAATCCTCACAAGAACACAGAAAAGATCCAAAATACTTCGGAGCTGACTTACCCAGTCTTACCCAATCCTAAAGCTCTTTAGATCGGAGAAAACTTATTCAAGATCAAATCTCCGACTCAGGAATCCAAATTCCTTCGTCTCTTACCCACAGAACTCTTCTGATGATCCTGGGCTGCCTTCAACTTCTCCTGATCAGCTCAACCTTTGTTGATGTCTCTAGAAACAAACTGGATCAAAACAATCCAACCAAATGATCTTCTCAAGATCAATTCCAGACCAAGAACACCATCTCTACTCCACAAATATCAGAAGACTAACTTACTTCTCCTACCCGGAAAAGATAAAACAAAAGCATCCCCAAACTGCTTCCGCTGCACAACTCTGATCTGAAGTAGAAGAAAAACTCGAGCACAAACTGGACAACATATCTCAGAAATATGGTTCAACAGACCCATAAAAGAAAACTCAGATGCCCCATCTGATCCAAAGCTGCTTCACTAAACCTTCGGTATCACTCCTAGAATCCAGTCGATAAGAGAACTCAACCTCCAAATATGGACAAACTTTCCATAGCTCAAGAGAACACTCAAACTATCGCAAGTCACTTTTGCGATCAACCAGTCCAATATCCAAAGAAAACTGTTCTCCCTTTACCAATCAGAATAGCTTACGCTTATCTAGCCAATCCATCGAAAAAATGGAATCCATTCTGCTGTTTTCTGAACTCTACCTTCAGAAAAACTGCTAACCAGAAAATCTTCTTGCTGGCATACAGAACACTCCGAACTGCACTGCTGACACCGACGCCAAAGACTTCATAAACCAAAGCTCTTCGAGAAACTCAGGCTTCAAACTGGACAAAAACATCCTGCTGAATCCAGCCACAACATCGAAGCAGACTCACCTCCTTAACTTGTTCCAAAGAAAACATCTTCGAGAACATCCATAGTCACTGCGTCTCATCATGCAGCTACTATTCCCTGAGGTATCAAAATACCATTATTCTCTTTTACCTAGCCGATAGTTCCAAACTCTACTCAAAGATAGACTCCGAACCTTCACAGGTTACCTTCAGAGATCTATGAAATCCTATACTCCGCACAACTCACTCGAGACGGTATTAGGTCTACAGTCTCGACAAATACACTACCAATCTCAAGCACCAAACTTCAACCAAGGTTAGTAGTTGTGTTACACACCCCACTACCTTATCTACCTTTATAGCTTATATTGGATAACCCAAACAGGTAACCCAACAAATAGGTAGAAGTAATTATATAAATATATATATAATAAAACTACAAATACGCTCTCTCAAGATAGACACCACTCCAGAGCCTAGGTATTCACTCAACCTAACGCACTGATACCACCTTTGACGTCCTAGGCTTTTCAACCATCAGCAACGGCTCACGACCGGTAGGCTTTTCAACCATCCCAGCCCCGCTGTGGCTCACAGTGATACCTCGGGTTTGCTTTTACGGCCAGCCTCTCGACTCGCAACCAACCCCGCAAGACCTTATACTATCCCCGGGGGCATGTAGGGGTAAGAGTCTCCCGTTCGCCACCTAACGCAAAGCAAGAACCCCCTATCACGCTGTAATGTGGCAAACCCGATCCCGGTTTCATCGAAATCCAAAGCGTGTCTTTTAAGGCCAAGTTGTTTTAAAGGTTTAAAACAATTCAATTATCTACATACATAGATAGATAAATCACAGATTCACAACAGATATCAATATTATCATCTAATCAGATAAATCATATTATCATTATTCAAAAAGATAATCTATATCAATATCACCATGCAACCAATGCATCCAAATCACTCAACATTATCCATCTCATATCTGAGATTCTAACCATCCAAAGCAAACAACACTAACCAACCATATAAGCCATGATTTAATATCACACCAAATATAATTAATTTAAAATGAATTAAATTAATTACATCATTCAAATTAATTTAAAGTAAATTAAATTAATTACTTTACCAATATCAACTTGCTCATATCACTATTGATAATTTATCAATCAATTAATTAATCATCATCCAATGATTCATTTTAATTAATCATCCCTGATTAATTAACCCTTAGTTACATTCAAGTAATTATACACTAATTAATTTCTCAAATTAATTATATTTAACCAAATACAGTAATTAACTTTTAATTACTTCCTTAATTAATTACCTAAAATTAATTACCTTTAATCACTTATTACTGATTAATTAACCTTAATAAATAAATCTTAATTACATCATTAATTATAATAATTAATGATCTTCTAATTACATTTTCAAATTAAATTAATCACATTAAGTAATTAATCTTTATTTGAACCATAACTGTTAATCACCCTTAATTAACTCCAT
Source organism: Allium cepa (assembly GCA_030765085.1). NCBI lineage: Eukaryota > Viridiplantae > Streptophyta > Magnoliopsida > Asparagales > Amaryllidaceae > Allium > Allium cepa. The sequence continues at coordinate 685,827,858 of CM060939.1, read as the reverse complement.
TCAGTAATTATGCACCCTTAATTACTTCACCAAATAAATTAATTATTCATTAATTAATTATCTCTATTTAATTCCTTGATTAATTTACAAGTAATTATACTCAAATTACTTTTATCAACAAATCACCTTCAATTAATTACATATAGTAATTACTCATTAATTACTTTCCTAAGTAACTTCTCTTCATTTAATTACATTAAGTAATTATACTTCACAAATCATCAAACGATTAATTTAAATTAATTAAACTAAATTAATTAACTTAAACTAATCAAATTTAAACTCAATTAATTATAATAAGTAACTAATTCCTTAATTACTTCCATAAATAATTATACTTAACAACTCACACAAATGATTATCCTTAAATTAATTAATCTAATCAATAATTAAAATTAATCACATTAATTAATTATTAAATAACCCTTAGTTAATGATCTTCATTAACTATTAACAATTCATTAATTATTTTCTAAAATAATTAACTTATTTTAAATCATTATTAATTACAATTTAATTAATCATTAATAACCCATTAATTAACCCCTAATTAATTAAATAATTAAGTGTTAATTAAAACTTAATTAATCCATTATTACTTGATTAATTAATTATTAATCATTAATTAAAAATTAATTATTTAATTAATTATTCTTAATTACAAGTTAATTATCCAATGAATAATTAATCCTAAACCCTTAAGATTAACCTCTAATTACTTTAAGAAATTATTTATTTCATTAATTTATTAAACAAATTAATTATTCATTTAATTACCCTGATAATTAAATGAAATATAAACATTATATTGTTATTTAACTTTACAAGTTTAAATTCAATTTCAAACCTTTAATTGCTAAATAATAATTTTATTATAAAAGAAATTTTACAAAAGTCAAAACAAATTTCTTTTAAAATTAAAACCATTTAAATTTTCACATTATCATTCAAAATTTGGTTTAAACACTTAAATTTATAAAACTTAAATTCATTTTAAAACCAAAGATTCAAAATTAGATTTGAATCAAATTTAAACTTTATTTAAACATTACTACATATTTCAATTTCAAATTTAAATTTAAATTCTTTTTAAAAAAAACATTTTAAACAATAAACCCTTTCAAAGTTATTTTAAAACAAATTTTGAATTTAAATTCGTCATCATTTCCTACTTAAGATTCAATTCAACTTGAATTCATCATTTAAGTTAGATTTAAAACTTACTTTAAATTCTAGCTTCCACTTTTAAATTTTAGTTTTAAATTTAGTTTTAAATTTTGAAAACAAGACAAGTTTTTTTTTTCAAATTCCAACAAACTAACCCGAGCTAAAACTAAAAATAACTCGAGTAACACATTCACCTTAACATCAATTAAAACCCAAATAAAAATCAGGTTATACAAAACCTGAGTTGACAGGTTTACCCAAATTCCCTGTAACAAAGTAAAACCCGAGCCTCACATCACTTCCTTCGAGTTCGATATCCCCCTGCTTCGAGCAAAATATGAGACAACCCGAGAGCACAAACCCCTTCTTCCCAGAAAAAAAAAACAACTGACATGCCACTACCACTGTGCACCTGCACCACCACGGCGACCCTCTCCGACCCATTGCGACCCCCTACGCAAGTCATCGGTCATCACCACACTTCAAATCCACCTTCAATCCAACGGTAGAAACCTCACATCAAAATCCGAGCATCGTGCTTGAATCTGGAAATAAATGGGACGAACTGCCACGCCTCAATTCTCCAAATTCTGATCATCAGACAGTCAACACCTCCGGCCATATCTACTTCCACATCCCATCTCTCTCTAGTTCGAATTAGAAAGGACTCGGTCACTCGATCAGGTCGCAGTGATCAATCATCTCCGGGTAACAGAAACTAGGGTTTAAAATTTCAATCCCTAATTACTTCTGCCCTATTGCTTTAATCCATTATCTATTATTTTTCCTACAATCTACACACATCATTCCAACAACAAAAGAAACTCAGGCATCTACATACCCTTAGATTGGCAGAACCAACCCCAATTTTGTTTTCAGGTTAAACCAAAAATATTCAGTTGAATGCAATCTAAAAATTCAGATTATAGTTTTAAAAATCAAGTTAATAATCAAGTAATTTGTTTATAAGCTTAACTAAATAAGTCTGGAACATTTTCATATTGATTGCAGAAATCTTACTCTGTTGTATTTTTGTTTATCCTGTGTCATCACAGCTTTATCATCATTCTCATTTTTTTTTTAAAAAAAACTTTAGCTTGTTACATAGCTGACTAAATCTTAAACTATAGAAATGTTTAAACATGAGATCTTGAACTTGATCAGGATTTTAAACTTACATTCTAGTATCAGGTCCAAACACCTAAGACACAGCAAGCATGCATTCAAAAAAAAACATACATATATTCAAAGCTTTTCACCATTTCAGTCACACACTTATTTCAGAGAAAACAAACAACTATTTATACTTATGTTTATTAAATAAAAATTGTTACTCACTGGTTTAGGAGCAGAGCACAGCACATGCTTATGCATTTTTCTGAACTTCAGTTTTGAATTTTAAAAATTGCAGATGCTTTAAAACTTCATCTTGCCTTTGCTTTTTGAAGACTTGAACTTCAGATTGCTTTTTAAACTTGAAATGATGGTAGTACTTTGTTTTACAGATGCATGCAAGTTTGTATTTTTTTTTTTTTTAGAGAGAGGAAAGAATTTACAGGCTTTCACAAATTTGCCTGCATGTTGTTTCCAGATGTAAAGATGCATACTTGATTTCAGGTTTATGAATTTAGGTTGCAGAATGGATTTCAGGTGTTAGATCTGGATAATCTCTTAAGTTATGAAGAAAAGAAGAAAGGAAAAAGAATAAGATGAGAAGATGTGTTTTATATAAGAAATATTTTTGAAAAATAAAAATAAGAATAAAATAAACACTTGTCTTCTTAGTATACTCTATGTTTAACACTTGTCAATCTTGGGTGTTAATAAACTTACATATGTAATTTAAGTATTTAAATTCTAATTCTAAATTGTTTATACAACTTTAATTTCTTTTATAAGAGCTTTTAAATCTTATTTTTATTTCTTAAGTAATATAAATGAATTTGTCTCTTTTTAAATTGAAAAGAAATGAAAACAAACAAATTTAAAAAAAATAGCTTATTCAAAATATTGAAGTATTTATTCTATTAAATTTCAAAACATCAAAATCAAATTTAAAATTAATTTATCAAATCAAATTTTAATAATCAAGTTACATAATATAAATGCATATATAACTTTATTAAAATTAAAAACAACAATTTTATTCCTTACAAAATCTATTTATGTTCATAAGAACTTAAGTATTATAATTTTTATTTAAAAAAAATAACAAATTAAGCAATATCAAATAATTTGTTAAAAGAGATTATAACAAACTAAAATCATTTGTAATTTACATTGTAAATTCTTATATATATATATATATATATATATATATAAATCCCAAGTAATATAAAGTAAAACTTAGCTTTTATATTTATCAAATTCTAAATTCATATTTTTTAAAGTTAAATAAAATTTCAAAACAAATAAGATTTATCATAGTATAAATCATAACATTATTTATTGGATTGTGTTAAAAAGTTAAATGTCAAATTTAAATCAAATTTCTAATTTATCAAATATAAACTAAAATTAAAAATTGATTCATTTATTAAGTTTTCAAATCAAAGTTTATCAATTTACAATATATACAATTATTATAAACAGAAAACAATTTATTTATTTAAAAAGATAAAATCGTCTAATTTAAATATTTATTAAAACATGATTATTAAATCAAATTCCAAATCTGTTATTAAAATTATCAAATCAAATTAAATTTATAACACAGATTATTAAATTTATATTGCCCAAATTTCTGGGATATCACATAAAGTCTCATTTGAGATAGGTCTAGTAATACCTTAGGATACGTAACTCATCAGAGATAGCGTAAGTAACACCCTAAAGAGTTGAATATATGAGCATGTATTTGTTAATGCTATATAAATATGATTCTTATTTTGGAATTTTGGTATAATGGAATAGTTTTACCTCGGATTATATCTTTTAATATACAGGAATATCTTTCAAATAATATAGTTGATTATGTAGTGTTTGGTTATCAAGGGAATGGCAATATTCAGTTATTATCATTAATTGAACGGTGTCTGATTTAAAAGTTACGAATACCTCTTGAATTTAGTTTCACAATTTGAATATGTGGTATTTAATAAATAATATGGTTTATGGTTAAAGAAATTCATTTAAAATGAATGATTTTATGAGTGTTTTATCAAAATCATTAACGATTGGTTTATAAAACATGTTTTATAAAGAGATTTTTGAAAATTTAAAATCTCGGTATTATTGAAAAGAATCTTATGATTAACTTGTTCGAGTGGCTTAAAAGTAAGTAGAATGGACAAGAGTACTATTCGGATGGTAAAATCTTCTCTTAAGGATTCCCTTCTTGTTAAGGGAATATGTGATACTATTGGTAGTACCTAATTCCTTGATATCATTTTTGAGTTACTAGATCTATATAATTTTCTAAAGTTAAAAAAATAACGTGAATAATTAATTGATAAATTAATTAGTGATTGTTAATTTTTATCAAAGTGTTCGTACTTAATATTATTACTTCGGTTATTATTATTTGTTAATTTAATGAACACCTTGTGAATTAAGTTTCATGATTTAACTATAAGGTGTTTGACAATGATGTTGGCTTAAGGCCAATAAATTTATATAAGATAATAAATGAGATTGTTGTGTAAAAGTGTGTTTTACATAAGTAAAATGATTCTGTAAAAGACGGATTTAGAAGAAACGTTTTATAAAAAGAGATTTCGAGAATTTAAATCCTGGTATTTTGGAAATGTGATGACCCACCTTTTTGGATGGTTTAAATCGACAATAAACCACAAATGTCTAACTCAAACCATTCAAAAGGGTGGATTGTCAATGGGGTTTTATAAGAGAAAAGAAGAAAAAATAAAATACAGAATCTGGCAACGGACTGACAAAATATAATAATCAAATAAACAGTTCATGAAGTTTTTTACAATATACGTTTGATTACATAATTTTTACAACATAATTTGATTATAAACAACAACATGCCAATAATGATGCAGCGAAAAAACACTAATAATATAATATACCAAACTCCATCCTCGTCCTCCAGAAATAAAGTCCTCAAACACTGAAATGCTCAGGCCGATCCAAGCATGATGAAAAGACAAAACACTCGAGTTAGAACTAAAAATTATTATGTAAGTTAAATCAACAACAAGTAAATATGGGTGTATTAGCTTCATAAATGTTTACGGGATTTTACATCTCCTATCTAGTGTATAACGTGCATGCAATAACTTAAGAGATGTTATGAGATTTTCCATCTCCTAAGGATCCATTAAACTATCTATATGTAGTAAGATACGCCATATATTTAGTGTCTAATCAATAAAGTGAAGTATTAAAATAGCGTTAAGGCTTTACATTAATCCCCCTTAACACATTTTTAAGCATTGTCCTATAGTTTGCCTTAGTAGCATCACCATTAACGTCGATAGCCAGGGAGGCGCCGTGATATGACAAAAGTAGAACAAAGTCGTAGTGGCTGCGTATAAGGATAAAAGTATGACAAGGCATGTGAGCCAATGCCCAAGGTAGGATACTACCAGTTCGGGTTGTAGGGCTGATGGTAACGCATCGTAGCCATGACCGCCCACCGTGTCCAGCACCCCGAAAATCAAATTAAATTAAGGTGCATCGATTAAGCCAACATCAGTATAGTAATATGAAGAGGTGTGTCTGTAAGGCGTAACTAGCCCACTTCACCCTGATAAGTCTTCTTGTTTTAGTCATTTCAAATTGGCAAAATGTCGGGTTCAGCCATCATTGTTCTCTTTCTTCTAATCCAACAAATGTCTCCAATTCACTCATTTCATTCTGAATCATCCACCATGTAAACAGTTGTTAAAGTGGTTCCAATATTGACAGAGAGTGTGCCAATAGGAGGATCCGGTCTCTTTAACAACCAAACATCATTTTTCACATAGGCTGGTTCTTTTATAATTCAAAAACGGTTCATATTTGATATCAACATTTCATATTCACTTAAAAATATCAAAATCATCATATTTACTCAAAATATGTCATTTCCACTTTATGTCATTTCCACTTGAAAGTATCATTTCAAATCCCAACTTAGGTTGTGATCTCATTTAACCACATTCGCATTTAAATCAACGATTTAAATATAAATATTTCAACTCTGCACAGTTTGAAACTTTAGAAAATAGTTCGAATAGTTTTAAATAGTTTAAATAGCTTAAATAGTTTAAATAGTTTAAAGATTTAAAACATCTTATATAATGGTTTGAGTGTTGAAAATAGTTTATAGTGTAAAATAGTTTTGAAAAAAATCTAAATAATTTGAATCTTAAAAAGATAGATTTTTACAGTTTATATTAAAATAAATTATTTTGAAAATAATATCAAATCAAACTATTTCATTCCATTTCAACAATTCTAGATCCACGTCCAATTTCAAATCAACAACTCAAATCCCAATCTTTCAATTCAATTGAATCAATTTCAATGTCATTTCAACTCAACTTGATTTCAATTTCAGTTTGAATTAACATCAATTTTCGAAACATTCGTTTTTAACTTCAAAATCGATTCAACAATTTAATTCAATGATTTACATTTCCAAATCAATCCTTATTTTAAACCATTTCAATTTATATCAATTTCGTGTCAAATCCTAATTTACTGATTTAAATCGCTTAAATCAAATTAAATCTCATTGTTCAATTTTAAGGTCCAAAGCTTAAAATAATTAAATTTGCAAAGTTAAAGTCATATATTACTTATAACTTTACATTTCCAATTCATTTCTTAAAACAATCCTTTTTACCCAATTTCAACATTTCAAAGCTTGAATTAGGAAATAATTCAATTTATATAAATCCATAATTTATTTCCTTTAAAACAATGTTATTTAATCGACATCCAAAAATCAATATTTTGAAATCATTTAATTTAACCAATCAGGTGTCTGTATATAATTTTCTACCCTATAGCTAAGTGATCGTTTATATCAATCTTAATTATAGGGATGGATATATCACTTCAATCCAAATCAAAGTGTCATAAGTACATATAATTTCAACATATTTCTTAATTTATTCAAAAAAATTCAAATAACAATTTATATACTTTCAATTAATAATAAAGAGTGATAACAGGGATATAAAAATAAATAAATATCCAATCATCCAAAATATCAACAATAGATATCCATCGCTGTCAACATCCAAATCAGCCAATAAATCACAACAATTTATTGTTTATCAATATCAGGTATTGAACTAGCAATTGAATTTCAGTATTAATTTAAATGGAAATTAAATTCAATAAAATTAAATTCCAATTAAATATCGAATTAAACTACCAAACAGCAATCAATAAAATTCTTATCACATCATAAATTTAATTCCACTAACATAAAAAGCTTTAGTATTGCATGAGTGGGTTAAATCACTCACCTTTGATTTATGGTCGATTAAAAATCCAATAATAGCCCAAAATTTAAGTAGTCTCCAAATTCAACCAAACTAGTTTTATATTGTCCAGCATTTCGATACGATCCCAATGAAAGAAATCGCGCATCAATCCGAGCTCGTATGCAAAAGTTATACGAGTTAGAATATTGAAAATTAAATTTAAATTAAATAAAACAGAAGGGTAATTTCATAGTTAGTTATACCATCGCCTAAACCCTAATCACGTCGCTGAACACATAGCTGCCACTGTCTCTCATGCTGCCGCCGCTAGAGGCCACTACGCCTCGATCAAACACCACCGCCGCGTTGCCCAGGCCCAGGCGACCTCCACCATGCCCACACGTGACTCTCCAACTTGCCAGAGGACGAACCACCGCCGCTGACTTCTTCGCCGTTTTCTATCAAACCTCTTCGACAACGGCCAGAACAAAACCCATGGATGAAGATTGCATCACCTCCTCTGCCAAATGCAACTCCTCGATCGACGAATGGTCAATGATCCACTGTTGATCGCGAAACCTTAACAACGGTGGCTGGGAAAGATCACCAAATTCTAGACAAATGGAGCCTCCAAACAAAAAAAGAATTATAGATGCAGATTAAGTTCGTCGAGAGATTCACGATGATATATTATATGATAGGATTTGAGCAGTTTGGATTTTTAGAGTTTGATTTGGAATTGTAATTCAGGGTTTCGGGATGTCTGCCATTGAGAAGGAATAGATGAGATAGAAATTATACATACAAAAAATGAAAATAGAAAGCAGTTAGGGTTTATAATAGCCTGTATATAGACAAAGACGAAATGTGAATTGATGGAATAGACCGAATGGGTCGAAGTGGTAACCAAGGCCCGAAAAGCCCGTTTCATTCCCGAAACGAAAATAGGTCATCCCAAATATCAAAATATAGATTTTCAATATTTTTAAACTCAATGAAACTAGTTTCGAACCCTAATTCTATCGTATAAATAAGTTAGCTTTAAAATCAAATTATATTTATTTAAATTCCTTTGATTGATTTCTACGCGTTTAGAGCTCGCGTGTTCAAACGATAAGTCTGTTCGCTACGAAACTTGAAGTTTTACAATAATTCACCATTACAGATCCGATGAAACCGGTTCCATCGAAATCCGAGACAGTGTCCAAAAAGACTAATTTTACACGTTAATTAAATGAATTATTACTTTAAAACCAATTTAATCACTTTTAGATTCAAATTTAAAAGTTAACAATTTTCATCATTCTTGATTACACAGAAACTAATAATCTTTTAAATAAATTTTTCCATGTTAAATCCAAGATTTAAATATTACATTAATTTCAACGTTTAATTATGACCGTAATAAAATCTTAGTTCATTCTAATTTAAATTTCAATAATTCTATTATTTTGATTTACATTCTAATTATTAAATCAACCAATACCTTATGAATTTATTTAATATAAGTTTCCATCTTATTATACTAATTTTGTAACGATCTGGTATTTTCAATATTCGCATCCGCACATGCCAGACTTGAATTGCTCAAAATATCAGATTGTTAATCTAAATTTGGCAAAGCTCAACATGTACAGTAAATAAATCAGTCATAGAATCACAGACACAGAGTAATAACAAAATAATGCAGCGGAATAGATAAATAGTAGTTCATGAAGCTACTATATATACATCAGAGTTAGAAATAAAATATAGCAGAATATCTCAAATAAAGTGAAGTGTCGAATACAACTAGATGACATCTCTGAACAAATCAATTGGAAAAGCTAAAAGCTGAATTGATAATTGGATCTCCAAACGAAGCTCCAAACTCCAAAGGTGAGTCTCAAATGTTGTATCACTCAGTCTGACCCGAGCGTAAAGCAAAACACAAAACACTCGAGTCATGATTAACATTCTTATATCAATAAATCCAACTCAAGTGAAATATCAACTGAAATACAAATAACTTAAAGGATATTTGGGATAACCATCCTCTAAGGATCCGTGGAGCTATCTACTATGAAGAAATATACGCTATTAACAACCAGACGTCCTTATAATACCGTGGTCATGTCAAAATAATTTATATTTCAAAACCAAGGTATCATTTCCATTTCAATTATATACATATATTTCCAAATTATAGCACTTTCAAAACTAAATTAATACTTTCATATATACAATTTATTTAACTTCAATTTTTATTTAGCTTTGAAATATTCACTTAATAAATCCATTATCATTTAAATAACCGTAAATTACATTAAACTAAATATATCCATCGATTTATTTAAAACTTGATGTATCCATTTAATCACTCTAAATCAAAATCAAGTTATAAAATCATATCTTAAAATCCTCAAATTTAATAAGTTTCAAATCAATTTGATTAAACAAAAAATCTTAATTAAATATAATTTCGAATATATTCGAATTTATCTTCCCGACCTTAACTTATAAAATCATTATAAAGATCTATTTTAAAATAAAAATTTAAATAAATAGTTATACATATTATATATTAATTAAATAATACTTTATTAAATTAAAACTTATTATTAAGCCTACTTTATATTAAAACTTATTTATATATAAAATATTACAATGTGGAATAAAACCATATGTATTTCCTTTCAAAACCATAGAAATCATTTTAAAATATTTATATATAGACCGACGGTGTCTGTATAATTTTCTTATCCTATGGTCAAGTGATACGGTTATTATCATTTCAATCTGTAATTTAAATATATACCGGTATATATCATTTCAACCCGCAATCCCAAATTCAATTCAAATGAAAATTGCTTGGCTCTATCATTTCAACCCATAACGATTTTCTCCTATTCTACAAATTGTTCGGGTATGTATCATTTCAACCCATAGTAAATTCTATACTAACAAGGAACTTGCGGAGTGATAATAGATATGATAATAATAATAACAGGCATATATCATCAATAACAATATAATATAAACAACGGGATATGGTGTCATATCCCACAGGTGAACAATTACATATAAATGCATATCACATATAACAATTTAAATAATTAACAGTTCAATTTAGCAGCATATTTCAATTGTTGTTTCAATTGAAACCAAATTTAATAAATATAAGAACGTTAATTGTGAATGATTGCTCACCTTTCGAGGGTAGAGAAGATTTGACGATGAAATCGAGTTACGAATCGAAGCACGAATTATGAATCGAAGCAAGATTCGCACGAATTCGACAGATAGATCTGATCACAGAAATCGATGGGATCGAATCAAATTAGCTGGATATACAAATTTAGACAAGATGTATATTATATTATTATCTTCCTTAAACATAATATTCAGTTTAAAATACATATACATTTTTAAATAAGTCTAAATTTAAATATATATTCATTGAAATCAAACGTATATACAAAATAACCTATATACAAAATAAAATTTGTAACAAACACTTATATGAATAAACAAATATATCACCTTGTATATATACGACATAAACAACAATATACATAAACCTTTAAATTAAATCTATATACCTTTTGATATTAAAACTACCATATGTGAAAACAGTTTAAAATCAACAGTTAATAAAAAAATATGCTATGCAGACCAATAATGTAACAAAACAAAATGGATGAACAGATTAAGCAAAACAAATGTTGCCGTTCAAATAAAAGCACACAACTGGAATAATATATACAGAATGTATATTATTTATACAAAATTTACATAATATATACATATATACCAGTTGCTAAGTCAAATTAAAATACTAATATAAATTTGCATACGTTCATACATGCTATTTTATATAGGCTTATACAATTAAAATATGGCTTATACTTTATAAATCACAGAATACCATACATAATTCATGTCACTATAAATATATAAACTATCTCAATGTAACCCGTATAAACTATACTTAAAAAAAATCTAAGTGTATATATATATGAATTACTTGTATATATTAACACCTTTCTATATAAATTTTACAAAAGCAACAGAAAACATCATGCTCCTACTTGCCTGTATAAAATACAATACTAACGAACGTATACATATATAAAATTGTATATGCAACTATAAAGCTTTATATATACTTGAAATCGAACTGTATAACAGTTGTAAACTGATATATATCAACATATTATACAATGTATATAAACCATCCTCTAGACTAATATACTATCAATTATATATTCATACTTCAACACTGGTCAGTCTTAATAGTGATATACGCCTATAGATAACATTTATCATATACGAATATATTACTGAAAAAATATATATAATAACTTATAAAAAATGACAGTATGAAAATGTGACTTTAAAATAAAATCATACATGAAACCGTTACTATGAAAACAAAATTTATAGCAACTCTATACGGTTGCAAATATATTTGTACAGGCTAATATTCATACTCTATAAACATTATATATAAACTAACATATAAAATAATATATATACTTACCTCATATATATAAAATACTTTATTTCATAAAAGAATAGAAACCCAGGATGCTCGGCTTGCATCAAGAAGGAGGGAATCGGTTGCCAAGAAGGCACAAGCAAGCTGCTGAGTGGTTTCAAAGCAAGAGCTAGATGCTCACGTGGCAGGGACAACGCGACAGAGGAGGGAGATGAGGCTCGGTCGTTGGAGGTGAAAGGCGGAACACAGGAGAGAGGAAACATAGGGTAGGTCGAGTCAGGAAAAGGTGGAGGCTCGGCTAGACGGCACGTGGTAAGGTCACTGGGGTTATGGTCGGTTGCTTGGAGATGGTGGCCGAAGTGCTCAGGTGTGGAGGAAGAAGGTATGTAGGCAACAGGAAAAACAAAGAGGAGTAGGGAAAAATTGAGGAAAAGAAAATGCTTCTTGCAAAAGGACGCACTAATGTTACATTTAAAGTTTGAAAAGCCAATAGTAGAATGCAATTAGACAGTGGCAGAAACGGAACATAAAAGCAATAGAAAAATAAAGTTTTTAAACGTTGGGAATAAATATTGTCAGGTATGTGAATTTATGAAATAATAAAAGAAAATTATTGTTGATTTTCAACCAGTGGAAAATTTGAATGGTCATGGAATACCAATAGACTCAAACGGGTATCGATACGGTTGACCTTTTCCAGTCTTCGCGATGTACCGAACTCCAAAACGCGAAAATTGATATACCGCAGATATTAGCACGACGAGACGATCAAAATGGTATACAAATATTAGTGATAGGATTATCCGATCAAAATTCGATAAACGGCACTGAAAATGCTGCTATTTTACCAGAAATAAGATAGACGGAGGAATGACATTTCAAATTTGAAGAAACGAAATATGGCTTCTCACTCAGAAGATGATTTATAAATTTCCTATAGAAAAATATTTAGGTTTGGAAAACATATTATTATCATCAAATATTAACTGATTTGGATTAAAATAAAATTACATAAGAAAATTTACTTTCATATTTTCTGATGAAAATTTACCATTTGCTATGTTTAAATAGACGTACCTCAAATATCATATTTATATTTCAAAATTGTATTATTTAAAATTTCACAAAAATTCAATTAATTAACTTATTAAAAATATTAAAATTTACGGGTCGTTACTCTCCTCCACTCAAAACTTTTCGTCCCCGAAAAGGAAGAAGGTAGGAGAATAGAAACAACCAGAAAGAAAATTAGGTTGAAAGACAAGGATATCAATTAATTTAAACTATATAAATTTCAATTTAAATAAATTAATATTCAATAATTTGGTTAAACCTATTTATTATATCCATAGATAATCATTCGATTCAAATTTGTTTGTTAAGTATATTACTATAAATAAGCTTCGCAACTCAAAATATTTTCATTTACATAATATCTTTAAATTATACATTCAAAGAAACTTATATATATTTTACTTGAAATATTCATTTGAAAACTTCATTCGCAAATCAATTATCTTCAATACTTTAGTACTTTTCAAAACTCATTTGTAAAATTTCTTTCTTTCTTTATAAATACCATTTATATGTTTAAATAAAACCTTTATAAATATATGTAAACTATCTGAAAACAATTATTCACATCATTACTTATATTTACAAAGAAGCTATTGGAGACATTAAATCCATAATTCATAAATTTATTAATTTATCTCAAGATACTTTTCAACATTATTAATAAATCAATATTCATCTTCTTTAAATATGTTTTATTTAATTGATAACTTCTAAAATAGTTATAACACTAATAATTTTCTATTAAACCATGTAGTATATAAATAAACAATATTTTAAAAGGATATATTCAAAAAAGAAAAGAAGGTAGATTCGGAAGAACAAAATATAGGTGAATAAATAAAGCTGAGCAGATAAGGTAGATTCAAAAGAATAGCATCAGGCACGAATGATTAATACGAAGCATAACAATTTCAAATTTAAATATTAATACAAAATTTCTTTGTTGGAAATACTTTTATAATAAAATACTTTTATATCGAAACAAATTTTCCTTCTGAAATACTTTTATAACTCGATGTTTCAATAATTTTATCCTTGTTCTTACAGACTATGGCCATGCGTTGATCATGCTTAAAGATAAAATTCTTCAAGTACTTAGTAGACCTGTTTCAACATCCAGTGAAAATACTTGAAAAACCTTCAAAAGCGATATGAAAGTACAATCCAAACAAATCAATCGAATCATGGATCGCAGATACACAATGGTTACGCCTGGATCCCCCAGGAAACATCCGTACCTTTAAGCAATCATTGCCTTGCGAATTTCTCCATGATAACCAAAAACCATAGACCGCGGATACATAATGGTTACGTCTGGATCCTCCAAGAAACATTCGTATCCTTTAAGTAATCTCTGCCTTGAGGATTACGCTACAACAACAAAACGTGCAGACCACGGATACACAATGGTTACGCCTGGATCCTCCAGGTAACATCCGCACCCTTTAAGCAATCTCTGCCTTATGGATTACGCTACACAATGACCATGGGTAATGCCATGGTATTCAAAGGACACTCGAGTATCATATCCAAAACCAAAATCAGAGAGAATAATATCGATAGAATGAGTCCATAATGTGTCCATAAAGTCGATGTCAAGTAGAAGGAGCCATCCATATCTTTACTTCGAAAATGTGTATTATATAGTACCTTTTAAAATTAATTTCAAATATCATACTTATATAAAGTCAATTATATATAAGATTTCATTTTCAAAGCGAATACTTTCCAAAAATTAATCGTATATCAAATCATACTTATATAGACTTTGATCATATAAGATTCGCTTTTCAAATTGAATACCTTTCCAAATCTATAAGTATAGAATCAACTTCATACTTATACAAATAAATTTTATGTATGTTCGATAACTCCCAAATCAAGTATTTAGAAAAATAAGGTTCTCAATTTCAATTCATTTCAACATCAGTTCAGTTTCAAAATCATATACGATTTCACCAAATTATTTCTTCCAAATTAAACATCACCAGTTTCAAAGTTTCCAAAATAATAGGTTTAGAGAATAATCCAAATTTCCAAATCAACATAATTTAGGTCAAACAAATTCATTTTCAAAATCATCATGTAGATACTGGGTTTTAAATTCCAATCTATTTTCTAAACCAAATATTTTCTCAAAATCAATTATACCTAGAAATGATTACCCAGTTTATAATCATCCCTTTAAACCTTTACTATTTATTCCTATTTCAAAGATCAAATTTACCTTTTGAAAATTATTATTCTATATATATATATATATATAGTTTTATAAAAGATGTTACTAAGTTAAAACATTTAAAACTAAAATTTATTCAAAACATTTCAAAACTAAATTTCATATTAGTATAATTCAAAATAGTCTTATTCATTTACTCAACAAAACAGTTTCAAACTTATTTAAATCAAATTACTTCATACTTAAACATACAAAACTAAACTTATATGCTTTTTCAAATAATTTATACTTTTCAAAATTACTTAGCTTTGAAAATTAAACCTCCATTTGGAAGTGTTCGAACATTCAAAATAGTCGAAGAAATCAAATTTACAAATCCAAGATTTGGAAATCAACGACCAATCAGTAAATCAATTTCAATAGATAGGGTTATACCAAAACAAATCTGAAATTCAAGGACCGAACACCGGGCTCACTTCAAATCATTTCAAATATATATACATGTATCATTTGAATATCAAATCTTACTTCAGAATTTGAAATCAAAATCGGTTTCACAAAATCAATCACATAACAAAGTTACTAAAATGGCCTCTCCCCCACTCTTAAACTCGAAAATCAATGTCCATGGTGTGTGCACTCATCATTGAAATTATTCTCCAACGACATAAGTGAGTTTTGGACTTCTATTTTGTTGAAAGCTTTTTTTTTAAATTTCTTTGAAATCATTGGAACTCATTTGAAGTCATTTGAAATGTTTCTTATTCGAAAAATACTTTCAAATCGTATTATTATACTTTCAAAATCTTAAAACCAATTTTCAATATACCAGAGTTCAATCTCTTAAATTTCCGATTTAAAACCCTTCAGTTATAAATCATTTTTATGTAAATCAATTTCTTATAAAAGTATCAAATTTTCAGATCTTTTCGAAACTTCAAATTCTCGCTTTAAAAAGGTATATAATCCTTATCGAAAAAAATTTCAATTTTATATATAGAATAAAATCACGCTTATCAAAATAATAATTTCGATATATAAAACAATTTCTAAAATACAAACAAACACGATTTTTCAAAGGATGATTCAAGGATGGATTTCAAAACAAGAATAGAGATTCAAATAAGACGAACTCTAGTCGAATATAATTTTGATTCGATGGTAGGCTCGAACGATGATGAGATAATTAAATTTCAAAATAGAAGATGGATTTACTTATATAAATCGCATGCGACCTTAACCGGGTCAACCGTGACTTCAGAAATATGATCGATACGAGCAAATCGATATTCGATCTCCAAAGATTGAATTCGGCATAGCAAGAGATAGCAGCATCTAAATCGAGGATGTAGAAATATTTTGTGAGCAAATGCCTATTGTAAAGGAGTTTCACCCCTTTACAAATCATTCAAAGATTGATGGAATCGTCGATTTTTATAGAGATCATTTGAAGTGGAGTTATGGGATGTTCCAGGATCAAAAGAATACAAATAGGGGAGGCAAGAATGGATTTCAGAACAAGTGGGAGCATTCCAAAATTCAAAGGAAATCGAATCAAAGAGGAAGAGATTCATGCACGAACGAAAGTAATTCTTTTACTAAGTCTACTACATCTGCTAAGTTTTGCCTAAAACCTCGCTCTGATACCAACTGTAACGACCTGGTATTTTCAACCATTCGCGTTTGCACATGCCGGACTTGAATTGCTCAAAATATCAGATTGTTAATTTAAATTTGGCATAACTCAACATATATAGTAAATAAATCAATCACAAAATCACAGGCATAGAGTAATATGAAAATAATGCAGCGGAATAGATAAATAGTAGTTCATAGAAAGCTACTATATAAACATAGAGTTAGAAATAAAATACAGTAGAATATCTCAAATACAGTGAAGTCTCGAATACAGCCAGATGACATCTCTAAACAAATCAACTGGAAAAGTTGAAAGCTAAATCAATAATTTGATCTCCAAACGAAGCTCCAAACTCCAAACGTGAGTCTCAAATACTGTATCACTCAGTCTGGCCCGAGCGTAAAGCAAAACTCAAAACACTCGAGTCAGGATTAACATTCTTATATCAATAAATCCAACTCAAGTGAAATATCAACTGAAATACAAATAACTTAAGGGATGTTTGGGATAACCATCCTCTAAGGATCTGTGGAACTATCTACTATAAAGAAATATACGCTAGTAATAACTAGACGTCCTTCTAATACCGTGGTTATTTCAAAATAATTTATATTTCGAAACCAAAGTGTCATTTCCATTTCAGTTATATATATATTTCCAAATTATAGAACTTTCAAAACTAAATTGATACTTTCATATATATTTTATTTAACTTCAATTTTTATTTAGTCTTGAAATATTCACTTAATAAATCCATAATCATTTAAATAACCTTAAATTACATTGAACTAAATATTTCCTTCGATTTATTGAAAACTTGAAGTATCCATTCAATCACTCTAAATCTAAACCAAGTTATAAAATCATATCTTAAACCCTCAAATTTAATAAGTTTCAAATCAATTTGATTAAACAAAAATTCTTAATTAAATACAATTTCGAATATATTCGAATTTACCTTTCCAACCTTAATTTATAAAATCATTATAAAGATCTATTTTTAAAATAAAAATTTAAATAAATACATATACATATTATATATTAATTAAATCATATTTTATTAAATTAAAACTTATTATTAAATCTACTTTATATTAAAACTTATTTATATATGAAATATTACAATATTAAATAAAACCATATATATTCCTTTCAAAACCATAGAAATCATTTTAAAATATTATATATAGACCAACGGTGCCTGTATAATAAAATTTCTATCCTATGGTCAAGTGATACGGATATTTATCATTTCAATTCGTAATTTAAATATATACGGGTATATATCATTTCAACCCGCAATCCCAAATTCAATTCAAATAAAAATCGCTTGGGTCTATCATTTCAACCCATAACGATTTTCTCCTATTCTACAGATCGTTCGGGTATGTATCATTTCAACCCATAGTGAATTATATACTAACAGGAAACTTGCAGATTGATAACAGATATGATAATAATAATAACTGGCATATATCATCAATAACAATATAATATAAACAACGGGATATGGTGTCATATCCCACAAGTGAACAATTACATATAAGTGCATATCATATATAGGAATTTAAATAATTAACAGTTCAATTTAGCAGCATATTTCGATTGTCGTTTGAATTGAAATTAAATTTAATAAATATAAGAACGTTAATCATGAGTGATTGCACATCTTTCGAGGCAAGAGAGGATTTGACGATGAAATCGAGATACGAATCGAAGCACAAATTCCGAATCGAAGCAAGATTGGCATGAATTCGACAGACAGATCTGATCACAGAAATCGATGGTATCGAATCAAATTAGCTGGATATAAAAATACAGACGAGATGTATATTATATTATTATCTTCCTTAAACCCAATTTCAATTTAAAATACATATGCATTTTTAAATAAGTCTAAATTTAAATGCATATTCATTGAAATCAAACATATATACAAAATAAAATTTGAAATAATCACTTATATGAATAAACAAACATATCACCTTGTATATATATGACATAAACAACAATATATATAAACCTTTAAATTAAATCCATATACCTTTCGACATTAAGCAACCACATGTGAAAATAGTTTAAAATCAACAGTAAATAAACAAATATGCTATGTAGACCAACAATGTAACAAAAAAAAATGGATGAACGGATCAAACAAAAAAAAAGTTGTCATTCAAATAAAAGCACGCAACTAGAAAAATATATACAGAATGTATAATCTTTATATAAAATTTACATAATAAATACATATATACCAGTTGCTAAGTCAAATTAAAATACTAATATAAATTTGTATACGTTCAAACATGCTATTTTATATAGGCTTATATAATAAAAATATGACTTATACTTTATAAAATATAGAATATCATACATAATTCAGGTCAATATAGATATATGAACTATCACAATGTAACCCGTATAAATTATACTTAAAAAATCCAAGTATATATATATATGAGTTACTTTATATATAAATTAACATCTTTTTATATAAACTTTACAAAAGCAACGACAAACATCATGCTCCTACTTGCCCATATAAAATACAATACTAACGAACATATGTTTATATAAAATTATATATGCAACTATAAAGCTTTATATATACTTGAAATCGAACTGTATAACAGTTGTAAACTGATATATATCAACATATTATATAATGTATATAAACTGACCTCCGGACTAATATATTATCAACCATATATTCATACTTCAACACTAGTCGGTCTTAATAGTGATATACGCCTATAGGTAACATTTATCATATATTAATATATATAACTGAAGAAAAAATATAAAAATTTACACAAAAAATGATAGTGTGAAAATGTGATTTTATAATAAAATTATATATGAAACCGAAACTTTGAAAACAAAATTTATAGCAACTCTACACAGTTGCAAATATATTTGTACATGCTAATATTCATACTCTATAAACATTATATATAAGCTAACATAGAAAATAATATGTATACTTACCTCATATGTATAAAATAATTTATTTCATAATAGAAAGGAGACCAAAGATGCTCGGCTTGCATCAAGAAGGAGGGACTCAGTTGCCAAGAAGGCACGAGCAAGCAGATGAATGGTTTCAAAGGTGGAGATAGATGCTCACTTGGCAAGGGCCATGCAGCGGAGGAGGGAGATGAGGCTCGATCGGTTGGAGGTGAAAAGCAGAACACATGAGAGCGGAGAAGGGGGGTAGGTTAGGTCAGGCAGAGGTGGAGGCTTGGCTAGACGGCAAGTGGGTGGAAGGTCACTAGGGTCTTGGTCGGTTGCTTGGAGATGGTGCTGAAGTGCTCGGGTGTGGAGAAAGAAGTATGTAGGCAACAGGCGAAGTAAATAGGAGCAGGGAAAAATTGAGGAAGAGAAAATGGCTTCAGGAAAAAGGATGCACTACTGTTATATTTAAAGTTTGAAAAGCCAATAGTAGAATACAAATAGACTGTGGTAGAAACAGAACATAAAAGCAATAGAAAAATAAAAAATTTAAATGTTGGGAATAAAGACTGTTGAGTATGAGAATTTATGAAATAATAAAAGAAAATTACCGTTGATTTCCAACCAGATGAAAATTGGAATGGTTACAGAATACCAATAGACTCAAATGGGTACCGATAAAGGTTGACCGTTTTCCAGTTTTCACGACGTCCCGGACTCCAAAACGCAGAAACGGATATACCACAGAGATCAGCATAACGAGACAATCCGAATGGTATACAAATATCAGTGATAGGATCATCTGATCAAAAGTCGATAAACCGCACCGAAAAAGCTACTATTTCATCAAAAATAAGATAGACGGAGCAACGACAGTCCAAATTTGAAGAAACGAAATATGACGTCTCACTCAGAAGATGATTTAGAAATTTCTTATAGAAAAATATTTAGGTTTGGAAAATTTTTTATTATCATCAAAAATTAACTGATTTGAATTGAAATAAAAATTACATAAGAAAATTTGGTTTCATTTTTTCTGATGAAAATTTACCATTTGCTATGTTTAAATAGACGTAACTCAAATATCAAATTTATATTTAAAAATTTTATTATTTAAAATTTCACAAAAATTCAATTAATTAAATTATAAACTATTAAAATTTATGGGTCATTACACATTTTCTACATTTAACGTCTTTTCTTACATTAAGAATATTAAATTACATTAAATTTCATTGATTTCCAAATTAATTTCAAATAAATTAAATAATAGGATGAGAAATAAAACAATAGTTACATCTTAAAATTTTAAACACGTTAATAAAATTATCATTTACAAACAAGGTTAATAGATTTATTTGCTTACTAATTGATTTCATATTCTATATTGAAACCAATTAAATAAAATAACATATAATTCCACCATTAGTACATCATTTAATTTAATTCCTTATTAACATTTATTATTACCATTAATTGAAATTACATTAATATATGTCAATAACGTTCAAACAATAATATTAAATTATATTCAAATTAATATTTTTTAATTTCATTAATAAATCATAAATTTAATTTCTCACAATATTAAACTCCATAAATCTTATTAAATTTAATAATTTTAATTATCAAAAATACGGGTCGTTACAATCTCCCCTACTCAAAACTTTTCGTCATCGAAAAGGAACAAGAAAGAATCAAGAGGTTTGATAAATTTTATTCAAAATGGATAATGTATAAACAATTAAATTTACATACTTAAGTTTAGTACAAAATTTGAAAAAAAAAATCAAAATTCACATAATTTTCTAAGTCCAAAATTCACGAAAATTTTGGCAGAGTTTCCTTTGTGCGGATATGTAACGATCCGTAATTTTTCTATAATTTAAAATTATTATTTTAGTAAGTTTTAGTAATTTAATATTAAAGGAATGCTAAAATGAAATGTAACCATGAATTCACAAGTATGATCTAAAGTTATAGTAACGGTGGTAAATTGCTGTTTAATTGCTCTATTAATCTAGTTGTAAATGATACATTTGGGTATAAAATGGAATATAAGTAAACAAGGGTAAGTGTTGTATAAACAAATGAATTTGTATATAATTTATGGTAATTGAATGAATTCAACAGTATGTAAGCAATTATGATAATTAGTGGAAATAATAAAATTAAACGTAATATAAAAATAATGATAACATTTATTGCAAGTTACCTTTTTATTTAGGCTGCTAAATTTAAGATTGGAAATCAATTACGTTCAATTGTGAGTAAATTTTCATTAATCTGAGTTAGGTAATTGTAAAGTGTGAACGTAATAAAATAAAGGGAAATGTATATTTTGTTCATAAGATAAAATAATGGAATGAAACCTAGTTGAATAGATTAATTGAGATTTTAATTATAATAAATATATATATATTTGACAAATTTAATATAATTGGAAATAATTGTTAATACATAGGAAAGATGTAAATTTGAATATACCAATGTAATGAAAGACAAGAAAATATTAACTAGGTTATAGAGTAATAATAGACTTAATAAAAAGATTAGAATAGGATCAAATCAGTTTATTTGGAATTTATCATTTGGAATTCAATCTATAACAAAGGGATTAATGGTAAGTAAATGAAATTAAATACTACATTAATTTAAATTAGGATAAAATAGGAAATATTAATGTAATAAAAATATACCAAAGGTAATTATACCCATAAGATAATAATTGGTTGTAACAAGATTTAAAATCAAATAAATGGATTTGTTGGAATTTCAGTTGATAATTAATGAATTTATTGAAATTGAAATTTGATATTGTAATTGGTTAATAAATTAAATTGATATATAAATTGTTATAAAGGATTAAAAATTACTAGAGTAATCCAAGATGATAAAAATTGTAAATTTTAAAATTTGAATGAAAAGTGATTTAATTTAATTTAATATTTGTTTAATTAATTAAATGAAAAATAGCCATTTTGGCCACTGACTCGGATTTCTCCAAAACCAGTTTCATTGGATCCGTAATGGTGAATCTTTGTAGGATTTCAAGTTTCGTAACGATCGGACTTATCGTTTGATCGTACGGACTCGAAACGTCTATAAATCAATTTAATTGAAATCAACCGAAATCAATTTGAAATAGGAAGATTTTAACATAACTTTTTCACACAATGGAATCAGGACTTGAAACCCGTTCCATTGAATTTAAAATATTTAAAAACATCTATTTTGATATATAGGTTGACTCATTTTCGTTCCGGAGGCAGAACGGGCTTTTCGGGTCGTTTATCGTTCAGTCAAATCTTGTCCGTTCATTCTATCTTCAGCTTTGCCTATAAATAACCCATTATAAACCCTAGACACTCCTTATTTTCACTTGTCTATATGTACCTCTCTTTCTCAACTCCTCATTCCAAGGGCAGAGAAAACCTAATTCCCAAATTCCAAAATTAATTTCAATTTCAAAAAAAATTACGGATCTGCAGCAGCTTCGAGCGGCGTTTTGGGTTTCAGAGGCAAAAACCCTGCAATAACTTCAGGACAGGAAGAAATTGACTTGGGTCGTTTTGGCAAAAACTCATAGCAAGCACCACGGATTAGAGGCGGCGGACCGAAATTGAACTCGAAGTCGACCTAGGACCAGAATTTCCCAATCTTCTAATTTTCATAACTTTTTCGTACGAGCTAGGATTCATGCGCGGGTTGTTTTACTGGGATCATATTGGAATTATGGACATTTTGACACTAGTTTGAACGAATTCTAAGACTGTTCAAATTTTGGGTTTAAATTGGATTTAAATTCAATTTAAATTCAAAGGTGAGTGTTTTAACCCACTCACAACTTCTAAAATTTCTTATGTTTGTTAAATTTAATTCATGATGTGATTAGGAATTTATTTATGATTGTTTGGTATATATTTAATCATCATCTCAGTTAAATTGAATTTATTTGAATTAAATAGTTATTTAATTTATTATTGCATATAAGCTGCCAGTTAAATACCAGTTATTTATTATCAGTTTCTATATTGATATTTATAATTTGTTTTGGATGATAATTATGATGGATGTTGATTGTTGATATTGGTTGAATGGATGTTTAGTTTATATTGTTATAAACTACAAGTTCATTATGGATTATTATTGATTCGAGATTTCGGTTTGAAATGATATACAACCGTAAAATATTAAATTGCGGATTAAAGTGATAAATATCCATATCACTTGACCATAGGATAGAAAATTATATACAAACACTATGGTCAATATATAAAAATATTTTGAAATGATTTCTATTGTTTTGTAAAGAAATATATAGTTTTATATAAATATTTATTTTAGGTATTATATAAACGTTATTTTATTCTTGATTTTAAACTATGTATAAATTTGTTTTAATATAAAATAATTTAATAATAATGTTTGATTTTATTGAAGATAATATGGTTAAGTATTTAAATTATATTTTAATATAAAGTTCATAATGATTTAATAAAGTAAGATTGGAAGATAAATTTGAAATTTATTTGAAATTTAATTTATTTAAGAATTAATCCCAAATAAGTTTGATTTGAAATTTATTAAATTTGAAATTTTAAAAGGTATGATTTTTATAACTTGATTTGGTTTAGGATGATTTAAAATGAATATTTCAAGTTTAAATTAATTGAAGGAACATCTAGTGATTTGGAATTTGGGGTTTATTCAAAAGATATTGGATTGGTTAAGTAAATATTTCAAAACTGAATAATAATGAAGTTAAATTAAGGTACATATGAAGTTATCAATTTTAGTTTTAAAATGGTGGGATATTTAAAGCTTTTAAATATATGGAAATTGAAATGGTTTATTTGAGGTTCAAATCTATATTTGAAATCGATATAAATTGAAATGGTTTGTTGAAAACTGAATTGAGTTAAAATTTATGAATTGAGATTTGATATAAATTGAATTTTGGACTCAAGTTGATTTGAATCAAATTGTGAAGTTGAGGAAATTATGTTATTTTATAAAGTAATTTTTAATTTAAAACTATTTTATTATATATACTATTTGAATATCTAAACTGTTTAAGTGGTGAAATTTATGGTTTCAACGCTATAAATTTCAAGGTATTATGTTTTGAACACGTTATATTTTCAAGTGTTTGGTTTCGAAAGTGTTATAGCTTTGAAAATGATATGGTTCTGAAAAAGGATAGATTTGAAATGGAAATGATATCTTATTTGGTTTTGAAATGGAAATGATATCATATTGATATGGTTTTTGAAATGGCAATGATATTTTGGTTTTGAAGTATATACTATTTTGAAAATGACCGCGGTGTTATAATAACGTTTGGTTGTTAAAATACCGGGATCGGAAGTTATCATACTCTTTTGCCAACTCCGAAAACCACTTTAATAACCGTGTATGCGTGGAGATTCCAAAATGAAGTAGGATGGTGGCGATGTTCTATTGAGGTATATACATGGACCCGACTCCCATGAGTTGGCATAAGGTGGCTAAAACAGGAGCGATTCCGGGCCAATAAGGTAGCTCCTCTTATCGGACACGCTTCTTTGATACCATTCTATTACTTTATGATTGATTGGGTGCATCTTTGATTTTTTTTTGGTGTAGCTCGAGGTGGGCAGTAGCTGCGGCTATGCGTTACCACCAGTCCGGATGCATAATTGGTATATCTACCCCGGCATTTCCTTGTTGTGCCTTGTCACCCACCCTAGCACGCCTTGTACGAGTTTGATTTGTGTCGTAACTATGGAGTATCCTTTGGTAGCCTTCCGATCTGGAGGTATTACGGTACTGTATAGACTATTGGCACTATAAAACGTGTTAAGGGGGATATGGGCAATGCCTTAACGCTATTTTCTAACATATTATATTTTACTCTAGATATTATTATAATAGCCTATATTACTACATAGTAGATAGTTTAACGTATCCTTAGGAGATGTAAATCCCGAACATCTCTTAAGTTACTGTACTCACGTTAGACACTGAATATGAGATGTCAAACCCCGTAAACATCTCTGACGCCATTCCACTCATATTTTACAGTTGATTCAACTTACATAAGATCTTTTTGTTTTGACTCGAGTGTTTTGTCTTTTCAATTCGCTCGGGTTAGCCTGAGCATTTTAGGATTTGAAGACCTTATTGCTATAGGACGAAGATGAAGATTGTATTATTGTTATTTATTATATTTCACTGCATCATGTATTCCACTGCATTATTTAATATTCTTTGGTATGTGTAACTCTGATCTGTGTTGTATAAGTATAATCAAATGTTTTTGTAAAACATCTTCATGAACTGTTATTTGATTATTATATTTTGTCATTCCGCTGTGAGATTCTGTTTTGTTTTATTTCTTTCTCTGCTTTTCTTATTCACCCCAAAAACAAACCGCTATTTTGTGTGGTTTGAGTCTGACATGTGTGGTTTATCATCGATTTAAAGCGTACAAAAATGCGGGATGTTATAGTTGGTACCAGAGATTTTGTTTAGCGGTAAACCTTAGCTTTGTGGGGTCTGACTCTTTATTTAGAGGGTAGTAATACCTTATGATGAGTCGTAAAGTGTATATATATGAGAGAGCGTATTTATTAGTATTATAAAAAGGTTTTGATATTGCGTTATTTGTTCCATTTTGTACTTATAAATTCTGGTTGGTGCATGGGACGCTATGACATCGATACATATTTCTAAACACTTAATAGGTCATATCGACACAATATTTATTTTGAAATATAGGTGAATGAAATTATTTTGCCTATTGTATATTTTATATATAAAATAATGATTTATAAAGGATATATTTGGTTGTAATAAATTGGTTGTTATGTAGTGAAATTTATGAATATAGGTTGGAAATAAGACTTAAAAATAAGATAAATGAAATTTGGAAATCTAGAACTTAAGTTCTAGGGTTTTTGAAAATTTCTTTCGAATAATTTTGGGATATAATAATAATATTATTATTAGAAGTATTTTCTGGTATAAATATTTCAAAATGAATTGAAAGAATTGTTTTAAAGAAATTTTGGAAAGAAATAAGTTCTGTACTCCCCTCTCTGTCGCTGGAAAATAATTTCGGTGATGAGTACATGCATCATCGACAACCATTTTCGAGTTCCAAAGTGGGAAGGCTACTGTAGTAGTTGACTATACATTTGTTTTAATAAATAAATATAAAATTTTGCTTTAAATATGATATGATGTATATATAGATATGGTTACATATATATTATTTTAAACGATTTAAAATGGGACCCGGTATTTAGTTCTCAAAATTTCTATGAATTAGAGGTTTTATTTAATGAAATGGAATTTAACTAATTAATAATTGGAACCTCTAAATGAAATAAAAGATTAAATGCTAGGTTATAAATGAAATTACAAGCAGGTTGAAATTTGTAACTTATAAAACAAAAGATATAATTATTAAACATCAAATTAATTATAAGAAAGGAGAAAACTTGTATAACTTTATTTGCATTCTTTAATATGTATATAACTTACCAAAATATTAAAAGTTGTCATGTTTAATAAGAAAATGTAATGGAAATTGTACAAGTAAAACTTAAAATAATGAAAGTGTTCAATAAAATTCTTGTATAAATACGGATCTTGATATTTTAGTTGTTATAAACTTAAGTTATCAGTGAAATGTTACTATATAAAGTGTAATGAAGGTAAGTATGGTAGGTAAATAATTCTAAAATTAAAATTATTGAATAGTTGAATTGAACCTAAATGCCACAAATAAATGCTTATAACTTAAGTAAATGTTTGAAAGTTGAATATTGTAGGTAAAAGACCTTAAATTTAAGTTAATGTAAATCAAAAGTGAGAAACTTAAGTATGAAACTATACACTAATGAATATTAATATCTAATGGAAATTAAATAGATAGATTAATAGAGATGAACTAAAACTGCAGTGGGATGAATGTAATACTTGGATAATGAAATCATTAGTTACTATAAACAACTGAATAGAATTAACATATGTAATAACATGTAAGTAACATATGTAAGGAAACGAAGATTAAGAAATGGAAAGAATTTTCCAGTATATGAATAATTAAAGAAAATGAATCTGTAATAAAATGAATGTAAATAAATGAAATTAAGTAATGAATAAATGAATGTAATGCAAATAAAAGAAATTTGCATTAAATGGATAAATGAAAATGAATTTGTAAGTAGTGGATAGAAATAAATGAAAATAAGACTGAATGAATGAATGTGAAATTATTTACAAAGAAGCTTATATAGTACCCTAAGAATATGCTTACATACGTTTAAATTAAATTGTATATGAGTAACGTATGTAAAAAATGAAGATAACGTATGAAAATAAAAGAATGGAAACGAAAACTGTAAGAAATAAAATGTAAATTAAAAAGATAAATTATTAAATGAATGAAAAGGAAGTGAAGCAATAAATGTTATGAAATGAAATTAATTAGTATGAACTTAATTTATGCTTGGGGTCATTGTTTGTTTGGTTTATGTTTCTTTGGGCAAGGATGCTTTAAAATTATTTGGATGTATGAATAATCTATCTAGTTTCATCTAAGATTGTTGAGTAAATGGTGTAATTAGTAGTTTATTTTTAATTCTGCACAATTTAAAGTTTTTGAACCTGAACAACTATTTGTTTTGTTTGATATGAATGGATAATTGATTTGTGTTGATTTTATATGATGATTGTATATTGGTTGCAAGTGATTGTTGTTTATATTGATTTGGTTGTTAGTGGTTGAAACAACTTTAAATGTTTCATTTCATATAATTATTAACTCTTTTTGGATTATATAAGTGAAATACAGGTTATGGAAGCAATTGCTACTGCTTTTGGTTTCATAAAATAAGCGTTAATTGCACGACAAATAGATACGTTCTCGGATTATGGTTTTCTAGCGATATTATATTATTTTTCCCATGTTTGGGACATATTATTTTGGAAAATATATGTTATATATTATTTTATTGATACTATAATTTCTCCCAGGCCTCTCCGTATAAAGGAGACTCGGCCGAATTTTTTTGTGAATTTTGGACTTAGAATATTTTATGAAATATTTTCCAAAGATTTTGTTACTTGAGTATAAATGGATTTAATGGTTATAAATTAATATATTTTATTTAAATCATTAAATTTTGTAAGTTTATTTGTTTATAAATTTAATATTTTTGAATAAAATATATATTGGTTTCTTAATTCTTTCTTTCCCTCATTTTTCCTTTTCGGGGACGAAAAGTTTTGAGTGGAGGAGAGTGTAACGACTCGTAATTTTTCTATAATTTAAAATTGTTAATTTAATAAGTTTTAGTAATTTAATATGGAGGAAAGAAAAAACTTTGTAATTTAATAATGAAAGGAATGCTAAAATGAAATGTAACCATGAATTCAAAAGTATAATTTAAAGTTATAGTAACGGTGGCAAGTTGCTGTTTAATTGGTCTAGTTGTAAATGTTACATTTGGGTAAAAAATGGAATATAAGTAAACAATGGTAAATGATGTATAAATAAATGAATTTGTATATAATTTATGGAAATTGAACGAATTCAACAGTATGTAAGCAATTACGATAATTAGTGGAAATAATAAACTTGAGCGCAATATAAAAATAATGATAACATTTATTGCAAGTTACCTTTTTATTTAGGTTGCTTAATTTAAGATTGGAAATCAATTACGTTTAATTGTGAGTAAATATTCATTAATGTGAGTTAGATAATTGTAAAGTGCGAACGTAATAAAATAAAGGGAAATGTATATTTTGTTCATAAGATAAAATAATGGAATGAAACCTAGTTGAATAGATTAATTGAGATTTTAATTATAATAAATATATATATTTGACAAATTTAATATAATTGAAAATAATGGTTAATACATAGGAAAGTATAAATTTGAATATATGAATGTAATGAAAGACAAGCAAATATTAACTTGGTTATAGAGTAAGAATAGACTTGATAAAAAGATTAGAATTGGATCAAATCATTTTATTTGGAATTTATCAATTGGAATTCAATCTATAACAAATGGTTAATGGTATGTAAAGGAAATTAAATACTAGGATAAAATGGGAAATATTAATGTAATTAAAATGAACCAAAGGTAATTATACCCATAAGATAATAATTGGCCAAATTACAAGATTTAAAATCAAATAAATGGATTTGTTGGAATTTCAATTAATAATTAATGACTTTACTGAAATTGAAATTTGATATTGTAATTGGTTAATAAATTAAATTGATATACAAATTTGTTATAAAGGATTATAAATTACTAGAGTAATCCAAGATGATAAAAATTATAAATTTTAAAATTTGAATGAAAAGTGATTTAATATAATTTAATATTTATTTATTTAATTGACTGAAAAATAGCCATTTTGGCCACTGACTCGAATTCGACGAAATCAGTTTCATCGGATCTGTAACAGTGAATCATTGTAGGATTTCAAGTTTCGTAATGATCGGCCTTATCATTTGATCGTACGGATTTGAAACGTATATAAATCAATTTAATTGAAATCAACTGAAATCAATTTGAAATAGGAAGATTTTAACATAACTTCTTCATATGATGGAATTAGGACTTGAAACCTATTCCATTGAATTTAAAATATTTAAAAACATCTATTTTGATATATAGGTTGACACATTTTCGTTCCGGAGGCAAAACGGGCTTTTCGGGTCGTTTATCGTTCAGTCAAATCTTTTCCGTTCATTCTATCTTCAGCTTTTTCTATAAATAACCCGTTATAAACCCTATCCACTCCTTATTTTCATTTGTCTATACATACATCTCTTTCTCGAATCCTCATTCCAATGGCAGACAAAATCTAATTCCTAAATTCCAAAAATTAATCTCAATTTCAAAAAAAAATTGCGGATCTGCAGCAACTTCGAGTCGCGCTTCGGTTTTCAGAGGCAAAAACCCTGCAGTTACTTCGGGTCAGGAATAAAATGACTCGAGTCACTCCGGATCATTTTGTTAAAAACCCAGAGCAAGCACCGGGGATTTGAGGCGGCGGACCGAAGTTGAACTCGAAGTCCACCCAGCACCAGAATTTCCCAATCTTCTAATTTTCATTACTTTTTCATACGAGCTCGAATTCACGCGTGGTTTGTTTTATTGGGATCGTATCGAAATTACAAACATTTTGACGTAGGTTTGGATGAATTCTGAGACCGTTCACATTTTGGGTTTGAATTGGATTTAAATTCAATTTAAATTCAAAGGTGAGTGTTTTAATCCACTCACAACTTCTAAAATTTCTTATATCTGTTAAATTTTATTCATGATGTAATTAGAAATTTATTTATGATTTTTTGGTATATTTTTAATCATCATCTCAGTTAAATTGAATTTATTTGAATTAAATTGTTATTTAATTTATTATTGCATATAAATTGCTAGTTAAATACCTGTTATTTTTTATCATTTTCTATATTGATATTTATGGATTGTTTTGGATGATGATTCTGATGGATGTTAATTGTTGACATTGGTTAAATGGATTTTATTTTATATTGTTGTACACTACAAGTTCGTTATGAACTATTCTTAATTCGGGATTTCAGTTTGAAATGATATACAACCGTAAAATATTAAATTGCGGATTGAAATGATAAATATCCGTATCACTTGATCATAGGATAGAATATTATATACAGATACTGTGGTCTATGTACAAAAATATTTTAAAATGATTTCTACGATTTTATAAAGAAATATATGGTTTTATATAAACATTGATTTTAGATATTATATAAAGGTTATTTTATTCTTGATTTTAAGCTATGTATAAATTTGTTTTAATATAAAATAAGTTTAATAATAAAGTTTGATTTTATCGAAGATAATATGGTTCAGTATTTAAATTATATTTTAATATAGGGTTTATAATGATTTAAATAAATTAAGGTTGGAAGATAAATTTGAAATTTATTTGAAATTGAATTTGTTTAAGAATAAACCCAAATAAGCTTGATTCGAAATTTATTAAATTTGAAATTTTAAAAGGTATGATTTTTATAACTTGATTTTGTTTAAGATGATTTAAAATGAATATTTCAAGTTTAAATCGATTAAAGGAACATTTAATGATTTGGAATTTGGGGTTAGTTTAAAAGACATTAGATTGGTTAAGTAAATATTTCAAAACCGAATAATAATGAATTTAAATTAAGATATATATGAAGCTATCAAATTTAGTTTTGAAATGGTGGGATATTTAAAGCTTTGAAATATATGGAAATTGAAATGGTTTATTTGAGGTTCAAATCTATATTTGAAATCGATATAAATTGAAATGGTTTATTGAAAACTGAATTGAGTTGAAATTTATGAATTAAGATTTGATATAAATTGAATTTGGACTCAAGTTGATTTGAATCAAATTGTGAAGTTGAGGAAATTATGTTATTTTATAAATTAATTTTTAATTTAAAACTATTTCATAATATATACTATTTGAATATCTAAACTGTTTAAGTGGTGAAAGTAATGGTTTCGAAGCTATGAATTTCAAGGTATTATGTTTTGAAAATGTTATATTTTCAAGTGTTTGGTTTCAAAAGTGTTATAACTATGAAAATGATATGATTCTGAAAATGGATAGATTTGAAATGGAAATGATATCTTATTTGGTTTTCAAATGGATTGATTTTGAAAGGGAAATGATATCGTATTGATATGGTTTTGAATTGGCTATGATATTTTCGTTTTGAAGTATATACTATTTTGAAAATGACCGTCGTGTTATAATAACGTTTGGTTGTTAAAGAGACCGAGATCGAAAGTTGTCATACTCTCTGCCAACTCCGGAAACCACTTTAACAACCGTGTACGCAGTGGAGATTCCAAAATGAAGTAGGATGTTGGCGAGGTTCTATTGAGGTATATACGCGGACCCAACTCTCGTGAGTTGGCATAAGGTGGCTAAAACAGGAGCAATTCCGAGCCAATGAGGTAGCTCCTCTTATCGGACACACTTCTTCGATACCATTCTATTACTTTGTAATTTATTTGGTGCACCTTTGATTTTTTTTTAGGAGTGTGGCTCGAGGTGGCGGTAGCTGAGGCTATACGTTACCACCAGTCTGGATTTGTAATTGGTACATCTACTTTGGCATTGCCTTATTGTGCCCTGTTACCTACCCTAGCGCGCCTTGTACGAGTTTGATTTGTGTCATGCCTATGTAGTATCCTATGGTAGCCTCTCGATCTGGAGATATTACGGTACTGTATAGACTATTGGCACTATGAAATGTGTTAAGGGGGATATGGGTAATGCCTTAACGCTATTTTCTAATACATTATACTTTACTCTAGACATTATTATAATAGTGTATATTACTACATAGTAGATAGTTTAACGGATCCTTGGGAGATATAAATCTCGAACATCTCTTAATTTACTGCACTCACGTTAGACACTGGATAGGAGATGTCAAACCTCGTAAACATCTCTAGCACCGTTCCACCCATATTTTACCATTGATTCAACTTACATAAGATCTTTTAGTTCTGGCTCGAGTATTTTGTCTTTTTAATTCGCTCGGGTCAGCCTGAGCATTTCAGGATTTGAAGAGCTTATTGCTGGAGGACGAAGACGAAGATTGTATTATTATAATTTATTATATTTCATTGCATCATGTATTCTGCTGCATTATTTATTATTCTCTGGTATGTGTAACTCTGATCTATGTTGTATAAGTATAATCAAATGTTTTTATAAAACAGCTTCATAAACTATTATTTGATTATTATATTTGGTCATTCCGCTATGAGATTCTGTTTTTTATTTCTTTTTCTGCTTTTCTTATTCACCCCAATAACAAGCCGCTATGTTGTGTGGTTTGAGTCTGACGTGTGTGGTTTATCGTCGATTTAAAGCACAAAAAAGGCGGGATGTTATAGGATAGGTCCGAAAAAAAACAATATCATTAATTACAATATATATATATATATATCATATTTCAATAATATAACATCCTAAACCATGGGAAAACCATAAAATATCATTTCAAAACCCGTAATCCAAAAACGTACCTATTTGTCGGGCAAAGAAACTCTATTTATGAAATCAAAGCGATTGCTATTGCTTCCATAAACCTATATTTCACTAACATAATCCAAAAGAGTTAAGTTTATGTAAAAAGAGTAGAATATTAGTTGTTTCAATTAATAGTACATGTAACACAACATAAATAACAATCAAATGCAAATAAAAGCAACATGACCAATGAAACCAAAGAATCCATCACACATCCATAGCAATCAAAACTTGTGGTTTGTCCAAGATTAGAAACCTTTCATCGTACAAGGGTGATAAATAAAATACCTAGTGTACCTTACACTGAACAGCCTTAGATAATTACTTAATAGATTATCCATAAAACCTCAAACAATTGAAATTATCATTTCCCAAACTTCCCATCAGCCAAACAACATAGAATTTAAATATTATTTGATTTAATTTAATTGGTTTCTTTAACACATCATTTACATTCCATTTATTTTCAATTCTCATTCATTCATACAAGATTATCTTTTATTAATTTACATTCATTTACTTACATAGATTATTTTCCATTCAATATTTACAATCAACAATGAACAAATTCTTAACGTATTACATATGTTTCTTGCAGTTCAATTCATATTTATTATTATATATTACTTGATATCACTGCCAGATCAATTCATCATACAAGAAGCTTAGTCCCCTTCCTCCTCTACTAGATCCTGGAATCACGTGTACTGCCGCTGTGCCTCTTTTGGCTGCTTCGTTGTCTTCGCTTGCGGCTTCTATTGTCGACCCCTCTGGTTCCCTAACTCCAGTCATCGAGGTAGCTATTGGCGATCATAGCTCAGAAATTGCTTGATAGTGCATTGGTCAGACTAATTTGCCAATAATGGAAATAGCTCATACCCTATCTGGGTTGCTGAACGATATTGACTCGTCATCCTGTTTTCTTCCCTCTCCGTTAACCTCTGGCGAGCATCCTCTGACGTTGTACTTTGCTTTAGCTTGTAATATCCCTTGGTCGAATTCTGAAGTGAGGTTGCTTGAACGGTCAACTTTGGGTATTGGTGGTACTAATCATAGTGTTGTACTGTCTTGTGGTGCAACAGCAGTTGCCAGAGATGAGTTCCTCATTTTTTGTTGAGATAGATCGGTTAAATACTATTGACAATGCCCTTGTTCAAAACTGCCAACCATCTGCTCATGAAAATGCTAAGCACGTTGTCTCCTCTTTTGGTTTAAATTGTCCGGTCCCTGCGGCTGCTCCAACGCCTTGGTTAGCTACTAAGTGGTCGTCGTTATTCACCAACATGCCAAAAATGCAGGTGTGCTTCCCTCGTTGTTTTGATCAAGTAGAGATTAATGGAGTTATGATTCCACCAGTGGAAGTTATTGAGGCCGGTGTCGATTTCTAGAAAGACTAATTGGTGGATTTTTTTCCTAGACTCCAATCCTGCCTATCACCTAGTTAAGGCGTAATGTAATCAAGTTTGGAAGCCTAAAGGAGGAATAAGTGCACACTATGATAATGCAATGTTCTACTTTAAATTCTCATGTGGTGAGGAAAGACAATGTATTATTGAGGTCGATCCTATCCTCATTAATGTGAAACCATTTATCCTTATATCTTGGAGAGCGCCTGCTGATAGAGCAAGGCTTGGGTATTATCTATTCCAGTCTGGGTCCACTTTTCTCATATCCCATCTGTTATCCAGCCTTTGATCGAGATGGATTGGCTAATTGGTAAGGTAATCTGTTACGACGCTAACAATGTAGCTAGAAAGAGGCTAGTTGTAACAACCCCAAATTTTGTGATTTATTTTAATTGTATATTTTAATTATTTTAATTGAAATGTCTGATTTAAAAACTTTATTATGTTTATTAAAATGGATAAAAAAATTTATTTAAAATATAAATTTTGATTTTTATGTGAATTATAATTTAAATTTGAATAAATAGAATATTTTCCAGAAAAGTGGATTTTTGGTCAATCTGGTCAAACTTTAACTTTTAAATTAAAAAATTTAAATTTTAAATTCTTTAATTTTATATTTTATTATAAAAATACATTAAATTTTAAGAATACTGCTTTTCGTTTCGTCGAAATCCGATTTATATTGTGAAAGTTATGCTTTTTACAATATTATATGTAAATTGATTTATTTAATAAAATTGTCTATTTTAATTTATATAAATAATATTTTTATTTTTTAAATCATGTTCTAATATGTTTTATATGATATGTTAGGTATATATTTTATTTTAAAACATTTGTAAAAGTGATGTTATAATTTTCCAAAATTTATTGTATTTATTTTCAATTTTATAACCTAGTTTCTATTTTTAAACTATTTTCTTAATTTATTTATATTTATCTAAAATTTATTTATTTATTTTTATTTATACATTATTTTTTGTGTTTTTATTTTATTTATATTCATTTTTCATGTGTTTAAAAATGCAAAAAGAAATAAAGAAATATGAAGAATTTTGAAACCTTTCACTTACCAATGACCTTTGGTATGCTTTTGTCTTTTCATATCAAACAACTGCATTGATTTTAGCCGATCCTATTTTATTCTTTCAGCTGAACATTTTCACTTTCTTTCACGTAAAAGAAAACTTCTCATCTCAAAATTTTTGGCCATCAATTTCTGAAGCAAAGTTTGGTAATGATCTTTTCACTTTTTCTTATATTCTTTCTTGTTTTGTTAATTTTATTTGCCTTGCTTCACCTTTTAGGTTTGGCCACTTGCTCCTCCATCACCGTAGCCACCTTCTCCACCACCGCATTTGTCTGTCACCTCCTCCAGCTCCACTATCCATGTCAGGCTGTGCACCCTCTTGATTGAAAACTCCACAAAAATTAGCAATCACCACTTGAAACATACATAGCCGACCTCCTATGGCCATCACCACTTCACCACACCTCTTAGCCACCCTTTGCACCACCTTCTCCAGCCCCTACCTGACCCAAAGTCACTGCCACACCATCCCCTAGACTCCACCACATCTGGCCATGCATTATAAACCCAGGCTGAAGCTTGTGTTTGTGCAAAAATCCACTTTGTTGCCTTGTGTTTGCATTTTCATGCATAACCACTCCCATACCTTCATTACCTTAGTTAGGCCGAGCATATTTGACCCATACTTGACCAAACACACCCTATGGCCGTGCCTTATCCCTTTTTGGCTGAGCATTTGATGTGTGAAAGCAAGTGCAAGTTGTGTGTGATACTTTATTGTGTTATTTTACAACTTGTTTAATGTTATATTGTGTTAAATATTTACGTGAAATATGTTGTTTTGTTTCATATGTACAAGACAACTATTTTGGATCTCCTCACTTGAATCTGTAATCGTGCCTTCGTTCTTTCTGGGTGTTTGTTTGTGTGTCTGAGTCGGTTATCTCCAGCTTATAGAGGTGAGTATTTCTCACTAGACATTTCATACTTATATAACTAGTAAACTGATAGCATTTGAATCTGTAAACCATATTATCATGTTATAACTATCTATGCTATGGTCATATGATGTTCACCCCTGTTCATACACCTGTCATATCATCTGTTACTATTATATAATGCTATTCTGTTTATTTATATCAATTTATCACACGCAAGTTCCCTGTAGAATAGAATCACTATGGGTTGAAATGATACATACCTGAACGGACTTTAGAATAGAGAAAAATCATTATGGGCTGAAATGATAGGCCTGAATGATTTTTATTTATTTCATGTTATTTGGGATTGCGGGTTTGAAATGATAGAGCCTGGGTTTTCTTTGTAAATTACGGATTGAAATGATACATTATCTGTATCATTTGACTTAGGTTAGAAAATCATATACAGACCCGTGGTTAATATATATTTTTCTAAAAACTTTAAAATATTTTAAAAATGTAAGTATTATGATATTTTGATTTAAATTTAATTTAAAAATGATTTTTATAAAATATTATTGATTTTATACAAGTTAAATAAGTGAAATAAATAAATGGTAGAGTAGAATTTGAAATATAAGTAAATTTTGGAATTTATGATTTTGGTTATAAATATAGTTTAAATTAAGTAAGAAAATATGATAATTTGATTTTATTTTGAATTTAAAATGATTTTTATAAAGTGTTATTGATTTTCTATAAATTAAAAAAAATAGTTAAATAAGTATTTATAATTGAAATTTGAAGTATAACTTAACTTGGAAAATGTGAAATGTGTTTTAAAAAAAACAAAAGTTAAGTTAAGGAAATAAAATGGAATTTAAATTTAATTTATGAAATGGTAAATTTAATTAAAACGAAAAGTAAATGAAATATTATAAAAGTGTATTTTAATTTAATAAGTAAATTATTAAAATTTATTTTTTATGAAAATCTCACTTTATAAAAATCATAAATTAATGGGTATTTAAATGATTGTTTTCAAAGTAAAATATATGATTTTTATAAGTTTAAAATGATTTAAATTAAAATTAATATTTTATGAAATTGTATTGAAAATTTGGAATTTAAATTGACATTTTTGAAATGCTATCATTTCTAAAGTTAAAGATATACAGCGTTTTGTAAATGCCGTAATTGATATAAATGAATTAAAAGACTAAATTGAACTAAGGGCGATTACAACACTTTGTAGGTGCTGTAGTTTTAGAAACTTAAACTTGATTTAAAACCTATTACAACAGTTTAAAATGCTATCTTTGTTAAAATGAATGGTTTTCAAATGTAACTTTCCGTAGCATTTTCTAAGTGTTGCAAAAGTCAAAATTTTACTGTTTTAATAAATTTAAGTGAATAAATGAATTTCGAAAGGATTAAATTTTGGGATTTAATATTTGATTTTTGAATATAATAACTTCATTTTTTTATGATTTGCATGGAATATTTTGATTTGAAATATAAACCGTTTTGAAATGTGATTTGAAATGGTATTTAAATTAAATAAAAATGAATGCGATTTTGGAATGATATGATATTTTGATATTTTGAATTGAATTTGAAATGATATTGAATTTTAAATGATATTTGATTTCGAAATATAAAATATCATTTTGGAATTTTAACCACGGGATGTATTTAATTTATGGTTTAACCGATCCTTAGAGGATGGTCGATCCTAAGCATCCTTTAAGTTATTGTGCATTACTACTATAGTTCACTTGAGTTGGTTTACATTATATAAGTATGTATTTCCCGACTCGAGTGTTTTGTGTTTTACTTTACGCTCGGGTCAACCTGAATATTTACAACTTAGCTTTGGATTTCTTTTCTAGAGCTAGGAATCGCTGGAGATTCCGCTTGTCTAGTTATCTATTCCCTTTCAGTTTCAGTTGTTCTATTTCAGCTCTGATATTTATAAACTTCTATGTATTTGATATTTCTATTGTATATGTTTTCAGACTGATATTATGTATTTGTTTTGAGATTTTGTTATAGTAGCTTCATGAACTACTATGGTATTTTAATTTCTGCTGCGAGTTATTCTAATACATGTGTGTCTGTGATTCTGTGTTTGTTTTTCATTTGCTCCAAATTTATTTTCAATGCGGTATTTTCAGCAATTCAAGTCCGACATGTGTGGATGCGAATGGCTGAAAACATCGGGTTGTTACATTCGGTATCAGAGCTTGGTTTTAGGCAAACCATAGCCTGTGGAGAAAAAACTCATTAGATATAGGGTAGAAATACCCTAGAATGAGTGAAATCAATCTCAGAATCATTTCTTTGTAAGAGAACGTATTTTCGAAGTATAAAATGATTTCCAAATGATTTTAAAGGATTTTCAAAGATTATATTGGTATAGAATTTTTCTTATTTTTTTAATCAGGATTTTCTAAACTTCATTCCTTCTGTGTCCACCTTCTTATTAATCTATTGGTTAGGATTCTTATCGATTAGGATTCCTTGAATTTTGGAACGCTCCCACTTGTTGTGAAATCCAGTCTGGTCTTTCCTATTTTATCCTTTTGATTTTGGGGCATTTCATAACTCCACTTTGAATGACCTCTATAAAGATCGGTGATTACGCAAATCTTTGAATGATTTGTAAAGGGGTGAAACTCCTTTACAATTGGCATTGATTCACCGAAGATATCCTCGGTTTACGATGCTATATATCTCCTTCTCTACCTGGATTCTATCTCTGGCGATTAAATGTCGATTTGCCTTAGATTTCCGCATTGGTTATATTCCTGAAGTCACGGTTGAAACTCTAAGGAGCGGGCCTGGCTCCATGTTCCATCTGAGATGTGATACTCGCCAAAGAATGACACTTTCAATGCATTTATCAGTGATATTGAGAGTAAGAGTCATTTTCTTATTTACCACATTGGCCGTGACGGTCTGTCCCTTACTAGGGTTGGTGAGATTGGTGAGGAGAACAAAAGTAAGTTTTTTGGCATCGGTTGGGAAAAGAAATTTATTTACTCTCCTCATTCTGAAGGTTATGATCTGCATCTCGCTGCTCTTTTCTCTGGGTATGTGCATGTAACAACCCATAAATTCTGCAAATATTTTGAATGGAATTTTACTTGAAATTTTAAATTAAATTATTTTAAAATTGATAAATTTGGAATTTTATTATAAATTTTGGGATTTGATGTGAAATATTTTTCCAAATCTAGTAAAATTAAAAAAAATTCTAAAAATTCAAATTTTGGTCAGCCCTGGTCAAAGTTTGACTTCCTGTTGAAAATTTTAAATTTGAAATTTGAAATTTTTATTCTTTTTTTATGAATATGGATTGGATTCCAACATTTTCTCTTTTTTTCGTTTCGTTAAATTCTGATTTCTACTTCTCAAAATTTGCAGTTTTCAGCGTATTACACGCATTGTTTTCTTTTTTATCCTTTTTGTTTTGGGTTTTTGAGTTAGATTGATTTAGACTTTAGATTTTTTTATTGTTGTTAGGCTTAGGCTAATGGGTTAGGATGTCAAAATTCATCTGAATAGTCGGTTAATTTGAGAAGTCACCTGTTGAGAAACTTTTACGTACGAATTACTTCCTTCCTTCCGACTTCTCACTTTCTTCTTCGTGCTCAAAAAAATACTGTAAGTTTCTTCTTCTCCTTCTCAAATTTTTTTCTCTAATTTAGCTTCCTTACTTCTCCTATTTTCGGCCATACCTTATCATCTTTCCACCTCCTACTTCTCCAACCAGGGCCGACCTCCTCCTCTCCATACCCGATCACATCACCATTTGCCAAACCTTAGTTGTGACCACTCCTTTATCTGTGACAACCCAAGGCCAAACCCTGCACAACACAAGGCCGAATCACTTCATGACCTTCCCCTTCCAATTGCCTTGCCGTGACCTTTGCCTTTCCTTCGCAAACCTTTTTCCTTCCTCTTGCCATGACCTTGCCATTACCTTGCCGTGAGCCTAGCCTAGCCTAGCCGAGCCTTGCCTTGACCAAAACATCACCATGGGTGAACCAAACCTAACCCAAAGTTATGTGGTCGAACCCAAACTTAGTGTAGCCAAACCATAACCTTTGTATTTGCCTAAGGCCAAGCCTTTGTAGCCACTTCTTAAACCATGCTAGCCAAGCTTTGTAGCCACTCCCTTAGCCAAGTTTTGGACGAGCCAAATCGTCATCTTGGCCAAGCCTATTAGTCCTTTTGGCTAGCCCATTCAATTGTTTCTTTGAAAATTGTATATACTTTTATTTATTTTATCTATGCAAATTTATTTGTTTATTTTATAAGATTTGGATTTGGATTCTCCTCCCACTCAAGCTTGTTCGTGATTGTCATGCCTATTCGAAGTTGTTGTGTTTTGTTTGGAATCATTTTCTCTAGCTAAGAAAGGTGAGTAATCACTATTGACTACATACTCATATTTTGGTGAATCGATGTCATTTGAATTGTATTGGGATGTAGATGCATGTTAGTAATTTCATATCTACTTATATTATGTTATCTTACCTGATGTTATACATGTTATTATCATATGCTATGATATGTTATATATTGTTCTTTTTATTTCATATTCTGTTCTCACATTGCAAGTTCCTTCACTATGGGTTGAACTGATACGAATCCGAATGATCTTTACATTAGAAAAAAACCATTATGGCCTGAAATGATAGGCTCGAGCGGTTTTTATTTGACTTGGGATTGCGGGTTTGAAATGATATAAACCAGGGAAATTAATAATTTAGGATTGAAATAATATACATCCGTATTCACTTGACCCTAAGTTAGTCAATTTTATACTGATTCCATGGTTGGTTTTAAAATAATTTTCTTAAATTATTAAGTATTTTAGATTTTTAAATATATAAATTTTAACTTAAAATTTAATTTACTGATTTTATAAAGATTTATATATTTATTTTCTATGAGTTAAAAATTTTATAAGTCAATAAATGGTTTAAGATGTAATTTAAGATTTGGTTTATAACATAAAAATTTAATTAAATTTAATTATTTAATTTGACTTAATAATAATATTTTTAATCTAACCTAGTAGTATAAACTTTAAGTTAATAATGTATTTGTTAACTTAATATAAGAAATTTCAACTTTAATTGGATATTATAGTAATAAATTTTATTTAACTGAAATCATAGTTTATTTAATATCTAAATAAATAATTTTTTATAAATAAAAAATATATTTTATATAATAACTATGTTAAACTGTGAGTATATGTAACATTTTGATTATATAAAACGTTATAGTGGAAAATATTACATTTCCGAAATGCTATGATTTCTTAAGGTTACGTTTTCAAAATGCTATTATTTCTTAAGTATTATGTTTCCAAAATGCTATGATTTCTAAAAAGTTATATTTTCGAATTGCTATAAATTATAAAAGGTTACATTTCAACGTGTCATGATTTCTAA
This sequence comes from Allium cepa, assembly GCA_030765085.1. Taxonomy (NCBI): domain Eukaryota; kingdom Viridiplantae; phylum Streptophyta; class Magnoliopsida; order Asparagales; family Amaryllidaceae; genus Allium; species Allium cepa. The sequence continues at coordinate 685,785,054 of CM060939.1, read as the reverse complement.
AATATTATGTTTCCCAAAGTGTTGCAATCAAGTGTAAATTTGAAAATGTTACGACTTTGAAAGTGAATATTATTTTTAAAGAATAATGATATTGGATTTATGTGATTTTGAAATGAATACGTTTTGATATAAAATATAAACCATTTGAAAATAAATAACCATAGGTTATAATAACGTTTGGTTGTTAAAGAGACCGGGATTGGTAATTATCATACTCTCTGCTAATACTGAAAACCACTTTAACAACTGTGTACGCGGTGGATATTCCAGAATGAAGTAGGTGGTTGGCAACGTTCTATTTGAGGTATATACGTGGACCTGACTCCCGTGAGTTAGCTTAAGGTGGCTAAAACAGAAGCAATTGACTGACCAAGTGAGGTAGCTCCTCTGATAGGACACACTTCTTCGATTTCCATTCTATTACTTTGTGATTGATTTGGTGTGCACCTTTAATTTGGGAGTGTGGATCGAGGTGGGCGATAGCTGCGGCTATGTGTTACCCTAGGCCAGAAGTGTAATTGGTATATCTACCCTGGCATTACCTAGTTGTTCCGTGTCACCTACCTTATCGAGACCACTACGAGTTTATTTTGTACCATACATATGAAGTGCCCTCTGACGATGCCCAGTACGGGGGAGATTACGGTACTGTATAGACTATGAGAATATGTAAAATGTGTTAAGGGGTATATGTGTAACGCCTTAACGCTATTTTAACAGTTTATCTTACTTTAGATGTTATAGCGTATGTTACTATAAAGTAGATAGTTTAACGGATCCTTAATTGATGGGTGATCCCAAGCATTCTTTAAGTTACCGATGCATTTCTTTACAGTTCACTTAAGTTGATTTACATTTTATAAGTATGTATGTCCTAACTCGAGTGTTTTAATTTTTTCTTTATGCTCGGGTCAGCCTGACTATCATAGCTTTGGATTCATCTTTTGAAGCAAGAGATATGCTGGAGATTTAGCTATCTATCTATTATTTCTATTTCAGTTATTTCCATTCAGCCTTTGCTTATGTATTAGGGGTCTTATGTATTTGGATTTCTAGTTGTATTTGCTTTCAGACTCTGGTATTATGTATTTGTTTTGAGACTTGAATCTAGTAGCTTCATGAACTACTATGTTTATTTTGTACCACTACGAGTTATTCTGATATTCTATGTCTGTGATTGATTTTATTTGCCCTAAAATTTATTAACAATCTGCTATTTTGAATTATTCAAGTCCGACATTTGTGGTTTTATTGTCGATTTGAATGGTCCACAAGAGCGGGATGTTACAATTGGTATCAGAGCTTTGGTTTTAGGCAAACCTTAGCCTATGATGTGAAGACTTGTTAGAGATAGGGTAGAAATACCCTAGAATGAGTAAAATCAGTCTTAGAATCATTCCTTGTGAGCTAACGTATTTTTAAGTATAAATGGCTTTAAAATGATTTTTAAGGATTATTTTGGATATAAAATTTTCTTGTTTTAAAATCTATTTTTTCTTAGAATTTCCTTCCTTTTCGAATCCGCCTTATTTAATAGAATTCTTTGATTAGGATTTCCATTCTAGTTTGAATGTTTTCTTTTATCTTTTCCTATATCTTTGTCCTAAAATCATTTTTGAATTTCCAGGATGAATCGTAGGAATGCCAAAGATCGGGGTTATGGTATTGCCCTAGTTCCAGAAACCATTGCACCCATTAGGTTCACCACTCTCTGTAAGGAGTTAATTCAGCTTGGTGGTACCAAGTTTACTGTAGCAGAGAGCATCATTGAGGCTCAGCTGTGGCTGAGGAGTTTAGAGAGGATCTTCATTGGTCTTGAGATCACCGATGCTCAGAATCGTTAGTTAGCAGTTTGGCAGTTGTAGGAGGCAACCCAGGATTGGTGGGAGTCTGTTACAGCCTACACTATTGAGGAAAATATCTCTTGGGAGTAGTTTAGGTATTATCTTGAGTAGGTTTAGTGTTTGGTTTAGTAATCTCTTTGGAATTTTTCTTAAGTTTGGATATCGTATTTCAGGGATGCTTTTGTGGCTAAGTGGATGCACGAAGCCAAGAAGTCTTAGCTATGCAGGGAGTTTATGGATCTTAAGCAGGAGAATATGTCATTTTCTGAGTATGAACGAAAGTTCAAAGAAATTTCCAAGTTTGGTCCTAGCTTGATTGAAACCCCTCTTAAGAAGAATGAGAAGTTTATAGTTGGAGCTTACCCAGAGTTTTATGACCGTCTGATTTCTCATGTGCATACCCTTTTACTGGATTGATGGATAAGGCCATTAGGTTTGAGAACCCCACTTCTAAGGATTCATCCGTTGCTCATGCACCTTCATCTCAGCCCTTTTCTGGTAACTCTAAGAAGAGGAAGCCCAATTTCCATCAGTAGGGGAAGAACTGGCTTAAGACTCCAAGTTTAGGATCTTCTTCTCAGAGGCAGCCTATTGATCATTCTTCCATCACTTGCTTCAAGTGTGGCCAAAAGGGACACTATGCCAATAGTCGCCCTACTTTAGTTGGAGCTTCTGTTGCTCCAGTTCAGATGACTAGGCGTGATCTTTGCTATATTTTCTTGCAGTTTGGCCACTTTAAGAAGGATTGTCCTACTCAGCCAAAGGGCAAGCCATATGGTATCTTTACAGATACTCTCCATGGCACATTTACTTTTTTTAATTTTTATATTCGTGTTTTATTTGACACTGGTGCTTCTCATAGTTTCATTTCTACGGATCTTTGTGATAAGTTTGAGCATTTCCTTTCACCTGATTATGCAACTAAACCTTTATGTGTTATTAATCCTATTGGTGGTCCCGCGAACCTTAGTAGGATTTGTAACGAAGTAAAACTCGGCCATCGTTTTTCTGGTGATTTCTATGTTCTGGGTTTCCATGCTTTTGATATGTTGCTTGGAGGAGATTGCCCGAAGAATCATGAAGCCGTTATCTCTTATAAAACCAGAAATGTTTCTCTTGTTGATGATTGGGGTAATCCTTTGGTGATTCAGTGTCGTATGCCTTAGGATTATGCTAGTAGTTTTATCTTTTCTCTTGATTCTTCTCCTGGTGATCTTGATTCAACTCCTATGGTCAATCTCTATCCCGATGTGTTTGGTAAAGTAACTTCTTTACCTCCTAAGTGGGAAATCGAATTCCGCATTGACCTTATTCCTGGAGCTCGACCTGTAGTTATTCCTCCTACTAGAATGGCACACCATGAGAAGGTTGGGTTCAGGAAGCAAATTGAGGACTTGTTCTCTAAGGATCTGAACAGACCTAGTAATTACGAATGGGGAGCAGTTGTGGTTTTCATCACTAACTCCGATGGTCCTTTGAGGATGTGTGTTGATTATATGGAGCTGAACAAGCTCACTATGAAAAGTAGATATCCTATGCCTCGTATCAATGATATGTTCGATTAGCTCTATGGAGATAAAGTGTTCTCTCAACTTGATCTTGCCATCGGTTTCCACCCGCATAGAGTTGCCGAGGAAAGTATTCCCAACATAGCTTTCCATATTGAGAATGGTTTCTATGAATGGTTAGTTATGCCTTTTGATTTGACTAATGCCCAGCTTTCTTTGTTGATCTTATAAATCGTGTTTTCGTGATGTTCTTAACAAATTTGTTCTAGTCTTGGTCGATGATATTCTCATCTTCTTTAAGTCTGAGGAGGAGCATGAATCTCATTTGAGATTTGTTTCTTAGGACTCTTAGGAATCATCGGTTGAAGGCTAAATTGTCGAAATGCCATTTCTGGAAAGATGAATTCCGATTTCTTGGGCATATTGTTTTTGGTAATGGAGTTTTTGTTGATGCAGTTAAGATCGTTGCAATCAATGTAAGTCTATCTTCTCTTCTTTCTTTTGTAATTTAATTATTCTGTCTTTCTCTGTTGTTCTTATTTTCCCTATTCTATTCAGGATTGGGAAATTCCTAGGACTCCATCTGATATCCGTAGCTTTTTGGGCCTTGCTAGTTATTACTGGAGACTTATTAAGAACTTTGCACGGATTGTTGCACCTCTCACTGCTTTGACTCATAAGAATGCTAAGTTTATATGGAATGATAAGTGTGAAGCTGTATTCAATGAGTTAAAGAGCAAGCTTACCTCCGCACCAGTTCTTACCGTTCCAAATGGAAATAAGGGATTAACGATATACACTGATTCTAGTTGTGAAGGTTTGGGAGCTGTTCTGATGTAGGATCGGAAGGTTATTGCTTATGCCAATTGTTAGTTGAAGACCCATGAAGTTAGTTATGCTGCCCATGATTTGGAATTGCTTGACGTGGTTTTTTGCTTTGAAGCATTGGAGATATCATCTTTTGGAAACTAAGTTTGAACTCTTTACGGAGCATCAGTCTTTGAGGTATAATTTCACCTAGAAGGATTTGAATCAAAGGAAGGTTAGGTGTCTTGAGTTTCTAGCTTCTTATGACCACGACATTAACTATACCCCCGGGAAAGCTAATGTTGTCGCCGATGCCTTGATTCAGAAGAAGGTGATGTTGTGTCAGCTTGTTGTTTCTTCTCCTCTTATGGATCATATTGTCGCTAAGCAGGATGAGGATGAGATGCTTAGGCTTGTTCAGGAGAATGTTCAAAGCAGAGGTAGTAGTAGCCAAGGTGGAAGTGGAGCTTAGATCGATGATAGAGGGGTTTTGAGGATTAATAATCGGATTTGTGTCCCAAATGATTGACGTAAGAGTTACTATGGGAAAATCATCGGTCCAGATTTTCTATTCATCCAGATGTGACGAAGATGTATCGGGATATGAAGAAGTTGTGCTGGTTGAGTGGTATGAAGTGTGATATCTTCCTTTTTGTTAGTAGATGTGCGACTTGTCAGCAAGTCAAGGCCAATCATCAGAAGACCGCTGGATTTTGCAATCCCTTGAGGTTCCCAATTGGAAATGGGAACAAGTTTCTATGGATTTTATTGATGGATTACCGAGGACTATGAAGGGTAATGAGAGTATTTGGGTTATTGTGGATAGATTGACAAAGTCAGCTCGTTTCATTCCGGTTAGGTCCAACCGTTCTGCTTTGAGTTTAGCTGAGATTTATATGAGAGAGATTGTTCGACTTCATGGTGTTCCAGTCAGTATTGTTTGTGATAGAGACCCTATCTTTACCAGTCAGTTTTGGAGAGCTTTTAAAGAAGCTTTAGATACTCATCTGAATCTAAGCACTGCTTATCATCCGTAGACGACAGTCAAACGGAAAGAGTAAATCAGATCTAGAAGATATTCTTCGTTCTTGTGTCCTTGATTATGGAGGATCTTGGGAAGATCATCTCCATCTCGTTGAATTCACCTAAAATAATAGTTATCAGGTACAATCTCAAATCTTCTGTTTAAGGTTATAAACATTTATCTATCTTATTCCATCTTTTGAATTCAAGCTAGTATTGCAATGGCTCCGTTTATTGCTCTTTACGGACGACCTTGCAAATCTCCATCTTGCTGGGTTGAATCCGGTAGTCGTTTGGTTCTTGGTCTTGATATGATTCTTGAGGCTTCTGAGAGAGTTGAGGAGATGTGGAGGAAGATGAGGATTGCCCAGGATAGGCAGAAGAAGTATGTTGATACGCGTAGGAGGAGTTTGGAGTTTTCTGTTGGTGATCAGGTTTTCCTTAAGGTCAGTCTGTTGAAGAATGTGATTCGGTTTGGTAGGAGAGGGAAGCTTGCTCGTAGGTTCATTGGTCATTTTCGCATCTTAGAAAAATTTGGTCCTTTAGCTTGTCATTTGGATTTGCCTGAGAAGCTTTCTGGAGTGCATATCGTGTTCCATGTTTCGCACCTTCGTCGGTATCTTCATGATCCACCTTTGATTGTTCAGGCCTTCTGCTCTTGAGAGTTTGGATGTTGAGCCAAACCTTACTATTCAGAGAAAGCCACTTGGTATTATCGATAGAGGTACGAAGCAGCTGAGAAGAAAATCTATCAATATGGTCGAAGTATAATGGAGTACCGATGATCTAGATTGTACATGGGAGATGGAGGAGAGCATGCGTGCTTCGAATCCGGAATTGTTTGTTTCATTACTATTTGTTTTTCTACCTTATCTTTCTTTGTTTTTCCCGTGTCTCGTTTCTTTTCGAGGATGAAAAGTTTTGAGTGGGGGAGAGTGTAACAACCCGTAAATTCTATAAATATTTTGAACGGAATTTTACTTGAAACTTTGAATTAAATTATTTTAAAATTGATAAATTTTGATTCTATTATATATTTTTAGGATTTGATGTGAAATATTTTTCCAAATCTAGTAAAATTAAAAAAATTCTAAAAATTCAAATTTTGCCGAACCATAACCTTTGTATTTGCCTAAGGCCGAGCCTTTTGTAGCCACATCCCAAACCATGGTAGCCAAGCTTTGTAGCCACTTCCCTTAGCCAAGGTTTGGCCGAGCCAAACCCTCATCTTGGCGGAGCCTATTAGTCCTTCAGTCTAGCCCATTCACTGGTTTCTTTGAAAATTCTATATATTTTTATTTATTTTATCTATGCAAATTTATTTATTTACATATGTTTTTGTTTATTTTATAAGCTTTGAACTTAGATTCTCATCCTGCTCAAGCTTGTTCGTGATTGTCACGCCTATTCAAAATTGTTGTGTTTTGTTTGGAATCATTTTCTCTAGTTAAGAAAGGCGAGTAATCACTCTTGACTACATATTTATATTATGGTGAATCGATGTCATTTTAATTGTACTGGGATGTAGATGCATGTTAGTAATTTCACATCTGCTCATATTATACTATCTCACTTGATGTTATACCTGTTATGATCATATGCTATGATATGTTATATATTATTCTGTTTATTTCATATTATGTTCTCACATTGCAAGTTCCTTCATTATGGGTTGAAATGATACATACCCGAATGATCTTTAGATTAGGGAAAAATCTTTATGCGCTAAAATAATAGGCTAAAGCGATTTCTATTTGACTTGGGATTGCGGGTTTGAAATGATATAAACCCGAGAAATTAAAATTTTAGGATTGAAATGATATACATACGCATTCACTTGACCCTAAGTTAGAAAATTTAATACAGACTCCACGGTTGGTTTTGAAATAATTTTCTAAAATTATTAAGTATTTTGGATTTTTAAATATATAAGTTTAAACTCAAATTTAACTTAGTGATTTTGTAAAGATTTATATGTTTATTTTCTGTGAGTTAAAATTTTTATAAGTCAATAAATGGTTTAAGATGTAATTTAAGTTTTGGTTTATAATATAAAAATTTTAAAAATTTAACAATTAAATTTGACTTAATAATAATATTTTTAATCTAACCTAGTAGTATAAATTTTAATTTAACAATGTACTTTTTAACTTTATATAAGAAATTTCGGCTTTAATTGGATATTATAGTATTAAATTTTATTTAACCGAAATCATATTTATTTAATATCTAATTAATAATTTTGTACAAATTAAAAAAGTAGATTTTATATAATAACTATGTTAAATTGTGAGTATATATAACATTTTGATTATATAAAATATTGTAGTGGAAAGTATTACATTTCCAAAATGCTATGATTTCTTAAGGTTAAGTTTTCAAAATGCTATTATTTCTTAAGTATTATGATGCCAAAATGCCATGATTTCTAAAAGGCTATATTTTCGAACTGCTATAAATTATATAAGGTTATATTTCAAAGTGTTATGGTTTCTAAAATATTATTTTTCCAAAGTGTTACAATTAATTGCAAATTTGAAAATGTTACGACATTGGAAATGAATATTATTTTTAAGAATAATGATATTGGATTTATGTGATTTTGAAATGAATATGTTTTGATATGAAATATAAACCATTTGAAAATAAATAACCACAGGTTATAATAACATTTGGTTGTTAAAGAGACCAGGATCGGTAATTGTCACACTCTCTACCAATACCGAAAACCACTTTAACCCCTATGTGTATGGTGGAGATTCCAGAATGAAGTAGGTGGTTGGCGACGCTCTATTTGAGGTATACACGTGGACCTAACTCCCATGAGTTAGCTTAAGGTGGCTAAAACAGGAGCAATTGATGGACCAAGTGAAGTAGCTCCTCCGTTCGGACACACTTCTTTGATTGCCATTCTATTACTTTGTGATTGATTTGGTGCGCACCTTTGGTTTGGGAGTACGGATCGAAGGGGGCGATAGATGCGGCTATGCATTACCACTAGCCCAGAAGTAACTGGTATATCTACCCTGGCATTGCCTAGTTGTGCCATGTAACCTATCTTATCAAGACCACTGCGAGTTTGTTTTGTACCATACCTATAGAGTGCCCTCTGACGATGTCCAATACGGGGGAGATTACGGTACTGTATAGACTATGGAAAAATATAAAATATGTTAAAGGGGATATGGATAAAGCCTTAATGCTATTTTAATAGTTTACCTTACTTTAGACATTATTTTAATAACATATATTACCACATAGTAGATAGTTTAACGGATCCTTAAATGATGGGTGATCCCAAGCATCCTTTAAGTTACTGATACATTTCTTTACAGTTCACTTGAGTTGATTTACATTTTATAAGTATGTATGTCCTGACTCGAGTGTTTTTTGTTTTGCTTTAGGCTCGGGTCAGCCTGACTATCACAGCTTTGGAATCACCTTTTAGAGCTGGAGGTCTGTTGGAGATTTAGATATTTGTCTATTATTTCTATTTCAGTTATTTCCATTCAGCCTTTGCTTATGTATTAGGGGACTTATGTATATGGATTTCCAGTTGTATTTGCTTTCAGACTTTGGTATTATGTATTTGTTTTGAGACTATGTACCTAGTAGCTTCATGAACTACTATGTTTATTTTGTTCCATTGCGAGTTATTCTGATACTCTATATCTGTGATTCTATGATTAATTTTATTTGCACCAAAATTTATTAACAATCTATTATTTTGAATTATTCAAGTTCAACATGTTTGATTTTATTGTCGATTTGAATGGTCCAAAATAGCGGGATGTTACAGTGCATGTTTGTGGCCCGTCACATGTTGTTGGTTCTGGCGTTTCTTCTTTGGAGGAAGCATAGTCTTAGTTAATTAGTAGTCTTGACTCCTATTGACTTGCTCCTATGCTTAATTTTTCTCTTTATTTTTAGGCTTCTTGTGCCGTTTTAGCCGTTTTGTGCATGTGCAGATCACCTGTTTTCCCAATATTTATACAACGACACGTCCCATTATAAAGCCGGCTAGCTTTGCTAAAAATATATATTAATATTCATTAATTAATCATTCAACTTAAGTTTCTTAACTTTTTAATTTACATTCATTCCTATATATATTATCATTTAATATTAAATATATTTATGAATCATTTTTGTTCTTTAAGCTTTCACTTGTATAATTTTATATTACATATTTATATTAACATTATAACTTTTTAAACATCTCTGGTAAGTTTTATATATGTTTTTAGAATGTAATTTAGTGTTATAAAAATTTATCTTATCCATTTTAGTTAAAAAAATGTTCAATAGTTTATACTGTCTTAATTTTCATTATTTTTAATTTACAAGTTACAAACATCAATTTCTTATATTTTCATTAAACAATTTCCTTTTAATTCAGATTTCAATTTGAATGTTTTCAACTTATTAGGATACTCAAGATTTCATAAAATACTTAGCTCCTAATTTCCTACTTCTCATAAGTTTCCAACAATTAAAATTTCACTTTATTTCTACAACTAAAAATCATTAATTAACGGGAAGTTAAGAATTTATATAGCGGGTTCATTTCTAATCACCTAGAAATAATAAAAACTTATATACATATACATACATACATACATACATACATAGATACATACATATATATCAAATCATGCTTAATGGATTTAATCAAAATTAGTTTATCAAAAGAAATGTGTAGCAAAGCTACTATAATAGTCTTCCCACTTTGAAATTCGAAAATGAAAGTGGATAATGTCACGACCATCACCGAAATTATTTTCCAGGGACAAAAGAGGGGAGTTCAGAACTTATTTTCTTTTAAAAATTCCTTTAAAAACATTTCTTTCAAACCTCTTTTGAAAATATTTCTATTTGAAAATACTTCCAAATAGTACTAATATAAAAAAATTCGAAAATCTTTTAAAACCAAATTCAAAACACCGGAATTTATGTTCTTAAATTTTCAATTTAATTCATTTTATTCGTAAATCATATTTAATACCATATTTATAAAATTTCATTTTCTTATAACATACAGTAGTTAATGACTTTAAGGACCTTAACTATCCAAACAACAAATGACAATAATTAAACATTGTCATTTCCTAACAAACAACACACCAAAAATAACTATATCAATTTATGAAAAATTGTTCTTTTAAATACAAAATAAAATAAAATATTAGGTAAAATTATTTCATTTATCAATTTTTAAAATAATATTGTGTTAGTTTACTATATTTAAGTGTTTAGAAATTTTTATTGATGCCATAGCGTTTTATGTACCACCAAAATTCATAAGTACTCAACAGAACAAATTAACACGATATAAAATAAATTTATTGCACTAACAAATACTCTCTCTCATATATATACTCTAGGACTCATTCTAGGGTAATACTAACCCTATCTCTAATGAGTTAACCCCAAACAGGATAAGGTATCACTAAAAGCTCTAATACCAACTGTGATGACCCATCTTTTTGGACGGTTTAAATCGACAACAAACCACACACATGTCTAACTCAAACCATTCAAAAGGAAGGATTTTCAATGGGGTTTAATAAGAAAATAAGAGAAAAACAAAATACAGAATCTTGTAGCTGAATGACAAAATATAATAACCAAATAAACAGTTCGTGAAGCTGTTTTATAATATACATTTGATTACCCAATTTTTACAACATAATTAGAGTATAAATAACAACATACCAATAATGATGCAGCGTAAAAATACTAATAATATAATATACAAAACTCCATCCTCGTCCTCCAACAATAAAGTCTTCAAACAGTGAAATGCTCAAGCTGACTCGAGCATAATGAAAAGACAAAACACTCGAGTCAGAACTAAAAATTCTTATGTAAATTAAATCAACAACATATAAATATGAGTTTATTAGCTTCAGAGATGTTTACGAGATTTTACAACTCCTATCTAGTGTATAAAGTGCGTGAAATAACTTAAGAGATGTTACGGGATTTTCCATCTCCTAAGGATCCGCTAAACTATCTATATGTAGTAAGATACACTATACATGTAGTGTCTAATCAATAATGTAAAGTATTAAAATAGTGTTAAGGCTTTACATTGATCCCCCTTAACATATTTTTAAGCATTGTCCTACAGTTTGCCTTAGTACCATCACCAGTTACGTCGGTAGCTAGGGAGGCATCGTGATAAGACAACACTACAACAAAGTCTTGTGGTCGCGTATAAGGACAAATGTAACGACCCAAAATTTTCGATAATTAAATTTTGTTAATTTATTTAGTTTTGATAATTTAATTCGGAAAGAAAAATAAAAATCTGTAATTTAATAATGAAATCACTCAATAAAAGGTAATAGTGTTAATACAAGTGAATAAATAATTGATTTAGTGCAATCCCAATTAATTGAAACCAATTGTAAAGTTATATTTGATTGTAATTAATATATTGGGAAATAAGTTCAAACTATGTTAATTGATGAATTAATACGTAATAAAATGTAATTTGATAAAATCAATGTTCGTGTAAATCAAGAAAATAGTAAAGAATAATGTTAATTCTATTTATAATATGACAATTGGTTGATGTACAGAATGGAAATCAAGATTTATTAATTCATTGGAATTTAAATTATAATAATTAGATTAATTGCAATTAAATGAATTAATAATCAAATATTACGTAAATGAAAATTAAGATGAAATGGGGAAATATTACTGTACTAAGATGTAAACCAATGTTAGTTATATCCATACTGTGATAAAAGACTTGAATAACAAGGTTTAAAATTGATAAATGGATTTTAGAAAATTAAATTTATAATTTTCTGAATTTAATTAATTGAGGATAACACTGAAATCGATAAATTAATCAACTCTAAATTGACATCTAGAATTGTTTAAGTTATTGTAAATGATTAATAAATCAAAAATGATAGGAATAGTAAATAATTAAATTTAAACTGAAAAGGTGATTTAATTAATTAATTATTAATTTATTTAATTAACTAGAAAATAGCCATTTTGGCCACTGACTCAGATTTCGATGAAATCAGTTTCATCAGATCCATAACGGTGAATTATTGTTGGATTTTGAGTTTCGTTGCGATCAGACTTGTCGTTTGATCGTACGAACTCAAAACGCCTTGAAATCAATGAAATTGAAATTAATTGAAATCAATTTGAAATAACTTGATTTTATCATAACTTTTTCATACGATGGAATTTGGAATTGAAACCTATTCCATTGCGTTTATAATATTTAAAAACATCTATTCTGATATATGGGTTGACCCATTTTCAATCCGGAGTCGAAACAGGCTTTTTGGGCCGTGAAGCGTTCAACATTCAAACGGATTCGATCCAATCGTTTCTATTTCTAATCCACCTATAAATATGTCGTTATAAACCCTAGCCTACTTCTTATTCTTCATTTCTGTACGTACAATTCTATTTTCTTCTCCTCTTTCAATGGCAGACAGAACCCTAAATCCCAAAATGCAATTTCAAATAATTCAAAGCCAAAATTAAATCTCTTCAAACTATATCGAATTATATATGGATTTGAAGCTCTCGACGAGCGCAAGTTAAATATACGATTCATTTTTCAATATCGATTTCAATATGGTCGGAAATCGATGAACTATCCACGACCGTTCATCACGCCGCGACCAAAATCGTCCGATCTTCGAATCTATTTCTGGGTATTGTAGAGTGGACCGAGGGGACTTCATCTATGCAGTTTATTTGGTGAATCGATAGTTGGATTTTCATGCAAAATTCATTTAGGGTTCGAGTAAATGGGGCGGCGGATCTGATTTGATGGCGTGTATCGTCATCGGAGGTGCTATTAACGGCCGCGTGGGGGTAGGCAGTAGGCGGCGAGGTCTTAGGCGCTGCGTCTGGACTGTAGCGATGTAAAGAGCAGCGCGGTGCATAACTCGACATGGCTCATTTTTGGGTGTGCGTTCGATTTCCTGTAGCCGTGTGAAGGTAGTGGTGATGACATGTAGGTATGCTCTATTTTTATTTGTTTATTTTAAATTTAATTTTGAATCATTCAAATCTACATAACTTTTACATACGACGTCCGTTTCATGCGCGGTTTTCTTCGCTAGGTTCGTATTGGAATTCCAGAAATGCTGATGCTAGTTTGGACGGATTCTAAGACTGCTCAAATTTTGTGTTTAAATCGATTTAAATTCGAAAGATGAGTGTTTAAACCCACTCACAACTTCTAAAATTGCTTATGTGTGTTAAATTAATTTCTAATGTGATTAGAAATTTATTTATGACCGTATGACATATTTTTATCATCATTCCAGTTAAACTGAATTTATTGAATAAAATTGTTATTTAATTTTTTATTGAATATAAACTGCCAGTAAATACCTGTAATTCATTATCTGTCATATATTGATGTTATTGTTTGAATTGGATGATGATTGTGATAAATGGTTGATGATTGATATTTGATGAATGGATGTTATATTTTATATTGTTATAAACTACAAGTTTTTATGTGTTTTACATCATTCAGGATTGAGGTTTCAAATGATATATAACTGTATTTTTTATTTTAAATTACGGATTGAAATGATAAATATCCGTATCACTTGACCATAGGGTAGAAAATTATATACAAACACTGTGATCTATATATATAAATATTTTGAAATGATTTTTATGGTTTGGTAAAGAAATATATGGTTTTATGAGATATTGATTTGGATATTTTATAAATGTTATTTTATATATAATTAAATTTTTGGTTTTAAGCTATGTATCAAATTGGTTTAAAGTATAAAATAAGTTTGATAATAAAGTTCGATTTTATTAAGATATAATATGGTTGAGTATTTATTTAAATTATATTTTGGAGTTTATAATGACTTAAATAAGAATAAGGTGGGAAGATAAATATGAAATTGATTTGAAATTAATAAAATTGAGATTTTGAAGGTATGATTTTTATAACTGGATTTTGGTTTTAGATGAATTAAATGAATATTTCAAGTTTAAATAAATTGAATGAAATATTTAGTTATTTGTAATGTGAGTTTTATTTAAATGAAAATGGATTTATAATGCAAATATTTCAAAACTAAAAATAGAATATTGAATTGTTGAATCATAATTACCAACCTTAGTTTTGAAATTGTTTAATACTCAAAGTTTGAAATAGATTGAAATTAAAATGGTTTATTGAAACTAAAAGTGAGTTAAAAGTTAGGAATCGAGATTTAATTTAAAGTGAATAAATTTGTGAAGTCGAGGAAATTATTTTACTTTATAAAGAAATTTTAATTTCAAACTATTTTATTTTATATACTGTTTGAATATCCAAACCATTTAAGTTTTAGAAGTTATGGTTTAGAAGCTATGAAATTCGAAGTGTTATGTTTTGAAAGGTTATATTTCAAGCGTTTGGTTTTGAAATATCATAATTTTGAAAGTGCTATGATTTTGTAAAGGATATATTCGAAATAAAAATGGTATGATATCGATATAGGTTTTAATAAAACGATATCGTTTTGATTGGTTTTTGAAACGGAAATGATATCGTATTTATATGGTTTTGAAATGGATATTATATTCTGCTTTTTAAGTATAATTATTTTGAAATGACCGCGGTGTTATAATAACGTTTGGTTGTTAAAGAGACCAGGATCGGAAGTTGTCATACTCTCTGCCAACTCCAAAAACCACTTTAATAACCGTGTATGCGGTGGAGATTCCAGAATGAAGTAGGATGGTGGCGGCGTTCCTTTAAGGTATGAACGTGGACCCGACTCTCGTGAGTTGACTTAAGGTGGCTAAAACAGGAGCGATCTCGGGCCAATGAGGTAGCCCCTCTTATCAGACACACTCCTTCGATACCATTCTATTACTCTGTGATTGATTGGGGCCCTTTGATTTTTAGGGGTGTGGCTCGAGGTGGCGGTAGCTGCGCGCTATGCGTCACCACCATCCCGTGTGCGTAATTGCTATATCTACCTTAGCATGGCCTTGTGTCCCCTGTCACCTACCCTAGCGAGCTTTACTACGAATTTGATTTGTGTTGTACCTATGGAGTATCTTCTCGTAGTCTCTTGATCAGGAGATATGCAGTACTGTATAGACTACTGACGCTATTATGTGTTAAGGGGTATATGGGTAACCACTTAACACTATTTTTAAAGTAAGTTTATTTTACTGATAGACAATATTATAATAGCGAAATATTACTACATAATAAATAGTTTAACGGATCCTTAGGAGATGTGAATCCCGTGCATCTCTTAAGTTACTACACTCACGTTAGACACTGGATAGGAGATGTCAAATCCCGTAAACATCTCTGATGCCGTTCCACTCATATTATTTACCGTTGATTTAACTTACACAAGATCTTTTAGTTCTGACTCGAGTGTTTTGTCTTTTTGATTCGCTCGGGTCGGTTTGAGCATTTCAGGATTCGAGGACTTTATTTCTCGTAGACGAAGATCAAGATTTGTATTAATATAATTTATTATATTATTCCACGCATTCATACTGTTCCACTACATTAATTATTATTCTCTGGTATGTGTAACTCTGATATGTATTGTATATGTATAATTGAATATTTTGTAAACTACTTCATGAACTGTTATTTGATTATTATATTTTTTCATTCCACTGCAAGATTCTGTTTTATTTTCTTGCTTTCTTCCTTTTTCCTATTCACCCCAATAACAATTTTCCCTTTTGTATGGTTTGAGTCTGACATGTATGGTTTATCGTCGATTTTAACTGTACAAAAAGGCGGGATGTTACAACGTGGCATCAGTGCTTTGGTTTAGCGATAAACTTTAGCTTTGTGGGGTCTGACTCATATTAAAAGGATAGTAATATCCTATGATGAGTCGTTGAGTGAATATATATGACAGAGCGTATTTTTTAATGCTATAAAAGGTTTTGATATCGTGTTAATTTGTTCTGTTTTGTAGTTATAAATTCTGATCGGTGCATAGGATGCTATGACATCAATAGGGATTTCTAAACACTTAATAGGATAGACCGACATAATATTTGTTTTAAATATAGGTGAATGAAATAATTTGCCTATTATGTTTTCTATATATAAAGTAATAAATTTTATAAAGGTTATATTTGGCTGTAATATATTGGTTGTTAGGTAGTGAATTTTATAAATATGGATTAAGAAATAAAATTTACAAAGAAAATGAATAAAATTGAAAATTTAGAATCTAAGTCCCGGGGTTTTGAATGTTTCTTTCGAATGATTTTGGAATATAGTAATAATATTATTAGAAGTATTTTCTGTTATAAATATTTCAATATGGTTTGGAAAAAAATGTTTTAAAGAAATTTTTGGAAGGAAATAAGTTCGGTAGTCCCCTCTCTGTCGTTGGAAAATAATTTCGATGATGAATGCACGCATCATTAACATTCATTTTCGAGTTTCTAAGTGGGAAGACCACTGTAGTAGTTTTACTGCAAATTTATTTTGACAAACAAATATAAATTTTAAATTGTTTTAAATATAATTGGGTATATAAACTGTAAGTGTATACATCTATCTATTATTTTAAAATGATTTAAAATTAAACCCGGTATTTAGTTCTTAAGTTTCCATTAATTAATAGTTTCAATTGCTTTAGTGAAATGGAATTTAACTAATAATTGAGACCTCTAAATGAAATAATGGATTTAATGCTAATTTATAAATGGAATTCCAAGAAAGTTGAAATTGTAACCTACAAACAAAAGATGTGATTACTGAACATTAAGTTAATTAACAGAAATAAAATAAACTTGTGTAACTTTCACTTTTCATCCTTAAAGACACATATATAACTTACCAAATATTAAAAGTTCTAATGCTTATAAGAAATGTAATAGGATATTATATTAGTAAACTTGTAGTAATGAAAAGTATTAAATGAAATTCTTTAATAAATAAGAGATTGATGTTGTAGTTGCTATAAACCTATGTTATGATTGAAATATTACTATAATAAATTTTGATGGAAAGTAAGTACTATAAGAAAGTGATTAAAAATTTAAGTAGATGAATTGATATGCTAAGAAATTGAATGGAACATGAATAACATGGATATATGAATGTAAGTAAATGAAATTAAGTAATAATGAATGCATGAATATAATGTCATAAAAGGAAACTAACTTGACATGAATAGATGGAAATGAATATTTGTAAGTAATAAATGAAATGAAGATAAGTATAACTAAATGAAAAGGAAAGCAAACAACAAATATTATGAAATGAAATTATTAAGAATGAGCTTGATCTATTGTTTGAAATTGTTGTTTGTTTTGGTTTATGAGGTGTTTGGGTAAAAGATACTTTAAATTTGCTTGAATCTATGGAGTTTACCTAAGACTGTTGAGTAAATGGAATATTTCATAGTTATTTGTCATTCTATGTGATTTAAAGTACCTCAACCCGAACAAACCAGTTGATTGTCTTAGTTGGATGGTTGATTTGTATTTGATGCGTATGCGGTGGTTGCAGGTGATTGTTGACGTTTGACATTGATTGTTTGTTAGTAGTAGAAACAAATTTAAATATTTCATTTTATAATTATTAACTCTTTTGGATTATACAAGTGATATACAAGTTATGGAAACAATTGCTACTACTTTTGGTTTCATAAAATTAAGCGCAATTGCCCGACAAATAGGTACATTTTTGGATTATGGTTTTATAGCGCTATTATATCGTTTTTTCCGTGTTGGGATATATATTATTTTGGAAAATATATGTTGCATATTGTCATTTTTGATATTATATTTTCTCCCGAGCCTCTCCGTACAAAGGAGACTGCCAAAATTTTCCGTAAATTTTGGACTTAAAAAAATTTTGAAAAATATTTTCCAAACTTTATTAATTTAAGTATAAAAAGACTTAATGGTTATAAATTGATATATTTTATTTAAATTAATTAATTTTGTAAAATTATTTGTTTATAAAGTTAATATTTGAATAAGATGTATTGTCTACTCAATTCCTTCTTTTCCCTCCTTTTTCCTTTTCGGGGACGAAAAGTTTTGAGTGGGGTAGAGTGTAACGACCCAAAATTTTCGATAATTAAATTTTGTTAATTTATTTAGTTTTGGTAATTTAATTTGGAAAGAAAAATAAAGATCTGTAATCTAATAATGATATCACTAAATTAAAGGTAATAGTGTTAATACAAGTGAATAAATAATTAATTTAGTGCAATCCTAATTAATTGAAACTAATTGTAAAGTTATATTTGATTGTAATTAATAAATTGGGAAATAAGTTCAAAGTATGTTAATTGATGAATTAATACGTAATAAAATGTAATTTGATAAAATCAGTGTTAGTATAAATTAAGGAAATAATTGGGAATAATGATAATTCTATTTATAATATGACAATTGGTTGATGTAAAGAATGGAAATCAAGACTTATTAATTCATTGGAATTTAGATTATAATAATTGGATTAATTGCAATTAAATGAATTAATAATCAAATATTACGTAAATGGAAATTAAGATGAACTAAGGAAATATTACTGTACTAAGATGTAAGCCAATGTTAGTTATATCCTTACTGTGATAAAAGACTTGAATAACAAAGTTTAAAAACTGATAAATGGATTTTGGAAAATTAAATTTTCTGAATTTAATTAATTGACGATAAAACTGAAATCAATAAATTAATCAACTCTAAACTGACATCTAGAATTGTTTAAGTTATTGTAAATGATTAAGAAATCAAAAATGATAGAAATGGTAAATAATTAAATTTAAACTGAAAAGGTGATTTAATTAATTAATTATTAATTTACTTAATTAATTAGAAAATAACCATTTTGCCCACTGACTCGGATTTCGATGAAAATAGTTTCAACGGATCTGTAACCGTGAATTATTGTAGGATTTCAAGTTTCATAGCAATCGGACTTGTCGTTTGATCGTACGGACTCGAAACGCCTTGAAATCAATGAAATTGAAATCAATTTGAAATAACTTGATTTTAGCATAACTTCTTCATACGATAGAATTTGGACTTGAAACTCATTCCATTGCATTTAAAATATTTAAAAACATCTATTTTGATATATGGGTTGACCCATTTTTGTTCCGAAGTCGAAACGGGCTTTTTGGGCCGTGGAGTGTTCAACTTTCAAACGCATTCAATCCAATCGTTTTTATTTTCTGATCCACCTATAAATATACCGTTATAAACCCTAGCCTACTGCTTATTTCTTATTTACGTATGTATAATTCTATTTGCTTCTCCTCTTTCAATGGCAGACAGAACCCTAAAACCCAAAATGCAATTTCAAATAAAATTCAAAGCCAAAATTAAATCTCTTCAAACTATATCGAATTATATATGGATTTGAAGCTCTCGACGAGCGCAAGTCAAATATATGATTCATTTTTCAATCTGGGTTTCGATGTCATCGAAAATCGATGAACTATCCATGATCGTTCATTACACCGCGACCAAAATCGTCCGATCTTCGAATCTATTTCTGGGTATTGTAGAGTGGACCGAGGGGACTTCATCTATGCGGTTTATTTAGCATATCGACGGTTGGATTTCCTTGCAAAATTCATTAAAGGTTCGAGTAAAAGGGGTAGCGGATCGGATTTGATTGCGCGTATCGTCCTCGGAGGCGCTATTCACGGCCGCGTGGGGGTAGGCAGTAGGCGGCGAGGTCTTAGGCGCTGCGTCTGGACTGCAGCGACGTGAAGAGCAGTGGGGTGCGTAACTCGAGGCGGCTCATTTTTGGGTGTGCGTTTGATTTCTTGTAGCCGCGTGAATGGAGCGGTGATGATGTGTAGGTATGCTCCATTTTTATTTGTTTATTTTAAATTTAATTTTGAATCGTTCTAATCTACATAAGTTTTACACATGAGGTCCGTTTAACGCGCGGCTTGCTCCGCTAAGTTCGTATTGGAATTCCAAACATTTTGACGCTGGTTTGGATAGATTCTAAGACTGTTCAAATTTTAGTTTAAATCGGATTTAAAATCGACTTAAATTCGAAAGGTGAGTGTTTTAACCCACTCACAACTTCTAATATTTTTATGTGTATTAAATTAATTTCTGATTTGATTAGAAATTTATTTATGACTGTTTGACATATTTTTATCATCATTCCAGTTAAATTGAATTTATTGAATAAAATTGTTATTTAATTTATTATTGAATATAAACTGCCAGTACATACCTGTTATTCATTATCTGTCCTATATTGATGTTACTGTTTGAATTGGATGATGATTGTGAAATGGTTGATGATTGATATCTGATGAATGGATGTTGTATTTTATTTTTTTATAAACTGCAAGTTGTTATGTGTTTTATTTCATTCGGGATTGCGGTTTGAAATGATATATATAACCGTATTTTTATTTTAAATTACGGATTGAAATGATAAATATCCGAATCACTTTACCATAGGGTAGAAAATTATATACAGACACCATGATATATATATATATATATTTTGAAATGATTTTTATGGTTTGGTAAAGAAATATATGGTTTTATGAAATATTGATTTGGATATTTTATAAATGTTATTTTATATATAGTTAAATTGTTGGTTTTAAGCTATGTATAAAATTGGTTTAAACTATAAAATAAGTTTCATAATAAAGTTTGATTTTATTAAGATATAATATGGTTAAGTATTTATTTAAATTATATTCTGGAATTTATAATGACATAAATAAGAATAAGGTTGGAAGATAAATATGAAATTGATTTGAAATTTAATAAAATTGAGATTTTAAAGGTATGATTTTTATAACTGAATTTTGGTTTTAGATGAATTAAACGAATATTTCAAGTATAAATAAATTGAATGAAATATTTAGTAATTTGTAATTTATGTTTTATTTAAATGAAAATGGATTTATAATGCAAATATTTCAAAACTAGAAATAAGACATTGAATTGTTGAATCGTAATTACCAACCTTAGTTTTGAAATTGTTTAATACTCAAAGTTTGAAACATATTGAAATTGAAATGGCTTATTGGAACTGAAAGTGAGTTGAATGTTATGAATTGAGATTAATTTTAAAGTGAATAAATTTTTGAAGTCGAGGAAATTATTTTTCATTATAAAGAAATTTTAATTCAAACTATTTTACTTTATATATTGTTTGAATATCCAAATCATTTAAGTTTTAGAAGTTATGGTTTAGAAGGTATGAAATTCGAAGTATTATGTTTTGGAAGGTTATATTTCAAGTGTTTGGTTTCAAAATATTATAATTTTGAAAGTGCTATAATTTTGGAAAGGATATATTCGAAATAAAAATGATATTATATTGATTTGGGTTTTAATAAAACGATATCATATTGATTGGTTTTTGAAACGAAAATGATATCGTATTTATATCGTTTTGAAATGGATATTATATTCTGGTTTTTAAGTATAATTATTTTGAAATGACTGCGGTGTTATAATAACGTTTGGTTGTTAAAGAGACCGGGATCGAAAGTTGTCATACTCTCTGCCAACTCCGAAAACCACTTTAACAATCGTGTACGCGGTGGATTTTGCAGAATGAAGTAGGATGGTGGCAGCGTTCCATTGAGGTATGAACGTGGACCCGACTCCTATGAATTGGCTTAAGGTGGCTAAAACAGGAGCGATCTCGGGCCAGCGAGGTAGCCCCTCTTATCGGACACACTCCTTCGATACCATTCTATTACTCTGTGATTGATTGGGGCCCTTTGATTTTTAAGAGTGTGGCTCGAGTTGGGCGGTAGCTGCGTGCTATGCGTCACCACCAGCCCATGTGCGTAGTTGACATATCTACCCTGGCATTGCCTTGTGTGCTGTGTCACCTATCGTAGCAAGCTTTACTACGGGTTTGATTTATGTCGTACCTATGGATTATCTTCTTGTAGTCTCCCGATCAGGAAATATGCAGGTATTGTATAGACTACTGACACTATTACGTGTTAAGGGCTATATGGGTAACCCCTTAATGCTATTGTAAAGTAAGTTTATTTTAATAATAGACATTATTATAATAGCAAAATATTACTACATAATAAGTAGTTTAACGGATCCTTAGGGGATGTGAATCCCGAGCATCTCTTAAGTTACCGCACTCACGTTAGACACTGGATAGGAGAAGTCAAATCCCGTAAACATCTCTGACGCCGTTCCACTCATATTATTTACCATTGATTTAACTTACATAAGATCTTTTAGTTCTGATTCGAGTGTTTTGTCTTTTCAATTTTCTCGGGTCGGTTTGAGCATTTTAGGATTCGAAGACTTTATTCTAGAGGACGAAGACGAAGATTTGTGGCCGCTAAGGGTAGTTAGCCTACTTGGCCATGACAAGCCGTCCTGCTTTAGTCATTTCAAATTGGCACAAGTGCCGCGGTCATCCATCATTGTTCTCTTTCTTCGAATCCAGCAAACGCCTCCAATTCAACCACTTCATTTTGGATCGTCCACCATGTATATAGTTGTTAAAGTGGTTTCGATATTGGTAGAGAGTACGCCAATAAGAGGACCCGGCCACTTTAACAACCAAATGCCATTTTTCACGCCGGTTGGTTCTTTTACAATTCGAAAACGGTTCATATTTGATATCAAAATACAAAATATCAAAATCATCATATTTACTCAAAATACGTCATTTCCACTTGAAAGTATCATTTCAAATCCCAACTTAGGTTGTAACCTCATTTAACCACGTTTGCATTTAAATCAACGATTTAAATATAAACATTTCAAATTTGCACAGTTTGAAACTTTAGAAAATAGTTTGAGTAGTTTTATTTTAAATAGTTCAAAGGTTTAAAACATGTTATAAAATGGTTTGAGTGCAGAAAATAGCTTATATAGTAAAATAGTTTGGGAAAAATCTAAATAATTTGAAAATTAAAAAGATAGATTTTTATAATTTATATTAGAATGAAATATTTTAAAAATAATATCAAATGAAACTATTTCTTTGCGTTTCAACAATTCTGCATCCACGTCCAATTTTAAATCAACAACTCAAATCCCAATCTTTCAACTCAATTGACTCAATTTCAATTTCGTTTCAACTCAACTTGATTTAAATTTCAATTCGAATTAACTTCAATTTTTGAAACATTCCTTTTTAACTTCGAAATCAATTCAATGATTTAAAATTCCAGTTCAATCTTTATTTTAAACCATTTTAATTTATATCAATTTCATGTCAAATCCTAATTTACTGATTTAAATCACTTAAATCAAATTAAATCTCATTTTTCAATTTTAAGATCCAAAGCTTAAAATAATCAAATTTCCAAGATTAAAGTCATATATTAATTATAGCTTTACATTTCCAATTCAATCCTTAAAATAATTCTTTTACCTAATTTCAATTTCAACATTTCAAAGCTTGAATTAGGAAATAATTTAGTTCGTATAAATCCACAATTTATTTCCTTTAAAACAGTGTTATTTAATCAACATCCAAAAATCAATATTTTGAAATCATTTAATTTAACCAATACGGTGTTCGTATATAATTCTGCCCTATGGCCAAGTGATCATTTATATCAATTTAAATTATAGGGATGAATATATATCATTTCAATCCAGATTAAAGGTTCATAGGTCCATATAATTTCAACCTATTTCATAATTTATTCGAAATAATTCAAATAATAGTTTATATGCTTCAATTAATATATAGAGTGATAACAGGGATATATAAAAATAAATAAACATCCAACCATTCAAAATGTCAACAAATAGATATCCATCACAGTCAACATCCAAATCAGCCAATAAATCGAAACAATTTACAGGTTATCAATATCAGGTATTTAACTAGCAATTAAAATTCAATACTATTTTAAATGGAAATTTAATTCAATAACTTTCAATTTCAATTAAATATCAAATTAAACTACCAAACATTGATCAACAAAATTCTTAGCACATCATAAATTTAATTCAACTAACATAAGAAGGTTTAGTATTGTTTGAATGGTTAAATCACTTACCTTTGATTTATAGTCGATTAAAATCCAATAACAACCCAAAATTTGAATAGTCTCCAAATTCAACCAAACCAGTTTCATATTGTCCTGGATTTCGATACGATCTCAACCAAGAAACCTCACATCAATCCGAGCTTGTAAGCAAAAATTATACAAGTCAGAAAATTGAAAATTAATTTTAAATTAAATAAAATAGAAGGGTAATTTCGTAATTAGTTATACCATCATCTAAACCCTAATCACATCACTGAATCCATAGCCGCCACACTCTCTCACGCCTGCTGCCGCGACCACTACGCCTCGATCAAACACCACCGCCGCCTTGCCCAGACAGAGGTGAACTCCACCGTGCCCATGCATGACTCTCCGCCTTGCTAGAGGATGAGCAACCGCCGCTGAATTCTTTGCCATTTTCTGGTGAACCACTTCGACTACCACAGAATAAAACCATGGATGAAGACTATATCGCCTCCTCTAGCAGATGCAACTCCCCTGTTGTCGAATGGTCTACGATCCACCGTTGGTCGCGAAACCCTAACAATGTACGGCTGAGAAAAATCATCGAATTCTGGACAAATGGAGCTTCCAATCGAAAAATTAATTGCAAATGCATATTACGTTCATCGAGAGCTTCGCGATGATATATTATATGATAGGATTCGAGCATTGGAGTTTGATTTGGAATTGTAATTTAGGGTTGTGGGATGTCTACCATCGAGAAGGAATAGATGAGATATAAACTTTTTGTAAAAAAAATGAAAATAGAAAGCAGCTAGGGTTTATAACAGCCTATATATAGACAAAGCTAAAACGAGAACGGATGGAACAGACTGAATGGGTCGAAGTGGTAACCAAGGCCCGAAAAGCACGTTTCATTCCCGAAACAAAAATAGGTCATCCCATATATCAAAATATAGTTTTCAATATTTTTAAACTCAATGAAACTAGTTTCAAACCCTAATTCTATCGTATATAGAAGTTATCTTTTAAAATCAAATTATATTCGTTTAAATTCCTTTG
Source organism: Allium cepa (assembly GCA_030765085.1). Lineage (NCBI taxonomy): Eukaryota > Viridiplantae > Streptophyta > Magnoliopsida > Asparagales > Amaryllidaceae > Allium > Allium cepa. Next base: position 685,759,848 of record CM060939.1, on the reverse strand, counting down.
ATTGATTTCTACACGTTTCGAGCTCGCACGATCTCGTTACGAAGCTTAAAGTCTTGCAATAATTCACTATTAGGATCCGATGAAACTGGTTTCGTTGAAATCCAAGACAGTGCCCAAAATGACTAAGTACATGTTAATGAAATGAATTATTACTTTAAAATCAATTTATTTACTTTTAATTAAAATTTAAAAGTTAACAATTTTCATCATTCTTGTTACACATTAAATTAGTAATCTTTTAAAATAAATTTTTCCATGTTAAATCCAAGATTTAAGTATTACATTAATTTCAACGTTTAATTACGACTGTAATAAAATCTTTGTTCATTCTAATTAAAATATAAAATATTCTATTATTTTGACTTACTTTCTTATTATTAAATCAACCAATACCTTATTAATTTATTTAACATAAGTTTTCATCTTATTATACTCATTTCTATAGTTTACGTCTTTTCTTTAATTAACCGCAATATTTTAATCCATTAAATTTCATTGATTTCCAATTTAATTTTAAACGGATTAAATAATAGTATGTGAAATAAAACAATAGTTACATCTTAGTAATCTAAATACATTAATAAAATTATCATTTACAAATTAGGTTAATAGATTTATTTACTAACCGATTGATCTCATAGTCTATATTAAAACTAATTAAATAAAATAACATACATTTTCACCATTAATACATCATTTAATTTAATTCCTTATTAACTTTTATTATTACCATTGATTGAAATTACATTAATAGTTATCAATAATATTAAATATATTCTATTTTTTTATTAGTAAATCATAAATTTAATTTCTCACAATATTAAATTCCAGAACTCTTACTAAATTGAATAATTTTAATTATCAAAAATGTAGGTCGTTACAGGAAAAGTGTTGAAAAATTTAAAATGATTTGGTAGAAGTTATAATTTTAGGAGTATAGTTTATGTAACGACCCGTCATTTCATACCATTCAAATCGACAATAATCCACACATGTCGGATTTGAATGATGCAAAATAATAGATTGTAAATAAATTTTGAGCAAATAAAATCAAATACACAGAATCACAGAAACAGAATAATCAGGATAACTCGTAGCGGAATATGAAAATAACATGGTAGTTTATGAAGCTACTATAACAGAGTCTCAACCCAAATACATAATAACAGTCTGAAACAACATAATAAAATCCCAAATACATAGAAGTTCACTAATACATGAGATAAACTAGAACAGCTAAAACAGAAATAGATATAAATGTAGATAGGCAGAAACTCCAGCAAAGACCAGCTCTAGAAAGAGAATCCAAAGCTGTGAATACTCAGGCTGACCCGAGCGTAAAGCAAAACACAAAACACTCAAGTCAGGACAATATATACTTATATAATGTAAACCAACTTAAGTGAACTGTAATGAGGTACAAGTAACTTAAAGGATGCCTGGGACCGCCCATCCTCTAAGGATCCGTTAAACTATGTACTATATAGTAATATTCCGCTATTATAATAATGTCTATAGTAAAATAAACTTACTTTTAAATAGCATTCCGGGCTACCCATATCACCATTCACACATAATAGTCCCAGGAGTCCATCTAGTATCAGCATATCTCCAGATCGGGAGACTACCCTAAATACTCCATGGGCTACGGGAGAAAAACAAACTCGTAGTAAAGGCTCGGCTTGGTAGGTGACATGGCACACAAGGCAATGCCAGGGTAGATAAATAATTACGTACACAGGCTGGTGGTAACGCAGCAACCACATATGCCCACTCGGAACACACTCCCATATCAAAATCGAAGGATGGCCATCTATTCAATCATAAGTAATAGTATAGTTGTAACGACCCGTATTTTACGTGTCGATAAATCGTAGAATTTACAGGTCGTTAGTGTTGTTTGTGTTATCTCCAGCCTGAGTCGGTTAGGAAGTTACCTCGTGATTGAGTAAGCAAGGCTTTGAGTCGTTAACGGGTCATGGGAGTTTGAGTTTTGAGTCGTAGACGACTCATAGGGGACCGACTCAAGGAATTTAGGCGACTCATAGGGTGGCCGACTCATAGAGGTAGCGGCTTAAGGTGTTGGCCGAGATAAGTGATGACCGACCTAAGAGATAGTAACGACTTAAGGGTTAGAATGGTATAGCAGTTGCCGACTTAAGGTATGGTCGAAGTCATAGGTCGTAAGGTGTTTTGAGTCGTGTATGCTATGAGTCGTAAGTCGTTAGGTAGCTGGGGCGATGAGTCGCATACTAGTTAGGTCGTTGAACGACTCATGGTAAGTCGCTGAGTCGTATGAACGACTTAGGGATAGGTTGTGGCTTCGTTGAGTCGGTAGAGGCTTAGGTCGGCTAGGGGTTTAGGTCGGCCATAAGAGTGAGTTGTTGGGTCGGAGTCTCTGTTGAGTCGTGAGTCGGTATTATAGCTGAGTCGTGTGTGTATTGTTGAGTCGGCTATTGGTAGGTTGTACACGGGTTAAGGATGTTGAGTCGTGTCTGGGGTGAGTCGCGTGCAGGTTAGACGTGAGGCCCTGTGTTTTGTTGAGTCGGCATGATGATGAGTCGGGGACGACTCAAGGGGTGGGTCGGCAACGACCTAAGGGGCGACGACTCATAGTGGTTTCAGCCTATAAATAGAGGGGTTTGGCTCACTTTTTGGCACCGGTTTTTGAAGCGACGAAGTGCTGCCATTTTGGGAACTCGACTACAACATTTCTTCATCTTCTTTTCTCCATTCCAATCTAGTTCTAACATCCATCCAAGATCGAAGATCAAGATCGAAGATCAAGATCGAAGATCCAAGAGCCAAAGTTGAAGATCTTCATCCCTTGGAGCTAGATTTCATCGATTGAAGCGAGATGTTGCCGGATCAAGCCTTGATCCCCGCTGTCCAGATTTGAAGTGTTTAGTTTTTGAGGTGTTTGGGTGATTTCGTGAGTGGTGGTTATCTCTCACGCGGACCCAAAGGAGTATATTGGATTGGTGGTTTGTTGGAGTGTTGTAGATAGTGATTTTGTGCATTTTCTTAGATCCAAGTGTAGATCCATTGTTTGTGAAGATGTTTACCTATGCAAGTTCATTTATTAAGTTATAGAAACAAAACCCATGTTTTATATTTGCTAGATCTATGCTAAAAACCCATGATTCATGTATGTTAGTTCTATGCTCATTTATTTACGAAATTGCCATTGTAGTTATAAATGCCTAATTAGATCTTGATTGAATACTTATTTGTTTGGATTAATGTTTGCCTTGATTGATTGTTGTGAATGAGCTATCTAGTTGATAGATTTGGACAAGTATGGTCAAAGATGATTCAAAAGCTACAGAAGAGGCTCTTGAATGGTGAAAGCTGCTAAAGGCATATGTGGCGGATGTTGAAGCTCATATGTATGGATTGAATGATGTTGAGATGGAACTTTGCCATGATGCGATGAGGCAAACCATGTTGTTGAGTTGAGACTTTGCTATGGTGTGATAAAGCGAAGTATGATGTGATGTAGACTTGGCGTAATCCAGGCAGGGATCATTCCAAGCATGTTGATAACTCGAGGGATGGTTCGAGTTGGTTGATAATGGATTGCTCGAGAGGTAGCTTGAGCTAGTATGAGGATAGTCGTCAAGGAGGATGACTAGGAGGCTTGGATCTCATCGTTGTTGAAGGTTCTAGCATGCTCAAAAGCAAGAGTACATGGGGCGCCCATAACGACTACAGGTAGGTAGTCGGGACACCCAAAAGACTACAGGTAGGTAGTCGAGTACTCTGGGCAAAGTAGATAAGTCCTAGGCACAAGGCAGTGTGCGGAGTTATGTCTGGAACCGGGGTTACCATTAGCCCTTGACGGGTGGTCATTCAATTAACGATGAAATCGAAGCAAGGATAACAGTGATAGCCAGAGTCATGGATGTTTGGATGTTTGGTTGTATCATCATTCGGTCTCAAGAGCGGTATTTTCTAGGTGCTTATCTGATCTTGGTTTAGGCCTTGGGGGTTTGTATTTGGAAAACATCGCCCTTGACTCGAGTGATTATTGCTTTACCTTAATTGTCTGCTGTATTATGCTTACTTCTCCTTGGCGTGTGTCTGGGGGCTATCACTGTAGAAAGAGGTGGAGTAGGATGGTTTGGTTCTTATTCCTTTTATCCTTTATGCTCTTTTGGTATGTTTGATAGTTGATTTACTGCTCACTAAGACTTTGTCTGACTCAAGGTTTTATGTCTCCTCTTATTACCTTGGGCTGTTCATCCATGTTGGGATGGGCAGACTAGGTAGCAGGTGACAGGTGCTGTTCTCAGAGATCTACGCTGATGATGACGAAGACGAGCAGGAGGCTTTACATACTAGTTTTCTTACTATATGTACTGGGTGTTCCGCTGTTATATCTGATTGAGTGTTGTAGTGAGGCTTTGATGTGTGGATGATTCATGTTTGTATAAATCTACTTACGATGCTTACATGATGATTTTTCTGTTATGGAGCTTCACTATATATATTTCTCTATTGTATTTTATCCATGCGCTGTGAGTTGTACGATAGAGTTTGCTGTTTTATTTTACCCTGACTATCGTCCATGGCTACCTGGCACGCCTTTCAGCACACTATTCCATTGTTTTGGTGCGGGAGTCATGGGCGGTCGTCACATTTGGTATCAGAGCTTTGGTTAATCGATTTTAGCCAACGCTCGCTGACGTAACTACGTATGAGAGACGTAATTGTATTTTGATGGATAATTACTATATATAATATAGTAGCTTAGAAGGATTTGAACTCCTTATGCAGTTGTTTCTTAAGGTGTTCTAATCATTCTTGTTACAGATATTAAGGATGAGTCGAAGAGGGAGACCAGCTGCAAGGGAAAGCCGTGCTGATGAAGGAGCTGTTGATTATGGAACTATGTTCGAAGCGATGATGACTTCGATCATGAGAAGGATACCGGCTTCAGGATCATCAATGGATGTGGGAGTTCAAGTTCAAGCTCCAAGACCGGTGGATTTTGCTAAGCTTTGCAAGGATTATACTTCTCTTGGAGGAAAAGCTTTCTTGGGGACGGAGTCGACCATTGAGGTGCAGAGATGGATTGATGCATGTCGAAGAATCTCTGGTGACTTAGGGATTGAGGATGCAACTAAGAGGAAGCTTGCATCGAGACAGCTTCAGGGAAGAGCTGCTGATTGGTGGAATTCTATCACCATCTATACTCCAGAAGAAGAGATCACTTGGGAGCAATTCCAAGTTAGATTTGAAGCCAAGTTCATCTCTACGGCTCAGAAGTCTGTTTTGTTCAAGAGGTTTGTAGAGCTCAAGCAAGGTGGGAGACCAGTTCTTGAGTATATTTCTGAGTTCGAAGCTTTGTCCAAGTATGCTAGATCGTATATTGATTCTCCTTATCAGAAGAATGAGAAGTTTGTGACTGGTTTGGATGCTTATCTTGGGAGGCAGTTGGTGGATCATCTGGACGATCCATTTGAGAAGCTTGTGGAGAAAGCCCTCAGGCATGAGAGTTTGTTTCCTAAGGAAAGTTCTGTTGTTGCTGTAACCAGGGAAGGATCTAAACCACACCAGAGTGGCAATAAGAGGAGGAAGCAGCAGCAGCAGAAGGGTAAGGATGACCAGAAGAAGCCGAAAGGCGAAGTGACTTGTTATAACTGCCAACAGAAGGGCCATCTTTACAAAGATTGTAAAAATCCCAAGGTGCCGGGAAAGTGTTATAACTGTGATAAGCTGGGACATATCAAGAAGGATTGCCCAGAGCCGAGGAAAGATAGGCAAATTGTGAAAGCTTATGCTTTGGGAGTTGTGTCGTCATCTTCAAAAGCTCCTACTGCTGAAGAGAAGGGGAAGAGTGTGGTGGTTCAAGGTACTCTTTCTATCTGTGGTGTTCCAGTTAGAGTGTTGTTTGATACTGGAGCGTCGCATTCTTTTGTTTGTAATGATTTGGTAGGCCGGTTAGGTTTGAAACCGGATATTGTTGATAGGCCATTGGTTGTGACTAATCCGGTTGGGGGTTCGTCATGTTTGTGTATGATATGCCGTGGTCTGGTTGTGTCGAGTCATGATTGCTCGTTTGATTGTGATTGCTTTGTTCTGAACTTTGCGGGGTTCGGAATTATTTTGGGTATGGACTGGCTCAAGAAGTATGCGGCAAGGATTGATTGTGAGAGGCTTGAGGTGACAGTCGGGAATGTGGAAGGGCGAAAGGTTGTGATACGATGTAAGCATGAGGAAGGCGTCTTCATGAGCTTCATGTATTCGCTGGTTGTTCCACGGGATGGACTGTCATCAGTGCCTATTGTGAATGGATTTGAGGATGTCTTTGACGAAGTCAAAGGGTTACCGCCGCATAGGGAGATCGAGTTTCGTATCGATCTAGTTGAGGGAGCCAGACCTGTTGTGATGCCTCTTAGGCGGATGGCGCCTAGGGAGCAGTTAGAGTTGAAGGTGCAGGTTGATGACCTTTTGCAGAAAGGATTCATTCGGAGAAGTGTGTCCGAATGGGGTGCACCAGTTGTGTTCGCAACCAAAGCGGATGGATCGTTGAGGTTGTGTGTGGATTATCGTGAGCTAAATAAGTTGACTAAGAAGAACAAGTATCCATTGCCGAGGATAGATGACTTGTTTGATCAGCTTCACGAGGCTAAGGTGTTTTCCCAGATGGATTTGGCAACGGGATTTCACCAGTTGAGAGTGGCGAAGGATAGTGTACCAAAGACTGCTTTCAGGACACCATCCGGTTTTTATGAGTGGCTGGTAATGCCGTTTGGATTGACTAACGCGCCAGCATATTTTGTGGATCTTATCAATAGAGTGTTCAGAGATCAGTTGAATAAGTTCGTGCTTGTGTTCGTGGATGATATTTTGGTTTACTCCAGAACTGAGGAAGAGCACAAGACGCACTTGAGAATTGTTTTGGAAATCTTGCGGAAACATCAGCTGAAGGCTAAGTTTTCGAAGTGTCACTTCTGGAAGAATGAAGTGAGATTCTTAGGCCATGTTATTTCTGGAAATGGAATAGCGGTTGATCCCGCTAAGGTGGCAGCAATCCAGGATTGGGTTAGACCTAAGAATGCATCTGATGTGAGGAGTTTTCTTGGATTAGCAGGATATTATCGTCGGTTTATCAAAGACTTTTCCAAGATAGCTGCACCGTTAACAGGATTGACGAAAAAGAACCAAGTGTTCAGATGGGATGCTAAGTGTGAGCAAGCTTTTGAAATCCTAAAAGAGCAACTGACGAGTGCTCCTGTTTTGACTATTCCAAGTGGGAATGATGAGATGGTGGTTTACACCGATGCATGTGGCACTGGACTTGGAGCAGTGCTAATGCAGAAAGATAAAGTTGTTGCGTATGCTAGTCGACAACTGAAGCCACATGAAAGGAATTATCCGACTCATGATTTGGAGTTAGCGACAATTGTGTTTGCTTTGAAGATGTGGAGACATTATCTATTGGGAGTTAGATTTGAGTTATTTACAGATCATAAGTCGTTAAAGTATCTGTTCTCCCAAAAGGATTTGAATCTTCGACAGCAACGGTGGCTAGAGTTTCTGGCATCTTATGATTTTGGTATAGCCTATACTCCGGGAAAAGGTAACGCAGTGGCTGATGCGTTAAGTCGAAGACATGCAGGATTGGGAACCATGTTTTCGGAATGGAAGAGTCTCGAGTATTTGGCTGGATTTGATTTCAGGCCCAGATGCGAATTGGAACCTGAGATGTTGGCAAACTTATCGATAAGACCTACTCTTGTGGAAAGGATTGGCGAGAGCCAAAAGAGAGATGATAAGATTGTCAAGATTATCCGAGATTTGGAATCTGGATTGAACCCAGAGAAGGATAAAGGATTCGAGGTCGATCGAGAGGGTTGGCTTCGGAAACAAGGACGATTGGTTGTTCCTGACATTGATGGATTGAGAGATGAAGTTCTGAGGGAAGGTCATCACTCGAAGTTGACAATTCATCCAGGTGGGAATAAGATGTATCGGGATATGAAGAGAACTTACTACTGGGAAGGCATGAAGAAGGATGTTGGAAATTTTATTTCCAAGTGTATGAACTGCCAGTTGGTGAAAGCTGAGCAGAAGAAGCCAGTGGATTACTTCAACCATTAGAGGTTCCTACATGGAAGTGGGAGCAGATATCGATGGATTTTATCGATGGTCTACCTAGGACCAGGGCAGGAAATGAAGGAATTTGGGTTATAGTAGATCGGTTGACTAAGAGTGCAAGATTCATTCCTGTTCGATCGACTAGGACTGCATCGAAGCTGGCTGAGCTTTATGTTAAGTGGATAGTTCGATTCCATGGTGTTCCGAAGAGTATAGTGAGCGATCGAGACCCATTGTTCACTAGTGGATTTTGGAAGAGCTTCCAGGAAGTTTTGGGAACCGAGTTGTGTTTGAGTACAGCTTATCACCCTCAAACAGATGGTCAGACTGAAAGAGTCAACTGAGTTTTGGAAGATCTTCTCAGAGCTTGTGTTTTGGACTTCGGAGGATCATGGGAAGATCATCTTCATTTGGTGGAATTTGCTTACAATAACAGTTATCAGTCAAGTATTGGTATGGCACCATATGAGGCATTATATGGAAGACCGTGTAACTCTCCGACATGTTGGTTGGAAACTGGAGAAAAGTTGATACTTGGGCCAGAGATGATTCGACAGACTTCGGATTGTATAGAGATCATTCGGCAACGAATGGAGGCAGCCCAAGATCGTCAGAAGAGTTATGCCGATAATCGTCGAAAGGATTTGGAATTCGTCGTAGGTGAGATGGTTTTTGTGAAGATTTCTCCATTAAAGAGTGCTATTAGATTCGGGAAGAAAGGAAAGTTAACTCCGAGATTTGTTGGACCATTCCCGATTATCGAGCGAATTGGAAAGCTCGCTTATAGATTGGAATTACCGGAAAAGATGGCGGGTGTGCACAATGTTTTTCATGTATCTTATCTACGGAAGTATGTGCATGACCCAACTACTGTGGTTTCTGCTGATAGCTGTGAAGACTTAGAGGTTGATCCAGTGGTTACGAGACCTCGTAAGCCGCTTCGTATTGTTGAAATCGATACGAAACAGCTTAGGAGGAAGACGATTACGTTGCTCAAGATACAATGGAGTGATGATGTTAACGACTGTACGTGGGAGGAGGAAGAGAGGATGAAGGCAGCTCATCCAGAACTCTTCAAGGTATGGCCCTAAGGTGTCGTGACATCTCATGAATTTGTAGCTTGTTCTAAGTTTTAGAATTCTGCATGCTAGGCTCGAATTGGATGCATGGGTTGTTGATTGCTATGGATGGTAGGCATACGGAAAATCTTTGATTGCTGTTGTTTGCTTGGAATTTCGGGGGCGAAATTCCTAAGGGGGAGAGAATGTAACGACCTGTATTTTACGTGTCGATAAATCGTAGAATTTACAGGTCGTTAGTGTTGTTTGTGTTATCTCCAGCCTGAGTCGGTTAGGAAGTTACCTCGTGATTGAGTAAGCAAGGCTTTGAGTCGTTAACGGGTCATGGGAGTTTGAGTTTTGAGTCGTAGACGACTCATAGGGGACCGACTCAAGGAATTTAGGCGACTCATAGGGTGGCCGACTCATAGAGGTAGCGGCTTAAGGTGTTGGCCGAGATAAGTGATGACCGACCTAAGAGATAGTAACGACTTAAGGGTTAGAATGGTATAGCAGTTGCCGACTTAAGGTATGGTCGAAGTCATAGGTCGTAAGGTGTTTTGAGTCGTGTATGCTATGAGTCGTAAGTCGTTAGGTAGCTGGGGCGATGAGTCGCATACTAGTTAGGTCGTTGAACGACTCATGGTAAGTCGCTGAGTCGTATGAACGACTTAGGGATAGGTTGCGGCTTCGTTGAGTCGGTAGAGGCTTAGGTCGGCTAGGGGTTTAGGTCGGCCACAAGAGTGAGTTGTTGGGTCGGAGTCTCTGTTGAGTCGTGAGTCGGTATTATAGCTGAGTCGTGTGTGTATTGTTGAGTCGGCTATTGGTAGGTTGTACACGGGTTAAGGATGTTGAGTCGTGTCTGGGGTGAGTCGCGTGCAGGTTAGATGTGAGGCCCTGTGTTTTGTTGAGTCGGCATGATGATGAGTCGGGGACGACTCAAGGGGTGGGTCGGCAACGACCTAAGGGGCGACGACTCATAGTGGTTTCAGCCTATAAATAGAGGGGTTTGGCTCACTTTTTGGCACCGGTTTTTGAAGCGACGAAGTGCTGCCATTTTGGGAACTCGACTACAACATTTCTTCATCTTCTTTTCTCCATTCCAATCTAGTTCTAACATCCATCCAAGATCGAAGATCAAGATCGAAGATCCAAGAGCCAAAGTTGAAGATCTTCATCCGTTGGAGCTAGATTTCATCGATTGAAGCGAGATGTTGCCGGATCAAGCCTTGATCCCCGCTGTCCAGATTTGAAGTGTTTAGTTTTTGAGGTGTTTGGGTGATTTCGTGAGTGGTGGTTATCTCTCACGCGGACCCAAAGGAGTATATTGGATTGGTGGTTTGTTGGAGTGTTGTAGATAGTGATTTTGTGCATTTTCTTAGATCCAAGTGTAGATCCATTGTTTGTGAAGATGTTTACCTATGCAAGTTCATTTATTAAGTTATAGAAACAAAACCCATGTTTTATATTTGCTAGATCTATGCTAAAAACCCATGATTCATGTATGTTAGTTCTATGCTCATTTATTTACGAAATTGCCATTGTAGTTATAAATGCCTAATTAGATCTTGATTGAATACTTATTTGTTTGGATTAATGTTTGCCTTGATTGATTGTTGTGAATGAGCTATCTAGTTGATAGATTTGGACAAGTATGGTCAAAGATGATTCAAAAGCTACAGAAGAGGCTCTTGAATGGTGAAAGCTGCTAAAGGCATATGTGGCGGATGTTGAAGCTCATATGTATGGATTGAATGATGTTGAGATGGAACTTTGCCATGATGCGATGAGGCAAACCATGTTGTTGAGTTGAGACTTTGCTATGGTGTGATAAAGCGAAGTATGATGTGATGTAGACTTGGCGTAATCCAGGCAGGGATCATTCCAAGCATGTTGATAACTCGAGGGATGGTTCGAGTTGGTTGATAATGGATTGCTCGAGAGGTAGCTTGAGCTAGTATGAGGATAGTCGTCAAGGAGGATGACTAGGAGGCTTGGATCTCATCGTTGTTGAAGGTTCTAGCATGCTCAAAAGCAAGAGTACATGGGGCGCCCATAACGACTACAGGTAGGTAGTCGGGACACCCAAAAGACTACAGGTAGGTAGTCGAGTACTCTGGGCAAAGTAGATAAGTCCTAGGCACAAGGCAGTGTGCGGAGTTATGTCTGGAACCGGGGTTACCATTAGCCCTTGACGGGTGGTCATTCAATTAACGGTGAAATCGAAGCAAGGATAACAGTGATAGCCAGAGTCATGGATGTTTGGATGTTTGGTTGTATCATCATTCGGTCTCAAGAGCGGTATTTTCTAGGTGCTTATCTGATCTTGGTTTAGGCCTTGGGGGTTTGTATTTGGAAAACATCGCCCTTGACTCGAGTGATTATTGCTTTACCTTAATTGTCTGCTGTGTTATGCTTACTTCTCCTTGGCGTGTGTCTGGGGGCTATCACTGTAGAAAGAGGTGGAGTAGGATGGTTTGGTTCTTATTCCTTTTATCCTTTATGCTCTTTTGGTATGTTTGATAGTTGATTTACTGCTCACTAAGACTTTGTCTGACTCAAGGTTTTATGTCTCCTCTTATTACCTTGGGCTGTTCATCCATGTTGGGATGGGCAGACTAGGTAGCAGGTGACAGGTGCTGTTCTCAGAGATCTACGCTGATGATGACGAAGACGAGCAGGAGGCTTTACATACTAGTTTTCTTACTATATGTACTGGGTGTTCCGCTGTTATATCTGATTGAGTGTTGTAGTGAGGCTTTGATGTGTGGATGATTCATGTTTGTATAAATCTACTTACGATGCTTACATGATGATTTTTCTGTTATGGAGCTTCACTATATATATTTCTCTATTGTATTTTATCCATGCGCTGTGAGTTGTACGATAGAGTTTGCTGTTTTATTTTACCCTGACTATCGTCCATGGCTACCTGGCACGCCTTTCAGCGCACTATTCCATTGTTTTGGTGCGGGAGTCATGGGCGGTCGTCACATTTGGTATCAGAGCTTTGGTTAATCGATTTTAGCCAACGCTCGCTGACGTAACTACGTATGAGAGACGTAATTGTATTTTGATGGATAATTACTATATATAATATAGTAGCTTAGAAGGATTTGAACTCCTTATGCAGTTGTTTCTTAAGGTGTTCTAATCATTCTTGTTACAGATATTAAGGATGAGTCGAAGAGGGAGACCAGCTGCAAGGGAAAGCCGTGCTGATGAAGGAGCTGTTGATTATGGAACTATGTTCGAAGCGATGATGACTTCGATCATGAGAAGGATACCGGCTTCAGGATCATCAATGGATGTGGGAGTTCAAGTTCAAGCTCCAAGACCGGTGGATTTTGCTAAGCTTTGCAAGGATTATACTTCTCTTGGAGGAAAAGCTTTCTTGGGGACGGAGTCGACCATTGAGGTGCAGAGATGGATTGATGCATGTCGAAGAATCTCTGGTGACTTAGGGATTGAGGATGCAACTAAGAGGAAGCTTGCATCGAGACAGCTTCAGGGAAGAGCTGCTGATTGGTGGAATTCTATCACCATCGATACTCCAGAAGAAGAGATCACTTGGGAGCAATTCCAAGTTAGATTTGAAGCCAAGTTCATCTCTACGGCTCAGAAGTCTGTTTTGTTCAAGAGGTTTGTAGAGCTCAAGCAAGGTGGGAGACCAGTTCTTGAGTATATTTCTGAGTTCGAAGCTTTGTCCAAGTATGCTAGATCGTATATTGATTCTCCTTATCAGAAGAATGAGAAGTTTGTGACTGGTTTGGATGCTTATCTTGGGAGGCAGTTGGTGGATCATCTGGACGATCCATTTGAGAAGCTTGTGGAGAAAGCCCTCAGGCATGAGAGTTTGTTTCCTAAGGAAAGTTCTGTTGTTGCTGTAACCAGGGAAGGATCTAAACCACACCAGAGTGGCAATAAGAGGAGGAAGCAGCAGCAGCAGAAGGGTAAGGATGGCCAGAAGAAGCCGAAAGGCGAAGTGACTTGTTATAACTGCCAACAGAAGGGCCATCTTTACAAAGATTGTAAAAATCCCAAGGTGCCGGGAAAGTGTTATAACTGTGATAAGCTGGGACATATCAAGAAGGATTGCCCAGAGCCGAGGAAAGATAGGCAAATTGTGAAAGCTTATGCTTTGGGAGTTGTGTCGTCATCTTCAAAAGCTCCTACTGCTGAAGAGAAGGGGAAGAGTGTGGTGGTTCAAGGTACTCTTTCTATCTGTGGTGTTCCAGTTAGAGTGTTGTTTGATACTGGAGCGTCGCATTCTTTTGTTTGTAATGATTTGGTAGGCCGGTTAGGTTTGAAACCGGATATTGTTGATAGGCCATTGGTTGTGACTAATCCGGTTGGGGGTTCGTCATGTTTGTGTATGATATGCCGTGGTCTGGTTGTGTCGAGTCATGATTGCTCGTTTGATTGTGATTGCTTTGTTCTGAACTTTGCGGGGTTCGGAATTATTTTGGGTATGGACTGGCTCAAGAAGTATGCGGCAAGGATTGATTGTGAGAGGCTTGAGGTGACAGTCGGGAATGTGGAAGGGCGAAAGGTTGTGATACGATGTAAGCATGAGGAAGGCGTCTTCATGAGCTTCATGTATTCGCTGGTTGCTCCACGGGATGGACTGTCATCAGTGCCTATTGTGAATGGATTTGAGGATGTCTTTGACGAAGTCAAAGGGTTACCGCCGCATAGGGAGATCGAGTTTCGTATCGATCTAGTTGAGGGAGCCAGACCTGTTGTGATGCCTCTTAGGCGGATGGCGCCTAGGGAGCAGTTAGAGTTGAAGGTGCAGGTTGATGACCTTTTGCAGAAAGGATTCATTCGGAGAAGTGTGTCCGAATGGGGTGCACCAGTTGTGTTCGCAACAAAAGCGAATGGATCGTTGAGGTTGTGTGTGGATTATCGTGAGCTAAATAAGTTGACTAAGAAGAACAAGTATCCATTGCCGAGGATAGATGACTTGTTTGATCAGCTTCACGAGGCTAAGGTGTTTTCCCAGATGGATTTGGCAACGGGATTTCACCAGTTGAGAGTGGCGAAGGATAGTGTACCAAAGACTGCTTTCAGGACACCATCCGGTTTTTATGAGTGGCTGGTAATGCCGTTTGGATTGACTAACGCGCCAGCATATTTTGTGGATCTTATCAATAGAGTGTTCAGAGATCAGTTGAATAAGTTCGTGCTTGTGTTCGTGGATGATATTTTGGTTTACTCCAGAACTGAGGAAGAGCACAAGACGCACTTGAGAATTGTTTTGGAAATCTTGCGGAAACATCAGCTGAAGGCTAAGTTTTCGAAGTGTCACTTCTGGAAGAATGAAGTGAGATTCTTAGGCCATGTTATTTCTGGAAATGGAATAGCGGTTGATCCCGCTAAGGTGGCAGCAATCCAGGATTGGGTTAGACCTAAGAATGCATCTGATGTGAGGAGTTTTCTTGGATTAGCAGGATATTATCGTCGGTTTATCAAAGACTTTTCCAAGATAGCTGCACCGTTAACAGGATTGACGAAAAAGAACCAAGTGTTCAGATGGGATGCTAAGTGTGAGCAAGCTTTTGAAATCCTAAAAGAGCAACTGACGAGTGCTCCTGTTTTGACTATTCCAAGTGGGAATGATGAGATGGTGGTTTACACCGATGCATGTGGCACTGGACTTGGAGCAGTGCTAATGCAGAAAGATAAAGTTGTTGCGTATGCTAGTCGACAACTGAAGCCACATGAAAGGAATTATCCGACTCATGATTTGGAGTTAGCGACAATTGTGTTTGCTTTGAAGATGTGGAGACATTATCTATTGGGAGTTAGATTTGAGTTATTTACAGATCATAAGTCGTTAAAGTATCTGTTCTCCCAAAAGGATTTGAATCTTCGACAGCAACGGTGGCTAGAGTTTCTGGCATCTTATGATTTTGGTATAGCCTATACTCCGGGAAAAGGTAACGCAGTGGCTGATGCGTTAAGTCGAAGACATGCAGGATTGGGAACCATGTTTTCGGAATGGAAGAGTCTCGAGTATTTGGCTGGATTTGATTTCAGGCCCAGATGCGAATTGGAACCTGAGATGTTGGCAAACTTATCGATAAGACCTACTCTTGTGGAAAGGATTGGCGAGAGCCAAAAGAGAGATGATAAGATTGTCAAGATTATCCGAGATTTGGAATCTGGATTGAACCCAGAGAAGGATAAAGGATTCGAGGTCGATCGAGAGGGTTGGCTTCGGAAACAAGGACGATTGGTTGTTCCTGACATTGATGGATTGAGAGATGAAGTTCTGAGGGAAGGTCATCACTCGAAGTTGACAATTCATCCAGGTGGGAATAAGATGTATCGGGATATGAAGAGAACTTACTACTGGGAAGGCATGAAGAAGGATGTTGGAAATTTTATTTCCAAGTGTATGAACTGCCAGTTGGTGAAAGCTGAGCAGAAGAAGCCAGTGGATTACTTCAGCCATTAGAGGTTCCTACATGGAAGTGGGAGCAGATATCGATGGATTTTATCGATGGTCTACCTAGGACCAGGGCAGGAAATGAAGGAATTTGGGTTATAGTAGATCGGTTGACTAAGAGTGCAAGATTCATTCCTGTTCGATCGACTAGGACTGCATCGAAGCTGGCTGAGCTTTATGTTAAGTGGATAGTTCGATTCCATGGTGTTCCGAAGAGTATAGTGAGCGATCGAGACCCATTGTTCACTAGTGGATTTTGGAAGAGCTTCCAGGAAGTTTTGGGAACCGAGTTGTGTTTGAGTACAGCTTATCACCCTCAAACAGATGGTCAGACTGAAAGAGTCAACCGAGTTTTGGAAGATCTTCTCAGAGCTTGTGTTTTGGACTTCGGAGGATCATGGGAAGATCATCTTCATTTGGTGGAATTTGCTTACAATAACAGTTATCAGTCAAGTATTGGTATGGCACCATATGAGGCATTATATGGAAGACCGTGTAACTCTCCGACATGTTGGTTGGAAACTGGAGAAAAGTTGATACTTGGGCCAGAGATGATTCGACAGACTTCGGATTGTATAGAGATCATTCGGCAACGAATGGAGGCAGCCCAAGATCGTCAGAAGAGTTATGCCGATAATCGTCGAAAGGATTTGGAATTCGTCGTAGGTGAGATGGTTTTTGTGAAGATTTCTCCATTAAAGAGTGCTATTAGATTCGGGAAGAAAGGAAAGTTAACTCCGAGATTTGTTGGACCATTCCCGATTATCGAGCGAATTGGAAAGCTCGCTTATAGATTGGAATTACCGGAAAAGATGGCGGGTGTGCACAATGTTTTTCATGTATCTTATCTACGGAAGTATGTGCATGACCCAACTACTGTGGTTTCTGCTGATAGCTGTGAAGACTTAGAGGTTGATCCAGTGGTTACGAGACCTCGTAAGCCGCTTCGTATTGTTGAAATCGATACGAAACAGCTTAGGAGGAAGACGATTACGTTGCTCAAGATACAATAGAGTGATGATGTTAACGACTGTACGTGGGAGGAGGAAGAGAGGATGAAGGCAGCTCATCCAGAACTCTTCAAGGTATGGCCCTAAGGTGTCGTGACATCTCATGAATTTGTAGCTTGTTCTAAGTTTTAGAATTCTGCATGCTAGGCTCGAATTGGATGCATGGGTTGTTGATTGCTATGGATGGTAGGCATACGGAAAATCTTTGATTGCTGTTGTTTGCTTGGAATTTCGGGGGCGAAATTCCTAAGGGGGAGAGAATGTAACGACCTGTATTTTACGTGTCGATAAATCGTAGAATTTACAGGTCGTTAGTGTTGTTTGTGTTATCTCCAGCCTGAGTCGGTTAGGAAGTTACCTCGTGATTGAGTAAGCAAGGCTTTGAGTCGTTAACGGGTCATGGGAGTTTGAGTTTTGAGTCGTAGACGACTCATAGGGGACCGACTCAAGGAATTTAGGCGACTCATAGGGTGGCCGACTCATAGAGGTAGCGGCTTAAGGTGTTGGCCGAGATAAGTGATGACCGACCTAAGAGATAGTAACGACTTAAGGGTTAGAATGGTATAGCAGTTGCCGACTTAAGGTATGGTCGAAGTCATAGGTCGTAAGGTGTTTTGAGTCGTGTATGCTATGAGTCGTAAGTCGTTAGGTAGCTGGGGCGATGAGTCGCATACTAGTTAGGTCGTTGAACGACTCATGGTAAGTCGCTGAGTCGTATGAACGACTTAGGGATAGGTTGTGGCTTCGTTGAGTCGGTAGAGGCTTAGGTCGGCTAGGGGTTTAGGTCGGCCACAAGAGTGAGTTGTTGGGTCGGAGTCTCTGTTGAGTCGTGAGTCGGTATTATAGCTGAGTCGTGTGTGTATTGTTGAGTCGGCTATTGGTAGGTTGTACACGGGTTAAGGATGTTGAGTCGTGTCTGGGGTGAGTCGCGTGCAGGTTAGATGTGAGGCCCTGTGTTTTGTTGAGTCGGCATGATGATGAGTCGGGGACGACTCAAGGGGTGGGTCGGCAACGACCTAAGGGGCGACGACTCATAGTGGTTTCAGCCTATAAATAGAGGGGTTTGGCTCACTTTTTGGCACCGGTTTTTGAAGCGACGAAGTGCTGCCATTTTGGGAACTCGACTACAACATTTCTTCATCTTCTTTTCTCCATTCCAATCTAGTTCTAACATCCATCCAAGATCGAAGATCAAGATCGAAGATCCAAGAGCCAAAGTTGAAGATCTTCATCCGTTGGAGCTAGATTTCATCGATTGAAGCGAGATGTTGCCGGATCAAGCCTTGATCCCCGCTGTCCAGATTTGAAGTGTTTAGTTTTTGAGGTGTTTGGGTGATTTCGTGAGTGGTGGTTATCTCTCACGCGGACCCAAAGGAGTATATTGGATTGGTGGTTTGTTGGAGTGTTGTAGATAGTGATTTTGTGCATTTTCTTAGATCCAAGTGTAGATCCATTGTTTGTGAAGATGTTTACCTATGCAAGTTCATTTATTAAGTTATAGAAACAAAACCCATGTTTTATATTTGCTAGATCTATGCTAAAAACCCATGATTCATGTATGTTAGTTCTATGCTCATTTATTTACGAAATTGCCATTGTAGTTATAAATGCCTAATTAGATCTTGATTGAATACTTATTTGTTTGGATTAATGTTTGCCTTGATTGATTGTTGTGAATGAGCTATCTAGTTGATAGATTTGGACAAGTATGGTCAAAGATGATTCAAAAGCTACAGAAGAGGCTCTTGAATGGTGAAAGCTGCTAAAGGCATATGTGGCGGATGTTGAAGCTCATATGTATGGATTGAATGATGTTGAGATGGAACTTTGCCATGATGCGATGAGGCAAACCATGTTGTTGAGTTGAGACTTTGCTATGGTGTGATAAAGCGAAGTATGATGTGATGTAGACTTGGCGTAATCCAGGCAGGGATCATTCCAAGCATGTTGATAACTCGAGGGATGGTTCGAGTTGGTTGATAATGGATTGCTCGAGAGGTAGCTTGAGCTAGTATGAGGATAGTCGTCAAGGAGGATGACTAGGAGGCTTGGATCTCATCGTTGTTGAAGGTTCTAGCATGCTCAAAAGCAAGAGTACATGGGGCGCCCATAACGACTACAGGTAGGTAGTCGGGACACCCAAAAGACTACAGGTAGGTAGTCGAGTACTCTGGGCAAAGTAGATAAGTCCTAGGCACAAGGCAGTGTGCGGAGTTATGTCTGGAACCGGGGTTACCATTAGCCCTTGACGGGTGGTCATTCAATTAACTGTGAAATCGAAGCAAGGATAACAGTGATAGCCAGAGTCATGGATGTTTGGATGTTTGGTTGTATCATCATTCGGTCTCAAGAGCGGTATTTTCTAGGTGCTTATCTGATCTTGGTTTAGGCCTTGGGGGTTTGTATTTGGAAAACATCGCCCTTGACTCGAGTGATTATTGCTTTACCTTAATTGTCTGCTGTGTTATGCTTACTTCTCCTTGGCGTGTGTCTGGGGGCTATCACTGTAGAAAGAGGTGGAGTAGGATGGTTTGGTTCTTATTCCTTTTATCCTTTATGCTCTTTTGGTATGTTTGATAGTTGATTTACTGCTCACTAAGACTTTGTCTGACTCAAGGTTTTATGTCTCCTCTTATTACCTTGGGCTGTTCATCCATGTTGGGATGGGCAGACTAGGTAGCAGGTGACAGGTGCTGTTCTCAGAGATCTACGCTGATGATGACGAAGACGAGCAGGAGGCTTTACATACTAGTTTTCTTACTATATGTACTGGGTGTTCCGCTGTTATATCTGATTGAGTGTTGTAGTGAGGCTTTGATGTGTGGATGATTCATGTTTGTATAAATCTACTTACGATGCTTACATGATGATTTTTCTGTTATGGAGCTTCACTATATATATTTCTCTATTGTATTTTATCCATGCGCTGTGAGTTGTACGATAGAGTTTGCTGTTTTATTTTACCCTGACTATCGTCCATGGCTACCTGGCACGCCTTTCAGCGCACTATTCCATTGTTTTGGTGCGGGAGTCATGGGCGGTCGTCACATTTGGTATCAGAGCTTTGGTTAATCGATTTTAGCCAACGCTCGCTGACGTAACTACGTATGAGAGACGTAATTGTATTTTGATGGATAATTACTATATATAATATAGTAGCTTAGAAGGATTTGAACTCCTTATGCAGTTGTTTCTTAAGGTGTTCTAATCATTCTTGTTACAGATATTAAGGATGAGTCGAAGAGGGAGACCAGCTGCAAGGGAAAGCCGTGCTGATGAAGGAGCTGTTGATTATGGAACTATGTTCGAAGCGATGATGACTTCGATCATGAGAAGGATACCGGCTTCAGGATCATCAATGGATGTGGGAGTTCAAGTTCAAGCTCCAAGACCGGTGGATTTTGCTAAGCTTTGCAAGGATTATACTTCTCTTGGAGGAAAAGCTTTCTTGGGGACGGAGTCGACCATTGAGGTGCAGAGATGGATTGATGCATGTCGAAGAATCTCTGGTGACTTAGGGATTGAGGATGCAACTAAGAGGAAGCTTGCATCGAGACAGCTTCAGGGAAGAGCTGCTGATTGGTGGAATTCTATCACCATCGATACTCCAGAAGAAGAGATCACTTGGGAGCAATTCCAAGTTAGATTTGAAGCCAAGTTCATCTCTACGGCTCAGAAGTCTGTTTTGTTCAAGAGGTTTGTAGAGCTCAAGCAAGGTGGGAGACCAGTTCTTGAGTATATTTCTGAGTTCGAAGCTTTGTCCAAGTATGCTAGATCGTATATTGATTCTCCTTATCAGAAGAATGAGAAGTTTGTGACTGGTTTGGATGCTTATCTTGGGAGGCAGTTGGTGGATCATCTGGACGATCCATTTGAGAAGCTTGTGGAGAAAGCCCTCAGGCATGAGAGTTTGTTTCCTAAGGAAAGTTCTGTTGTTGCTGTAACCAGGGAAGGATCTAAACCACACCAGAGTGGCAATAAGAGGAGGAAGCAGCAGCAGCAGAAGGGTAAGGATGGCCAGAAGAAGCCGAAAGGCGAAGTGACTTGTTATAACTGCCAACAGAAGGGCCATCTTTACAAAGATTGTAAAAATCCCAAGGTGCCGGGAAAGTGTTATAACTGTGATAAGCTGGGACATATCAAGAAGGATTGCCCAGAGCCGAGGAAAGATAGGCAAATTGTGAAAGCTTATGCTTTGGGAGTTGTGTCGTCATCTTCAAAAGCTCCTACTGCTGAAGAGAAGGGGAAGAGTGTGGTGGTTCAAGGTACTCTTTCTATCTGTGGTGTTCCAGTTAGAGTGTTGTTTGATACTG
This sequence comes from Allium cepa, assembly GCA_030765085.1. Taxonomy (NCBI): domain Eukaryota; kingdom Viridiplantae; phylum Streptophyta; class Magnoliopsida; order Asparagales; family Amaryllidaceae; genus Allium; species Allium cepa. Next base: position 685,738,907 of record CM060939.1, on the reverse strand, counting down.
GAGCGTCGCATTCTTTTGTTTGTAATGATTTGGTAGGCCGGTTAGGTTTGAAACCGGATATTGTTGATAGGCCATTGGTTGTGACTAATCCGGTTGGGGGTTCGTCATGTTTGTGTATGATATGCCGTGGTCTGGTTGTGTCGAGTCATGATTGCTCGTTTGATTGTGATTGCTTTGTTTTGAACTTTGCGGGGTTCGGAATTATTTTGGGTATGGACTGGCTCAAGAAGTATGCGGCAAGGATTGATTGTGAGAGGCTTGAGGTGACAGTCGGGAATGTGGAAGGGCGAAAGGTTGTGATACGATGTAAGCATGAGGAAGGCGTCTTCATGAGCTTCATGTATTCGCTGGTTGTTCCACGGGATGGACTGTCATCAGTGCCTATTGTGAATGGATTTGAGGATGTCTTTGACGAAGTCAAAGGGTTACCGCCGCATAGGGAGATCGAGTTTCGTATCGATCTAGTTGAGGGAGCCAGACCTGTTGTGATGCCTCTTAGGCGGATGGCGCCTAGGGAGCAGTTAGAGTTGAAGGTGCAGGTTGATGACCTTTTGCAGAAAGGATTCATTCGGAGAAGTGTGTCCGAATGGGGTGCACCAGTTGTGTTCGCAACCAAAGCGGATGGATCGTTGAGGTTGTGTGTGGATTATCGTGAGCTAAATAAGTTGACTAAGAAGAACAAGTATCCATTGCCGAGGATAGATGACTTGTTTGATCAGCTTCACGAGGCTAAGGTGTTTTCCCAGATGGATTTGGCAACGGGATTTCACCAGTTGAGAGTGGCGAAGGATAGTGTACCAAAGACTGCTTTCAGGACACCATCCGGTTTTTATGAGTGGCTGGTAATGCCGTTTGGATTGACTAACGCGCCAGCATATTTTGTGGATCTTATCAATAGAGTGTTCAGAGATCAGTTGAATAAGTTCGTGCTTGTGTTCGTGGATGATATTTTGGTTTACTCCAGAACTGAGGAAGAGCACAAGACGCACTTGAGAATTGTTTTGGAAATCTTGCGGAAACATCAGCTGAAGGCTAAGTTTTCGAAGTGTCACTTCTGGAAGAATGAAGTGAGATTCTTAGGCCATGTTATTTCTGGAAATGGAATAGCGGTTGATCCCGCTAAGGTGGCAGCAATCCAGGATTGGGTTAGACCTAAGAATGCATCTGATGTGAGGAGTTTTCTTGGATTAGCAGGATATTATCGTCGGTTTATCAAAGACTTTTCCAAGATAGCTGCACCGTTAACAGGATTGACGAAAAAGAACCAAGTGTTCAGATGGGATGCTAAGTGTGAGCAAGCTTTTGAAATCCTAAAAGAGCAACTGACGAGTGCTCCTGTTTTGACTATTCCAAGTGGGAATGATGAGATGGTGGTTTACACCGATGCATGTGGCACTGGACTTGGAGCAGTGCTAATGCAGAAAGATAAAGTTGTTGCGTATGCTAGTCGACAACTGAAGCCACATGAAAGGAATTATCCGACTCATGATTTGGAGTTAGCGACAATTGTGTTTGCTTTGAAGATGTGGAGACATTATCTATTGGGAGTTAGATTTGAGTTATTTACAGATCATAAGTCGTTAAAGTATCTGTTCTCCCAAAAGGATTTGAATCTTCGACAGCAACGGTGGCTAGAGTTTCTGGCATCTTATGATTTTGGTATAGCCTATACTCCGGGAAAAGGTAACGCAGTGGCTGATGCGTTAAGTCGAAGACATGCAGGATTGGGAACCATGTTTTCGGAATGGAAGAGTCTCGAGTATTTGGCTGGATTTGATTTCAGGCCCAGATGCGAATTGGAACCTGAGATGTTGGCAAACTTATCGATAAGACCTACTCTTGTGGAAAGGATTGGCGAGAGCCAAAAGAGAGATGATAAGATTGTCAAGATTATCCGAGATTTGGAATCTGGATTGAACCCAGAGAAGGATAAAGGATTCGAGGTCGATCGAGAGGGTTGGCTTCGGAAACAAGGACGATTGGTTGTTCCTGACATTGATGGATTGAGAGATGAAGTTCTGAGGGAAGGTCATCACTCGAAGTTGACAATTCATCCAGGTGGGAATAAGATGTATCGGGATATGAAGAGAACTTACTACTGGGAAGGCATGAAGAAGGATGTTGGAAATTTTATTTCCAAGTGTATGAACTGCCAGTTGGTGAAAGCTGAGCAGAAGAAGCCAGTGGATTACTTCAGCCATTAGAGGTTCCTACATGGAAGTGGGAGCAGATATCGATGGATTTTATCGATGGTCTACCTAGGACCAGGGCAGGAAATGAAGGAATTTGGGTTATAGTAGATCGGTTGACTAAGAGTGCAAGATTCATTCCTGTTCGATCGACTAGGACTGCATCGAAGCTGGCTGAGCTTTATGTTAAGTGGATAGTTCGATTCCATGGTGTTCCGAAGAGTATAGTGAGCGATCGAGACCCATTGTTCACTAGTGGATTTTGGAAGAGCTTCCAGGAAGTTTTGGGAACCGAGTTGTGTTTGAGTACAGCTTATCACCCTCAAACAGATGGTCAGACTGAAAGAGTCAACCGAGTTTTGGAAGATCTTCTCAGAGCTTGTGTTTTGGACTTCGGAGGATCATGGGAAGATCATCTTCATTTGGTGGAATTTGCTTACAATAACAGTTATCAGTCAAGTATTGGTATGGCACCATATGAGGCATTATATGGAAGACCGTGTAACTCTCCGACATGTTGGTTGGAAACTGGAGAAAAGTTGATACTTGGGCCAGAGATGATTCGACAGACTTCAGATTGTATAGAGATCATTCGGCAACGAATGGAGGCAGCCCAAGATCGTCAGAAGAGTTATGCCGATAATCGTCGAAAGGATTTGGAATTCGTCGTAGGTGAGATGGTTTTTGTGAAGATTTCTCCATTAAAGAGTGCTATTAGATTCGGGAAGAAAGGAAAGTTAACTCCGAGATTTGTTGGACCATTCCCGATTATCGAGCGAATTGGAAAGCTCGCTTATAGATTGGAATTACCGGAAAAGATGGCGGGTGTGCACAATGTTTTTCATGTATCTTATCTACGGAAGTATGTGCATGACCCAACTACTGTGGTTTCTGCTGATAGCTGTGAAGACTTAGAGGTTGATCCAGTGGTTACGAGACCTCGTAAGCCGCTTCGTATTGTTGAAATCGATACGAAACAGCTTAGGAGGAAGACGATTACGTTGCTCAAGATACAATAGAGTGATGATGTTAACGACTGTACGTGGGAGGAGGAAGAGAGGATGAAGGCAGCTCATCCAGAACTCTTCAAGGTATGGCCCTAAGGTGTCGTGACATCTCATGAATTTGTAGCTTGTTCTAAGTTTTAGAATTCTGCATGCTAGGCTCGAATTGGATGCATGGGTTGTTGATTGCTATGGATGGTAGGCATACGGAAAATCTTTGATTGCTGTTGTTTGCTTGGAATTTCGGGGGCGAAATTCCTAAGGGGGAGAGAATGTAACGACCTGTATTTTACGTGTCGATAAATCGTAGAATTTACAGGTCGTTAGTGTTGTTTGTGTTATCTCCAGCCTGAGTCGGTTAGGAAGTTACCTCGTGATTGAGTAAGCAAGGCTTTGAGTCGTTAACGGGTCATGGGAGTTTGAGTTTTGAGTCGTAGACGACTCATAGGGGACCGACTCAAGGAATTTAGGCGACTCATAGGGTGGCCGACTCATAGAGGTAGCGGCTTAAGGTGTTGGCCGAGATAAGTGATGACCGACCTAAGAGATAGTAACGACTTAAGGGTTAGAATGGTATAGCAGTTGCCGACTTAAGGTATGGTCGAAGTCATAGGTCGTAAGGTGTTTTGAGTCGTGTATGCTATGAGTCGTAAGTCGTTAGGTAGCTGGGGCGATGAGTCGCATACTAGTTAGGTCGTTGAACGACTCATGGTAAGTCGCTGAGTCGTATGAACGACTTAGGGATAGGTTGTGGCTTCGTTGAGTCGGTAGAGGCTTAGGTCGGCTAGGGGTTTAGGTCGGCCACAAGAGTGAGTTGTTGGGTCGGAGTCTCTGTTGAGTCGTGAGTCGGTATTATAGCTGAGTCGTGTGTGTATTGTTGAGTCGGCTATTGGTAGGTCGTACACGGGTTAAGGATGTTGAGTCGTGTCTGGGGTGAGTCGCGTGCAGGTTAGATGTGAGGCCCTGTGTTTTGTTGAGTCGGCATGATGATGAGTCGGGGACGACTCAAGGGGTGGGTCGGCAACGACCTAAGGGGCGACGACTCATAGTGGTTTCAGCCTATAAATAGAGGGGTTTGGCTCACTTTTTGGCACCGGTTTTTGAAGCGACGAAGTGCTGCCATTTTGAGAACTCGACTACAACATTTCTTCATCTTCTTTTCTCCATTCCAATCTAGTTCTAACATCCATCCAAGATCGAAGATCAAGATCGAAGATCCAAGAGCCAAAGTTGAAGATCTTCATCCGTTGGAGCTAGATTTCATCGATTGAAGCGAGATGTTGCCGGATCAAGCCTTGATCCCCGCTGTCCAGATTTGAAGTGTTTAGTTTTTGAGGTGTTTGGGTGATTTCGTGAGTGGTGGTTATCTCTCACGCGGACCCAAAGGAGTATATTGGATTGGTGGTTTGTTGGAGTGTTGTAGATAGTGATTTTGTGCATTTTCTTAGATCCAAGTGTAGATCCATTGTTTGTGAAGATGTTTACCTATGCAAGTTCATTTATTAAGTTATAGAAACAAAACCCATGTTTTATATTTGCTAGATCTATGCTAAAAACCCATGATTCATGTATGTTAGTTCTATGCTCATTTATTTACGAAATTGCCATTGTAGTTATAAATGCCTAATTAGATCTTGATTGAATACTTATTTGTTTGGATTAATGTTTGCCTTGATTGATTGTTGTGAATGAGCTATCTAGTTGATAGATTTGGACAAGTATGGTTAAAGATGATTCAAAAGCTACAGAAGAGGCTCTTGAATGGTGAAAGCTGCTAAAGGCATATGTGGCGGATGTTGAAGCTCATATGTATGGATTGAATGATGTTGAGATGGAACTTTGCCATGATGCGATGAGGCAAACCATGTTGTTGAGTTGAGACTTTGCTATGGTGTGATAAAGCGAAGTATGATGTGATGTAGACTTGGCGTAATCCAGGCAGGGATCATTCCAAGCATGTTGATAACTCGAGGGATGGTTCGAGTTGGTTGATAATGGATTGCTCGAGAGGTAGCTTGAGCTAGTATGAGGATAGTCGTCAAGGAGGATGACTAGGAGGCTTGGATCTCATCGTTGTTGAAGGTTCTAGCATGCTCAAAAGCAAGAGTACATGGGGCGCCCATAACGACTACAGGTAGGTAGTCGGGACACCCAAAAGACTACAGGTAGGTAGTCGAGTACTCTGGGCAAAGTAGATAAGTCCTAGGCACAAGGCAGTGTGCGGAGTTATGTCTGGAACCGGGGTTACCATTAGCCCTTGACGGGTGGTCATTCAATTAACGGTGAAATCGAAGCAAGGATAACAGTGATAGCCAGAGTCATGGATGTTTGGATGTTTGGTTGTATCATCATTCGGTCTCAAGAGCGGTATTTTCTAGGTGCTTATCTGATCTTGGTTTAGGCCTTGGGGGTTTGTATTTGGAAAACATCGCCCTTGACTCGAGTGATTATTGCTTTACCTTAATTGTCTGCTGTGTTATGCTTACTTCTCCTTGGCGTGTGTCTGGGGGCTATCACTGTAGAAAGAGGTGGAGTAGGATGGTTTGGTTCCTATTCCTTTTATCCTTTATGCTCTTTTGGTATGTTTGATAGTTGATTTACTGCTCACTAAGACTTTGTCTGACTCAAGGTTTTATGTCTCCTCTTATTACCTTGGGCTGTTCATCCATGTTGGGATGGGCAGACTAGGTAGCAGGTGACAGGTGCTGTTCTCAGAGATCTACGCTGATGATGACGAAGACGCGCAGGAGGCTTTACATACTAGTTTTCTTACTATATGTACTGGGTGTTCCGCTGTTATATCTGATTGAGTGTTGTAGTGAGGCTTTGATGTGTGGATGATTCATGTTTGTATAAATCTACTTACGATGCTTACATGATGATTTTTCTGTTATGGAGCTTCACTATATATATTTCTCTATTGTATTTTATCCATGCGCTGTGAGTTGTACGATAGAGTTTGCTGTTTTATTTTACTCTGACTATCGTCCATGGCTACCTGGCACGCCTTTCAGCGCACTATTCCATTGTTTTGGTGCGGGAGTCATGGGCGGTCGTCACAATAGTATCGAAGGAATGTGTCCGACCAAAGGAGCTACCCCTTTTGGCCCGAGATCGCCTCTGTTTTAGCCACCTTATGCCAACTAACGGGAGTTGGGTCCACGTAACATACATCAAGAACGTCGTTGCCAACCTACTTCATTTTGGAATCTCCACCGCGTACACAGTTGTTAAAGTGGTTTTTGGTATCGACAGAGAGTATGTCCATATCTGATCCCGGTCTCTTTAACAACCAATCGCTATTATAACCCGCAGTTATAATTTGAAAATCAGTTTATAATTCAAAATAAATTATCATTTCAAATTCAAATCCTTATCAAAATAAAGATCTAATCATTTCCAAACCATTTCAATATATCATAATATCTTATCTTTCAAAATTCATTTCAAATCATCATTCGAATTCAAATCCAAATATACACATTTAAATATCCTTTTTAATTCAAAGATATCATTCATTTATTATCCTTTTTAATTCAAAGAAATCATTCATTTATTATCATTTCAAATCACCTTTTTTTAAATGGTTATATTTAAATCAAAACAATTCATTTAAACCATTTAAAAGTGAAGTCATTATATTTAAAATTAAATATTCAGTTCCCAAAATTATAGACAATTTCTGAGCTCATTTATTTAAATCAAAACCTCAAACATTCATTTCAGCCTACCGCAACACTTATCAAGTGCTACTATTGCCCTTTATTTAGTTTCAGATTTTAATTATCTTTCTGCTATCACAACACTTACCAAGTGCTATAATACCACTTAGTTATAATTTATACATAGTTCATTTGTATCAACCACAGCACTTACAAAGCGCTGTAATATCATTTACGTTAGAAATAATAGCATTTCAAAATACTGTTAATTACATTTCCAATATTCAATACAATTTCACAAACCATTAATCTCTTTTTTTTTAAATCATTTTTAACTCATACAATCACATATTTTAACTTTTAGAATAATCATTCAAATACCCTTATATTCATGATTTTATAAAGTTAAATTTCCATTCAAATTCAATATTTAATAATAATTCACATATTAAAATCACACATTCAATTTCAATTCTTTATAATTAAATTTTAACTTAATCTTTTAAGTTTACGTTTTCAAATATAACTCATTTTCATTTTATTTACGTAACTTAAAATTTCACTTTGAACAAAATTCACAATTTTCCAATTTAAGTTACATTTCAAAATTCAACTCAATATTCATTCATTTAACATTTTAACTTTTATTCAAAAATCATTAACGTATTATAAAATCATTTTAAATTCATTTTAATTCAAAATATCATAAATTTATCATATTTTCATATTTAATTTAAATTCCATTTATCACAAATTATAATTTCCAAAATAACTTACATTTCAAAATTTCAAACTTTACCATTAATTTATTTCACTTATAAATTCTCAAAAAATCAATAATACTTTACAAAAATAATTTTTAATTAAGTTTTAAATCAAAATATTATAATATTTACATTTCAAACATAATTTAAAATTGTTAGAAAAATATAATTTAACTACGGGTTAAATTTTCTAGCCTAAGTAAAGTGATACGGGTAATATATCATTTCAACCCGTAATTTACAAAGAAAACCCAGGTTTTATCATTTCAAACCCGCAATCCCAAGTAAATGAAAATAATTGAAAATATTCAGGCCTATCATTTCAGCCCATAACGATTTTCCCTTATTCTAAAGTCCGTTCGGGTATGTACCATTTCAACCCATAGTGATTCTAATCTGAAGGGAACTTGCAGTGTGATAAACTGATAAAATTAACAGAACAACATAATATAACAGTAACAGATGATATAATAGATGTTTAAGCATGTGTGAACATCATATAATCATAATATAGCAGATATAATAAGGTGATGCATTTTACAGATTCAAATGTGATCGATTTACTAGTTATATAAGTATAAAACTGTCTGGTGAGAATAACTCACTGGTATAAGCTAGAGATGACAATCAAATGCACAAGTTGAGATCTTCAAAAGCACGATGGCACGAAAAAGATTCGAATTTGAGAGAGCCAAAGATTAATTTCCTTGAACACATTCAAACAAGACAATACAAATAACATAGGTTATCAACCCAAAATATGATTAAACAATGGTAGAAATGAATGCATAAGTCATCTCCAAACCACTTGCACTTGCCTTCTACCACTAATGCTTCAACCCTAGGCTAGAAAGGAACAGATAAAGCAAGGACATGGATCTGGTTTGGGTTCATAAGAGGTCGGCCAAACATGCATGGGATGATGGTGTAAAGGTGATGCAAAGAGATATGTGCATGGATTACAACTACAAGGCAAAATATCATGAATTCAATGCAACATTGGGCTCGGCCAAAGCAAGACCAGGCACAGCCATCTCTATAGTGGACTAGAGGATGGTGTGGTAGAGGATTTTAGGTCAGCAATGGGTGGCGGAGGTAGAGTAGGTGGCGACCAAGGGGTGATTGAAGGTAATGAAGGCATAGGTGGTTAGCAATGCATGTAATCAAGTGGATGTTGCAATTTTAGGTGGAGTTTTATCAACAATTGGGCACGACCAGTGGCTTGGGGCTGGCTTGGAGGAAGTATTGGGTGGTTCAGGTGAGGAGGCAACCATGGTGAAGGAGGAGCAAGGGATGAGCATATAGGTGAAGGAAATGCAAAGAACATAAGAAAAACAAGAAAATTTGCATAGAAAAGAAGAAAAACAAATTACCAAGTTCAGAAATGGCCGAGAGTTTTTGTGAGATGAGAAATGTTTTTGATACGTGAAAATGAAGAAAAGAAGTCGGCTGAAGCAATGATAAGGAACGACCAAAAATTAAAGGCAAATGTTGGTTGAAAATTAAAAAGGTGGAATCCAAAGAGACTAAGCATACAAAAGGTTTCAAACTCTTCATATTACCATATTTTCTTTTTAAGATTTATATAACTGAAAAATATATATACATTCAAATAACAATACGAAAATTTAGTAAATAAACAAAAATAAATAAATAAATATTAATTATATATAATTAAATTAAGAAAATAACAAAGAAAATGTAAACTAGCCTTGAAAATTTGAAAATAAATGGAATAAACTTTGGAAAATTTTTATGTACTTGAAAAATATTTATAAATAAAGATAAGAACACAAAATAAAAATGCATTCACAAAATAAATAAATAAATTTTAACTACATATAATTTAAATGAAGAAAATAGCAGAAAAAAGGAAACTAGGCTTTAAAATTTGAAAATAAATTCAATAAGCTTTGGAAAAATTCAAACTTTACTTTAAAAATATTTTAAAGATAAAAATACATGTAACATAACACATAATACAAATTTGAATAAGATATGACAAATAAAAAGATTATTTATATAATTTAAAATAAACAATATTGTTAAATAAAACAATTTACACCCAATATTAAAAAAAACATAACTTTCACAATATAACTCCAGTTTCAATGAAACGAAAAGCAGTATTCTTAAAATTTAATTTATTTTCATAATAAAAGATAAAATTTAAAATTTAAAATATTTAAAATTAAAATTTAAAAGTCAAAGTTTGACATATTGACCAAAGATTCAATTTCTAGAAAATATTCCATTTTATTCAAGTTTGGAAATATAATTCACATAATAATCAAAATTTATATTTAAATAACAAAATTTACTCTTTTTAATAAATAAAATAAAGTTTAAAATTAGCAAATTCAAATTAACAAAAATAAAATATACAATAAAATAGTCACAAAGTATAGGGTTGTTACACTCTCCCCTACTCAAAACTTTTCATCTCCGAAAAGGAATGAAGTACGGAAAACACAAAAAAAATAGAATAATTGAATGACAAGGGAAAGAAAAGAAAAAGAAAGAAAGATTTCCATTGGTCGCAGCGATCATGACTGGATCAACAGAAATTCCATTACTAGAAATAATATGTCCAAGGAATCGGACTTCATCTTCCAGCAATGGCATTTGGAAAATTTATTTAGCACAACACGAAAACAAGATTCATCAAATCAACAAAGAAAACAAGAGCATTAGTCAAACCAAAAGGCATGACTAACCATTTATAAAACCCATTCCTAGAGTTCTAGGAATAAGATCTGAGAGTGAAGGAGTACCAGCAGGAGCAGGACCCTTAGAAGTTGGGTTCTCATAACAGATAGCCATATCCATAAGCTGGGTGAAAGTGCCATGGACATGAGAAATGAGACAATCATAATACTCAGGACGAGCACCAGATATGAACTTCTCATTCTTCTTGGAAGGAGCGTCAGTCAGGCTAGGACCGAACTTAGAAAGTTCGTTGAACTTCCTCTCATACTCAGCAAAAGACATGATACCCTGCTTGATATCCATAAATTCACGATAAAGCTGAGATTTTCCGGCTTTGGGCATCCATTTTGCCACAAAAGCTTCTCTGGAAAGATGATAGATAAACTTAGAAAAGCACAAAAAGGTAGAAAACAGAATTCATAGAAACACGAGAAGATACCTAAACTGCTCCCAAGTAATATCAGCTTCGACGGTGTTAGCCATGACAGACTCCCACCAATCTAGAGCGGACTCATGCAACTGCCAAGCTGCTAACTGACACTTCTGGGCATCAATAATCTCAAGACCAGTAAATATCCTCTCAAGACTCCGCAACCTTTACTGAGTCTCAATGATGCTCTCTGAACCGGTGAATGGGGTTCCACCAAGTTGAGTGAATTCCTTACAAAGCACAGTGAATCCGACAGAAGCAACAGGTTGAGGAGCTGGGGCAATACCAGGACTCCTACCTCTGGCATTTCGTCAATTCATCCTGAAAAATTTCAGGAATGAATTTACGACAAGATAAATACAAGCCAAAGATAAATTAATACAAGACAAGAGAATTCACTTGGATGAATATCCTAAAGAAAGAAATATCTAACAAGGTAGATACGAAAGAAAGGAAATTGGAAAACATTTGAAAATTCTTTAATAAGAAATTTTTTATATCAAAATAATCTTTGAAAAAAATGTTTTTGAAAACATTTCGAAAAATCATTTTATACTTTGAAAATACGTCTCTCACAAAGAAAGTGATTCTGAGATTGATTCCACTCATTCTAGGGTATTTCTACCCTATCTCTAATGAGTTTTTGCTCCTCAGGCAATGGTTTTCCAAAAACTAAAGCTCCGATACCAAATGTAACGACCCGCCATTTCATACCATTCAAATCGGCAATAATCCACACATGTCGGACTTGAATGACGCAAAATAACAGATTGTAAATAAATTTGGAGCAAATGAAATCAAATACATAGAATCACATAAAAAGAACAATCAGAATAACTCGCAGCGGAATATGAAAATAACATAGTAGTTCATGAAGCTACTATAACAGAGTCTCAATCCAAATACATAATAACAGTCTCAAACAACATAATAGAAATCCCGAATACATAGAAGTTCACTAATACATGAGATAAACTAGAACAGCTGAAACAAAAATAGATATAAATGTAGATAGGCAGAAACTCCAGTAAAGACCAGCTCCAGAAAAAGAATCCAAAGCTGTGAATACTCAAGCTGACCTGAGCGTAAAGCAAAACACAAAACATTCGAGTCGAGACAATATATACTTATATAATGTAAACCAACTCAAGTGAACTGTAATAAGGTACAAGTAACTTAAAGGATGCCTGGGACCGCCCATCCTCTAAGGATCTGTTAAACTATTTACTGTATAGTAATATTTCTCTATTATAATAATGTCTACAGTAAAATAAACTTACTTTTAAATAGCGTTCCGGGCTACCCATATCACCCTTCACACATAATAGTCCCAGTACTCCATCCAGTATCAGCATATCTCTAGATCAGGAGACTACCCTAAATACTCCATGGGCTACGGGAGAAAAACAAACTCGTAGTAAAGGCTCGGTATGGTAGGTGACACGCACACAAGGCAATGCCAGGGTAGATATACCAATTATGCACACGGGCTGGTGGTAATGCAGCAGCCACATACGCCCACCTCGAAACACACTTCCACATCAAAATCTGAGGATGGCCATCTAATCAATCACAAGTAAGAGTATAGTATCGAAGGAATGTGTCCGACCAGAGGAGCTACCCCTTTTGGCCCGAGATCGCTCCTGTTTTAGCCACCTTATGCCAACTCACGGGAGTTGGGTCTACGTAATATACCTCAAGAACGTCGCCACCATCCTACTTCATTCTAGAATCTCCACTGCGTACACAGTTGTTAAAGTGGTTTTCGGTATCGACAGAGAGTATGCCCATATCCGATCTTGGTCTCTTTAACAACCAATCGTTAATATAACCCGTAGTTATAATTTAAAAATCATAGTTTATACTTCAAAATAAATTATCATTTCAAATTCAATTCTTTATCAAAATAAAGATCTAATCATTTCCAAACCATTCCAATATATCAAAATATCATATCTTTCAAAATTCATTTCAAATCATCACTTGAATTCAAATCCAAATACACACATTTAAATATCCTTTTTAATTCAAAGATATCATTCATTTATTATCCTTTTTAATTCAAAGAAATCATTCATTTATTATCATTTCAAATCACCTTTTGTTTTTAAAATAGTTTATATTTAAATCAAAAAAATTCATTTAAACCATTTAAAAGTCAAGTCATTATATTTAAAATCAAATATTCAGTTGTTAAAATTTTAGACAAATTCTGAGCTCATTTATTTAAATCAAAACCTCAAACATTCATTTCAGCCTACCACAACACTTATCAAGTGCTACAGTAACCCTTTATTTAGTTTCAGATTTTAATTATCTTTCTGCTATCACAGCACTTACCAAGTGCTGTAATACCACTTAGCTATAATTTATACATAGTTCATTTGTATCAACCACAGCACTTACAAAGCGCTGTAATATCATTTACGTTAGAAAAAATAGCATTTCAAAATACTGTTAATTACATTTCCAATATTCAATATAATTTCACAAACCATTAATCTCTTTTTTTTAAATCATTTTTAACTTATACAATCACATATTTTCACTTTTAAAATAATCATTCAAATACCCTTATATTCATGATTTTATAAAGTTAAATTTCCATTCAAAATCAATATTTAATAACAATTCACATATTAAATTCACACATTCAATTTCAATTCTTTATAATATTATAAATTTTAACTTAATCATTTAAGTTTACATTTTCAAATATAACTCATTTTCATTTTATTTACTTAACTTAAAATTTTACTTTTGAACCAAATTCACAAATTTCCAATTTAAGTTACATTTCAAAATTCAACTCAATATTCATTCATTTAACATTTTAGCTTTTATTTAAATATCATTAATATATTATAAAATCATTTTAAATTCATTTTAATTCAAAATATCATAAATTTATCATATTTTCATATTTAGTTTAAATTCCATTTACCACAAATTATAATTTCCAAAATAACTTACATTTCAATTTTCAAACTTTACCATTAATTTATTTCACTTATAAATTCTTAGAAAATCAATAATACTTTACAAAAATAATTTTAATTAAGTTTTAAATCAAAATATTATAATATTTACATTTAAAACATAATTTAAAATTTTTAGAAAAATATAATTTAACTACGGCTCTGTGTAAAATTTTCTAGCCTAAGTAAAGTGATGCGGTTAATATATCATTTCAACCCATAAGTTACAAAGAAAACCCGGGTTTTATCATTTCAAATCCCCAGTCCCAAGTAAATGAAAATAATTGAAAATTATTCAGGCCTATCATTTCAGCCCATAACGATTTACCCTTATTCTAAAGTCCGTTAGGTATGTATCATTTCAATCCATAATGATTCTAATCTAAAGGGAACTTGCAGTGTGATAAACTGATAAAATTAACAGAACAGCATAATATAACAGTAACATATGATATAACAGATGTTTAAGCATGGGTGAACATCATATAATCATAATATAGCAGATATAATATGATGATTCATTTTACAGATTCATATGTGATCGATTTACTAGTTATGTAAGTATAAAACTGTCTGGTGAGAATAACTCACTGGAATAAGCTGGAGATGACAATCAAATGCATAAACCGAGATCTTCAAAAGCATGGTGGCATGACAACGATTCGAGTTTGAGAGTGTAACGACCATGATTTTTGAATTACTGTTGTAATAAATATTTTAAATAGAAAATTTTAAATTAAAATTTGAAAAAAAAATGTTTTAAAGTCAGTAGTCTTAATAGTAGTAGCATGTTGAAATAAAAAGGGCTTTTGCCTTCAAGTGAGAAATGGGTTCATATTAAAACGAAAATTGTTTATTGCTTTGCTGTGAACACATTATTGTAAATCAAAATATAATTTTTTTTCATTTCTATAAACACTTTTGTTACTAAAGCCTAGAAAAGCAAAGTGAACACATCTTACTGCCATCATTTTTGGCTAGCCGTGTACTTTTCATATCAGAAGCACAATTTTCATTTAATGCAAAAGTAGACAGCACGTTTTAGAGTTAATGCTTTTGTACAAAAGAGAAGGCCAACACACTCTTTGTTTGACTTATACATATTTTAAAAATAAAATAAAAAAAGGAATAAAAGAAAAGTGAAACTGCTGCAACATTCTTTCACTTTTGTTTTAAAGCTTCAGTAGCTTGAGAAAAATGCATTATTGACCGAGTGAAGTGGCTCTCTTTCAGATCTGGGGTATCAATTGGTTTTGAAGCAATTTTGTGAGCGCAAACTCACATCTATTTAAACTAACACATTTATTTCTTTAGCTTCAGTGAAGCATTCAATAATGTGGTCTTGGATACCATATTTTACCAGTTACTTATGCATTACACAGAGCAAACATAGGTCGTTTACACGTTAGTTTGTGTGTAAGGAAGCACAACTTACAATATACGAAAGTGTTGTCCAAGTTATCAACTAAATTTTCACGTGCAAGTAAAACACGAAGTCAATGCCAGACCTTTATAAAAGATAGTAGTGTGCGTGGCATAGGGACCTTGTTCATTCGGTTCTGTTTTTTTATTTTGTGCATTGGATTGTTCATTCAGTTCTGTTTTTTTTATTTTGTGCATTGGAACCTTGTTCATTCGGTTCTGTTTTTATATTTTGTGCATTGGAACCTCTTCATTTGGTTTCATGCATAGCCAGATTATGTTTTATACACATAAACCTTATTTTAATACCTGTGCTACACATAATATGCACGTAATTATTTTCTGTAGCATGCGCCAGAACCTATTGCGTGCTTGAACTATGCCCAGAACCCTGTTTAATTGCATGCACATAAATCAAAATGTTAGTCTCGCCTAATGGTTAACAAGTGAACAATCCCTGTTAAAAATTTTATTTCATGCATCTGGAGTTGCATGGTCACCTGTTTACATAATTCATCTTGTACAAGGAATTTGTGCAGGCTATTCACTGGAAAAATTTGGTGCGTGTATGAAAGATTTGTATAGAGTCCTGTTGTCTTTATCACCTGGTTTGCATGAAAACATGTTGAGCCCAGCGTCTAAAATTTCCCATTCAATTCTTGCGTGTCATAATCATGCATGTGTGTTTTATTGCATACAAGCTTACAAAACATGAATTCATGCCCAGGACCTAGTTAGTACGTGCATGGGTTACATTTTGCATCAGTAAGTGGGCAGGTATGTGAAGTGTAAGTATAAGTTGCATCAAAACATAGGAGCATACGCAAGTGCAAGACTACTTGTTATAAATTTTGTGCGTGTAGTATAATGTTGAGTGAATTAGTGCATTTCATCATAGCTAAATCCAAGTCATTTATCCTTATTTTTATATGCGCAATTTCGGTTAAATTACGTGAACCGGTGTTTGGTTTCAAAATGAAATTTGTTGCCATTATTTTTATAACGAATTTTTACTCCGGTATTATATTTTTGGAGCGTGTTGTTTTGGAGACATTTTGACGTATAAAAATTACGGTTATTTTGACTTCAGTAGCCGTCAATTTAAAGTGAATTTTTAAGCGGCTATCCCGCAACGCTGATTTGATATCCGTTTTTACGGTGTTTTGTGCAGCGCAATTTCCTTGTTCAAACTGCTAAAGGATGTTGCTATTTGAATCACGTGTTTTAAAAATCGTTTTATATTAAAATTGCTTTCAAAAATTTTACTGTTTACGCTTTCAAAAGAATGTGGAAGCGATTTAAACGCTTCAGCAAAATTAAGGACTATGAACCCTTACTTTTACTGATTCTCTTAATTCCGGACTTATCCGTTTGAAAATGAAAATTTTATTTATATAAAATACATAATTTTGCACTTTTAAGAAAATGATGAAGAGATTTAAACTTTTAGCAAACGTGCGGAATATGGAATCATGCTTTTACTAATTCGATTAATTCCGGACTCGTTAATTGAAATATTTGCTGTTTGATGATTCTGATGATTTTGTTTGGCTTTCGAGCCACTCTGCTAGACCTTCGGGTCATCTAATGGACCTTCGGGTAAATTACCAGTACTAGATCTTCGGGTCACTCTGCGGACCTTCGGGTCATCTGATGGGTGCCAAAAATTATAGTACTTGGTAGGCTTCGGCCATTTGAGATGCACGTGCGGCGTAGCTAAAACTCACCATCTGCTAGGATCGATCCACTTTAATGCTGATTTTCTAGTTATCTTATTTTGATTTCTAGATTTTGCGACTGCTGATTTTTCTAGTTATCTATTTTGATTTCTAGATTTTTTGAATTGCTACTTTGAATTCAATTGTGAATTTGAAAGTTGATTTTGATGGAGTTTAAATTGAGATTTCTTCATTTAGACTATATTGATTATTTGTGTTGAATAGTCTCATTCGAGACTATAATTATTTGCTTAAGTGTTGTTTATCGCACACTTATTTCCGAGTTTAAATTATACTAATCCATTTATTATTATTTTTTAAATAATACTCGGTTCATACCGAGTTATTTCAGCGTAATCGCCATCTCTGATTCAGTTGCAGCTTCAGCCTTTGGGAATTCACATCATCTTTTGTCTAGACTTCGAGGAGTTCTTTTGGTTAATTGACTCTCATCTCATGTATGTTATGATGTATATGTATGTGTGTATTTGGTTTCATGTGAACTATCGATTGTTGTAGCATGTATTCCAAACTTGTCTTCTGCTATATATCTGATATTTCTGTTCTGATGTGACTTTACATATCTATGTTGTTGTTGTTATGAGTTGTTCTGGATTTTTCTTTAGCCACTGCAGTTTCGTTTTATATTTGGATTGAATTTATTTCTTTGGGAGTAATTTTCACAACTCCTATCGATGTAATCAGTACTTGTCTAAGGAATAACTTACGGATGGTCGCTTCTAACAAGCCTTATTCTTTGCAATAGCAGACGTTATTCCTCATAATAACCTTTGTTATTATGAGCATAGAGGTGGGGCGTCACAGCTTGGTATCAGAGCTGAAATTCAGAATAAATTATAATAAACACAGAACAGAAACAAAATGGAACATGCGTTACAACTATTCGAGGGTTTTACTCATGCCTTTTCTAATCTACTCTTTCCACTTTAACATGTGGAGTATGTCTAGGAATAAAATTATATATTCCGTAGTATTCCATTTGTTAAATTTCTTATCGATTTTGTATTGTTTTAACTAATCCTTACCTTCTCTTGTCTCTCAGCCTATGGCTGGAGGAGGTAGAGGGAAGCGTTCTTCTGTAGGCCCGTCTAGTGGTTCTCATCCAGGCGGTGTCTATATGTCAGCTGATCAGTTTATGGAGCTATTTTAAGGTACTCAGCCTTCTGTTGCTACTCCCGCAGCTCCTACTCAGAAGTCTGCCTTCGCTCGCATGTGTAGTGACTATTCCCACCTTGGAGGCAAGACTTTCCAGGGATTGGAAAGTGTAATGGAGGTTCAGACTTGGTTGCGCACTTATGAGCGCATATTTTCTCGGATGGATCTTTCCGATCATCATCGCGTTCTCGTGGCATCTAGTATGTTGCAAGAGCGTGCGCTTGATTGGTATGAGCTTTTTATTGCGAAAGTTGATGAGTCCTCTCTCTCTTGGATTCAGTTTAAGGAACGTTTCGAACTTAAGTTCGTTCCTGAATTGGAAAGGCTAATCTTGCTCATAGTTTCCTTGAGTTGAAGCAAGGATGTCATCTATTTCTGATTATGTTGCATCTTTTGAGGCCTTGTCCAAGTACGGAGTTGAGTTCATTAACACTCCGCGTAAGAAGAATCTTCGTTTTGTTGATGGTTTGAAGAAGTACTTGAAGAAAGTTCTTTTGCTTCATCTTAAGCTCTCTTCTGAGGAGCTTGTTGATTCGGCTCTTTGCCTTGAAGCTGTTGAAAAGGAACGTGATAGTGGCGATGATGTTGAGGTTTCTAAGAACCCCAACAAGAAGAGGTTTCTATTTCATAAGCCTAATTCTTCCAACCAGAAGAAGAAGTAAGCTACCTCTAGCTCTCAGCCTAGTAGTGCACCTTCTATTCAGAGGGCGTGCTATAATTGTGGTTCTCTGGATCATCTTCACCGTAATTGTCCTAAGCCTCGCATTTTCCGCTATTGCAAGAAAGAGGGTCATTGGATTTCTGATTGCCCTACTACTTCTAGGGGTCTCAAATCTGGGAAGCTTAATGTTGCTAAAGCTTCTGGTGTTTCTTCTCGGCCTAATGGTATTACTCCTTCAGTTTTTGAAGGTTTTTTTATTTCATGGCTGTTCTATTAGAGTTCTTTTCGATATGGGTGCATCACATTCATTCGTGTCAAAGGAATTTGTTGATGTTATTCCTTTGGATGTTGTTACTCTTTGCGATCCTTTGAGGGTTGTGAATCATATTGGTGGATTCGCTACTCTTGGTTTGTTGTGTGTTGATGTTGAGATTATTCTTTGTGATTTTACCTTTCATGCGAATCTGCACGTTACGGATCATCTTGGTTTTGATATGATTTTGGTTATGGCTTGGCTTGTCCGTTATGAATTTCAAATTCTATGTCCCGAAAGAACTTTATATCTCAAGCATCCCGATGCTAGCGAGCAGTTATCAATTGTATTTCAAAGCATGGATCATGATTCTAATGCTCTCATTTCTTCCTTCGAATCGGAGGATGTCATTGCTAATATTCCGGTTGTTTGTGATTTTTTTGATGTTTTCGATCCTATTTCATGTTTGCCGCTGAAGAGGGCAATTGAATTCTGTATTGATCTTATCTCTGGTGCTCATCCTGTCAGTTGTCCTCCCACGAGGATGTCTGCTAAGGAAAATGAGGAACTCAAGCAACAATTATCCGAGTTGGAAGCCAAGCATTTTATTCGTTCCAGCTCATCTCCTAAGGGCGCCGCCGTTGTCTTCGTTAAGAAGCCAGATGGTACCCTTAGGCTTTGCATTGATTATCACAAGCTTAACGAGCTCACTATCAAAAATAAGTATCCAGTACCAAGGATCGACGACATGTTTGATCAATTAAGTGGCGCTAAGCTCTTTTCCCAACTCGATCTTGCTACCGGTTTTCATCCGTTACGAGTTGTGGAAGATAGCATTCATCTTACTGCATTCCGCACTCGTTATGGTTCTTAAGAAGGCTTGTTATGCCGTTCGGTTTGACGAATGCTCCGGCGTATTTTGTTGATCTTATGAATCGGATATTCCGGGAATATCTCGATAAGTTCGTCTTGGTTTTCATTGATGATATTCTTATTTATTCCAAATC
Source organism: Allium cepa (assembly GCA_030765085.1). NCBI lineage: Eukaryota > Viridiplantae > Streptophyta > Magnoliopsida > Asparagales > Amaryllidaceae > Allium > Allium cepa. The sequence continues at coordinate 685,718,934 of CM060939.1, read as the reverse complement.
TGAAGCCGATCATATTCAGCATTTGGAGATTGTTTTGAGCACTCTTCGTCAGCATCAGCTTTATGCCAAATTCTCCAAGTGTCACTTCTGGGAGAATAAGGTGAAGTTTCTCGGTCATATTGTTTCTTCCGATGGTATTTCTGTCGATCCTTCCAAGATCGAATCTATTCAGAATAGGAAGAGGCCCGAGACTGTTACTGAGATCCGTAGTTTCCTTGGATTAGCGGGATATTATCGCCTGTTTATTAAGGACTTTTCTCGTATTTCTTTATCGCTTACCACTCTTACGAAAAAAGCTGTTCCTTTTATTTGGTCGGATAAATTTGAGAATTCTTTCTTAATGTTAAAATATCTCCTTACTCATGCTCCTATCTTAGTGGTTCCCGAAGGGAATCATAATCTTGTTGTTTATACCGATGCCAGTGGTTTTGGGCTCAGTGCAGCTCTCATGCAAAAAGATAGAGTAGTTGCCTATACTTCTAGACTACTAAAGCCTAACGAGATTCGCTATGCTACCCATGATTTGGAGTTGGCCGCTACAGTCTTTGCTTTAAAGATTTGGCGACATTATTTGTTGGGCAAGCATTTTATTCTCTTCACTGATCACAAATCTCTAAAGTATTTATTTACTCAGAAAGAGCTTAATATGAGGCAACAACGTTGGCTCGAATTTCTTGCTTCATATGATTTCGATATTCAGTATACCCCTGGTAAGGGTAATCGTGTTGCTGATGCGCTTAGCACGAGCAGCAGGTTGTTGTTTCCATGATGCTAGCAGAGTGGAATATTTTGGAAGCTTTATCTCTTTGTGATATTAGAGACCGTCCTTCAGTTTCTAATTCTCTCGTGCTTCTATTTAGCATGGAAGCTCGTCCTAGTTTGTTGGATCGTGTTGCCGATGCCCAGAAACAAGATCCACATGTTGCTTATCTTATTCAGAGTTGTAAATTGGAATCCCGAAGCGATGATCTAAAGGATTTCGATATTGATGTTCATGGTTGTCTTCGGGAGAAGGGTAGATTGATCTTGCCTAATGTTTCTAATCTTAGAAATGACATTCTTGAGGACTGTCATCGTTCTAGGTATACTATCCATCCGGGTAGTAGTAAGATGTATGCGGATATATAACGCTTATACTATTGGGAGGGTATGAAGCATGATATTACAAGTTATGTAAGTCGTTGCATGACTTATCAACTTGTTAAAGCAGAACACCAGCGTCCCAGTGGTCTTTTGCAGCCTCTTGAGATTCCATTATGGAAATGGGATCAAATTTCCATGGAATTCATTGATGGTCTACCTCGTTTGAGGTCGGGCCATACTAGTATTTGGGTGATTGTTGACAATTGACTAAATTAGCCCATTTTATTCCTATCTAGTCCGATCGAACTGCTCTTTTGTTGGCTAAGCTGTTTATTAAAGAAGTCGTTCGACTTCATGGTGTGCCTAGTTCTATTGTTAGTGACAAAGATCCGCTTTTTACTAGTGGTTTCTGGCAGAGCCTTCGGAAAGCTTTGGGCACTAAGCTCAATCTTAGTACAGCTTATCATCCACAGTCTGAAGGTCAGACTGAAAGGGTGAATCAGGTCTTAGAGGATCTCCTTCGAGCTTGCATTCTTGATTTTAGTGGTAGTTGGGATGACCACTAATCTCTTGTTGAGTTCTTTTATAATAATAGTTTTCAATCCAGTACCGGTATGGCTCCTTTCGAAGCTCTTTACGGATGGCCGTGTCGATCACCATCTTGTTGGTTGGAATCGGGGGAAAAGTTAGTTCTCAGCCCCGATTATATTCGTGATTCTTCTGAGAGGATTGATATTATTAGAAGAGAATGAAAGAGGCTCAGAATAGGCAGAAATCATATACCGATCATCGTAGGAAGCCTTTGGAATTTTCTGTTGGCGATCTTGTATTCATTCGTGTTTCCCCGATGAAGGGTGTGGTGCGTTTTAGTAGCTCCGGGAAATTAGCTTCTCGTTATATTGGACCGTTTCCTATTACGAAACGCATTGGCCCAGTTGCTTATCGTGTACCGCTACCTATTCAGTTTTTAGGAACTTATGACGTATTTCATGTATCACAGCTTTGTCGATGCCTTAGAGATTCAGATTCTATTATTGATCTCCATATGCTGCAAGATCTTAGATCTCACCCGACTTGTCTATTGTGCAAAATCCTATTCGTGTGCTAGTTTCGGAGGTTAAACGCCTTCAGAATAAAGAAGTCCCACTTGTGAAAATTCAATGGTCCGCAAACCCCAAAGATTGCACTTGGGAAACCAGAGAATTCATCGAGTGTTCTTATCCGGGTTTTCTCTCCTCTTCGGGTGGGGATGAGCATTCTTGATCTATCTCTTCTTTTTAAATCTTTGTTGTGATGAATTATTTGTGTTATTGACTACTTCTAGAATGAAAATTGCAGGGACGCAATTTTTATAAGGGGGAATCTGTAACGACCGTGATTTTTGAATTACTGTCATAATAAATATTTTAAATAGAAAATTTTAAATTAAAATTTGAAAAAAAAATGTTGCAAAGTCAGTAGTCTTAATAGTAGTAGCATGTTGAAATAAAAAGGGCTTTTGCCTTCAAGTGAGAAATGGGTTCATATTAAAACAAAGTGGAACATTGTTTATTGCTTTGCTGTGAACACATTATTGCAAAGCAAAATATAACTTTTTTTCATTGATGTAAACACTTTTGTCACTAAAGCCTAGAAAAGCAAAGTGAACACATCTTACTGCCATCATCTTTGGCTAGTCGTGTACTTTTCGTATCAAAAGCACAATTTTCATTTAATGCAAAAGTAGACAGCACGTTTTAGAGTTAATGCTTTTGTACAAAAGAAAAGGCCAGCACACTCTTTATTTGACTTATACATATTTTTAAAAAATAAAAAATAAATAAAAGAAAAGTAAACTGCTGCAACATTCTTTCGCTTTTGTTTTAAAGCTTCAGTAGCTTGAGAAAAATGCATTAATGGCCGAGTGAAGTGGCTCTCTTTCAGATTTGGTGTATCAATTGGTTTTGAAGCAATTTTGTGAGTGCAAACTCACATCTATTTAAACTGGCACATTTATTTCTTTAGCTTCAGTAAAGCATTCAATAATGTGGCCCTAAATATCATATTTTACCAGTTACTTATGCATTACACAGAGCAAACACAGGTCGTTTACACGTTAATTTGTGCGTAATGAAGCACAACTTACAATATACGAAAGTGTTGTCCAAGTTATCAACTAAATTTTCATGTGCAAGTAAAACACGAAGTCAATGCTAGGCCTTTATAAAAGATAGTAGTGTGCGTGGCATAGGAACCTTGTTCATTCGGTTCTATTTTTTTATTTTGTGCATTGGAACCTTATTCATTCGGTTCTATTTTTTTATTTTGTGCATTGGAACCTTGTTCATTCGGTTCTGTTTTTATATTTTGTGCATTGGAACCTTTTCATTCGGTTGCATGCATAGCCAGATTGTTTTTTATACACATAAACCTTATTTTAATACCCGTGCTACACATATTATGCACGTAATTATTTTCTGTAGCATGCGCCAGAACCTATTGCGTGGTTGAACTATGCCCAGAACCCTGTTTAATTGCATGCGCATAAATCAAAATGTTAGTCTCACCTAATGGTTGACACGTGAACAATCCCTGTTAAACATTTTATTTCATGCATCTGGAGTTGCGTGGTCACCTGTTTACATAATTCATCTTGTACAAGGAATTTGTGCAGGCTATTCTCTGGAAAAATTTGGTGCGTGTATGAAAGATTTCTATAGAGTCCTGTTGTCTTTATCACCTGGTTTGATTGGAAATCATGTTGAGCCCAGGGTCTAAAATTCCCATTCAATTCTTGCGTGTCATAATCATGCGTGTGTGTTTTATTGCATACAAGCTTACAAAACATGAATTCATGCCTATGACCTAGTTAGTATGTGCGTGGGTTGCATTTTGCATCAGTAAGTGGGTAGGCATGCGAAGTGTAAGTATAAGTTGCATCAAAACATAGGAGCATACGCAAGTGCAAGACTACTTGTTATAAATTTTGTGCGTGTAGTATAATGTTGAGTGAATTAGTGCATTTCATCATAGCTAAATCCAAGTCATTTATCCTTACTTTTATATGCGCAAGTTCGGTTAAATTACGTGAACCGGTGTTTGGTTTCAAAACGAAATTTGTTGCCATTATTTTTATAACGGATTTTTACTCCGGTATTATATTTTTGGAGCGTGTTGTTTTGGCGACATTTTGACGTATAAAAATTACTGTTATTTTGACTTCAGTAGCCGTCAATTTAAAGTGAATTTTTAAGCGGCTATCCCGCAACGCTGATTTGATATCCGTTTTTACGGTGTTTTGTGCAGCGCAATTTCCTTGTTGAAACTGCTAAAGGATGTTGCTATTTGAATCACATGTTTTAAAAATCGTTTTATATAAAAATTGCTTTCAAAAATTTTACTGTTTACGCTTTCAAAAGAATGAGGAAGCGATTTAAACGCTTCTGCAAAATTAAGGACTATGAACCCTTACTTTTACCGATTCACTTAATTCCGGACTTATCCGTTTGAAAACGAAAATTTTATTTATATAAAATACACAATTTTTCACTTTCAAGGAAACGATGAAGAGATTTAAACGATTTAGCAAAAGTGCGGAATATGGAACCACGCTTTTACTAATTCGATTAATTTCGGACTCGTTAATTGAAATATTTGTCGTTTGATGATTCTGATGATTTTGTTGGGCTTTCGAGCCACTCTGCTGGACCTTCGGGTCATTTGATGGACCTTTGGGTATCTGATGGACCTTCGGGTCAATTACCAGTACTAGACCTTCGGGTCATTCTGCGGACCGTCGGGTCATCTGATGGGCGCCAAAAATTATAGTATTTGGTAGGCTTCGACCATTTGAGATGCACGTGCGGCGTGGCTAAAACTCGCCATCTGCTGGGATCGATCCACTTTTATGATGATTTTCTTGTTATCTTATTTTGATTTCTAGATTTTGCGACTGCTGATTTTTCTAGTTATCTATTTTGATTTCTAGATTTTGTGAATTGCTACTTTGAACTCAATTGTGAATTTGAAAGTTGATTTTGATGGTGTTTAAATTGAGATTTCTTCATATAAACTATGTTGATTATTTGTGTTGAATAGTCTCATTCGAGACTATAATTATTTGCTTAAGTGTTGTTTATCACACTTATTTCTGAGTTTAAATTAGACTGATCCGTTTATTATTTTCTTTTAAATAATACTCGGGTCAGACCGAGTTATTTCAGGGTAATCGCCATCTCTGATTCAGTTGCAGCTTCGGCTTTTGGGATTTCACATCATCTTTTGTCTAGACTTCGAGGAGTTCTTTTGGTTATTTGACTCTCATCTCATGTATGTTATGATGTATATTATATGTATATGTGTATTTGGTTCATATAAACTACCGATTGTTGTAGCATGTATTCCAGACTTGTCTTCCGCTATATATCTGATATTTCTGTTTTGATGTGACTTTACATATCTATGTTGTTGTTATATGAGTTGTTCTGGATTTTTCTTTAGCCACTGTAGTTTCGTTTTAGATTTGGATTGAATTTATATCTGTGGGAGTAATTTTCAACTCCTATCGATGTAATCAATACTCGTCTAAGGCATAACTTACGGATGGTCGCTTCTAACAAGGCATATTCTTCGCAATAGCAGACGTTATTCCTTATAATAACCTTTGTTATTATGTGCATAGAGGTGGAGAGTCATAGTGAGAGCCAAAGATTAATTGCGTTGAACACATTCAAACAAGACAATACAAATAACATAAGTTATCAACCCAAAATACGATTAAACAGTGGTGGAAATGAATGCATAAATCATCTCCAAACCACTTGCACTTGCCTTCTACCACTAATGCTTCAGCCCTAGGTTGGAAAGGCACGGCTAAAGCAAGAAATAGGATTTGGTTTGGGTTCATAAGAGGTCGGCCAAACATGCATGGGATGATGGTGCAAAGGTGATGCAAAGAGATATGTGCACGGATTACAACTACAAGGCAAAATATCATGAATTCAATGCAACATTGGGCTCGCCCAAAGCAAGACCAGGCACGGCCATCTCTATAGTGGACTGGTGGATGGTGTGGCAGAAGGTTTCAGGTCGGCTATGGATGGTGGAGGTGGAGTAGGTGGCGGCCAAGGGGTGATTGAAGGTGATGAAGGCATAGGTGGTTAGCAATGCATGTAATCAAGTGGATGTTGCAATTTTAGGTGGAGTTTGATCAACAATTGGGCACAGCCAGTGCCTTGGGGCTGGACTGGAGGAGGTGGTTGTTGGTTCAGGTGGTGGAGGAGGCGGCCATGATGAAGGAGCATGGGCTGAGCATGTAGGTGAAGAAATGCAAAGAACATAGGAAAAATAAGAAAATTTGCATAGAAAAGAAGAAAAAAAATTTACCAAGCTTTGCTTCTGAAATGGCCGAGAGTTTTTGTGAGATGAGAAATGTTCTTGATACGTGAAAATAAAGAAAATAAGTTGGCTAAAGCAATGATAAGGAACGATCAAAAATTGAAGGCAAATGTTGGTTGAAAATTGGAAAGGTGGAATCCAAAGAGACTAAGCATACAAAAGGTTTCAAATTCTTCATATTACCATTTTTTTTAAAATTTTACATAACTGGAAAATATATATACATTCAGATGAAAATACGAAAGTTTATTAAATAAACAAAAATAAATAAATAAATATTAATTGTATATAATTAAATTAAGAAAATAACAAAGAAAATGTAAACTAGTCTTGAAAATTTGAAAATAAATGGAACAAACTTTGGAAAATTTTTATGTACTTGAAAAATATTTATAAACAAAGATAAGAACACAAAATAAAAATGAATTCACAAAAATAAATAAATAAAATTTAATTAAATATAATTTAAATAAAGAAAATAACAGAAAAAAGGAAACTAGGCTTTAAAATTTGAAAATAAATTCAATAAGCTTTGGAAAAGTTCAAACATCACTTTAAAAATATTTTAAAGAAAAAAATATATGTAACATAACATATAATACAAATCTGAATAAGATATGACAAATAAAAAGATTATTTATATAATTTAAAATAAACAATATTGTTTAATAAAACAATTTACACCCAATATTGAAAAAAACATAACTTTCACAATATAACCCTAACTTCAACGGAAAAAAAAGTAGTATTCTTAAAATTTAATTTATTTTCATAATAAAAGATAAAATTCAAAAATTTAAATATTTAAATTTGAAATTTAAAAGTCAAAGTTTGACCATATTGACCAAAGATTCAATTTCTAGAAAATATTCAATTTTATTCGAGTTTGGAAATATAATTCACATAATAATCAAAATTTGTATTTAAGTAACAAAATTTATTCCTTTTAATAAATAAAATAAAGTTTAAAATTAGGAAATTCAATTTAACAGAAATAAAATATACAATAAAATAATCACAAAGTATAGGGTTGTTACAGTTTATAAAATGGAAAGTTTATATTTATAAAAGAGTTTTATAAAGTTAAAATATCTTTTAAGAGAAATAATTTGAAAGTGATATTTAAAAGGAAATTTGAACTACATTTTTAAAAGTGATTCAAAAAGGGCTTAAATAGAAGAAGATATGGATTTTGACATCATTATCACAAATAAATGTTTTTGGGGTTGTGAGGAAGACATAAACTATAACACTGTTGTTATAGTAAGCGATTTTTGAAAGGACATATTTTATATGGTATAAGGGATTTATATATATATACATATCCTGTATTTGATGTTAAGATTCGAGGTGGCTAACTTATATCTATTTTTAAGTTAAGAATGTCATACATTCATGGACTGAGAGGTAATGATGTCCTAACTTGGTTGGCTTCATTGTTACCTAATAAACAGTCTAATATTGACATTGAAAATTAATATAAAATATAATTAATCAAATCCCTATATAGTATTTTTTAGGTTATTGTAACGATGTTTTATGCAACATTCATGTGTTTTTGCAAAAAATACTAACCTTTCCTCAAATATTTTTATGGATTTAAGTATATAGAGGTATTTTCTAAATATCAAAATTGATATGGTTTCGTTGGAAAGAAGATAGAAATTTTGGGTGAATAAATATTTTAAAGTGATTATATATAAAGGAAAATATTTATAAAAAATTATAAATAAAGATAAAACTTTTATGAAATTTTTCATAAAATTTTTGGAAAATTTACTAAATACATATGAGGTACGTAATCATTTCATTGCACGATTTTGATATAACGTTCGAGTACGGAATTTTGAGGTGTTTAGATCAGTCCGAATCAAGATTTATCACTCGATGCTCGATGGAAAATATTGATGAGTATTTGTAGTCGGATACTTTTATTTTCCATCATAGCTGAGAACTATGGAAGGAAAATAAAAGTCGTGATCTGTGTCCACACTAGAGAATAGGTGGATTAATACTAATTCAGAAGTAAAGTGGTATGTTTGAATTTAAGATCGAATTAGATAGTGTATACAGAAAGTATGTGAGTATAAAATAGGTTTGTATTTGAAATTCAAAATAAAGTTTTTACCGGGTTTTTAGTTAGGTTTAATCTTGGGGACAGAATTCTTTTAAGGGGTGAAATCTGTAACGACCCGCAAATTTATCACTGGTAAATTATATTAATATTTGAAATATTCAAATACAAGATTTTATAACATAAATTATAATGTTTTGAACCATACATAATGATGGTATTGTTTTAAAGGTAAAGTAAGTAATATGGATATTTGGGGGTTTTCATCAGAAAATCAATGAAAATCAAATTTCAAGAAAATTGAGATTTTCTCGATATTAAAGCAAACGGAACTGGATGCATACATTTATTAATCCATTTAAGCAAGAATAATAAATAAAAAAAATTATTTTATTTTTAGAAATAATTTTTTTTATGACATCGTTAGGGATATCATCACTTTTATTGTTTTCTAGAATTTTAAATTAAGTTTAGATAATCAAATAATTGTTTTAAAATGATAATAATTCATTTTGATAAGTTATATAGTGATGATAAATCATTTATAATGGTTTTAGTAAGATATATACACTTGTTTAAAAAATATAAGAAAATTCATAACGTTTTGTCGATATGACATCACTTTTTGTAAACACTTGTATAACATTGATTTATATGATTTTATAATTCAAATGTGATGGTGTTAATTAATTACAAATGATAATAAATTAGTTTTTAAATTTTTTACATTTATATGTAATTTAACTAATAAGTGAAAATGTGACTGGAATTCAGACTTCGGATTCACAGTGGTTTAACAAATAGAAGTTGTACGAAAACATTAAACTTGGTTTGTCAAAAGTTAACGTATAAACACATATGCACATGTGCATGCGCATGAACACATATACATTTACATATTACCATTTACATCTCATATTTACTAATGGTAAATTAAACAAGATATCATGATATTTATTTATAAAAGTCTACATATTTTCCTAAATAAAGTAAGGAAAACTCACCATCACTAGGTAGCACCTGGGAGAGGCTGTGGTGAAGGGCTGGCCGACCGTCAGTGATGGGAGGGGAGAGAAGTAGGTTCTTACATGGTGAAAGGAGATGTGATGGAAGATATTTTCCATATTTTTGAAGGGGAGTGGGTTGGCACATGGTGAAAGGAGAAGTAATGGAAGATATTTTCCATATTTTTTCCTATAAATACATGCTACCTCTTCTTTGTTTTTTTTAAAGGCAAGCGAGGTTAAAAGCTGTACCCCTACCAACTATTAGTAAACATAAAAACAGAGATACATAGACAAGGATGAAACAAAGAAATGGGAAAAAAAAAATCAAAAGAAAACAGAAGAGGGAAATGTGACAACACGAGAAATCAATTAAATAGGTATTAAGGCCCAGAAGCCCAAATACCATAGCTAATTAATAATCCATGTGAAACCATCGCCTTCTGCAGCCAAAATTCGCATATGCTTATTAATACCCCTTTTCATATCAGTTATAATTTCCTTCTTCCCTCTACTTCTATTTTCAAAAATTCAAAAATTCCTTTCCTTCCATAAAACTTGGAAAATACATTTGAGCACAATGAGGAGACTACCGCTCTTTTCCGTCTTCCATCACGATCGTTTAAAAATTTCAACCCTTGAAAACTGCGATTGGTATTAGAATAGTGTAGACCATCATCAAGAATGATTTTCTTCCATATTTGGTATACCATAGTGCATTGAAAAAAAAAATATGTTCTTTGCTCTCGGGGAAGCAAGTACAAAAAATTCATTCGTTAGATTGGATGAAACCTCTAGCAAGATGTTTGTCCCTAGTAAGAAGAGAGTTGTGTATCGCTTTCCATAGCATTAAGTTATCTTTCTCAAAGCATAATCTGTTCCATATTCTATGAAACCATAGAGAGTTTGGTTGGCGATTATCATGTTACCTCTTCTATATACAAACATGCAACCTCTTCTTAGAAGACCTCACACCAAAACCATCTTCTCTCTTCTTCCTAATCTTTATTATGGCCTTTCTAATGGCTTCTCCAGTCTCTTTCACCATAGCGAAACTCTACTAAAATAAAAACTAACATATACAAAAAATTACCGCCTCAAAGTCAAGATACGAGTCCATACTCCACATCCTCTCCTCTTATCCATTTGGCCACTCTTTATCACCATCTAGGCCGAATTCACCCTAGGATCCTAGAATAGGATTCATAAGCTTCGGTGCAGTGATAGCAAAGCTATAGTCAAATTTAGCAAATCTACACACTAATGAAGGTGAGAAACTTTACATATTTATATTATAAATTATATTATGACATGATATGTTTAATATGATTGTTTCTATAGTGAATCATCATGTTTGGATTGCTACTATGTTTGTTTGGTTATGGAAATAATTCACGTTGAATACACGTTAAATTTACATAAAGGAAATCACTTTCCTTTATGAACTATAAAAGTGTTACAGAATGCTTAAACCTCTTCAAAATGGCTTATATATGTTATATAAACATTAAAACTCAGTTTGGTAAATTTTGGAAAAGATTTGAAAATGGAGTCAAAATAAGCATGTCACGTAACGACGGTTTGCGATTTCATGCCGTAAAAGTTAAATCAATGTGTAGAATGGAATATAGCTTGTTATTATTCAAAAGAAGAATTTTTCAAACTCTTATAACTATAGTTTTAAAATGAAGAAGAAAAATCAAGATTTCATGTAATAGAATTTGAGTTATGTCCAAATTAAGTTTTAAAAACATCGTATTTTAGCTGTTTTGGGAACCAAAGTGGTAAATGCTATAAAATTGATATTTTTAAATCTTTAGAAATATGAAGTAAATTTTACAGATATACTAAAATGTTTTGAAAGGTATCCGATTTATAAAAATGGACATATATGAAATGGAATTAGTATTTTGAACAAATAAGCTTTAAAAACACTATTGGTAGCAGTATTTGCAGCGGTTTCGGTAACTTTTGCAAATTATGGTCATAGCTTAATTACTCTTTCTCAATCTTTTTAGTAATCCTTTCAAATTCATAATTAAGTATTTTGAAGATGATTTGGAAGTTTTATAATTACTTTAAAGGAGTTTTAAATAAATTATTAAAGAAAATTATTTTAAATAATATTTGGAAGTATGTTAAGAAAGTGAAAATCATCTCTAAAAGATCATATAAAAGAGTTTAGAGTTTATCAAATAACTTGACCGCCTATGGGTGACAGAGAGATAGTCTCTAGATCCAAGCTTGGACAACCTGGGTTCTGTTCTAACTATCCGGACTGGCCCAATAGAGGGGTTAGTAAATTTGATTTACTTTGACCGCGTTTTCCTAAAATAAAAGGACATTTGAAGATTTTCAAAACTTAAACAATATTTTAGAATAATAAGATTTTGGTGATATATGACATGTATGGGTTTAACTGTGTATTAAATTCTGTGAAGGGAACTCGTACTATCTATGTGAATTTAAAAAGCGATTTCACAGTTACTGGGCGTATTGTAGAGGTTGAATACAAAAATTAGTATTGAAGTATAATTAGTATAAATTCTATAGAACCCTTTTACTCAATATGTTTTGGGTTTACTAGTAAACGATGTTTTAAGTAACATTTTTTTTGACCTATTTAAAAGATATGATTTGAAAATAAGTAAGTCTTTGTTAAGATTTAAATAAATGATTTGGAAATATTTTCCTAATTAATACGTTAAATGATTTGGAATTATTCCAAGATTTAAAAAGGGTTTAATTAACCAAAGAATTTTATAAATGAGGTTTAATTATCACGTAATATACTAAAGTAGAATATGATTTAAAGATGTATATCCCTAGAGAGATATTTTATTTGGATAAAAGATATTGATTAATTAAATAATAATCACCTACACATTAGACATCTTTTATCGATAATTGGTTCGGAGAAATCAGGGTCGGATTTGGGTGAGTACTATCCAAAAACCACTTCGAACCAATATACGTGCGAATGTGAAAACATGTTGAAGACAATTATTTTGAAGACAGAGATCTTCATATGAAGGGTTGCTTGCCACTAACCTTTAGGGTAATTCCCTTGTCATATACATGGTGGCAGTGGTTCTTTCAATTTGAAATCTTCAATGCAAGGACTACTTGCTACTAATCCTAGAGGTGATTCCCAAACAAGATGTGGTAGGAGAAGTACCTTCGGTTTATCCTGTGCATGGAAAAATTATATGGACGAGTGTTTGACATTTGCATTTCTAAAACCACGCACATTGATTATTACAACCGTACATCGGTTTGGTAGTGTAAGTGGTAACCTCTCTTATACTTAAAACCATTCTCTAAAACATACAAGCTCAAAGGTTGTAATTTGTGGAAATCAATAGTATGTTGTTAAAAATGGCAATGTGGCATTCAAAGTGGATTGTGTTCTGTGAAAGGTAAACGTTACCTCAGGCCTCACACCCGAAAATGGCTCAAACAGGGTATGCCGTAAGGCTATGTAGTTTTTAGTAATTAGGGTATGACCATCACTTTTCTAGATTACCCTCTATATATTATCTTTATTATGTATGCTACGAAATGTCTTGGATAGGTTGGGAACGACCTGGGTGATGTTATATTGGGTCTTGCCAGATGCAGAGGACTTGTTGTGGTTCCTTGGTATATTCCTCTAGAAATAGTATGAAAGATTTTCCTTACCTATCATTGCATGGAATCCATTCTCGAATAAGTGCCTTCGGGCTTAGTTGTATACATATTATTCTGGAATTTGATCAATGTAACTATTCGGTTATGGTTATTATGTATTTGTAATCTAGACATTATCATAATATTATTGTATTTTAAGTAGCAAGTGTTTAGTTATTATAAGGTAAAAATCCGTCCGTGTTTATGTGCACTGTGGTCTCATGAGGTATCCTTTGTTTTCAAAAATATCCATGTTTTGAGTTTCCCCACACCAGTCCCATGAGTGACCCATAGTTTATTTTATTTCCTTTAAAATTCTAGTGTCTTATTTTTTAGGTAGCCAATTAGCTAGGTCTGACTTGGAGCATTTGGGAGGAGCTTGGAGCAGGAGCTAGAGTTTCCTCTGTAGATACTTATCCATTTCCATTTCCATTGCATTGTTTACTATTTTGTGTTCAGCACTTATAAGGATAGAGATTCATAACTATCCAAGCAGATATTAGGATATACTCTGATGTACGTATTTAAAATTTCCATTGTAAAGATTATACATTGGAAAATATATGTTATTCCTTTTGTGTAAGATTATGTTCTGTCTTTATTTTCTTTATGCTCTGTCTTTATTTTCTTTTTACCCTTTACTATTAGCCTTTCAAGCACTTGAATTTGTAGCACGTTAATATCCAGGATGTATTAGTGTCAATTTTGAGGGTCGAAAAAGTGGATCATCATAGAGTCTTTTATAAAAAGATAGAAAAAGTAAAAGTTTAACTTATAAAGAGAATAGATTTGTAGTAAACATTGTTTAAGTAACATTTGTTTTTAACCTCTTTGATTATATTTTAAGTTAGAAAATCTTATTAATGATTTATGAATATACTTATATCATTTGAGATAAGTGTATAAATACTTTTGAAGTATAGAAAAAAGGATTATAAATGAATAGTATAATAAAGTATAAATGAATAGTAATTCATTAGTAGTAAAATACAGTGTAAATCATGCAACTGCTCCATTATCTAATGGAATTGTTGAAGTTAATGCACGAATTCTCACAGGTGTCAGCGCAGTAGATGTCCCTTTGGCATCTTGTGCTTATATTAACGAAATTGATGTTGAATATGTGAAAATAAATATTAACGTGACAGAGCCTACCACTATTCTTACAGGTTTGAATGTTTCCCCTGGCAAAAGTTCTTTTGGGCATGATGTCTCGTCTGAAGCAAATATAGATATGTTGAAGGAGTATGGTCCTGTTAGGTAGTTGGGTGAGCCCGGTAACGCTGTGCCCGCCCAGTCTCGATGGTCATCTCTATTCAAAACCCTACCCAAGAATGCTAGCATTTATACTCCTGGGTCTTTCAAATCAGTTGCGCAAGATGACGGTTTCATTTCGCCAGATGAGGTTGTTCAGAAAGGTGTTAAAATTTGGTCTGATTATTTGGTAGGTTTTTTTGGACACCTTGGCTCCATACACAGTTGTTTGTGACACTCGTAAATGTATTTGGAAACCAAGAGGTAGTCTTCAGGTATAGCACTTCAACTCTATGTTTTATTTCAAATTTGGTAATATGCAAGATAAATTGAGAGCTTTAGAGTCAAGCCCATTAGTAATTGATGGAAAATCTTTTATTGTCACTCCGTGGAGTCTTGGGGTTGATAAAGTGAGAGAGCAAATCTTATTTATTCCTGTTTAGACAACCTTCACGCACATCCCTTCTATGTTGCAACCTTTGATAGGTATTAACTGGCTGGCTAGTCTCATTGGCGAACTAAAATGCTTTGATTCGAACACTGAATCCCGTAGGAACCTTAAGTATGCTAGAGCGTTGATTGAGATTACCCCTTCATGAGTTTTTCCTTCAAAGCTTAAAGTTAGACTAGATAAAGGAAATGAAGTGGAAGTAGACGTACAAATGGAAACCTGAAATTTGAATAGTGTGTCATTCCTTTGGTCATTCGTTGGATATGTGCACGGTTGTTCACTTGTCATCCCCTCCTGCCAAGATTCCTCTTTCAAAGCCGGTTTTGAAATGGGTATCTAAATCTTGTGATCTTACTCCTTTGGTTTCTTCTCCAATCTTAACTCCTCCTGCAATTCCTGAAGTGACAGCCACTCCTACTGACACCGAGTTGGAAGGCGTTTCTTCCTCTGATGATGGGGATATTTATTGAGATTAAGTTGAGCATGCATGGGTACACGCTGAAATAGAAATGAGGAATAATCTAGAATTAAATCAATATTATTTATATGTTGGAGAAGATGGTGAGGGCAGGGGATTTTACTATCAGGTTGTGGGGGAAGGGCTTTCTTTGTCTACATCTAGATCTGAAGGTTACCATAATATGTTATTTTTATTTTTTGATGCAACTTGGGACAGGATTTATCTATATTCTTCGCTATCGAGGTCTTTTGATCCTTTACTTGCATTGGTATTTTCTGATGTTATTGGCCCTGCCAGCGATGGCGATGTCAGTTTAGGATGAGAGGATATTATGTCTAGTCATCAATAGTTTAGTCTTGTCTTATTTGTATTTGCAATGGTATTTTAGCTTCTCACCTGTATTATAGCTTAAGTGGTATGGCCATTGTAAAACCATGTACAGCTATTCTGTGCATGTGCAGAACGCCTATTCCTTATTTATATACAGTGGCACGGCCCATTAAAAAGACGACTGGCTTTGCCAAAAATACAATGTAAATGAATAGTTATACATGAATAGTAGAATAAGAGTGTACATTTTTTATAAAGATAAATTAAATCTATATATACAAGATTAATAAAATGTTTAATTAACAAGTTAAGTTAATGATTAAATAAGGAATTTTATTAAAGAAGAAGTTTAATTAAATAAGAAGTTTAATCAAAGAAGTTTAATTAATAAAGGATTTTAATTAATAAAAGGTGTTTAATTAACATGAGAAGTTTGATTAAAGAATGAAGTTATAATTAAAGAATGAAGTTTTAATTATGTGATGTTAAATCATATGAAAGATGTTTTATTAGATAAAAAGGAGCTTTACCAATAGAATTTTTTTTTAATTAATTAAATATTAACTTAATAAAAAAGGGACTAAAAGTCATTCATGTGACTTGATCGTGCTTTGATTGATAATTCTATATGGAAAACATGTAGTCATGTACTTAACACCAAAAGCCAATGAAGTAGATTTGATTCTATCTGTGAGAGTTAAGATTGACGATTCGCCTAGGGTGTAGAAGCAATTGTGCTCTAACCTATGGCTTCCTTCTTTACCGAGGGATAGTATAAGTAAAAGGTTGGAAAAGTGGTAAGTATATGAGACTTGATTTCCATATACAATCATTTTTGTAATTTTTTTGATTAACTCTTGAGGAAACCGAGATCGGTAAGTGTTCTACTTATCGAAATCCACTTCAAGACTAAGATATGTGTTCTATCTCTTGGAAATATATATGTTCAAGATGCTAGAATCCATTTTGAGATTCATAATCTGTTCGATTGAAGTTGGCTCATGTATAGAGATGTTGAACATGACTTCGCCATCGGTAATGATAGGAAATAGAGTAAAGGCATAGCCAAGGGGGTTTAGCTTAGTCCAAGGGGATATCAACTCCAAATCTAGAGATGCTTTCTATATTTTGGGCCCGAGGAGTTGAGGATATCTCAATCACACATTTCGGGTGGTCCAGCTATTGCTTATCTACCGGTATATTTTATTTTGAGGTATATGATGCTCATTTCTGACCCTTGTCAGGAGATCCACCTCGATGTACCAATGGAGTCTCCAAAGAAAAATCCATTATGCGAACGTGCCTTAGCGGTTTTGATTATACTTCAATATTGTTTTGTCATGAGATGCAAGCGGCACAACTATGTTCTTATTTATATTCTTCACCCTAGACATTATGTATTATATCACTTAATGTACTTATTAGATGGTGGTACTTTTGAGGGGATAACCATTATGGCTGTTATAACTGTCTAGGCTAATGATGATATTTTGATTATCAACCCTGAAATGCTATGTATATTAGATGTGACGACCGCCCATGACTCCCGCACTGAAACAGGGAAACGGTGCGCTGAAAGGTGTGCCAGGCAGCCATGGACGATAGTCGGGGTAAGATAAAAACAGAAAACTCTATCGTATTACTCACAGCGCATGGACAAAATATAATAGAAAATATACATAGTGAAGCTCCATATAACAGATCTCATCATATAAACTCTAATAGTTTGATACAACAATCAGCAAAGTCAATACATCAAGCCTCACTACATATCACTCAGAGAATATACAAATAGCGGAAACACCCAGTACATATAGTAAGAAAACAATATGCAAAAGCCCCCAGCTCGTCTTCGTCATCAACAGCGTTGACCACTAAGAACAGCACCTGTCACCTGCTACCTAGTCTGCCCATCCCAACATGGATGAACAACCCAAGGTAATAAGAGTTAAACATAAAACCTTGAGTCAGACAACAGTCTTAGTGAGCAGTAAATCAACTATCAAACATACCAAAAGAGCATAAAGGGTAAAAGGAATAGGGACTCAACCATCCCACTCCACCTCATTCTACAGTGATAGCCCCCAGACCCTCTAAGCATAAACAAACATAACAAAGCAGACAATTTAAGTAAAGCAATTATCACTCGAGTCAAGGTCGATGTTTTCCAAGTACAAACCCCCAAGGCCTAAACCAAGATCAGATAAGCACCCAGAAAGCATCGCTCTTGAGATCGAATGATGGTGCAACCAAACATCCATGACTCTGGCTATCACTGTTATCATTGCTTTGATATCACCGTTAATTGAATGACCGGCACCTTCTTTCAGCCGTCCGTCAAGGGCTAATGCAACCCCGGTTCTAGACATAGCTCCGCACGTCGTCGTGACCCGTGCCTAGGACTATCGCATCTGCCCAGAGTACTAGCACGTCATCGTGACCCATGCTTGGAACGTCATCGTGACCCATCCCAACGTACTTCTTCTTTGAGCATGCTAGAACCTTCAATAACGATGAAATCTCAGCCTCCTAGTCATCCTCCCTGACGACTATTCACATACTAGCTCAAGCGCCTCTCGAGCCATCCATTATCAACAAACTCGAACCGCATCATCTAGTTATCAACATGCTTGGGATGATCCCGTCTGGATTAAACCAAGGCTTTCTCACATCATGCTTTGCCACATCGCATCATAGCAAAGTCCCATTTCAACATCATGGTTTGCCTCATCGCATCACGGCAAAGTCCAATCTCAACATCATCATCAAATCTATCCATATGAGCTTCAACATCCGCTTCATATGCCACAAGCAGCTTTCCTTATTCAAGAGCCTTTCCACTTAGCCTTTGAATCATCTTCGACCAACTTGTCCAAATCAAGTTATCAATCAACTAATCCATCAAATCAAACATTAATCCAAGTAATCAATCATTCAAACAAGATCTAAATAAATAATTACAACAATAATGGCAATTTCGTAAATAAAGAGTCCAAATCTAACATGCATTCTAACAAGCATGAATTATGAGCAATATCTCTACAACTTGATGAATGAACTTGCGTAAGTGAACATGTAGTAAAATAGATGTCAAATCATCATGAACAATAGATCTACATGCAGACTTGAGAAAAATGCACGAAATCACTCTCTTTAGCACATAACAAACCACCGATCCAATATACTCCTTTGGGTCCGTGTGAGAGATAACCACCACTCGCCAAATCACCTAAACACCTCAAAAGATAACAACTTCAGATCTGGACAGCGAAGAACTAAGCTTGATCCGGCAAAATCTCGCTTCAATCGATGAAACCTCTCTTTGAAGAATGTAGATCTTCAACTTTGGATCTTGGATCTTCAACCTTGATCTTCAAATCTTGGATGGATGTAAGCACTAGATTAGAGTGGAGAAAAGAAGTGAAGAAATGTTGTAGTCGAGCTCTCAAAATGGCAGCACTTCGTCGCTTCAAAATCCGGATCCCAAAAATGAGCCAAACCCCCTTCTATTTATAGGCAGAAAAACCCATGAGTCGGCCGCCCCATGAGTCGTCGCCGACCTATCTCCCTGCCGACTTAAGACTTAGCAACCCCAACGACTCAACGACTCAACACAACAGCCGACCTAACCAAACACAGGGCCACACGACTTAACTTTAACACGGCATAGCCGACCCAACTCGTATGCGACTTAACTAAGACACGACGACTCAAACTTATGCACGACTCAACGGCTCACGACTTAACCTTTGCCGACCTAACATCAACACACGACCTAAGCCTTAACTCCTTAAGCCGCTAACCACTAGGTCGTAACTCCCTCCTCAAGCCGCTAGTCCCTTAGGTCGGTCCAACCCAATAACTCGCTAACTCCTAAGTCGTTAGCTCCATTAAGTCGGTCAATCCCTTAAGTCGTCCAAATCCTTAAGTCGTTAACCCCTTAACTCGGTAACCATCCTTAAACCGATAACTCCTATAAGTCGCTACCTACCTTAAGTCGCTCTACCTCCTAAGTCGTTCCAAACCTATAAGTCGCTCAACTCAAATCCCTTAACTCGCCCAATCATACTTAAGTCGTTACTTCTATAGGTCGCTCCACTCAACCTAACTCTCACACGACCTAAACAACAACAACACGAGCCAAAATTCTACTCGAGCTAACATCCACACGCCTTAAGCTCTAAGTCGTTGATTCCCATAAGTCGTTCCACTATTCCAACTACAACACGACATTCTACGACCTAAACTAATACACGACACAACTATGAACGACTCAAGCTCTAAACGACTTAAGCTCTGAACAATACTAACGACCTAGTGCAACTATTTTACGATTTGTCGACACGTAAAATACGGGTCGTTACATTCTCTCCCCCTTAGGAATTTCACCCCGAAATTCCAAACAAACAAGAGCAACCAAAACTATTCAGCATGCCTACCATCCATAGCAATCAACAAACCATGCATTCAATTACTAGCCTAGCATGTAGAATTCTAAGACTAGAACAAGTTACAAATTCGTGAGATGTCACGACACCTTAGGGCCATACCTCGAAGAGTTCAGGATGAGCTGCCTTCATCCTCTCTTCCTCCTCCCACGTACAGTCGTTAACATCATCACTCCATTGTACCTTGAGCAACGTAATCATCTTCCTCCTAAGCTGTTTCGTGTCGGTTTCAACAACACGAAGCGGCTTACGAGGTCTCGAAACAACTGGATCAACTTCTAAATCTTCACAGCTATCAGCAGAAACCACCGTATTCGAGTCGTGCACACACTTCCGTAGATAAGATACATGTAAAACATTGTGCACACCCGACATCTTCTCTGGTAATTCCAACTTATAAGCGAGCTTTCCAATTCGCTCGATGATCGGAAATGGTCCAACAAATCTCGGAGTCAATTTCCCTTTCTTCCCGAATCGAATAACATTCTTCAGTGGAGAAATTTTCACAAAAACCATATCTCCTACGTCGAATTCCAAATCTTTTCGATGCTTATCGGTATAACTTTTCTGACGATCTTGGGCTGCCTTCATTCGTTGTCGAATGATCTCTATGCAATCCGAAGTCTGTCGAATCATCTCTGGCCCAAGTATCAGCTTTTCTCCAGTTTCCAACCAACATGTCGGAGAGTTACACGGTCTTCCATACAATGCCTCATATGGTGCCATACCAATACTAGACTGATAACTGTTATTATACGCAAATTCCACCAAATGAAGATGATCTTCCCATGATCCTCCGAAATCCAAAACACATGCTCTCAGGAGATCTTCCAAAACTCGGTTGACTCTCTCGGTCTGACCATCTGTTTGGGGGTGATAAGCTGTACTCAAACACAACTTGGTTCCCAAAACTCCCTGGAAGCTCTTCCAAAATTCACTAGTGAACAATGGGTCTCGATCGCTCACTATACTTTTCGAAATACCATGGAATCGAACTATCCACTTAACATATAACTCAGCCAATTTCGATGCAGTCCTAGTTGATCGAACAGGAATGAATCTTGCACTCTTAGTCAAACGATCTACGATTACCCAAATCCCTTCATTTCCCGTTCTTGTTCTAGGTAGTCCATCGATAAAATCCATCGATATCTGCTCCCACTTCCATGTAGGAACCTCTAATGGCTGAAGCAATCCACTGGGCTTCTTCTGCTCGGCTTTTACCAACTGGCAGTTCATACATTTGGAAATAAAATTTCCAACATCCTTCTTCATACCTTCCCAGTAGTAAGTCCTTTTCATATCCCGATACATCTTATTTCCACCTGGATGAATTGTCAACTTCGAGTGATGACTTTCCTTTAGAACTTCATCTCTCAATTCATCTATATCGGGAACAACTAGTCGTCCTTGCTTTCGAAGCCAACCCTCTCGATCGACTTCGAATCCTTTATCCTTTTCTAGATTCAATCCAGATTCCAAATCGCGGATAATCTTGACAAGCTTATCGTCTCGCTTTTGGCTCTCGCCAATTCTTTCCACAAGAGTAGGTCATATTGATAAGTTTGCCAACATCTCAGTTCCAATTCACATCTGGGCATGAAGTCAAATCCAGCCAAATACTCGAGACTCTTCCATTCTGAAAACATGGCTCCCAATCCTGCATGTCTTCGACTTAACGCATCTGCCACTGCATTACCTTTTCCCGGAGTATAGGCTATACCAAAATCATACGATGCTAAAAAATCTAGCCATCGTTGCTGCCGAAGATTCAAATCCTTTTGGGAGAAAAGATACTTCAATGACTTATGATCCGTAAACAACTCTAATCGAACTCCCAATAGATAGTGTCTCCACATCTTCAAAGCAAATACAATCGCCGCTAACTCCAAATCATGAGTCGGATAATTCCTTTCATGCGGCTTCAGTTGTCGACTTGCATATGCAACAACTTTATCCCTCTGCATCAGTACTGCTCCAAGTCCAGTACCACATGCATCGGTGTAAACCACCATCTCATCATTCCCACTTGGAATAGTCAAAACAGGAGCACTTGTCAGTCGCTCTTTCAGGATTCCAAAAGCTTGCTCACACTTATCATCCCATCTGAGTACCTGATTCTTTTTGGTCAATCCTGTTAATGGTGCAGCTATCTTGGAAAAGTATTTGATAAACCGGCGATAATATCCTGCTAATCCAAGAAAACTTCTCACATCAGATGCATTCTTAGGTCTAACCCAATCCTGGATTGCTGCCACTTTCGCGGGATCCACCGCTATTCCATTTCCAGAAATAACATGGCCTAAGAACCTCACTTCACTCTTCCAGAAGTGACACTTCGAAAACTTAGCCTTTAGCTGATGTTTCCGCAAGATTTCCAAAGCAATACGCAAGTGCATCTTGTGCTCTTCTTCGGTTCTGTAATAAATCAGAATATCATCCACGAACGCAAGTACAAACTTGTTCAACTGATCTATGAATACTCTATTCATAAGATCCACAAAATATGCTAGTGCATTGGTCAATCCAAACGGCATTACCAACCACTCATAAAAACCAGATGGTGTCCTAAAAGCAGTCTTCGGAACACTATCCTTTGCTACTCTCAACTGGTGAAATCCCGTTGCCAAATCCATCTGAGAAAACACCTTAGCTTCGTGAAGCTGATCAAACAAGTCATCTATTCTCGGCAATGGATACTTGTTCTTCTTAGTCACTTTATTCAGCTCACGATAATCCACACACAACCTTAACGATCCATCCGCTTTGATTGCAAACAAAACTGGTGCACCCCATTCGGACACACTATGCCGAATGAATCCTTTCTGAAAAAGGTCATCAACTTGCACCTTCAACTCTTGCTGCTCCCTAGGCGCCATCCGCCTAAGAGGCATCACAACAGGTCTGGCTCCCTCAACTAGATCGATACGAAACTCGATCTCTCTATGCGGAGGTAACCCTTTGACCTCGTCAAAGACATCCTCAAATCCATTCACAATAGGCACCGACGACAGTCCATACCGTGGAACAACCAGCGAATACATGAAGCTCATGAAGACGCCTTCCTCATGCTTACATCGTATCACAACCTTTCGCCCTTCCACATTCTCTACTGTCACCTCCAGCCTTTCACAATCAACCTTTGCCGCATACTTCCTGAGCCAGTCCATACCCAAAATAATCCCGAACCCCGGAAAGTTCAGAACAAAGCAATCACAAACAAAAGAGCAATCATGACTCGACACAAATAGACCACGGCAAAACATACACAAACAAGACGAACCCCCAACTGGATAGTCACAACCAATGGTCTATCAACAATATCCGGTTCCAAACCCAACCGGTCTACCAACTCATTACAAACAAAGGAATGCGACGCTCCAGTATCAAACAACACCTTAATTGGAACACCACAAATGGAAAGAATACCTTGAACTACCACACTCTTTCCTTTCTCTTCAGCAGTAGGAGCTTTCAAAGACGATGGCACAGCCCCCAAAGCATAAGCTTGCACGATCTGCTTACCCTTCCTCGGTTCCGGACAATTCCTCATAATATGCCCCAGCTTGTCACAGTTGTGGCACTTCACCGGCACCTTCGGATTCTTGCAATCCCTAGAGAGATGACCCTTCTGCCGACAATTGTAGCAGATCTCTTCGCCCTTCAGCTTCTTCTGGCCATCCTTACCCTTCTGCTGCTGCTGCTTTCTCTTCTTGTTTCCACTTTGCTCCTTGGTCATAGCAACAACAGATCCTTCCTTAGGAAACAGATTCTCATGCCTGAGAGCTTTCTCCACAAGCTTCTCAAATGGATCGTCCAAATGATCCACCAACTGTCTCCCAAGATAAGTGTCCAAGCCTGTCACAAACTTCTCATTCTTCTGATAAGGGGATTCAATATACGACCGAGCATACTTGGACAAAGCTTCAAACTCAGAAACATACTCAAGAACTGGTCTTCCACCTTGCTTGAGTTCCGCAAACTTCTTAAACAAAACAGACTTCTAAGCTGTAGAAATGAACTTAGCTTCAAATCTAGCTTGGAAATGCTCCCAAGTAATCTCTTCCTCTGGAGTATCAATGGTGATAGAATTCCACCAATCCGAAGCTCTTCCCTGAAGCTGTCTTGATGCAAGCTTCCTCTTAGTTGCATCCTCAATTCCCAAATCACCAAAAATCCTTTTACAAGCATCTATCCATCTCTGGACTTCTATGGTTGATTCTGTTCCCAAGAAAACCTTTCCTCCAAGAGCAGTATAGTCCTTGCACAGCTTAGCAAAATCTACTGGTTTTGGAGCTTGAACTTGAACTCCAACATCCACTGATGATCCTGAAGTTGGTATCCTTCTCATGATCGAAGTCATCATAGCTTCGAACATTGCAGCATAGTCAGTAGCTCCCCCAACAGCACGGCTTTCCCTAGCAGCTTGTCTCTCACTTCGACTCATCCTTAATATCTACAAAAAGGAATGATTTAGAACACCTTGAGAAACAACTACATAAGGAGTTCAAATCCTTCTAAACTACTATATTATATATAGTAATCTTCATCAAAATACAATTACGTCTCTCTTACATAGTTACGTCAGCGAGCGTTAGCTAAAATCGATTAACCAAAGCTCTGATACCAAATGTGATGACCGCCCATGACTCCCGCACTGAAACAGGGAAACGGTGCGCTGAAAGGTGTGCCAGGCAGCCATGGACGATAGTCGGGGTAAGATAAAAACAGAAAACTCTATCGTATTACTCACAGCGCATGGACAAAATACAATAGAAAATATACATAGTGAAGCTCCATATAACAGAATCTCATCATATAAACTCTAATAGTTTGATACAACAATCAGCAAAGTCAATACATCAAGCCTCACTACATATCACTCGGAGAATATACAAATAGCGGAAACACCCAGTACATATAGTAAGAAAACAATATGCAAAAGCCCCCAGCTCGTCTTCGTCATCAACAGCGTTGACCACTAAGAACAGCACCTGTCACCTGCTACCTAGTCTGCCCATCCCAAAATGGATGAACAGCCCAAGGTAATAAGAGTTAAACATAAAACCTTGAGTCAGACAACAGTCTTAGTGAGCAGTAAATCAACTATCAAACATACCAAAAGAGCATAAAGGGTAAAAGGAATAGGGACTCAACCATCCCACTCCACCTCATTCTACAGTGATAGCCCCCAGACCCTCTAAGCATAAACAAACATAACAAAGCAGACAATTTAAGTAAAGCAATTATCACTCGAGTCAAGGTCGATGTTTTCCAAGTACAAACCCCCAAGGCCTAAACCAAGATCAGATAAGCACCCAGAAAGCATCGCTCTTGAGATCGAATGATGGTGCAACCAAACATCCATGACTCTGGCTATCACTGTTATCATTGCTTTGATATCACCGTTAATTGAATGACCGGCACCTTCTTTCAGCCGTCCGTCAAGGGCTAATGGCAACCCCGGTTCTAGACATAGCTCCGCACGTCGTCGTGACCCGTGCCTAGGACTATCGCATCTGCCCAGAGTACTAGCACGTCATCGTGACCCATGCTTGGAACGTCATCGTGACCCATCCCAACGTACTCTTGCTTTGAGCATGCTAGAACCTTCAATAACGATGAAATCTCATCCTCCTAGTCATCCTCCCTGACGACTATTCACATACTAGCTCAAGCGCCTCTCGAGCCATCCATTATCAACAAACTCGAACCGCATCATCGAGTTATCAACATGCTTGGGATGATCTCGTCTGGATTAAACCAAGGCTTTCTCACATCATGCTTTGCCACATTGCATCATAGCAAAGTCCCATTTCAACATCATGGTTTGCCTCATCGCATCACGGCAAAGTCCAATCTCAACATCATCATCAAATCTATCCATATGAGCTTCAACATCCGCTTCATATGCCACAAGCAGCTTTCCTTATTCAAGAGCCTTTCCACTTAGCCTTTGAATCATCTTCGACCAACTTGTCCAAATCAAGTTATCAATCAACTAATCCATCAAATCAAACATTAATCCAAGTAATCAATCATTCAAACAAGATCTAAATAAACAATTACAACAATAATGGCAATTTCGTAAATAAAGAGTCCAAATCTAACATGCATTCTAACAAGCATGAATTATGAGCAATATCTCTACAACTTGATGAATGAACTTGCGTAAGTGAACATGTAGTAAAATTGATGTCAAATCATCATGAACAATAGATCTACATGCAGACTTGAGAAAAATGCACGAAATCACTCTCTTTAGCACATAACAAACCACCGATCCAATATACTCCTTTGGGTCCGTGTGAGAGATAACCACCACTCACCAAATCACCTAAACACCTCAAAAGATAACAACTTCAGATCTGGACAGCGAAGAACTAAGCTTGATCCGGCAAAATCTCGCTTCAATCGATGAAACCTCTCTTTGAAGAATGTAGATCTTCAACTTTGGATCTTGGATCTTCAACCTTGATCTTCAAATCTTGGATGGATGTAAGCACTAGATTAGAGTGGAGAAAAGAAGTGAAGAAATGTTGTAGTCGAGCTCTCAAAATGGCAGCACTTCGTCGCTTCAAAATCCGGATCCCAAAAATGAGCCAAACCCCCTTCTATTTATAGGCAGAAAAACCCATGAGTCGGCCGCCCCATGAGTCGTCGTCGACCTATCTCCCTGCCGACTTAAGACTTAGCAACCCCAACGACTCAATGACTCAACACAACAGTGACCTAACCAAACACAGGGCCACACGACTTAACTTTAACACGGCATAGCCGACCCAACTCGTATGCGACTTAACTAAGACACGACGACTCAAACTTATGCACGACTCAACGGCTCACGACTTAACCCTTGCCGACCTAACATCAACACACGACCTAAGCCTTAACTCCTTAAGCCGCTAACCACTAGGTAGTAACTCCCTCCTCAAGCCGCTAGTCCCTTAGGTCGGTCCAACCCAATAACTCGCTAACTCCTAAGTCGTTAGCTCCACTAAGTCGGTCAATCCCTTAAGTCGTCCAAATCCTTAAGTCGTTAACCCCTTAACTCGGCAACCATCCTTAAACCGATAACTCCTATAAGTCGCTACCTACCTTAAGTCGCTCTACCTCCTAAGTCGTTCCAAACCTATAAGTTGCCCAACTCAAATCCCTTAACTCGCCCAATCATACTTAAGTCGTTACTTCTATAGGTCGCTCCACTCAACCTAACTCTCACACGACCTAAACAACAACACGGGCCAAAATTTTACTCGAGCTAACATCCACACGCCTTAAGCTCTAAGTCGTTGATTCCCATAAGTCGTTCCACTATTCCAACTACAACACGACTTAGGCATTCTACGACCTAAACTAATACACGACACAACTTTGAACGACTCAAGCTCTAAACGACTTAAACTCTGAACAATACTAACGACCTAGTGCAACTATTTTACGATTTGTCGACACGTAAAATACGGGTCGTTACATTAGAGTTTCTTTGTGTATTATCTTTTGATATTATATGTTATCATTCCACTATGAGATTCTGATTTTTTTGTCCTTCTCTTTTTTGTTCGTTTTCTTTTCTTCTATTTCTTTTACCCTAACATTATGTCTTTCTGTCACCTGAGTGCTAGGCACATGAATACCATGGATGTATTGATGTCGATATTCGAGTTCGAAAAAGCGTCCGTTACAAATAATGATCAACTAATAACTACTAGAACTGTTCCATATAGGTTTCCCAACAATTTCCAACTATGGGACTACATTTCTCATAATTATAACTAGACATAGCTAACCCACATAAGCTTCCCTACAATTTCCTCCACGGGACTATATTCTCACAACTACGACTACATATATCAATCATGAGACTATATTCCAACAACTATGACTATAGATATCCCAACTATGCATTGAGGGGAAGCCTGCAATGTGGAGTCGCTGTGGTGTCTTGTTGTCTGCATCTGTCTCCATCTCTCAGTGGTAATGTAACACATCTTATTGCACTGCATTGGGACCCATCAGCTACACAACATCACATCGCATCACCGTGAATACCAAGGAATTTCTGTTAGTGCCATGCTGCATAATCCATTAGGCATCATCGTCGGTGTTGCACGTCCACCGTGGAACCTCCTGAGAGTGCAATTAAAATAGAATCCCCTTCAATTGAATACTGAAGTTTGCATGATAAATAGCATTTACTCGGTCTTGTGATGTCCTAGCATTATCAATATAGGGAACTAGTTTCCCTACCTCTACCAGCATCCATATATATAATATTTATATATAAACTAGTAACGATCTTATATATAACCTTGGCCTTAGGTCGAGGTTCAATCTATGCTCTAAAAAAGACAACCCGCCGAATGCTTCCTCCAGGAGTAGTCGATCGCCTGTTGTCGATGGCACTAATAAGTATGGTCAACCGATTGTCACTTTTTATTAGGGATTATCTTCTCTGAATTTTTGTTTTTTGTTAATCGTTATCGTCCTAAATTTCATTACATTATTTCATAAGTATACTAATGGTCATTATAGTTGAAGAAAATCAATAATTTGTATTTATCAAAATTCTGTATTAAATTTCAATCCCAATTTATAGTTAAATAGTCTACCTTAAATTTAATGTCAACGTTAACGGGTTATATGATTTCATATATTTGATTACACAAAGGGTGTAACCCAGATCAATTCCTATTAATAGGTTCGCAACAATTTTCATTTGTTATTCAATTCAGATCTAAGCAATTGGATTCTCATTTAATTTCTAACAACCTAAATTAGATAGGGTATATTAAAATTAACTGCATATAAATAATCTTATTAAAAATCTACCCACTCACCTCAAATTCAAGTTATCCCCTCTGAATCATGTTGGGATCTACTCCATTTGCTAGCTCTTTGTTTGATTCAAATTTTCCAATCTCCTTATTTTTATTTGTATTTATTTTTAAATGAGTATGTAACTGGAGGAAGAGATTTGAGTTTGACATAGTCTAGATGTATAATTCTTTTTCTTATGAGTTAGGGTTTGGGCTAGTGTTATATTTATAGGGGTTCAAGTTAATACTAACCATTGATTGATTATTAGAGAATATCTAGTTAAATCCTGAACGCTGTCCAATTTCCTTCGCTGCGAAGAAAAATACACAATCAAATATAAGCCATCGGCCGCTCAAAACACTAATCCTGAATCAACAAACGGTCGATTGCTATACTTGGGAGCGGTCGACTGCTTGCAGTCGACCAGTCCCAATATAGTTGTCAACTTGTGTAACTCTCTATTTAGTATATTTTCTTTCCTTGTTTTCTTAATTAATTATTTTCAATTTTGAAATTTGAAACGTTTATAACTTCTTCATACTAGCTCAAATTCAAAAAAATTATATATGAAAATCGTTCAGAAAATCACTATGAACGCAACGGTTCAAGTTTCATAGTTATATTAGAACATTTGAAATTTTCCATTTTTTCCCTTGTTATATATTCAAATTTAATTCTTTTGTTTAAATTTTTCGAGGTGTTACAATCTCTCATCTTAAAAGGATTTTGTCCCCAAAGTTCAAGGATGGAAAAAAATATGTAACTCGTATATTTTGAAATCAATTACTACAACCATCTACTCATCTGTCATCCAAACGACAATCATTTTCCTTAATTCCGAACTCCAATGCAATGTATGTACATATAGGTATGGAACGCATATGAACCTATACTAATGCAAACAAAAAGCGGTCTATTGATCTAGTCGGCCTCCTCAAATGCACGTGCTTATGACATGTATCCAAAATATATGCAACATCCTATATAAATATACAGACAATTCTACATGTATGCACAACCATTCAATCCATATGTAGCAATCATATGCATATAAGTTAGTAAATAAACAACAGATGGTGTGAGTGTATGCTAAATCAAGAATATATTTGCCTAAGTGTGTAAGATTATCATAAATAAAATATCCATCATCATCCGTCGTCTAAAACATGTCTTATTGATACGTTCACATCCATTCCTAGCGTTCAATGTCCCTACCTATATGGGGTATACTTAGCTAGAACCAAACACATAAGTAGTCTATACTTATTTATCTAAAATGGAAATTTACCAGAAAAGTGTTTGTGTAGGTAGCTCGAATCTCCTCCTCATCCCCCAATGTACTCTCAAATGGGTTGTCCCCCTATTGGACCCTAACCAGTTTAATTAATTTATTCTGGAGTCACTTTGTCCCATGCCTAATAGTGTGGGTAGGTGCATAGGAAATAAGTGACTCACTTATCCACTTCAACTTCTTTTAACTAATATGGCTCAACCATAGTAGCTGCATCATATACATACTTCCATAAGTGTGAAAAATGAAAAACATTGTGAACTCTCGCCAACCCTCCAGGAAGCTTTGCTCCATAAGCAAACTATCATACCATATCCAAAGTTGAAAAGGCCCTACAACTCTTGGTGTTAACTTTTCCAAACTACTAATCCAGTAATGAAACTAAGTCGCAAGATGCTCACATAGTCCATGTCATCATTGG
Organism: Allium cepa; assembly: GCA_030765085.1. Taxonomy (NCBI): domain Eukaryota; kingdom Viridiplantae; phylum Streptophyta; class Magnoliopsida; order Asparagales; family Amaryllidaceae; genus Allium; species Allium cepa. The sequence goes on along the minus strand of CM060939.1, from coordinate 685,688,253 downwards.
GGACTTCAACTCCATGTATCTCCGATCAGCATATGCTCTTTACCTATCTTATGCAACCGTTATCCTTCTATGGATCAAATCCACTTCTTAAGCACTTCTAACTGGATTATACTTCTGACTAAACTTATCATCGTTAGTACTGGCATGCAACTTCAATCCAAATATACATGCATAAGCAACCATCTACAATCCTTTCTACCAACTCAAATAAAATGATGCCAACATGCTCCATAGTAGTTAACTTGAACATAAGCATATCCCAACAAAATTGTAGCCTTATGTAATCCTCAATGCACATATACACTATCTTAAATCATCAGTAGTATGCTTTATCACTTCTTCTTCTAGATACTAAGGTAAGACATCTTGAAAGTGGAGGGTATCCCCTTCCCTAGTACTTTCTACATAGCTCATTTTGCTATTTTGCTATTTCACTTACGAACATCCAAACCTGATGATCTCTTAGACTGTTAAAAATAACATAACTTCTTTTTAAATTCAATTCAACTTAAGTTATCTCATTTTACTTTTGATTTGATTCTACGGTCCTTCTGTAATCGTGGTATTAGGTATCACGTTTATAGTCTAGAGGGATTTGTCCTAAGTCATTCAAGTAAGTAAATACTTAGATATTCTAGAAGGGTAAACTTGGTCTATTTCCTATTTAAACCTAACAATTAGAATCCTACATCTAAGTGAAGTCCTAAATTTAAATGAAATTGTAACCTAAGATCATTTTAGCATTGACAATAATCACCGAAGCAATACATCATTCGTATGCAACTATTATGCAACACAAACTACGTATCCTAAGTCCATCCTTTAAGAATTTCCTTAAAGAACCTTCTTCCAATCTAAGGGATGATTGAAAAGAATCCTATTATCCTTTCCTACAAATCTTACCGAAAATTTCCAAGCTTGATTTTGTACGAAAATTTCCTTCGCATTCCCAATGCATGCAAATAGTAATATCTTTTTCTAAAAGGAAACCCAAATCCTTGAATTAACCCTTCCTTGCAAAATGTTGACTCCAACTCCATCTAGGACATTTATTGCGGCTTAAACTTCCAAATTTCACCATTCCTTAATACTATGCCAATAATGTGACTTCCTTCCTAAATATAACTTCTCACTATTTTATTCCAACTATTTTATTGTCGAGTCAACTCAATATGGATGGTGCCTTGCCATTTTTATCCAATAGACATAGTGACTAATATTTAACTAACATCTTACCCAAAAACTCATCTAGGAACATTTAAAATGGTCAATGTCCTGGCCTAGTAAACATCTTATGGAACACATGTCACTTCATCCCCTACAATATACTTGTAGTTGTGACGATGACCGAAGTACTAATTACTTTATAAATATCGTCATATAACGTATACTATAAGATGACAACCTACTTTCTTGGTTACCTATACTTCACTAAGTTAGAAACAACATGCCTGGTAATTTTAACTTACCAAATCAAAAGCGACATATGTAGCGTAACATTACCCAAAATTTTGGATCAACATCACCCATCCACAAGTAGCCAAAATCGCCTTTCTCTTCCGGCAATGTTCAACCAACTAATAATTTAGGGACTTACAGTATGTAACAAACTTAATCACCTTCAAGACATATAAGCGAAACAATAGCTTCCATCTCAAGATCATGGGATAGATAATTCTTCTCACTTAATCTCAACTGTTGACTAGTATAGTTCACCACTCTCCTCTCATGCATTTACTCCGTACCCAATCACATACCGCAAGCGTCGGTATACAATGTGAACACCTTAGTACCATCGAGTAGTACTAAATAGGTGTACTAGTCAACAACCTCTTTATCTAACTAAAATCTTTCTCGTTTTCCAAGTTCCATGAAAACTAAATTCCACTTATAGCCGCCAACCGAAAAGGGAAAACTTCTTATATCTATAGTATTCTTTGATACCATAAAACATCTTGGCTTACTCTTCCTTTGCACTGAAACATGTTTTGTCCAAATTATACCCTCCAAACTTTCTTACATAAAGATTCTATAATTCAAACCATAATTGGGTAGAAAAATAAAAGGTGGTGTTCACTCTTGACTATTACAAGAAGTTTGAACTAGTATTCTATCCTTCCAATTCAAGAGTTGATTGGAAGGTCACTAAATCTTCAAACTACTTCCAACCTTTATCCTCAAATATTTCAATGCTTTTGAACACCATAATCAATTCGGTCCTTATTGGTTGTGTAATCTTATTTATCTAACTCCAGTTTATTTCATCCCTTTTTAAGATTTATTGATAGTAATAACTTTAATTTATCTTCTAAGTCAAAACGTTCGATTTTAACATCATCTCCACAAAACTAGTAAGTTTTTGAAACTATAAAACCCTTCATTTTTCTTTAATAATCGTTTCCCTTTTACAAAGATCATGACATTTTTCTTTAATTTACATTATCAAAAATGATCCAGCTTACCCAAACAAAATGTAAAAACATATCTTTCTAAAATTTTCCATTTATAAATAGGAAATTCTCAATTAAATATATTTTTAAGATAATGTGATATTCTAATTTATTGTTATTATTTTAAAGTTTAATAAAAACAATTTTTAAAAGACATTTTCAAGCATTAACCATTTCTTATTTACAAAAGTGGTTCAAAAGCTGGGTCTTAAATACTTTTCGATTTATTTTCAAAAGTTTCATCCTTAAAAGAGAAGCATGCCTCAAGGGTAAGTGGAGAAATGTGCTAAAAATAAATGTTTTAAAGTAGTTGTTGAAAATTATTTTTATCAAATTCTTTTACTTCAACTTTTTAAACAAATTCCATAAAGTTTGTCTGATCATTTTGTAGAAAATTATAAACCAACTTATTTTTCTCTTTAAAATATCAGATGTCTACTATTTCTAAATTTTAAAAAACAATTCCACTGATTTATCACTTAAATCAGAGCAGATAAAAGCAACCTAATTTACACAGGCCCAATTATACCTAACAATGCTTTAAGTGCATAGGGTTTCCGTCCTCCTTTCCAAAGATGGTTAATTCAGGTTTATCTTCCAATATGGGTCCAAAATTAATATGGAAATACTTTGGTCACACGTTTAAATAAAAAGGAGTCTTTGCAACTAATACAAATATAAGAATAGGATTTTCACTTTAGTTGGGGAGATTTACTCTAAGTTTGTAAAATATTTCTTAATGTTTCCTTTTTCGCCTTATCACATCCCACTTTAATTATAAGGATCTCATGGTACTAATCTTCTTCACTCATTCTTAAACCCATAATTTAGGTACTACTGCCAGTTGGTGTAGGAAACCACTACTAATGTTTCTTAATGGGTTAAATCATAATAAATGTGAAGGGTTTAATTTTAGCCTCGAATATTATAATTTTAACATTTACTCTAACCTACAATTGTTTGCTTACATAAGGGATTGGCCAACAACTACCTTATGAGTCAAAATATATATAAATATTCATATTAGAAAATTACAAATATGCTCGTTTAGTCAGATTAGACTCATCTTGTCTCCTCACTTGTAGATATCGACGGAACCATATAGAGATGTTTACGCCCAGAATCTTAGTTGCTCATCTAAGCAATTTCAATCAAAATTACTCGTTCTCACTAAAAAGTGATTAGGAATTATTTTCAACTTTCCACAGATAGTGATAGCATGAATGAGTGATAATGGTCTTTCTTGCCATACTTTTATACATGTAAAATCTGTGAAATACTTTTTTATCCATATGTATATATATATATATATATATATATATATATATATATATATGCATTTTGGAAACCCATTTCGAAAAACTTCTTGAAAACCTTTTGAAAGACTCTTTTGCTTTTTCAAAATATTCAAGTGCATTCACTCAATGCATACCTATCTCCCAAGGAATCTTAAACTTGGCTCTGATACCAAGTGGGAAAACCAGCACCTCTCGACACACCAATACAAAACCTAGGATGACTTTTGGAGTTACGATGGTGCCAAAACGTATGAACCATTAGGTTTTTAGACTTTAACGAGACCCTGAATATAAGGATAAAATCTAAGGCATTCTACACTTCCTGATCTCATAGCGGAAGGAATAAAAATACAAATACTGAAAATAGGCATTTTAGAAGAACAATCTCCAAAATACTTTATTCATATACACTGTTTCCAAAGTAAAATATAAGTTTGATGGACATTTAATACAACAAATAATTATGTGAGAAACAACAAAAAATTATGGGACCCCAACACTTGTCTCGTTGCTCCATGTATCATGCCAAATCAACTTCCGTCCTGTTATCCTATGGTGGCGGAAAAATGAAACGAGTAGGTCAGGAAAACGTCTGATGAATGAGTACATCATTAATATATGGTAATCACATTTAATTGGCTTTAGTAATACTCTATGTGACCTAAGACATCCTACAAATGTCCGTGAATTACTTGTTTCTTAATTTAAGGGGTTTAGCTTAGTATAAACCTGCACTAGCGACTTATGCAGGCTAATACTTAGGGTCAAACAACTAATCAAACTTCAAGGCAACTAATGATTAGATAATAGCTACTTAAACTATTCCATATAGGTTTCCCTACAATTTTCGAAAATGGGAGTACGTTTCCCCAACTACAACTATGTACAACTAATCCATATAGGTTTCCATACAGTTTCCTTCATAGGACTATATTCCCACAACTATGACTATAATAACTATTATGTAACTATATTCCCACATGTATGACTACACGTATCCTACTTATGCATCAAGGGAGAGCCTGCAATGCTAACTCATGGGGGTGTCTCATCATCTACATCTGCATCCACTTCTCAATAGTAACAAAATGCCTCTTTTTGCATTGCGACGGGACCCATCAACAGTACATCATCACGTCACGTCACCGTGAATACCAAGGAATTTCCGTTAGTGCCGTGTCGCATACTTCATCGACATTATTGTCTGTGTTGCACGTTCACCATATGTATGTATGTATATACACTAGTAATTATTTTATTCATAACATGGGCCTTAGGCTGAGGTTCAATTTGCACTCAAAAAAGATTAACCATCGACCACTTGCACCTGGAGTGATCAACCGCTTCAGTGAGTGCAATCAATCAATCGTCGTAGTTTAATTAAGGATTATCGTCTATAAAAATTTTATTCATTAATCGTCATCGTCCCAAATTTCATTATGGTATTTCATTACAGTATACTAATGATCATTATAGTTGGTGTAAATCTAGAATTTTTATTTACAAAAATTCTATATTAAATTCCAATCCCTGTTTAGAGTTAAACAGTCTACCCTAGGTTTAACATCAACATTAACAGGTTATATTATTTCTTATTTGATTAGAAAAGGGGTGTAACCTAGATTAACTCTTATTTAACAAGTTCACATCAATTTACATTTATTATTCAATTTCAAATCTAAACAACAGAGTTCTCAATTCAGTTTCTAACAACCTAAATTGGATTAACTACATATAAATCATCTTATTTAAAATATACCCACTTGCCTTCAATCCAAGTAATCCACTCTGAATTGTGTCAGGGATCTACTCTGTATGCTAGCTCTTTGCTTGATTTAATTTCTACAATCTCTCTATTTTTATTTTTATTTATTTTTGAAGAAGTTTATGATTGGAGGAAGTGATTTGAATTTGATAGAGTCTGGACGTTCAGTTCTAATTTTTGTGAATTAAGGACTGGGACAATGTTGTACAATAGGGGTTCAAGTTAATATCGACCATTAATTGACTGGTAGAGAATATTTAGTTAAATCCTTAACGCTATCTAATTTACTTTGCTGCTAAGAAAAATGTACAATTAAATCTTGGCTATTGGCTGCCCAAAACCCTCTTGCTAAATAATCAATTGGTCGACCATTATACTTAGGGGCGGTCGATCGGTTCAAATATAAGTGTAGACCGATGGAGCGCTATATTTAGTACATATATTATTCCCTTATTTTCTTAATTAATTGTTTTCAATTTTGAAATTTAAAACGTTTATAACTTCTTCATCGATCTTCGATTCGAAAAATTCATATATGAAAATCGTCCAGAAAATCATTATGAATGCAATGGTGTATGTTTCGTAGCCATATTCGAACGTTTGCAAAAATTACATTTTTTCCCTTGTTATATATTTAAATTTAATTATTTATTTAAATTTTTTGCTTAAATTTTTGGGGTTTTACAGATATTTTACATGGCGTGTAGATGCCATAAATACACCTATAGGTCTTTCTCTAAAGATATGGATTTTTCTTCTCTTTCCAAAACAAATTATATCATACGGTGGATTTTTCAATTCCACCATCGATTTAAATAAATGTTCTCTCAAAAGTAAAGCTGGTGGATCAAGATGTTATCACTCGGTAGGATTATCGATGGTTTTGAGTTAAAACTATTTTAAATTAATATATAGATATGTGTTCATATGTATCCTATTATAATTTGGATTATCTTATATTTCAAAAAAAAATTAATGCATGGCTATGCATTATGGTGTCAACACGTACATCACACGTCCACCTTATCAAAGATGTGAAGCACATAAGATAACGAGTAGAGATGTTGGGCAGAATCTTAGATTATCATCAACATTTGGTCAACTGCTGCGAATGTTGTTGTCACAAGGAAGAATCTAGAAGTATTCGGATTATTGTTTATTAGAAATAATGAACGGGAGGTGGTGGTCAACAAGACTGATAAAGAGATATGCAGATGCAATGTCATAGTAGATTATGATGAGCTTGGATGGCGATTGAGGCGTCTATGGTTTGAGATTCGATTGATCTAAAAAGGATGAGGAAGAAGGTATGTGTGAACTTTATTTTAACTCTTAATATTTTCGTAAGCACAACTTAACCTCTCTATTGTGTAATCCTCATAACTTTCTCATACAAGCTTTATTTTATGGTCGACTCATGTTATATGGTCCATATTAAAATTGATATTGTTTAACTATATGGCACACACATTCATGTGACATTTTAAATCAGACATTATTATGACTAATTATTTAATAAAATATTAACAAACTAACAACGTTAGCAGAATTAATAAACTAGGACTGGAATATTTTGGATTTGAATCAAAACAAGTTATAAATTTTATATGTTACTTTAAATAAATTTTACATAAAATTACAATGAAATTATTGTAGTGAATCTCACATTTGAAGAAATATTATTTCAATTAATAATAATACATCTTAAATTCAAATCAGATAATCCAATAAAAAAAATTTAATATTGACAACATTACTCATGATAACACTATAATAGATCTAGTGCATAACGAAGTAAAAGAATTTTTAAGATTGTCCCTTTCTTGCACACTGGTTGATACACCTGACCCAACATACATTGTATCATATCATACTTAAGTAATCATAATCCCAATAATCATGCCAACCACCGATGTGAATAGGAATGTCCATAGATTTTTATCTTGCACATTGGACTTAGTCATGTGCATCATATAATAGTCATTCATTTGGAAAATTAAGTTTGGATCTAAAAAATCTTAAGCTAGTAAAACCATATAATTGTTCTTGTGCATCTTTTTTATAAGAATGGAATTTGTAAGGGGACATGCATTTTCCTTGTATAGGAGTTAGTGATACATTTGCGATATTAATTGAATCTACTTTACTTCTATTTAATATCCATATGCATCTCTAACAATATTTTAGGATTTACTTTCCTTCTACAAAAGCTATATGCATATTTGAAACTACGTTTTTATTTAATAATTTAACACCTATATGCATCTCTAGTTTACTTTAGGCATGGTTTTTTTAATGTTTGTTGTCATTATAAAATTTTGTTTAGTCTTAAAAAAATTTATTGAGCTTCATTTTATATATATTAGTAAAATTACCCAAATAAGTAGTGTGTGTTTGTTCCTTTCGATCATTTGATAGTTTCATATGTTAACATATATTCAAGAACTTTAGCTCTAATAGTTTAGAACACACGGTTCTTAAAAGCAATATTTTTTGACATAATCGATGAAAATGTGTAATAGCATTCTTTTGTATAAATTGGCATGTAATAAGAGCCTACATGTGCATGTTTAGCACTTATGTCCAAATATTACTGGTAAAGTACACAATTCACTATGGTATAGGCTCAATGCAAAATATAAACCTTCAAATGCAATTCTTAGAACTTGAAATGCTTAAAGTTTCCACCCTTTAATTTATGTGTCATAACTTGGGCAATTATATAATTTTGAATATGTAACTTCATTCTTTTGGTAAATTCTTGTTTAAAAGAAAATATGCTTTTTGGTTTCATTTCTTTTGTATGTGTTTTAATATATATGTATATACATATATATATATATATATATATATACATATGTATGTATATAAATACATATATATGTATGTATGTAATATGAAAAGTACATTATAACATATAAAAAAATCCCTAGGTCAAATGCTTAAATAATCGTAATATAAAATAGTTTGTAATCATAAGTATTAGATCCTATTAACCTTAGTGATAAATACTTATCCTTAAATGTTCTTACTTATTTGGTGTTTCGAGAATGAGATATCGATATATTAGTAAGATAGGTGTATATAACACTATCGACATGATTGAAAGTAATTTACCCATAATTGATGGGAACACCAATGGGTTACGTACCTATTATTGTTTGGAAAAATTACAAATCAACTTGCTGAGAATTTATTATAGGTTATTATGTCAGAGTCAAATAGAAGACATCATGTGGCGATGTGCAGTATTCATTCAATGTGATATTACTATGAATCTTGTGTGTGAAACCTTATCTTGATCATAATCAATCATGAGATATTTTTTACTTTACTTCCATGACCGGGTAAGTGTTAACTCACAAAAAGTGAAACATTACTTAAGATAGAATTTGTTTCCACTAATACCGAAGGTTGGTACCATCATAATATGACACCAATTGAACGTTAAAGTATTCGGCTGGAGTGATTTATTTAGCTAACACATGTTTTCATCAAATTATACCAAGTGATTTTAGAGGTTGGACCTTGCAGCAAAATACAAAAAATGTGGGAGTGTTGACCTTTCACCGAGCCAAAGATGTCAAAGTGACATATTATTAATGAAAAGACATGGCATGCACAATATATATCATTGCTAAAGGATTTAGCTTAAATGTCTAAAAGTAGTACTTCACCTAGATGACCTATAAGAAAATGATTCGAGTCCATTACTATACTCCATCAAAATCCATACAAATTATGCTATTTGAATTATTTAAATATTACTAAGAGCAACATACCTAGGAATCCCAACATTATAACTCTTTATATTTGTTCAAAGTTAATTTAATGTGATAAATTATTTATTATTATAAATTATGATGGAGATGTATACATATAATAATTATATGAACTGATTGTCTTTGTGCTCGAAATCAAAATTTAATGAGTAAAATGTTGCATACATATGTTTGATTCAAACTTGGCTTTATCAATTGAATAATTACTCGGCATTTATTAGGCGAATTCCATGATGCATGTGCATAACAAGGCTAGTCGAATATGCAGGGGTAAGGAAGTTTATGTTGGCTTAGGTGCATCAACTATGGGATGAATGAGGCAAATTAAAAAAAGGTTTAATTCATTCTATATTGATATATTATAATGTTATCATGAATATATTTTCATTACATTAAATCGTATTTAATGTTAATTAAATTGGATTTAAATTTTGAGTGATTCTAAATGATCTAAGTATCGGATTTGTAATTTTTTAATTTTATTTTTTAATTATATGAATTATATTTAATTTACAATATTATTTTGAATGTCACATGTTCAATGATAAATAATAAGGATGTATGTATATACTATTGTACATGTATAAGTGTACATGTGGCTATTAGGATTTACAACCACATTATATATGCACATTATTAAGCATCTGCAATAAGCATAAACATGGAATTTTATACAAAATATGAATAAAATCTACACTAAGAATGTTTAGCTATAACGTAATTTTATTTATTTAAATTTGAATGCTTATACACACGCATTTATTTATACGCAACTTTATTCTCTTAGTTTAAAAATAATTTATTAGGCAGGGCCCATGACCAATGTTACGAATAATATATATCTTTACTACTAATAAAGAGAATTCATTGAATAGATTTTACTTGGTATCTTTTTGAAATTCCAAATATACCCTTTTACATCTCATAGAGAAATAGTATTCAAATATGGGAATATAGCCTATTATTTTCTAAGTACAACTATGAGTCACCATGGAGAACTACAGTGTGCATTCACAAGATGAAGTATCTGAGTGTAGCATATTGTCCGTAATTTAGGTGGGAGTTCATCGATTGAAGTTTAGCCTAATTCTGAGTTAGTATGAAGAAGTTATTGCACTCCAAAGAAACAAATAGCGGCTTCTACCTATGCAGAGTTCATATATGAGAATGTAGCCTGTTATTTTCTAAGTACAACTATTAGTCACGATGGAGAACTACAATGAGCGTTGAAGTGGGGATAGAGCTGGTTATTTTCCAAGTACAACTATTAGTCACCATGGAGAACTACAGCGTGCGTTCACAAGATGAAGTATTCGGGTGTACCATATTGTCCATAATTTAGGTGGGAGTTCATCGGTCTAAATTTCATTCGATTCTTTGTTAGTATGAGGAATTTATTGTAGTACGAAAAAAATAGCGGCTTTTGCCTGGACGGTGTTCAAATACGGAGATGTAGCACATTATTTTCCAAGTACAAATGTTAGTCATCATGGAGAACAATGGTATACATTCACTAGATGAAGTATTCGAGTGTACCATATTGTCAGTAATTCAAGTGGGAGTTCATCGGTCAAAGTTTTGCCTAATTTCGAGTTAGTATAAAGAAGTTATTACAGTCTAAAGAAAAAAAATATCGTCTTCTGCCTAGGCGGAGTACAGATATGAGGATGTACCCTGTTATTTTCTAAGTACAACTAGTAGTCACCATGGAGAACTACAATGAGCGTTGAAGTGGGTATATAGATTTTTATTTTCGAAATACAACTGTTAGTCACCATGAAGAACTATAATGTGCACTACAAGATGAAGTATCCGGTGTACCATATTGTTCGTAATTTAGATGGAAGTTCATCGGTCGAAGTTTGATCCGAATCCAAGGTAGTATTAAGAAGTTATTGCAGTATGAACAAAAAATAATGGCTTCTGCCTAGGCGAAGTTCAAATACGGGGATGTAACATGTTATTTCCTAAGTACAACTATTAGTCACCATAGAGAACTACGATATACGTTCATTAGATGAAGTATCAAAGTGTACCATATTTTCCATAATTTAGATCGAAGTTCATCGTTCGAAGCTTTTCCTCATTCCAAGTTAGTATGAAGAAGTTATTGCATTCTGAAGAAAAAAGCGGCTTCTGCCTAGGTGGAGTTCAAATATGAGAATATAGCCTGTTATTTTTTAAGTACGACTATTAGTCACCATGGAGAACTACAGTGCGCATTGAAGTGGAGATATAGCCTGTTATTTTCTAAGTACAAGTGTTAGTCACCATGAAGAACTACGGTATACGTTCATAAGCCGAAGTATCCCAGTGTTTTATGTTGTCTGTAATTTAGGTGAGAGTTCATCATTCATAGTTTCGCCCGATTCCGAGTTAGTATGAAGAAGTTATTGCAGTATGAACGAAAAAAATAGTGTCTTCTACCTAGCCGGAGTTCAAATACGAGGATCTAGCCTATTATTTTTTAAGTACTGTTAGTCATCATGGAGAATTACGGCATACGTTCACTAGATGAAGTATCCGAGTACACCATATTCTCCGTAACTTAGGTGGGAGTTCATGGGTTGAAGTTTTGCCTGACTCCAAGTTAGTATGAGAAGTTATTACAGTTTGAAGAAAAAAAATAGCGGCTTCTTCCTAAGCTTAGTTCAAATATGGGGATGTAACCTTTTATTTTCTAAGTACAACTTTAGTCACCAGGGAGAACTACAATGAGCGATGAAGTAGGGATATAGCTTATTATTTTTGAAGTACAATTGTTATTCACCATGGAGAACTACAATGCGCGTTCACAGGATGAAGTATCCGAATGTACCATATTGTTCGTAATTTAGGTAAGAGTTCATCGGTCGAAGTTTCATCCGATTTCGAGTTAGTATGAAGAAGTTATTGCAGTATGAACAAAAAAATGACGGCTTTTGCCTAGTCGGAGTTCAAATACGAGGATGTAGCCTGTTATTTTCTAAGTACAACTATTAGTCACCATGGAGAACTACGGTACACATTCACTAGATGAAGTATCCAAGTGCACCATAGTGTCCGTAATTTAGGTGGGAGTTCATTGGTCGATGTTTTGCCTGATTCCGAGATAGCATGAAGAAGTTATTGCAGTCTGGAAAAAAAGTGCCTTCTGCCTAGGTGGAGTTCAAATATAAGGATATATCATGTTATTTTCTAAGTACGACTATTAGTCACCATGGAGAGCTACAATGAGTGTTGAAGTGGAGGTATGACTTGCTATTTTCTAAGTACAAGTGTTAGTCACCATGGAGAACCACGGTATACGTTCATAAGCTAAAGTATTCGAGCGTTTTATGTTATTCATAATTTAGGTGGGAGTTCATCATTCGTAGTTTTACCCGATGCCGAGTTAGTATGAAGAAGTTATTGCAATATGAACAAAAAAATGATGGCTTCTTCCAGCCGGAGTTCAAATACGGGGATCTAGCCTGTTATTTTTTAAGTACTGTTTGTACCAAAATTGGGCACAGCACTCTTCGGAAGAATTTTAAGACATAAAATGAAGAAAGTAAATGTAAAAAGAGGATTGCCTAACAAACACTTCAAAAACATATAAGAAAAACAGGCAGAATTAGAGTGATTCGGCGTATTGCCTATGTCCACTATGAAATTGATGATTTTATTGATGTTTGTTTTCTGATTACAACTGGTTACAGCGAATTACAGCAGTAGTTTTCGAGTACGACGGTGATCATTGAGTGCAAAAATGGTTTCGGCAAAATATGGACGTAGGAGAGCTAAAATGTCCTTTTTCTATAGACTCTGGGATGTTATTTATAGGCATATGATGCAAATATCTCGCTCAAATCTTAGAAGATCTCTTCTGGCACGTGGGTGGGCCCACGCGATCGATCTCATGTGCTTCGCACTCGATCCATGATCGATACAATCAAGGTTTGGTCCAATCAAGTAGAAATTGAGCGTGAACAATCTTTAGGTTTCATGTAGGCTCCCGAAAAAAATTTAGGCATTTGGACTCGTATGTTGTGAATTATGATCGATGCAAGTTTGGGCCTTTCGGTTGTCATTCTCTTCACATCGATGTTGTTCGAATCGATCAGTTCGCATCGATGATTATGCATGTGATGCCAGTTGACATGGCGCTTTCTTTTAGGATCGATCCGAAGTTCATGTCAAATCGATCGAGTCTTCCCAATATTTGCGCCTTATTCGTATCAATCTGACTTAGTCTTGTTCGTATCGATCGGCTGTGCTTCATTTCGTATCAATCCTGCTTGTGTTCTTCGTATCGATGCTTTGTGCTCTATTCGTATCGATGGGCAACCACTCTACGCTATTCGTATCGATGGCAACTGCTTTGTTCGCATCGATCACTGGCTGATCGATACGACGTAGCAGCTTTTCTTTGCTTTGATGGACACGAAATGGAGTTGTTTGATCAATGCGAACAGGTTGGAGATTATGGATGCGAAGAAGACCGCTGTCTATAGATACGAAGTGATGTTTATTGATGGATACAAAGAGCTAAAGCTTAATGGATGCGAACAACAGAAAACCGATGGATACGAAGGCCGCAACTCTCCTGATCGATACGAAACCATGCGCACCCGATCGGTTCGAACCAAACCGATATGAAGTTGGGTTTTTCTTTGGTTGCTCGATGGATACGAACAAGGTGACTGTTTGAATTACATCGATCATACCTTGAGCACATGACCTTCGATTGACTTGAAATTTGGAACGTTGACTTTCATATCTTTGCTTGTCATGTTATATCAATTGTAGCTTGATCCGGACTTGGACAAAATTTATCAACATCCATAGTGAACCTGTGTACAATCGATCTTCGAGACAAACTGTCTTTTATTTTTAGTCAATTCCTTGGTGTCATGGCCTTGCCAAAAGGAAGGATAACATTTGCCCCTCCCCCAAAGTACGTCTTGTGAGAACATGATGTGCTTTGTAAAGTTGTAATCTTCATCCTGAACAGTTTCATCTAACTATTTGAACAGTTGTTGTCTTCTCGTCGAAAGATATAACCTTTGATCGATCTTCTGTAATATGAACCGTTGACTGCCAATTGTTGTACCATGTACTGTTGTAACTGAGTGTCGCATGATAGTGATCTGTTGTTGTAATTGTCACCACACGAGCACTCCAATCTTATGAATTTTAAAAATTGGATGTTAGTTTGACATACGTGTACATATGTTAGCCCGACTTACGTTAACGTTTGCACGTTCATGGGTCATTGTCAGTTTTTCTTGCATCGAATTCCTTATCGATCCTCTCCCAATCGTTGTGAAATTCGAGTCGTAACAACATTTTATGGTTGTTTTGGAGCTTTTCTTCCCATCAATCCTCTCCTGGATCGATGTGGAAGGTTGAAAAGTTATTTTTTATCGATGGTGACCGACACGGATTAGTTAGTTTCTCTTTTTTATTTTTTGTGCCTCGTATCGATGGATACGAGTACTAGTGGACCTCCAAGTTAGGGTTATGAAGTTGTTATGTCGCATCGATAGGCGTGAATTCTCATGATCTACGAGCGAATGGATATGAAATTACCATTTCGCATCGATGGAGTTGGAGATCGGTCACCGATGGATACGAACAGCTACACTTTGGATCGCTATGGATCGATGGATGCAAATAAACCTCTTTGTATCGATGGTAGTTGTGATCGTTCCTACTGATACTTGGCTACTGGGAGATGCATCGTTTCCCTTTACCTCATGTCTATATAAATACCGTTAGGACTTAGAAAAATTTCGTTTGCTTTTTATTTCTTCTACCTTACTTCGTATCGATAAAGAGACTTTGGAAAAGAAAACTATTCTTACCTTCGAATCGAGCTAACTCCCAATCCTTTGAACTGATCACCAAATCTAGTTAAATAAAACATGATTTTTTATCGAAAAACAACGAGACTTGGAAATTCTGTGCCGTCCTTTTTGTCTCTATGACTGATTCTGGCGAATTAGTGGCCGGAGGTGATCGACATGAGGTCGAGGAGGGAGAGGGTGGCACTCGAGTGGTTTTGGAGAAGATGAAGTGTGGAGGGCAGCACGACTTCAATTTCGTATCGGTGAAAGGAAGGAGAAGACCTGGTTTCATATCAATTTGGGGCATTAGTTTCGTATCGATGAAAAATGGATTGATAAAATGGTGAATTTTGCATTGATCCAGAGTGATAGTAGTTCCTATCAATCGACTTCATGGTTTTAAATCAGTGTGAACATCGTTGTTGAGATCGGTATGAAATCAGCAAATGTTTGATTGATACGATTTGAAAACTTTTAACTGATACAAACTTTGTTGCAACTCGGTCGATGTAAAGCCAGTGTGACTTGATCGATACGAAGTCGAAAGTGTACCGATTGATACGAACAAGAGCTTCGGGTCGATAAGAATTCAATAAGCTACTGATCAATATGAAATTGGAGGTTTTGACTGATACGAAAATAAGGCCTTTGAAACGAATGATCTGAGCTTTGACTTTGATGGATACAAACTTCATGAAAACTCGAACACTTGACTTCATCGAGCTTCGGCCTTGCACAGTTGGACTTAACTGCTAAACTGCATATTTGACTACCTTTCGAAGCTCGTCGATTGAACTGTAACTTAGAAAAAATTTAACGAACTTTAACATGAATCGGTCTTTAAAGTAAGTGCTTGACCAAAAAATGGTCACAAACCCCAGTATCGCGAAAGCACCTGTATACGAATACAAATCAGCAATATTCAAATACAAGTCTCGGATCTAAGCAATATCAAGCACGACAATTCAGAAATAACGATAAAAACACAGGATTTATAGTGGTTCAGCGATCTTGCCTACATCCACTCTGAAGCTTATGATTTTATTGATTCATTAGATAATTTCAATCCGTTACAGCAGATTACAGTAGGTTATCGCTCTGATGTTAGAATACAATGGTGATAGAAAGATGTAGAATTGAATCCGATAGAGTCTGGATGTCGAATGGCCAAAAGATCCCTTTTCTGTAGGCTTCAGGGGGCTATTTACGGGCGTAGGAAGCTGATATCGTGCTCAAACATCGGGTGACTTCTTCTGGCACGTGAGTGGGCCCACGCGACCAACCCCACCAAGTTTCGACTCGATCTACGATCGATACAAAGCAGTTTCGTATCCATCAAAAATTGATCCAATCAAGCTGAAACTTGGCGGGAACATTCTTTACCTTGTATGGAAGCTGCAGTGAAAATTTCGTTACATTTGGACTTGTGGATCTTGAGTTATGATCGATACGAGATGGAGTTTCTTGGTTGGCTGTTTGCTTCGAGTCGATCGCTTCGAACCCATGCTTTCAAACCGTTGGATGAACATGACAACGTGGCGAGGTGGCGCACACTCCTCGCATCGATCCACCTTTTGCTCTGAGTTGATGCGTCATATCCATGAATCTCGCCTTGTTCGTATCAAGTGTCGTCACCGAGTTTGCATCAATGGATATGAATGGTAGTTTTGCTGATCGATACAAACTGGATCGAGACGAACCGAGGTTCCTTGATGGATGGAACGAACAAGGCAGGTTTTTCATGGATACGAAATAGTGACTTACCGCTGTTGATAGATGCGAAGTTGATCGATGCGAGGCGGTGCTTGGGGATGGGTACGAGACCGACCGACTCGAAGTAGGATGCATCAGTGGATGCGAAGCGGTGTGAACTGATCGATGCGCATGCCATCGATTCGAACCTGATGGATACGAACAGGGCGAGGCGAGGTCATACCGATGGATACGAACCTGATGAATTCGAATAAACCAACACCTCGACCTTTCGATGGATACGAACTGCGTTTTTTTTCTAACTTGTATCGATCATATCTCATTCATACGAACTCCGATTAACCTAAAATTAGGAGTGCTGGCTTCCATGACTTTGGTTGCCATGTCCTATCAATTCTAGCCTGATCCGAGCTCGGACAAAATTCATCGTTATCCATAGCGAAGCAATGTATAACCAATCTTTGAGACGAGCTGTCTTTGGTTTTTGATCAATCTTTTGGTATCACGGCCTTGCCAAAAGGCGGGATAACAGTCAGGATGGTACGGTTGTGATGGTCAGCAATGACGGTCACTTCCAGTTGAATCTCGAAGTCTCGTCGTTTGAATATTTTCTCAAACTCTGTATAATTTCTCAAATAATATGTAGCACTGCACTGTACAATGCACTCACGCATTTCACACTGGGGAACACATGGGCTTATTATCGTCTAATGATGGTTTTTGATAAGTTGATTAGCTATGGAATCCACAGTTCTCAACAGCAAGAAACCTGAAGTTCATCTCTTCCGATAATGGAGTTGCTAGCCATTGCGGCAGAGGTCATCGATCCAGCTCCGGACAAGTTGCCAAGAGCAACTTTTATCGCAAACCCACAAGATTCTATGTCGTCCAACGTCTCTAAAGATATGTTGGGACGGATATGCCTAAGACACGGTTTGTCGTTGGATGATGTCTTATTACCAGGGCCGAATGATAGACCACATGCTCCCTCGGAAGGGTTTACTGCTTTCAATAGGCATTCATGTACAGCCGGGACGCTTCCCCCATTCAACCAATACATTTGGGAAGTGTTGGCTTTTTTCGGAATTGCCCCTTCATAAATACACCCAATGGATACGAGCTGTTGAATAGCCTATTCATTGTATTCATGCAGCATCTTTTTCGAACCCCGACTTCGATTGAAATCAGATGCCTATTTAATGTTAAGATTTGGGGAGATAGTCCTTCGTTCACATTCCTGGAGGCAGTTAGGAACTGTCAAGTGGTGACGAGCTCTTGGACCATGCTCAGCTATTTCAAGACAAAATGGTTCTATGTCCGTTGCCCTCCAGGATTCGCCGGTCGCCAGACATAAGTGTCATAATTTTCTTTGGTAATTCATGAATTTGTTGTAACCAATGTTGAATCTCATATCTCCTTTTCTTTTACAACCGTAATTCCAAGACCTGAAGGCGCACATTTTAAAGAAATATTACAGGTCCTTCAAGAAGTGCCGAGTGAAATGAGGGACATAGACTCGTTGCTAACAAACAGACTTGAGGACCGTCGGGCTAATCTAGCAAAATCAAAGCATTAGGCTTGAAGGAACACCGAGGGCTGCTCTGGTGAAATGGCCTAAACGTAGAGCACCTGGGATCGTAATAACTGAAGAGGGTGAGGAAGAAAATATGCTCGCCGATGATGAACCCTTAGTCGGGTCCTCTGACAGCTTTCAAAGTCTTAAGGGAAGGAGAAAAGGCAAGGCTGCAGCGCATAAGCACAACAAATCTATGAGATGGAAATCCGTAATCATGTCTTTGCCTATTCCCGGTGTTAGAATTTTAGAGGCTCCTCCCTTGCAAGTGGAGAATCTTTTTAAAGGGCTTGCCGATATCCCAATCTCAGATTATGTGTTACTTCAACATGATGCCGGAGTGGAGGAGCTTCAAAGTGTTTTAGACTTAAGCGAGTCTCTTCCCACGAGCTTGGCCGACACTTCACGGCACTACACGATTTCCAATCATAAGTCGCTTACATCAGAAGATTACTAACTCTGTTGTTCTTTCTTCTTTACAGATTCAATAACCGGAAGAGATTCCATGTTGGGAAGTCTTTGCTATACATGAAAATTATCAATCTCGTATTATGAGTCCCATTGAAGGGAGGACAATAGAAACCGCGATCGTGGTTATTCGAACCAAGAATGTCGTTGGAGAGAGAGGGATTGGGATTATGGCATCAATCTCGATCGCATTCTCCTCCTCGAGCCCCCATACAATATTCAGGCCAAGGGAAACAACAAATAGAGCCTCTTCATCCAAAGCCATATTCTCAAACCTCTAGGCCTGAATCACAGCGTCGTAGACATGAGACCGAAACTCTCATTGTTGATGAGCAAGCTATCACTGAGCCCAATGGGGAAGGGGCAATTAGAATTGCCCAGTTGAAGAAAGATTTTCCAAATTTATGCTTTGACGGCTTCGTCTTCCCCCTCACTTAAAGAGAATTACATTGGAAGCAGAGCACACAATGCATGATAATATTCATGATATCTACACTCGGTACAAAGAGTGGGGGAAAACTGCAGAAAAATCATCGAAGGGGCCTTTGAGCGAGCGAATACCATTGAGAAATTATAAGCGGAGCTTGCTCAGAAGGACCGCATTATTCAAGTGCTTAATGACGAAGGCCCGTCCTCTCGAAAATTAGAAATAGAGGCGACCCAAAAGGCCGATGAGGCAAACTGGGCAATGGAGAGGATGCGGCAGACACATTTTGCCTTGGTGGGGGAGATAGGCCACCGAAACACCACTGTCACAGGCGAACGGGATGCTGCTCTTAAAGAACTTAACGAGCTCAAAGCCAAATTTTTCGAAATCGTCAAGGAGAGGGATGATGCAAATAGCGCAGCCCAAAAAGCATGTGAACAGGCCGTACTGCTTCGGGGCGAATGGGATGTGGCTATGGCTAAGGTTCGGTAGGTGGGGACTGAGGTCAAGGAGACGGTCCAAATGGCGGAGTCCAGGCTAGAGGCTAACATTGAAGATATCCTTATTACCTATAATGCTAACGTTTTGAGGCATAGGAACCTAGTGTAGCTCGATAACTATCCGACACATATATACAACGCCTAGGGCCGATTAGTAGAGATGAGAAGGCTGCCCATTAGGGTGAATCTGTTGAAGAATTCAAGCTTGAGAACCGAGGTGCTAAATGAAGGCAAAAGGAAAGTTCTCCACGATGCTATGATTTCATATAAGAAGGAGAAGCTTGGCGCTCTACACTCGGAGGTCGAAGAAGGTTCTGGTGTCGAGCATCGCGGTACAAGTCTCGAAACTCTTATGCCAACTCAGCATAAACTGACTTCTGCGGTTGACTCTCAATCCGTTCCTGCTTAGAACACTGATCGGCCATAGATATCTCAAGTTAGCGAGCAAATTTATGAGGCCGTTCAGCTGCCAATGAGTCGAACTGAGGAAGGTACTTGGAACATTTGGTATACTTGTTCACAATCGGAAGCTTCACTTGAAATACTTAATAATAGTTTTTCCTTTTCTCTTTCCAGTGATCGGAGCCACATCAGTCGAGCCTCCTGCAACTCAAGATTCACACCATGAGCAGGAGGCGATTATTATGAAAGTGACCACGACATTGCCACTGCATTTACAGATGACGTACAAGGGAGCACACTTTCATTCGATGAATAGATGACGGAGGAACTCCTCAGTCATCATAGTGACCCTTTCTCTGACTTGCTATTTTTAATGAGTGGAGTAGCGCCAGCGATCAACTCCTCATTCCCAACTGCAAGCATTTCCAAAGATGCACAAAAACTTCATGACGAAGAAATTATAGCCGAGATTAATGCAGAAATGGAAGCAGCTGCTTGGGCTAACAGCTTCCGAGGTGGAATGGCGAGACCTGGTCTAGCTCCATTAAGAATGATATCTCCTGGTGGTATGGTTTTCAACACCAGCGTACCTATTTCGCCTACTACCATTGATCTAGTCCCTCGGACTTCGCCTTCAGGAAGCATACCTATCCATGTGAGTTCGAAGGAGGTGGCAGTAGACATAATGCACCTGGCTGGGAGTCAGCCGTCGAAAGGCAAGGGCTCGAAGGGGAAACCAAGTGATGAATCCAGTGGGTCAACACCAAAGAGGAGATGAAGAAAAAGAAAGAATAGACATGCTTCCTTCGTGTATTTTTGGGTAGATAGGAACTTCTTTAGCTTTTGTTAACTATGTATAGATGCGGGCTCGTCCCCTGCTAGTAGGATTTTTGGAAATAACTTGTACATAAATTCCTTCCACAAGTAGTTGAAATGAAATTCTATTTTGTCTTCAACTCAATTATCGTTTATTTACTTAAGTGTTCCAGCATTTGAATTCTTGTTTAATAAACTTGTGAAGTTTCGACCTTTGGATCCGGTTTTGAGTTTATTGATTAAGTCCTGGAATGATAACTACAAATCGTGTCCGGACACTAAGCTGAACTCCAATTCTGCACTGCTTCAGTCAGTGATCGACACTTAAGTTCTACCACCAATTTCAAGGATGAGCTATAAAGATTGGCTAGCGATTGCATTTCGCCTCCAATACATTGAGCTTAACGTCATTGAATTGAAGCTGAAACAAGTGAAGGTCGAGTGGTAAAATCACACTCACTCACTTATTGATGATCGCATTCGCACTCCAAGGATTTGCATTTGTGCATCGGCGGTCGGGCACACTTGTTTAAGTTTTAAGTATATGTCCATGCTTCAGGGACTTAAGTTCTTTCATGGGTGGTCAGTCACACCCGAGTTATGTTTATACTCTGACCACACTCTATGGACTCGGAGTTGGGTTATGGATGACTGATTCATATCTGGTTTGTGTTTAAAAACTAATCCACTCTCTAGGGATTTAGGGTTAGTCGATGTTCATTCTCCAATCCGCACTCTGGGGACTTAGAGTAAATGTGGTTGATACTCTGATTCACACTATAGGAATCCGAAGTTAGTCGACGTTTGTACTCCAATTTGCACTTTGAGAACCTGAAGTTGGTTGATGTTGACACTTCGGTTCACACCCTGGGAATCCAGAGTCAGTTGATGTTTATACTCTAGTTCGCACTCTGGAAACTTGGAGTTGATATTTATACTCCAATTCGCAACTTGGGAATTTAGAGTTGATTTTTATACTCCGATTCACACTCTGGGAATTTGAGTTGGCCGATAGACAGTCAGTCACGTCTGTTTAGGAGTTTAAATTTTGTTCGCACTCTAGGAACGATGGATTTATCAGGATCGTGGATGGTCGATTCACGTCCACCCCAAGTTAACAAGCGAGGTTGTTAGATGGACAGGTCCATCCTTCTCAAACTTGGTCAAGATACGGGCGAAGTCATTAGGTGGACAGATCCACCCTCTTCGAAACCGCTTTTATAAGTTTATACCCCAGCTCGCACTCTAGGAGACTGGAGTTAGTTGAAGGATTATCGTGTATCAATCCTTTTTTGACTTCAGTGTGGTGACTTGCCCTCGAGCTTGGATTTCACTTAACGAGTAACAGGTCGTATCACAGTCACTCCCTATTTTAAAAAATCCCACCGTATGATGGAACTTAGCTCTTCATGTATCGTGATGGTTGTATGACACATTAAATAAATCATAGCTCTAGCTCCAAGAGATTGCATTTTATTGCTGAAATAAGAAAATACGGCAAAGTAGGTTGCCTTATTACATATTCAAATTTTGAAATGTAGAAACAAACTACTAATGAAAAGTAGACTAAACAAATAAAGCATGTCATGTGTAGTAGCGACAAAGGCTTTCGTTCTTCTAGACTCTTAGCAGAGTAAGACCATCAACGGTCGACAATTTAAATGTGCCATCTCTGAGCTTTCGTTCAATCACATATGGCCCTTCCCACATCGGTTTTATGTATGAAGGAGCCGGGTAGATTCTTTTAAGAACGAGACCGCCAAGTTCAAAGGTTCGGGGTCGGACCTTGGCATTGTATAATCTGGCAACTCGACTTTGGTATACAGTTGCCCTCAAATCAACCTCTTCGTGCTTCTCGTCCAACAAATCCAAGGATTCAGCAATTAATATAGCATTTATCTTCGGATCATAATAAGTCACATGATGAGAAGGTACTTCCACCTCGACTGGAATAATGGCTTCTGAACTGTAGCAAAGAGAGAATGGAGTGTGTCCGATCGTGGACTTATGGGTTGTTTGGTAAGCCCATAAGGCCATAGGAAGTTCATCGACCCACTTGCCCCTGGCCTTTTCCAGTCATTTCTTCAGAATTGACTTTATAACCTTGTTCACATCTTCAACCAGTCCATTTACTTAAGGTGTGCAACTGCAGAGAATTTCTTTTGAATGCGGTATCGTTGACAGAAATCCTTGAACTCAACGCTGTCGAATTGGGTTCCATTATCGGTGATGATGGTATAAGGGAGACCAAATCGGCAGATAATGTTGCGGACTACAAAGTTGATCACCTTCTTCATCATGATTGTAGCAAGGGGTTCAGCTTCAGCCCACTTGGTAAAGTAATCAACTACAATATGGTGTACTTTGCACCACCTTTGGCCAGAGGTAGAGAGCCAATAATATCAATGTCCCAGATTGCAAATGGCCATGGGCTGACCATCTGAGTTTATTTGGTAGGAATGGCCCTAGGAATCCGAGCATGTTTTTGACATCTGTCACATTTTATGGCGTAATCCGATGCATCACAATTTGCGGTCGACCAATAGTATCCATATCGGAGTACTTTCTTAACTAGAGCTTGCCCCCTAGTGTGATTGCCACATTCTCCTTCATGTACATCATGCAATACTCGTTTGATTTCATCATGAGCGATACACCGAAGTAGAGGAACAGAGTATCACCTTCTATACATGATTCCATTCGAAATAGTGAACCGTGAGGCTTTTTGAAGAACTTGCCTTTTTTCACTCCTACGCTCCGGCAGTATTCCATGCTCGGATAATCTGTATCCACTCGATCGATGCTTGGGGAAAATAATATTTCCATAAGAATGAGTCCCATTTGTTGTGCTTCACCTATGCTAGCTAATTTTGCCAATGAATCGGCTTTCTGGTTGCGCTTTTGGGGGATGCAGTAGATAGTATAATAATCAAACTGATTCGGTATCTCCTGGACCCAAGTTAGGTAAGCAGCCAATCTTCGATCTTTGGCCTGGCACTCCCTTTGAACTTGACATAAAACTAGTTACGAATCACAGTAAATCTCCACAGCAATGACTTTTAAATCCCAAGACAGTCTCAATCTGACAATTAAGGCTTCATACTCAGTTTCATTATTGATCGCACGAAAATCAAACTTCAAAGCATAGCATATAGATCACCTTCAGGAGTTTCAAGTACAACCCTGGCACCTGAGCAATGGTCATTTGAAGCACCATCAGTATGCAGCTTCTAGATATATTTGGGAGATTCACTGGTTTCAAGCAAGTCCTCTAAGATGGTAAATTCAGCTATGAAATCTGCTAGGACTTGTCCTTGAATGGCTCGCCTTAGAGTGTAGGTAATATCAAACTGACTTAAATCGATATTTCACTTGAGTAACCTACCAGATGTCTCAAGCCGCGTAAGGAACGGTCATAACGGTTGATAAGTGTAAATAGTGATAGGATGAGCCTAGAAATACGGATCGAGCTTCCTTGAGGAAATAACGAGACAATAAGCTAATTTCTCTAACTTCGAATAATTTCTCTCAGCTCTGGTTAGTCGTTTACTAATATAGTAGACATGTTCTTGCACTCGGTCTTCCTTCCAAATTAAGGCAGCACCGATTGCGTTTTCTGATACTGCCAAATAAAGGTACAATTTCTCTTGATCGATAGGCTTTGACAAAATAGGCAATGTGGAGACGTGTTGAATTAGTGTTTGGAATGCACCCTCACATTCTGTGGTCCATTCAAAGTTTTGTTTCCCGTTTCAGATCAAATCGAAGAAGGGAATGCATTTGTCAATGGATTTTGAAATGGACCTGCTCAACGATGCTACTTTCCTGTTGAGGATTTGGACTTTCTTTATAGTTCTTGGAGTCTCAAGATTTCTGATCCCTCGGACCATTTCGGGATTGGCTTCAATTCCTTGAGCGTTGGCGATAAACCGAAGGAATTTTTCGGATGCGACCCCAAAGTGACATTTCAACGGATTGAGCTTCATTCTGTATTCTCGAAGGACATTAAACATTAATTCTAGGTCTTTAATATGATCAGTGGAGAATTGTGATTTCACTAGCATGTCATCCACGTATACCTCCATAGTTCTCCTAATCAGGTTGGCGGACATCGGATTAACCAATCTTTGTTAAGTTGCACCGGCGTTCTTGAGTCCAAAAGGCATGACTTTATAGCAATAGAGTCCCAGATCGGTCACGAACCTGGTATGCTCTAGGTCGGGCAAGTGCATGGGTATCTGGTTGTAGCCTAAATACGCGTCCACGAAGGATAGGAGTTCATGTCCAACCGTTGAATCTACAAGCTGATCGATTCGAGAAAGTGGAAAACTATCTTTGGGGCAAGCTTTATTCAAGTTTGAACAGTCGATGCATGTTCTCCATTTCCAATATGGATTTCAAACGAATATAGGTTTAGATACCATTCCAAGTATAACGCATCTTGAATAAATCAATTCGATTTAAGCTTATCTACCTCTTCCTCAAGGGAGGAAGATCTCTCTGGATCCATACCAAGCCTTTTTTGCTTGACTGGGATGTACCGCGGGTCAATGTTCAATGTGTGGCTTGCGACATCCATGGAGATTCCACACATGTCAGAATGTGTCCAAGTAAACACGTCAAGGTTTGCTTGGAGAAATTCAACCAATTCCTCTTGCATTTGTTGGCTTAACTGAGATCTAATCTTTATCATTCTAGAATCATAGCTATCGACAATAGAGATATCGATCGTCAGTTCGACTGGAGAAGCTTGACTGTCTTTACTTTCATCTTCGCATTCGTTATCTCTCAGGTCAAGATCTCTTTGGAAATAGTTAGGTGGCCAGGCCTGGTCCCAGGCATCAATTGTCAATTTTCAACAAAGGGGACGCACAAAGATTCCTCTATGCTCTTTCCTTTCTCCTTTCGTCGCATCCCGTGCAGTTCAGCAACATAACAGGCTCTCCTAGTAGCCTGATCTCCTTGAACGACTCCAACTCTACGATCGGTAGGGAACTTTAGAGTCAAACACCACGGGCAATGACAGCCCTAAACTCAGCTAGGCTCGGTCGGCCTAAGAAAGCATTGTATAGCGAATCGATGTCCAGTACAACAAAATGTAATATTCGAACTCTCTGGCGTTCTCTGGTTCTTAACTCCACCGGCAATTCAACCACTCCAGTGGGTATGGTTGCACTCCCATTGAAGCCATGGATACGGGACTGGCAAGGCTTCAAAGCTTTAGCCTCCATCTTCATCTGGTCATAGGCTCGCTTAAATAATATATTCACAGAACTTCCACTATCGACTAAGATCTTCTTCATCCAAGCAGGACCTACTTGAGCTGATGTGACAAGTGGATCGATAGTGGGGGCTTCGACCCTGTCAGCGTCTCTATCTTGAAACACGACGTCGTCAGTAATCGTTTTCTATTGTTTGGTTGGAGCCGCGTATTCCAAACTACTAAAACACTCGAAGTCTGCATGCCTAATAGAACTGGCATACGACTCCATTTCCTTCCAGCTTCGGTCTACTGGATGAGGACCACCACTAATAGTATTTATCACTAGCCTCCCGCCGGTACGAGCAAGTTCCTCCGGTCTTGCTTTATTAGGTACACGATTTTGATTTGTTGGGCCCGCACCTCCAGACTGTGGCACCGGCACGAATTGGTCTAACTTCCTTTCTCTTATCAACTTTTCAATGAGATCCTACAAGTGATGGTACTCAATCGTGTTATGACCGTAGCTATCGTGGAATCTATAAAACTTTCCCATCTAGATTTCTTTCTCTGACGATGGTCTTGGGGCAGGTTTCTTATATTGAATGGTATTAAAAGTCTGTAAGTACATATTCTCCAGTGACATACTCAAAGGAGTGTAATTATCAAACATGGGAGCCCTACACCGTGGACCACAATTCTAATCCCTTTTCTTATTTCGATTTCCATTACCTCTCTGCTGATTCTGTTTATTTTCAATATTCAACTGCACTTTTTCAGAGCTCTCCCCAGATTGTTTAACAACTACATTACTCTAGATTCCTTTGACACTGGGCCATGCATCGTCCTTTTTCTTAGACTATTTCACATCCTCCCTTCTCAAGAATTGGGCTACCTTGGAATAGAAACGATCCAATAATGCAGGAGGCTTTCCTACCAACTAATTGTCGAATTTTGAATCGGGATCAATCCCCTTAGTTAGTGCCATCAAAATAGAGTTATCGTTGGGATTTCTAATCTTGGCACACACAGCATAGAATCTTTCCAAATAACATCTGAGTGTCTCTCCAGGAGCTTGAGTGACACTTGACAAAGTGTTAACATCTTCGGTCTTGTTACATGCATCTGAAACTGCTCAACCAACTTCGTCGCCAACTGATCAAAAAACGAGAAAGATCGAGGTGGTTGTAACGATCCCGAATTCTAATTTATTTTAAATTGATAATTAAATTTACTTTTGATTTAAAATTGTGAAATTAAATGATAGATTAATTCGAGTTTTTCCAAATTCAAATAAATTATGTTATTTATTAATAAGAAAACAATTTCTTTTATAAATTATTTTCAATCAACGAGGAGTTATTTTTATAACAATAAGTAAAATAGCTTTATATTTATATACATGAAGTTAAAATCAAATCTTTCAAAATTGTTTATAATAAAATAAATCTTATTAATATTTAATATAAGTATAAATGACATAATAAAATAAGTAAAGTATATGTAGCCTGCAAAATTAAGGTATAAAGTAAGTTTTAAATGCAAGAACAAAACAAAAAGTTATAGAAACAAATAAAGGAAAATATCCATGTACTCAAATGTATAATATAAAAAGAAAAGTACAAAGCAAGATTCGGCCACCATGAAATCATATCAGCCGAAAACAAGTTGTAAACAAAGAAATGCAAAACAAATGCATAAATATGTACACATATATGTACAGATTGTACAAGAAAATAAAGATAAATGAAAGCTTGCATAAGAAGATAGTATTAAAATTTACAAGCATGTAGCCTGTAAGTAGCATGTAAAGCAAAGGACAAAGAAATAAATGCCATCATCTTTAAGCACATACAATATCTTCCTAGCCGAAATAAAAGAAATCAACTCAGCCACCATGAACAAAGAAAGATCTCTGCCTATGGTACAAACAAATATAAAGAATATATACATCACTTGTACAAAATGTATATCCTGTAAACTTCTTTTCTTCATATAAATTTATATATCACCAGTTCGTCCATCAAGCAATAGCTAAGAAAATCTGCATAGTTAATAAATAAAAAGAAAAAATATATGGTACAAAGCATTATAATATCACCCTGTTGTACTTACTACAGCTTGCAAACTTCACATATACATCCACTCCTCATTTTAATTCATTCTTGGCTAAAGAAAAAGCTGAGTAAAAATTGAAATGAGCAATAACTTGAAGCAAAATTTTCAATGATTCGGATCTGAAGCACTTCAGATCATCAGACTCTAGCTTGCAAAAGCATTTCCACTTTCAAGTTCAAATCTTAATCTCTGTAATCATCTTCCCTCAAACTTCAAAACCCTGTAAACAATTTTCTATAAGCTGTAACCAGATTCCATCTTCAAACTGCAAGCCTGGAATCAAGTTGAATCATCATGTTCCTGTCTTAGCATTCCAGTTTCTAAAGTTACAAACAAGGCAAAGTTTCAGAAATCAAATCAATACAAGCCGGGAAAATATGCAAGTCAGATCAGTTTTCAAACTTGGATATCATTTCCAGTTTTAAATTCAATCCTGTTCTTGTTCTTGATCTCTGCTTCCAAATATCAAGGTGAGCAAATCTTCATTTTAAACTAGACTTCTTTGATTAAGCTGTTTAAAACATCTGGGTAAAAGTATGCTACTGTAATATGATTTTACAGGTAGTCAAGTAATTTAATGATAAATTCAATTGTTATGAAATGCTAATTCAAATTTATATCACGAATTCTTATTGAAAGATACGATTTTTAAAACTAAAACGAAGATTTTTAGTATGGGATTTCAAGAGTAGTTCTCATTTGAATAAAAATTGAATTTTTATCAATTTCTCGAAATTGAATCAGTAATAAATGATGAAACTCGAAATGAAGCCGGTGTAAACGATTGTGACCTCAAGAAAAATATACAATAATTTTTCTATTGCGTGAGATTTGGATACGAGGTCATAGTAGGGTTTTGGTAAGAGTTTTTGGTCACGTCGGTTAGGGGCCGAGTTCGTCATCATTATGCGATCGAGTCGCACTAAATTTCGGTGGAGGGTTGCTCAACGTGTCGTCGTCGTGTGGGTGAAGTTTTGGCGTCTCTGGTGGCTTGAACGGTGACGGCGAGGCGTTTTACTGGAAGGGTTGGCTACATTTTTTTTTGAGTGGAACTGGTATATTTCGAATTCGAATTTTTGGGGGCCATTCGAGTTTAGTTTCCTGGTATTGGTGAGATTTGTGATTTGTCGGAAGCATTGGAGTTCGTCAGAGCTTGGACGCGCCGCGTACACGTGCACGTGCACGTTTGGGATTTGGGTTTGACTGTGGGTTACGTCGTTGGGGAAGAAGAGGGGGACGCGGGAGGTTGCTCGAGATTTTCTTAAATTGACTCGAAGCAACCTGGGTTCACTCGAGACTATGGGGTGTCGCGTGTGTTTGCCTGGGGAATTTAAATCGTAAGGTTATTGAAGTTTCACCTGATGTTGAAACTTAAATAACAACATAAACTAAAAAGGAAAAAAGGAAATGGGAAGAAGATAGGATCAGGGAGGTAAGGGGTTGCGTGAAGACAGGGGAGAGACTCAGGAAATTCACGTGTGTTTCGAATTTTTGCTCGAAGCAAATAGAAGAGGGGCTCGGGTATTAAAGTTGTTACAGGTTTCTTTGGGAAAACTGTTTGTTCCCAATTCAAAAATCAAGTTTTAAAATCCGGTTCAAAAGTAAATAGTTTAAATTTCTTTAAAACCTGAGATTAAGAAGTTTAAGGGGTTTTTGGAAAACTTTGTTAAAATTTGGTATTTACTCATTTTAACCCTTAAGTTTAAAATGAATTACGAAATATAAATTTGAAACAAATTGTTTAAACTTGCTTTGTGATGATAATTAAAACATTAGATAGAAAATGTTTTAAATTTTAATTAAATAATATGCACTCATTAAATTAGTTTAAGTGAATAATTGATTTAATTATAAATAGAAATTAAGATTTGAGTTAAATTAATTAAGGTCAAATTAAATTGTAATCAAGAATAATTAATTGAGGATTAATTATTAATTAAGTTAAATTAACTTGTAAATAAGATTCATTAATTTAATAAGAGTTGTCTTTTAAACAAATGATTAGGGTTATTTAAATCAAGTAATTAAGATTTATTAAGTTACAGTTTAGAACTTAACTAAATAATTAGAGATTAATTAAGAAGTAAATTAAGAAATGTTATTAGTTAATGAGGATAATTAACTATGAATTATTAAGTAACAAAATAAATGTGATAAATTTTGATAACAAATTAGATTAATTAATTAAATCAAATTGTAAATTGTTAATTACTTAATGGAAGCAATTAAAGGGTTAATTACCGATTGTAATTAAATTTGGATATTTTGATTTAATTAATGATAAAAATAAATTGGTGATTAATGATTTGTTATTATGAGATGATTGCTTAACGATAAGAAATTAAAGAGTAAATTTCTTGAAATAATTAATTAAGAAGTTAATTAATTATATAAATGGGTTCAAAAGTTAATTTAATTAAATATGATCGATTTGATTTATTAAAGTGTTTGATAAATTAATTTATATCAAATGATTTTGATTTAATCAGAATTGGATAATGAATTCATAAGTAATTAATTAAATTTGAAATAGCTTAAATTAATTTAGGATTAAACAATTAATTAATCCTACTTATAAATGTTTATTGAATGCTTGACCTTACTTATGAATGATCATATTATATGTGATGCCTTGAATTGATTGTCCTATCTGACTTGTGATATTTTGTTCTGAGTATTGAGCTGTGTATAAGTTATTCATTTACATTTGCATATTATCTGTGAATCTGTGAATGGACGATAAGCGTTATAGTTTATATCGCTTATCAACTATATTCTGTGTTTTGATCTGTGATGACTGAATGATGTTGCACTATTGTGTTAAACCCCTGGACCACACCATACACACACAATTATGGATTTCACGAGGAAATCGATTAAGTCACAGATTTTGAAATGATTTTAAAAAAGTTGAATATTTTAATTCAATTGATTTTGGAAATGGATTTGGGTTAAATGTTAAAGCTTTTGAAATGGGGTTTTTAAGATAAAAGCTATTTTGAATAACTTGGTAAAGTTTCAATTGAAATAATCCAAATTTTGAAATTGAATTCCGTGATTTGGAAATTATGATTAAAGATGTTATAAATGTGTTTATATGAAGTTAAACCATTTAAAAATATTGGTTTGAGAATTTGGATTTAACCCAAGGGTTTCAACTCGTATGAATGAATCAGATTTCCAAAATGAAACTGTTTGTTTAAAAGAATAAAGGCTTTCAGATAAGAAATGAAATTCCAGTTTAATCAAAGGAATTTCAAGATTGAATTGAAAAAGGGTTTTCTAAGTTATGAATGAATTCTTTTTGAAAGCTATGAATCGAATCTATTATTTTTAATAGATTTAAAAATGGTGATTTGTTTAAACCATCCAAAATAAAATTGTTTTGAAAGCTATAAGTTAAATCTTTGTTTTAAAGATTTAATGAGTTAATCCAATTGAAATGGAAATTAATTTGGAAAATCTATGAATGAATCTTTTGTTCAAAAGATTTAAAGTGTGGAAATTGTTTAGACCGTTGAAGGTTGTTAAAATGAATCTTTTTATTTTAAAAGATTAAAATGGTAATTTGTTTAACCATTTAAAAAAAAATTTGGGTTTTAAGTTGTGACTTAATTGAAATCCCAATATCCATATGTTTTTAAACGTTTCGCTCACTATTCAGTTTAGCCGGGAGAGGACCTTTGTGTCATATATCCCATTCCGAATATGTGATTCGACGTTATGGATAGCATTTGAAGACCGGTGTTGAAGACCGGGTATTTGCGAGAACGATAGGATGACCTATCGATTGTCTCTGCACTGAGTCGCGCCGGTATAGAGACTCCCTAAGTGATGGGAAATCCGATCGGGATTGTGAATACCCGGATTTGCAAGGGCTTCGTAAGAAGTGCCTTCGGTTCTGTTCGAACCCGAAACAGACTTGTATGGATTGTGTGTCTGACATTACATTTTGATATATAAAGCAGATTTCTTTCAAATACATTTCTGTTGGTGGCGGAGAATTTATTCTTTTAGCTTAACACCCTTCTCTGAGACGTACGAGCTCAGAGGTTATGTAGTTGAAGGTTATCAGCGATATATTCCCAATTTGGTAATGTGACATGCTCAGTGTTGCTGTGAAATGATCATTGCTTGATCATTTGTGATATGATCATTTATCTTTGTGATCATTACTTTGATCATTTGTTGACCCAAAGCATAGCTTTGTACCAAAGCATAGCTTTGTGGACGAGACTTCGTCGAGCCTCACACCCCGGAATGGTCAAAACAGGAAAGATGCGGCAAGGTTATTAGGGGGTAGCGCCCCTTTAGGGTATGTACATCTCCTTCTGGATAGAAGTGGTATCATGGTATGGAGCCCAGATACTTACTTATGTGGACATCACAAACCTATATATGTCTTGTTTTGTGATTTGATGTTGGGGCCCCGGTTAAAGGTTGTTACAACCGGGAGGTGACATACTCGTGTCATTAGTTACCCAGTTAGGGGTAACCCGGCCTTGTGTTGGTAGAGATCCGGTTAGGTTCTCGGGACGTCCATCCAGAGGCGTTTCCATGTGGTAATGGGAAGTTCCTTGGCCTGACCATTTGTTGGAAATCCAAAGAAACAATACGAACCTTGTACGGTTTTAGTTGTATTACCTGCTATGGAATGTGGCGGTAACCTGCTATTGAACATAGTAGCTATAGTAGGCATACGATAATGGTCGTATGCTGGCTAAGATTAATATTCTACTTTCGAAATGCTTTTCTGCACCGTGCACTTATAATAATAATATCAGAGAAATTTTCTGCGTATTAAGCATGTTTGACTATCATAAGAAGAAATCTCCTCCAAGTCTGCGTTTGCATTGTGTGTGTGGTGGGAGGTCTTATGGTAGTTTCATTTTCAAAAAGCATTGCGAATTTATTTTAAAATTCTCTTGTTGATTGTTTAAAAGATAAACTGTTTTCGTTGCTCACACCAGTCCCATGACTGATCCGGAGTTTATTGTTCCTTTCCTAAACTCTGGATGCTCATCATTTTCCACACGAGTAGTCTAGAGTTGGGTTTTTCAGATAGTTAGATATAGTGGATTATCTGGAGTTAGTTCAGTCTTTGGTTCGCACCAGTCTTGCTTAGCTTGGTGCATTGTTATGGCGAGTCCGAGCTATTGCTGGATTGGTTCTTGGAGATGGAGTTCAGATTTGGAGTTCTTCGTTGAAAACTATCTTAGAGTTATTTGTTCCGCTGCTAGTGTTATCTATTTCTTTTCCGCTGCTATTTTATTGTATCTCTGTATATTGATATTCATTGTATCACTCTGTTGTATCAATGTTATATATCAATGTATTATTCTTTTTATTCCGCTGTGTTATTTACTTAATTGTGTTATAAGCTCCGGCGAATCGGATTTGAACGGTCGAATCTACGGCATTCGAGTACGATTTGAAGTATGGATGTCGATTTTCGAGCGGGCAAAACCCTATTCGTTACAGTGGTAGACGGGTAAATCACATGGTAGCTATGCCCCAAGAGAGATTGGAAAACTCTGGCATTTAACTGCATCATCAGCTCGTGCGGCATTCATCGACCATTCATACTTCAGAATATGTTGATTACAATCCGATCTTCCTTCATAGACAGGTAGAGTCGGCATCCTGAATCGTCGAGGTGGTTCAGCATAGAGTATGTCATTGGTGAAAGGGGTATGACTCCGGGAGATTCCCTAGTCATCATTAGTGAGACCCTGACTTTTATGTATCATTTGACGGATCATCGTTGTTATATCTTGCATTTGGACATTTTGAGCGTGTTGGGCCAAGGTGTGGTCGGGTTCCACAATGCGAGGCTGGGCTGGACGTGGTCGACGGTCCAGGTCTTGCCTCCTCGATTCTAAGTCTTTAGGGATGTAAGGTTTGGGAGTGTGCTGACGTTGGGTCGGATCTGTTCAGTTTCGGGCATCAACTCCAGGCTCAATAGTGGTGGTAGCTCTGTTGTTTGTAACATGACATGGAATAGTACCTCCTCGGGAAGAGGGTGCAGTCTAATGGCTGGTGGACGGGCCAACTCTTGGTTGCCTAAGGCTCAGTGTTTGCTGATGTCCAGTAGCTTAGGTATAACACCTATCTAGCCGTGGGCGCTTAGATCTGTGATGATAGTCTGAAGAAGCTGAACACTCAGTAGATGAATAGGAATCCTGATCTCTCTTGGATCTCCTACGCCTTTGGCAATTCAGCTGATTGGTTAATTCTGCGGTGGCACGTAGCTGTTGAGTAAGTTGCTGACGGCTCTATGTCAGCTCTTGCATTAGCATCTGAAACTCCTCCCTGGTGATAGGGCCTTACAGATCTGATGGTCTGATAGCATTCTAATCAGTCGTAGGTAGTTGTATGGGATTCTATCGATCCCGTCCTTCTAGATCTGCAGTAGTAGAAGTAGTCCTTCTGTTTACCATAATGAATAGTGAAGCTCTTTCCTAGATTTGATGCAAATCTGAATAGGATGGAAGAACTTTGAACTTGAGATATGGATCTTCTTCTTAGATTTATGAAATCCAATATCGATAGTAGATCCAACGAGCAGGAGAAAAACTGTGTTTTCTTGATGAAAGCACCAAAGTGTTTGTACCAAAATTGGGCACAACACCCTTTGGAAGTATTTAAAGAGATATAATGAAGAAAGTAAATGTAAAAGGAGGATTATCTTACAAACACTTCAAAAACAGATAAGAAAAACACGCAGAAACATAGAGATTTAGAGAGGTTCGGTGTATTTCCTACATCCACTATGAAATTGTTGATTTTACTTATGTTTGTTTTCTGATTACAACTGGTTACAGTGTATTACAATAGTAGATTTCGAGTACAATAGTGATCTTTGAGTGCTAAAATGGTTTCGGCAGAGTCTGGATGTACGAGAGCTCAAAAAGTCCTTTTTTAGACTCTAGGATTCTATTTATCGACATAGGATGCAAATATCTCGCTCTGATCTCGGGAGACCTCTTCTGGCATGTGAGTGGGACCATGCAATCGATCTTATATGGTTCACACTCAATCTGAGATCAATACGAACGAATTTCGTATCTACCCAGGTTTGGTCAAATCGAGTCGAAATTGGGCGTGAACATTCTTTAAGTTGTACGTATGCACCTATTAAAATTTGATGGCATTTGGACTTGTAGATTGTGAGATATGATCGATGCAAGTTTAGGCCTTTCAGTTGCCATTCTCTTCGTGTCGATGCTGTTCAAATCGATCATTCTGCATCAATTATTATGCACATGATGCTAGTTGATGTTGCGCTTGCTTTTAGGATCGATCCAAAGTTCATGCCGAATCGATCGAGTCTTCCCAATGTTTATGCCTTGTTCGTATCGATCTAACTTGCTCTTGTTCGTATCGATCGGCTACGCTTCATTTCGTATCGATCCTGCTTTTGTTCTTCGTATCGATGCTTTGTGCTCTGTTCGTATCGATGGAAACCACTCTTCTTTGTTCGTATCAATGACAAATGCTTTTTTATATCGATCACTGGCTAATCAATACGAAGTAGCGACTTTGCTTGGCTTTGATGAACATGAAATGGAGTTGGTTGATTGATGCGAACAGGCTGGAGATTATGGATGCCAAGAAGACCTCTATCCATGGATACGAAGTGATGCTCATTAATGGATACAAAGAGCTGAAGCTTGATGGATACGAGCAACAAACAACTGAGGGATACGAAGGAAACGACTCTCCTGATCGATACAAAATCGTGCGCACCCGATCGATCAGAACCAAACCGATACGAAGTTGGGTTTTTCTTCGGTTGCTCGATGGATACGAACAAGGTGACTGTTTGAATTGCATCGATCATACCTTGAGCATATGACATCCGATTGACTTGAAATTTGGAACATTGGCTTTCATAGCTTTGCTTGTCATGTCATGTCAATTGTAGCTTGTTCCGGACTTGGACAAAATTTATCAACATCCATAGTGAAGTGAACATGTGTACAATCGATCTTCGAGACAAACCATCTTTTGTCCTTGGTGTCACGGCCTTGCCAAAAGGTAGGATAACAAGTACTATTAGTCAACATGGAGAACTGTTGTATACGTTCACTAGAAGAAATATCTGAGTGTACCATATTGTCCGTAAATTTTGGTGGAGTTCGTCGGTCGAAGTTTTGCCTGATTCCAAGTTAGTATGAGAAATTATTGCAGTTTGAGAGCGGCTTTTTCCTAAGCGTAGTTTAAATATGAGGATGTAGCCTGTTATTTTCAAAGTATAACTATTAGTCACCATGGAGAACTACAGTGAGTGTTGAAGTAGGGATATAGTGTGTTATTTTCTAAGTACAACTGTTAATCACCTGGAGAACTACGGTATATGTTCATAAGCTGAAGTTTTTGAGTGATCTATATTATTCATAATTGAGGTGGGATTTCATCTATCGTAGTTTTTTCCGATTCCAAGTTAGTATGAAGAAGTTATTGCAGTATGAACAAAAAAATAGCAGCTTCTGCCTAGGCGAAGTTCAAATACGAGGATGTGGCATGTTATTTCTAAGTACAGCTATTAGTCACTATGGAGAACTATGATATACGTTCACTAGATGAAGTATCTGATTGTTTCATATTGTCTGTAATTTAGATGGGAGTTCATCGATCGGAGTCTTGCCTGATTTCGAGTTAGTATAAAGAAGTTATTACAGTCTAAAAAAAGAGCGCCTTCTGCCTAGGAGGAGTTAAAATATGAGGATGTGGCCTGTTATTTTCTAAGTAAAATTTTTAATCACCATGGAGAACCGTGGTATACGTTCATAAGATGAAGTATCCAAGTGTTCCATACTATTCGTAATTTACTTGGGAATTCAACGGTCGAAGTCTTGCTCGATTCCGAGTTAGTATGAAGAAGTTATTACAATATGAAAAAAAATTGTGGCTCTGCCTAGGCAGAGTTCAAATACAGGGATGTAGCCTGTTATTATCTAAATAAAATTGTTAATCACTATGGTGAACAATTATAACGACCCTGACTCGACCTTCGAAAATCGACACTAAATACATCACCCGTATTTGAATGTCGTAGATTCAAAACGTCGAATCTAGTTCGCCGAAGCTTATAACGCATTAAGTACAACAACACGGCGGAAGAAAAATGAATAACTTTTATTGATACACAATAGATACAACATCTGATATAAATGAATATCAATATCGGAGCTAAAATATAGCAGCGGAAAGAACAGCAGCGGAAAAAGATATCTTCATAGACTCTAAGGGAAAGAGAGAATCCAATAGAATGCATCTCCACTTCTAAAGATCCAACCCAAAGATAGCATGAACCACCCTTAATTCTAAACTTAAGCAAGTCCGGTCCGCAACGCAATTGCCAAAATCCAAAGACTTCGAAGATTGCCAAAAGCTACACCTATTATCCGACTATCTGAAAATCTGACTCTAGGCTGCCCATGTGGAAAATTATGGGCACCCGGTCCCAGAATTTAGAAAGGGAACAATAAACTCCAAGTCAGTCATGGGACTGGTGTGAGCAAAAAAACAGTTTTTTATCTTGAACAAAAACAAATAAAAATAAATCCGCAATGCTTTTTGAAAAATGAAACTACCATAAGGACTCCCTGCACACACACAATGCATGCGCATAATTGGAGGAGATTTCTCCTTATGTTAGTCAAACATGCTTAATACGCGAAAATCCTTTTAATATTATTATTAATGCATAATGCAGAAAACCTTTCGAAAGTATAATATTAATCTTAGCCAGATACCACCATTATGGTATACCTACTATAGCTACCAATTAAACGGCACGTCACCATCATAAGTAAAAGGCAGGTTATACAACTAAAACCGTACAATTGTTTCTTTGGATTGCCAACAAATGATCAGGCTAAGGAACTTCCTATGCTACATGGGTATGCCTCTGGAGG
This sequence comes from Allium cepa, assembly GCA_030765085.1. Lineage (NCBI taxonomy): Eukaryota > Viridiplantae > Streptophyta > Magnoliopsida > Asparagales > Amaryllidaceae > Allium > Allium cepa. The sequence goes on along the minus strand of CM060939.1, from coordinate 685,650,008 downwards.
AATGCCCCGAGAACTTAACTAGCTCTCTGACAACACAAGGCCGGGTTATCTCTGTAACTAGGTAACTACTGACACGAGTATGCCATCCCTCGATCGTTACTGACTTTATCCAAGCGCTCAACACCAACAACCAAAAAGGAATAAATTTGTAGCAACCACATAAGTTAAGTATATTGGCTCCATACCATGATACCACCCTTTTCCAGAAGAAAACGAACATACACTAAAGGGTGGGACCCTCATAACCCTGCCGCATCTTTCCTGTTTCAACCATTTCCGGGTTGTGAGGTTCGACGAGGTCTCGTCCATAAAGCTACGCTTTACACAAAAGCAATGCTTTGATCAACAAATGATCAGAAGCACTTAGCATGCCATATTACCAAATTAAGAATGGATCACTAGTAACCATCAACTACATAACCTCTGAGCTCGTACGTCTCAGAGAAAGGTGTTAAGCTAAGAGAATAAATTCTCTGCCACCAAACAGAAATGTATTTGATAGAAACCAGTTTTACATCTCAAAATGTAATGTCGGACATATATCCATACAATTCTATTCCGAATTCGAACAAAACCGAAGGAACTTCAAAAGAAACCCTTGCTATTCGGGTATTCACATTCCCGATCGGACTCCCCATCACAATGGAGATCTCTATACCGGCGCGACTCAGTGCAGAGACATTCGACGGGAAATCCATCCGTTCTCGAAAATACCCAGTCTTCACTACTGGTCTTCAAATGCTAACCATTTCCTCGTATCATTTTTCAAAATGGGTTTTATGATATAAAGTCCTCTCGCGGCTAAACCGAATAATGAGCGTAAATTTTAAAATCATATGGATATATGGGGTCTTAGTTAAGTCACAACTTTTAACACTTGTTTCCCAAAACAAATTTCCACTTTTAATCTTTTAAACAAAAAATTTACCCTTTAAAAATCCACTTCACATTGAAACAAAGTTTCACCAATCTTTCACAAAGTTTCACCAATCTTTCACAAAGTTTCACCAATCTTTCACAAAGATTCATTCATTGCTTTCAAAACTATTTCCATTTCAAATCTTTTATACAAAAGATACCCTTTTAAGATCCTCTTAAATTTGAAAACAAAGTTCACAAATCTTTAACAAAGATTCATTTATAGTTTTAAAACAATTCCATTTAAAATTTGAAGCTCTTTTAACAAAAACTAGAAATCTTTTCTTTATTTGAAAGCTATTATCATTTGAAAACAAATACTTTTCGTTTCGGAAAAGTCCGATCAAATATGCACAAGTTATAGCCTTTAAATTAAAAAAAACTTGAGTTAAATTCAATTTCCCAAAATAATAATTTTAAAATGGTTAAAAATCCATATATATACATTATATGACTTGATAATCTTTTCAAACCATGTTTTTCAAAATAATTTCAAAACTTAAACAAGATATATTATATTCAAACTAAATTTCAATTTCAAAACTTTTCATATTTAACCCATTCCATTTCCAAAACCAATTGGATCCAAAATTTCACTTTTAAATAAAATAATATTTAAATTCAAAATATCCGTGACTTAACCGGTTTTTCATGAAATCCATATTTGAGTGTGTGGTGTAGTCCAAGGGTTTTACACACAACAATACAATATCATCAATCATCACAAATCCAAGCACAACAATATCGATAAGCGGTATAATCCTATAACGCTTATCTTCATTCACAGATTCACAGATAAATAATATAAATTCATCACAGATAAATAAATTACATTCATCATAGCTCAAATCAAAATAATTCATATCACAAAGCATCACACATCAGGGATATCAAACAATTCAAAGCACTCCATACAATCCAAACATCCATAAGTAAGATCAATTAGTCATCTGATTAATTAATTTGAACCAGATTATTTACTTATGAATAAATTACAAATCCTGGTTAATTAACATTAATTAATTACAAACCATTTTGATTGATTATCCTTTAACCATTTATTAATTAGCCTTAATTAATAAATTGAATAATCCTTTAATTATAAATTAATCAGCCTTAATTGATAAATCAATTAACCTTTAATCATTAAATAATTACCTTTAATTATTTAGTTATCCTTTAATTAATTATCATTAATTTATTACATTAATTAATTAACCTTTAATTAATTAATTTTCCTTAATTATATTAATTAATTATCCCTTAATTAATTACCATTTAATTAATTATCCTCAATTAATTACAATAAGTGATTATCCCTAATCACTTATATTAATAAATCACAAATTAATTACATTGAGTAATTATCCTTTAAATCACTTGATTAATCAACTTTGATCATTAATTAATTACTGAATTAAATAATATCTTTAAGTAATTAATTACCTTTAATTACTTATCGTTAATTAAACTTTACTTAATTAATCATCCTTTAATGTAATTACATAATGTAATTATTTTTAATTTAGTAATAATCTTTTATTAATTAAATCAAGTAATCATACTTAATTGATTTCATCAAGTAATCATCCTTTAATTACTCATCATTAATTAATTAACTTTTAACAAATTAATTAATCCTTGATTTATACCTAATTATCCTCTATTTAAGTAAATATCATTAAATTTCAAATTAATAATCCTTTAATCTTAAGATAACCCATTTATCTTAATTAATTTCATAATCATTATATAAATCTTATTTACATAACCTTTGAAGCAAATTAATAAAATCACACAATTTAACTTAAACCCTTTTAAGTTGATTGATAGTCAAAATCATTTTTTTCAAGGTAAACCATTTCAACTTTAAAATCTCATATAAATTAACTGAATATCTTCAAGTTAATTACAAATCAAAAATATAATTTAAGATAAACCATTATCTTTTAAATCGGTTTCTTAATTTAAACTGTTAAATATAATTTTCAAAATAACTTAAGAAAACAAAACTTAATTAACTTTGAGATAAATAAACTATACAACTTTCATTGACCCAAAATTTAAATAAACTTTTATTATATATAAAAAATTGTTTTTAAATTTTTTTAAAACTTGTTATATTTAAATTTCAAAACTGATTTGCTTAAATACTTCTGACCCAAGACAACCCCGGGTTAAACCCGATAACACACTCGAGTTTCCCCTCCCACCTACTTCATTGCTTCGAGTCACACACGAAAACATCCCCAAGACCTTCTTCGAGTTTACATCATCTTCCCCAAATTTCACAACCACCCAGGCACGAACGTGTACTCGTGCACATGCACCACTATTCCGAGGATCTTCGATCGTCGCCGAGTACCTCAACAAGTCATCGACGATACCTACGAGCTTCCCAAACACCCAAATCCGATGATAGCAACATCGGGCTAAAATCGAGCACATTATGGTCACAGGAACCAAACTCATCAACAAAGAATTGCCTCGACCCGCCTATTCCGATCACCGGAATACTCGTTGTTCCATCCAAAGCCGTGCCACAACACCACGCTTCGTTCCCTTTGGTCCAGTCCAACTCGATGCATCATCGACAACGATATGGCCTGAAAACTGGAGTCAACCAAACTAAGCCAATAAACCATAAATCTCGTCGCATCACCATCCACGATGATCAAAAAAATGCGATTCCATTTTTTTCGAAGTCCCCAGCCTACAACCCAACTCCAGCAACAAGCACGACAACACATACATCGCCGATCGTCGGAATTTGACCATAACCCGATATATGATCAATCCCAAAATTCTCAATATCCATCAACTTAAAAATCACCTTATTATTATTAAAATTCATCATTTTCATAAACGAATTTGATTATATAATTAAAGCATGGAAATTTAATAACCAAAATTCTGACATTCATTGATTCTTCACTGTATTATTTTATTTTCGAGATATTAACTAAATATTTTCACTTGAATCAATTTTAAGAAAGATGTTATACACATACAAACACTTTTTATTTAAAGATTAAAGTCTAATAAATCATTTAGATGGATAATTTGAATTTTTAAATCAGATTTTAGGACCTGTAACTATAAAAACAAGAGGTATACACATGTATACAAACATGCACAGTCTTATACCTGCATATTTATAAACATGCAAACCAAATTCCACTCAATCATTCAAGCACATTTCAAAGATTATCAAGATATATATATTTAGGATCTTAAAAAAAGGAGTTTGCTCAACTGGATTGATTTTGAACAGAGAACCAATGCCTGGAATTTATCTAAACTTGAACTTGTAATTTGATATTGATCTGATTTTATTAAGTTGCTTTCAGGCTTTTGATTTTCCTTTGCATAGCTTCAAGTTTTAAATGATTGCTTACTTTAATCTTGAACTTGATCGGTTCCTTTGCTTTTGGAACCTGGAATAATTCTTGCTTTGATCCCAGTTTGAGTTTGATCTTGAAAAACTTTGATTTGCTTGATTAAGCTTCAGATATGAGTTTGAATGTTTTTGAGTTGATTTGTTTCAGTTTTTAATTCTATCTGAGTTTGATTTCCAATTTGAAAGCTATTCAGTTTCGATATAATTTTTTTCTTTTGATCTATAGTTTTGTTTCGGATTTGAAAAATCTATGAGGATTTGTTTGCTTTGTGTTTTGTTTTTGAACATATCAAGGAAAATGAGAAAGAAAGAAGTAGATTAATATATATAAACTTATCTTAGTTTTATTCATAAATATTGGAAATAAAAAAGGAAAATGACACTTGTTTATTTTGTTGTTTCCATGTTTTACACTTTCATCTTTATGTCACTAAATGATTACATTTGTAAATTCTTAAGTTTAAAATACTTACACATGTACTTATGTGTTTAATATATCTTTAAAAAAATTTATATTATATTTTCCTAAATAAACAAATCCATTTTCTTTTATTTATATATTTATAACTTTAAAGAATTTTATTTAAAATCAAACTATACTTTAACACATATTTTATATTTACTTATTCCTTTTTAAATTCTAATTAATGCATTTCCTTTTATATATTTTAAATCTTGTAATTATTGATTCCAAAAGATATATACATATTTAAAGCTTTGTATTCATTTTTGTTTTAAATTTTAAATTCAAGTTATTATACTTTAAATAAATAAACACACATATGTATATTATAAAATATAGGATTTAACTTTTATATAGCTTTTTAAAATTTGAATTTAAAATATAACTTCCAAATCAATATACATATATATACATTATAATTTTTAGAAAGCAACTTTTACTAATTTAAAATGTAGAGTTTTAAATCCAATTTATTTTCAAAATATTTATTTTTGAACTTCAAATCAAATTTCAAATTATAATCTATTTATATACATATATTTAAATAAAAGTACATATCTTAATTAAATTTGAAAAACTAAAATTAATTCATAGTTTAAATCCAAAAATTTATTTTAGTTATCGATTTAAATTTGACTCAAAACTGGGATCGTTACAAATTCCTCCTTAAGAAAATTTAGTCCTCGAAATTTGCTAGACAGGGAGACAACAAAGAATAGATGAATACACAAAAATAGAGAAATGGTTCACCAGATCAAACTAAACATTTATTCTACATTTGGCTTACCAAATCAGAATATAATTAATAAATACGAGAATGAACTCATTCAATATCTCACCAGATACTCGGATCATTAAATCTACAAGATATGACAGGGCATAGATTAGTTCGAAGGATAACTAACCATTCGTAGAATATATCCGGACCCTAAAGAATAAATAAATGGATTCAATCTAATTTGGCTTTATATTTTATTAACTAATTGTTTCAATTTAAATTTCAAATTTATTAAAGTTAAGAACGAAAATATTGACAAGAAGCCGACGAAGAGAATGCGAATTAGGAACTTATCAACAACGATTTGCAGGGCCACCATCCACCAAAGCTTCTTCTTGTAGCTGCCAGTAAGCCATCAAAGAATCAAAATTGCATGACGATCAAAGAGATTGATAGAGAAAAGATTGTTCCCATTGTTGCAGGTTATCGACCATTTGTAGTGGTATTCCCATGTTCCCTATGTAGTCCTCTTCTTGCACTCATACTCACTATCAGCGGATTTACTAAGGCATATGGACAAGATATCTTAGGGATATACTCATTTTAGGGTATTTATATCCCTATCTCTAATGAGTCACCTATTGTTATATTCCTAAGCTAAAGTTTTTTTACTCAACCTTTAGCTTTGATACCACTTATAACGACCCTGACTCGACCTTCGAAAATCTACACCAAATACATCACCCGTATTCAAATGCCATAGATTTAAACGTCGAATCTGGTTCGCCGGAGCTTATAACACATTAAGTACAACAACATAGTGGAAGAAAAATGAATAACTTTTATTGATACACAATAGATACAACATCTGATACAAATGAATATCAATATCAGAGCCAAAATATAACAATGGAAAGAACAGCAACGGAAAATGATATCTTCATAGACTCTAAGAGAAAGAGAGAATCCAATAGAATGCATCTCCGCTTCTCTAACGGCCCGCTATTTTGGACTATTCGCGTCCATACATGTCGGACTTGAATAATTCAAAATACCAAATTGTTAATTTAAATTTGGCAAAACTCAGATACACAGTAAATAAATAATCACAGAATCACAGACACAGAGTAATAATATGCAGCGGAAGCAAAAGATAGTAGTTCATGAAGCTACTATATATATAACAGAGTTAAATAAGTTACAACAGAAGTCACGAATACAACAGTCAAATACAAGAATCAGAATACATCACTGAAATCAAAAAAATATCCGAAAGCTGGGTAGATAGCTGGATCTCCAGGCGAAGCTCCAACTCCAACGGTGAGTCTCGAAAGCTGAACCACTCAGTCTGGCCCGAGCGTAAAGCAAACACAAAACACTCGAGTCAGGATTAACATTCTTATATCAATAAATCCAACTCAAGTGAAATAACTACTGAAATACAAATAACTCAAAGGACGTTGGAATAACCGTCCTCTAAGGATCCGTTAAACTATCTACTATGTAGTAATATACGCTAAATAGATAATGTCTATCCGTAATATAAATATCAAAGTAGTGTTAAGGCGTTACCATTATCCTCCTTAACATATTTTATATAAGCGTTATAGTCTATACAGCACTGTACACTCCACCGTAAACTAGTGGGATATCAGGGAGTACTCCATAGGTATAACACAAAACAAATTCGTAGTGGTCGCGTATATAGGGATATAAGTATGACAAGGCACATGAGGCAATACCAAAGGTAGTGAAACTATCGTTTGCCTGATCCGGACTGGTGAGAACGCATCGCCGCAATGATCGCAACACCGCGAAACAACACTCCCAAAATACGAGGGTGCACCAATCAATAACAAGTAATGAGTAGTATTCGAAGAAGTGTAATTGCTCGAGGTGGCTAACCCCATTTGGCCCGGCACGGCTCCTGTTTTAGTCATTTTCAATTTGACACAAGTTTCAAGGCTATCCAATATCGTTCTCTTTCTTCAGTCATCGCGTACATCATTCCAACCACTTCATTCTGGATCACACTCCGCGTATAGTTATTAAAGTGGTTTCCGGTTTAGACAGAGAGTATGCCCATAACCAATTCCGGTCTCTTTAATAACTACCGTAATTATTACACCGATAGGTCGTTTAATAAATTTCAAAACCAAATCTATTCTGATTCCAATTAGAATTTATAAATCAACTTCATTTGTCTTTCAATCTCAATTTCCATAATTTACGTTTCAAACTTCCAAATTACAATTTCAAAATCTTATAATTCAATTTCAAATTTTATTTAAACAATTCCAATGTTTATTTAAGTTCGTATATAAGTTTCATTTCAAAATCAACGAAATAAATTTAATTTAACATTCAAATCAATTTGAATGCATTTATCGATTTCATTCAATATTCGTTAAGTTCAATTTATCATTCAAAACAATTTATATTAAATTTCCAATTTATTAAATCAATTACTTACGTTCAACTTCATTATATCAAAACTGGAAATTGAATTAAATTAAATTCGTCAAATCAAATTCTCTAAATTACAAGTCTTACATTAATTTCAATAAATCACTTTTATTTCTTGTTAAAGAAATTCAATTCCACTTATTTATTTACTTGGTTACAAATTTCAAAACCCAATTAAAAACAAAAACTAAATTTCACATATTCAAGAAGTTCAATTTCACTTATTATCTTTCTAAAAAAAATTCCAAAACTTAATAAATAAACCCAATTTAATTCATTAACGAAGTTCAAATTCACTTATTCAAAGTTCAATTTCTCTTATCAAAGAATTCAATTCATTCAATTATCAAATAATTCAATCTTATTCAATTATTAGATAATTTCAATCTTAATTATTAATAATTTCATAACTCAATAATTTCAAACTTGATTATAAATTCAAACTTAATTATTAAATCATTTCAAACTTAATTCAATGAATAATTCCAAATTTAATTGTTAAATAATTCAATTCAAACAACGTTCCTTCATCGTTTATTACATTAATATTTTGTTTCAGATTTCAATATTAACATTTTCTTTTTTCCAAAATTTACGTTCCAATTTTATTTCAAAACCTTATTATTCAAATAAAATCTTTATTTTATTTCAAATCAAATTATTGACCAATCGGGTTTATTTAATTCTCTATCCTAAGTCAAGTTCATTTTGGGTATTTATCATTTCATCCTGATTCCATTTCAATTCACAAATCAAAATATAGCAAAGGGACTTGCAGTGTGATAACTGGGATGGTGTCAAAGTAAATGAACAAGCAATTACAAACATTAGTAACAATCCAATAATTAATTCAAATAATCCCGAAATAATCCTATTAATTCACATAGTTGTTTGTGCGAATTAATATAATTATTTCTAGAATCTACACTATCATTTCATGTAGATTAAAGATTATTACATTACGGCTCTTCACTTGTCATCTATTTACAATTTCATACATCATCAATTTAAACAACATACATTCAGTGGTTCAATATGTAATTAACCAAATCCTACGTGTCAATTAATTTAACATTTAAAGAGGTCATATTACACAAATGTCATTTAATCAAATATACACATATATCGTTTCAAATTTTTAACTATCCTATGTCAATTTCAATTTCAAATTATTTATCATTTTATACTTGACAATTTAACATCCAATATGATCATCAACAATCAACTATCAGCCAAACTGTATTATCATCGCATAAATAATTAACAGATAATGGTGTCAGATGTCACAGGTGAACTGATACAGGTAATAACATATATAACGGTGTAAATAACTACAGTAGCATATTACAATTGTCGTTTCAATTTAAATCAAATTTAATAAATAAAAGAACATTAATCGTGAGTGATTGCTTGCCTTTCGAGGCTAGAGAGATTCGATAATGGAATGAGTCGCGAAATGCAAGCACAACTTCCAAAGCAACTAGATTGGCACGAAATTAATGGACAAAGGTGATAGAGGGGAATCAATGAGAAAAATCCATCAGTTTGATAAAAACAGAAAATATATATTATTATATTATAGTTTTCCCCGCAATCAATACTTAATTTGAATCATAACACATGTATAAAACTAATATATATACAGTACTACTTTTAAAAATATATATTCTGTAAATTTGTGAACCAATAATAGAATATATATATATATATAACACTTTATATACATATAAACTAGTATATATAAAAATATAAGTAGCAGTATCATACACAAATAAACGCAAATATATGTAATAGGTAAAATCAAGTATAACTTATATATAACTAACAGGTTATAAAATTTATGCCAACACATATGCTCACATACTATACTACAACAATACTATCGAAATCACTAAAAAATATATCTTTGTAATACATACTACATATCTCTACCGTAACCTATGCACTACTTTATGTTTACTATAGCGTGCACAGAAATCTATATGTATACAGACCGATATTTTAATCCTTAACAAATCTTACATGCATCACATTTCAAAACTAATACTCAAATAAATATTTATAACCAATGTCGAATACTTAGATAAATATATATGCATATATACTCAAATATATATATAATATTTTAAAATTATAAAGACATATATATACACTGTAATATGCACACAAAGATGCACGTGACTATACATATTATTATATACTCTTTCATTCTCAGCTAAAATAACGGATCCACCATTTATACCTATCAAAATACAGATTCAATATGTAATATATATTTTTGTACTTAAAAACCAAACCTTACAGACAACATAGTTTACATTTGTAAATAGTTGTATACATATATAGGTTGATATACATATCTCATACAATATATACAACTAATATATATACGATCATACATAACTTATACTTATGTATATAAAATCCAGAAAGCGAAGTGTTTATATAAACAAAAAAAATAGAACATATAGTACCTTATATATAAAGAGGGGACACGAGAGGGAGGAATTGAGGAAGAAGGCGGGCACGACTAGGTGGCGGCCAAAGGAGATGGCGGCCAGTGGGCAAGGAAGGAGTGGGGCCAGTCGAGGAGGACGTGGCTTCCGTGCCGTTGCATGCAGGGTCGGGTAAGGTCGGAAATGAAGCTCGGCTAAGATGCTAGGCTCGAACTAGCGGCCGATGTGGTGGCGAAGGTGGGGCTGAGGTGGTCGGTAAAGCAATGCTTGGATCTAGTCATGTTCGGATGCGAGTGGCTCAACGGTGGTGTGCCGATGCAGGCTTGAGAGGATGTTCTCGGGTGGGTTTCAGCAAGCTGTAGGCGGCGGCACCGGTGGCAGAGTGGTCAATGAGGAGAGGTAAACGGCTGTTCGGTGCTCGGGGTTGTTTTCTGGTAGCCGGTCGGAGCAGGTGGGTCGATGTGGGTTTGCTCGCATGCTCGGGTTTGTAGGTTGGAGGGGAATGGGTTAAAGAAGATGGAATGGAATGGTGTTGGGCTCAGTTGAGTTTGATGGAGGAAGGTGAAAGATGTGCAGGCCTGCATTATCTTTTTTTTCCATCAAAGTTATGAGCAGAGCAAAAAACTAGGGGAACTGTAAAATGAAGTGAACCAAAATATTGAATATGTTGGGAATAGAGAAAGTCTAACATTGAAATTTGGAAACAATAATAACTAGTGGCTAATGGTATTACACGGTAGGAATTGTAGAGAAGTAAGAACCAAAAAGACTTGAATGCGTAACCGGTACGACTAAATATTACACAGACTTTGCCACGTACCGGATTTCGAAACACAGAAGTAAATATACCGTAGAGATCAGCATGAAAACTTGATCAAAACAGTATACAGATGTCAGAGGTACGATTGAATTATAAAATTTCGAATTTTCTAATAGCGGAAAATGCAAGAAAAACGCAGAAAATTAAGATCGACGGAGCTAAAGATGTCCGAATTTGGAAAAACGACAAACTGACGGCTTGCTCAGAAGATGTTTTAGAATTTTCTTTGTAAAAATATTTAGGTTTTGAAAACGTTATTTTCATCTCTTTTTAACTGATTAAATTGAAGTAAATTTACGCACGAAATAAATCTTCATATTTTCAGACGAAAATTTACCAGTTGCTATATTTAACTAGACGTATTTCAAATATTAAATTTATATTTCAAAATTTTATTTTTATATTTTTATTAAATTTCGCACAAATTCAGTTAACTAAATTAACTTAAAACCGTTAAAATATCTGGGTTGTCACACTCTCCCCCACTCAAAACTTTTCGTCCTCGAAAAGAAAGGAGATAGGAGAATAGAATCAACCAGAAAGAAAATAGATTGAAAACGGAGTAAAACAATTAATTTAAACCATATAAATTTCAATTTAAATTAATTTATATTCAACAATTGTCTTTAAATTCAAGATTTTTCATTAAATTGATTTGATTTCACATTTATTAATGTTAGGTACAAAAGGTTTCTTTCAAATGAAATTCAATTTAAATTAAATTAATTCAAAATACACCCTTAAGTTGATTTAATTCAATTTATTTACTTTCAAAAAAAAATTTCTTCTATTAATCACTCATATTATTTATTTAACTTATTATTCTATTTCTCTCCATACACATTTTATAATTAAAATTTAAGTGAATAACATTTATTATACGCACTCACAATTTATTTATAAAGACAATTTATATTATATACTATCCAATTTTCCTAAATTAACAATTTCAAAGATCATAAATTTGAATAGTCATTTATTATAATCATACTTTATTCGACAAATTTAATTCTTCTTTATTCCAAATTATTATTAAATTTTATACTTAATATATCTTATCACATTATATAAGTATATTTACACTTACTATAATTACTCAAATTTGTTTAAAAGAAATTCCTTTGATATCATTTATATTGTATAATATTCGATTACATAATTAACTTTTGAAAATTTAGGTATATAATGCAATTGAGTATTATCCAAATAAAATTTTTCAATTCACTTATTTCAGGTTAAGTATTTAGTCAAAACTTTTGGCTTCATTGAAAATCATCCTTAAATAAAAAATTTAAGAATTAATTTCAAACAACGTAGAGATAAATATATATATATATATATATATATATCATAATATATCAAATCAAATTTAAAATCTTCAATATATTATAAATCAAGTCATGTTTAGAAATTCAAATCAATTTATTTTTTTCAAAACAAACCGTAACAAAGCTACAGAATAGTCTCTCCACTTCGAAACTCGAAAATAAATGTCGATGATGCGGCCATCATCACAAAATTATTTTCCAACGACAAAGAGAAGAGCACTGATTTAAACATTTAACTCTTTGGAACGATTTCTATTTGAAAATATTTTGAATACTATACACTTTAAACTTCCAAATCAAAGTTTGAAATCACCGGAAATTAAGTTCTCAAATTTTAATTTAAATACATTTCAAATTCCAAATTAAATTATAACCAAATTTTATAAATTCATTTATTTATTTTATGAAATAATCAATGGTTTATAAAACAATAAATGAAATTTAAAATTTTCACATTTCGAACATCAGATTCACTAACATTTTAATTTCAGAAAAATTTATACTTATATATAATATAATCATTCAAAATTATTTCTTTTACCAAATTCGTAAATAATATTGTGTCAGTTTGCTCAGCTCACGTGTTTTGGAAATCCTACCGATATCGTTGATTGGACGAATCGATCGGAAACCCAAATCAATATCAACAACTCAAACAACACAATATATAAAACATTTAATATTAATTTACACATACATTTCCTCGCTCGACGATACAAGAATGGATTTCAAAACAAGTAGAGATTTAAATTTTGATGGAAGTCAAATTAAAGAGAATTTTGATTCGAAAATAAGTTCGAAACAGAAGATAAGATGATTCAATTAACAGAATCGGGAGATGGATAAGCTTATCTAAATCGCGGGCGACCTTAACCGGATCAACCGAGACTTCAAGAATTTGATCGATGTAGAATTCCGAGGCAAATCTACATTCGATCTCAAGAAATAGAATTCAGGTATAACAGGAGATAGTTAGCATCGTAAACCGAGGATACAGAAATCTCTGGTAAATCAATGCCTATTGTAAAGCATTTCACCCATTTACAAATAATTCGAAGATTGGAGAGACAGCCGATTTATTATAAATATCATTCGAAGTGGAGTTATGGGATGCTCCAGTGTTGAAAGAAGACGAATAGTGAGGGATACGAGTGAATTTGCAACCACAGGGAACGTTTCATAATTCAATGGAATTGAGTCAAAAGGAAGAGATTTAAACTCTAATGGGAGTGATTCTGTAAAACATTTACCATATATGCTAAGTTTTGCCTAGAGCTACCAAAAGCTCTGATACCAACTCTAACGGCCCGCTATTTTGGACTATTCGCGTCCGTACATGTCGGACTTGAATAATTCAAAATACCGAATTGTTAATTTAAATTTGGCAAAACTCAAAAATACAGTAAATAAATAATCACAGAATCACAGACATAGAGTAATAATATGCAGCGGAAGCAAAAGGTGTAATAATAGCTGGATCTCCAGGCGAAGCTCCAACTCCAACGGTGAGTCTCGAAAGCTGAACCACTTAGTCTGATCCGACCGTAAAGCAACACAAAACACTCGAGTCAGGATTAACATTCTTATATCAATAAATCCAACTCAAGTGAAATAACAACTGAAATACAAATAACTCAAAGGATGTTGGAATAACCATCCTCTAAGGATCCGTTAAACTATCTATTATGTAGTAACATACGCTAAATAGATAATGTCTATCAGTAATATAAATATCAAAATAGTGTTAAGGCGTTACCATTATCCCCCTTAACACATTTTATATAAGCGTTATAGTTTATACAGCACTTTAAACTCCACCGTAAACTAGTGGGATATCAAGGAGTATTCATAGGTATAACACAAAACAAATTCATAGTGGTCGCGTATATAGGGATATAAGTATGACAAGGCACATGAGGTAATACCCAAGGTAGTGAAACTATCGTTTGCCTGATCAGGACTGGTGAGAACGCATCGCCGCAACGATCACAACACCACAAAACAACACTCCCAAAATACGAGGGTGCACCAATCAATAACAAGTACTGAGTAGTATTCGAAGAAATGTGATCGCTCATGGTGGCTAACCCCATTTGGCCCGGCACGGCTCCTGTTTTAGTCATTTCCAATTTGACACAAGTGTCAAGGCTATCCATTATCGTTCTCTTTCTTCAGTCATCGTGTACATCATTCCAACCACTTCATTCTGGATCACACTCCGCGTATAGTTATTAAAGTGGTTTTCGGTTTAGACAGAGAGTATGTCCATATCCGATTCCGGTCTCTTTAATAACTTTCTTAATTATTACACCGATAGGTTGTTTAATAAATTTCAAAACCAAATCTATTCCAATTCCAAATAGAATTTATAAATCAACTTTCATTTGTCTTTCAATCTCAATTTCCATAATTTACGTTTCAAACTTCCAAATTACTATTTCAAAATCTTATAATTCAATTTCAAATTTTATTTAAACAATTCCAATATTTATTCAAGTTCGTATATAAGTTTCATTTCAAAATCAGCTAAATTAATTTAATTTAACATTCAAATCAATTTGAATGCATTTATCGATTTAATTCAATATTCGTTAAGTTTAATTTATCATTCAAAACAATTTCTATTAAATTTCCAATTTATTAAATCAATTACATACGTTCAACTTCATTATATCAAAACTTCAAATTGAATTAAATTAAATTCGTCAAATCAAATTCTCTAAATTACAAGTCTTACAATAATTTCAATAAATCACTTTTATTTCTTGTTAAAGAAATTCAATTCCACTTATTTATTTACTTGGTTACAAATTTTAAAACCCAATTAAAAACAGAAACTAAATTTCACATATTCAAGAAGTTCAATTTCACTTATTATCTTTCTAAATTTTTTTTCCAAAACTTAATAAATAAACCCAATTTCATTCATTAACGAAGTTCAAATTCACTTATTCAAAGTTCAATTTCTATTATCAAAGAATTCAATTCATTCAATTATCAAATAATTCA
The DNA here is from genome assembly GCA_030765085.1 of Allium cepa. Classification (NCBI taxonomy): domain Eukaryota; kingdom Viridiplantae; phylum Streptophyta; class Magnoliopsida; order Asparagales; family Amaryllidaceae; genus Allium; species Allium cepa. Next base: position 685,634,430 of record CM060939.1, on the reverse strand, counting down.
ATCTTATTCAATTATTAAATAATTTCAATCTTAACTATTAATAATTTCAAAACTCAATAATTTCAAACTTAATTATAAATTCAAACTTAATTATTAAATCATTTCAAACTTAATTCAATGAATAATTCCAAATTTAATTGTTAAATAATTCAATTCAAACAACGTTCCTTCATCAGTTATTAGATTAATATTTTTTTTCAGATTTCAATATTAACATTTTCTTTTTTTCCAAAATTTACATTCCAATTTTATTTCAAAACCTTATTATTCAAATAAAATATTTATTTTATTTCAAATCAAATTATGGACCAATCGGGTTTATTTAATACTCTATCCTAAGTCAAGTTCATTTTGGGTATTTATCATTTCAACCTAATTCCATTTAAATTCACAAATCAAAACATAGCAAAGGGAACTTGCAGTGTGATAACTGGGATGGTGTCAAAGTAAATAAACAAGCAATAACAAACATTAGTAACAATCCAATAACTAATTCAAATAATCTCGAAATAATCCTATTAATTCACGTAGTTGTTTGTGCGAATTAATATAATTATTTCTAGAATCTACACTATCATATCATGTAGATTAAAGATTATTACACTACGGTTCTTCACTTGTCATCTATTTACAATTTCATACATCATCAATTTAAACAACATACATTCAGTGGTTCAATATGTAATTATCCAAATCCTACGTGTCAATTAATTTAACATTTAAAGGGGTTATATTACACAAATGTCATTTAATCAAATATACACACATGTCGTTTCAAATTTTTAAATCCTACGTCAATTTCAGTTTCAAATTATTTATCACTTTATACTTGACAATTTAACATCCAATATAATCATCAACAATCATTTATCAGCCAAACTGTATTACCATCGCATAAGTAATTAACAGATAATGGTGTCAGATGTCACAGGTGAACCGATACAGGTAATAACATATATATTGGTGTAAATAACTACAGCAGCATATTTCAATTGTCGTTTCAATTGAAATCAAATTTAATAAATAAGAGAACATTAATCGTGAGTGATTGCTTGCCTTTCGAGGCTAGAGAGATTCGATAATGGAATGAGTCGCGAAATGCAAGCACAACTTCCAAAGCAACTAGATTGGCACGAAATTAATGGACAAAGGTGATAGAGGGGAATCAATGAGAAAAATCCATCAGTTTGATAAAAACAGAAAATATATATTATTATATTACAGTCTTCCCCGCAATCAATACTTAATTGGAATCATAACACATATATAAAACTAATATATATACAGTACTACTTTTAAAAATATATATTCTGTAAAATTTCTGAACCAATAATAGAATATATATATATATATATAACACTTTATATACATATAAACTAGTATATATAAAAATATAAGTAGCAGTATCATACACAAATAGACGCAAATATATGTAACAGGTAAAATCAAGTATAACTTATATATAACTAACAGGTTATAAAATTTATGCCAACACATATGCTCACATACTATACTACAACAACATTATCGAAATCACTAAAAAATATATCTTTATAATACATACTACATATCTCTACCGTAACCTATGTACTACTTTATATTTACTACAGCGTGCACAGAAATTTATATGTATACAGGCCGATATTTTAATCCTTAACAAATCTTATATGCATCACATTTCAAAACCAATACTCAAATAAATATTTATAATCAATGTCGAATACTTAGATAAATATATATGCATATATACTCAAATATATATAATATTTTAAAATTATACAGACATATATATACACTGTAATATGCATACAAAGATGCACGTGACTATACATATTATTATATACTATTTCATTCTCAGCTAAAATAACAGATCCACCATTTATACCTATCAAAATACAGATTCAATATGTAAATATATATTTTTGTACTTGAAAACCAAACCTTACAGACAACATAGTTTACATTTGTAAATAGCTGTATACATATATAGGTTGATATACATATCTCATACAATATATACAACTAATATATATATGATCATGCATAACTTATACTTACGTATATAAAAGCCAGAAAGCGAAGTGTTTATATAAACAAAAAAAATAGAACATATTTTACCTTATATATAAAGAGGGGACACGAGAGGGAGGAGTTGAGGAAGAAGGCGGGCACGACTAGGTGGGGGCCAAAGGAGATGGCGGCCAGTGGGCAAGGAAGGAGTGGGGCCAGTCGAGGAGGACGTGGCTTCCGTGCCGTTACCTGCAGGGTCGGGTAAGGTCGGAAATGAAGCTCGTCTAAGATACTAGGCTCGAACTAGCGGCCGATGTGGTGGCGAAGATGGGGCTGAGGTGATCGGTAAAGCAGTGCTTGGATCTAGTCATGTTCAGCTGCGAGTGGCTCAACGGTGGTGTGCCGATGCAGACTTGAGAGGATGGTCTCGGGTGGGTTTCAGCAAGCTGTAGGCGGCGGCACCGGTGGCAGAGTGGTCAATGAGGAGAGGTAAACGGCTGTTCGGTGCTCGGGGTTGTTTTCTGGTAGCGGGTTGGAGTTGGTGGGTCGACGTGGGTTTACTCGCATGCTCGGGTTTGTAGGTTGGAGGGGAATGGGTTAAAGAAGATGGAATGGAATGGTGTTGGGCTCGGTTGAGTTTGGTGGAGGAAGGTGAAAGATGTGCAGGCCTGCATTATATATTTTTTTCCATCAAAGTTATGAGCAAAGCAAAAAACTAGGGGAACTGGAAAATGAAGCGAACCAAAATATTGAATATGTTGGGAATAGAGAAAGTCTAATATTGAAATTTGGGAACAATAATAACTAGTGGCTAATGGTATTACATGGTGGGAATTGTAGAGACGTAAGAACCAAAAAGGCTTGAATGTTTAACCGGTACGACTAAATATTACACAGACTTTGTCACGTACCGGATTCCGAAACACAGAAGTGAATATACCGTAGAAATTAGCATGAAAAGACGATCAAAACGGTATACAGATGTCAGATGTACGATTGAATTATAAAATTTCTAATTTTCTAATAGCGGAAAATGCAAGAAAAACGTAGAAAATTAAGATCGACGGAGCTAAAGATGTCCGAATTTGAAAAAATGACAAACTGACGGCTGGCTTAGAAGATGGTTTAGAATTTTTCTATGTAAAAATATTTAGGTTTTGTTTTATTTTCATCGCTTTTTAACTGATTAAATTGAAGTAAATTTACGCACGAAATAAATCTTCATATTTTCAGACGAAAATTTCCAGTTGCTATATTTAACTAGACGTATTTCAAATATTAAATTTATATTTCAAAATTTTATTTTTATATTTTTATTAAATTTCGCACAAATTCAGTTAATTAAATTAATTTAAAACCGTTAAAATATCTGAGTTGTTACAACTTCCAAAGCTCCAACCCAAAGATAGCACGAACCACCGTTAATGCTGAACTTAAGCAAGTCTGGTCCGCAACGTGATTGCAAAATCCAAAGACTTTGAAGATTACCAAAAGCTACACATTATCTAACTATCTGAAAATCTGGCTCTAAGCTACCCGTGTGGAAAATTCGACCGCGGCCATATAACGACCCGCCGTGGCAGACACTGGTACCCCTTAGTTTTCTTTTGCGGCTAGCCTTTCAACTCAATTCAACCAACCCCTCCTTGGGATATGTAGGGGTAACGGTCTCCCGTTCGCCACCAAACGCGAAGCGAGAACCCCCTATCACGCTGTAATAAAGCAAACTAGGTAACTACTGACACAAGTATGTCATCCTTTGGTCATTACCGACCATTATCCGAGCGCTCAACACCAACAACCATAAAGTAATAAATTTGCAGCAACCACATAAGTTAAGTATGCTCCATACCATGATACCACCCTTTTCCAGAAGGAGCGCGACCCTCATAACCTTGTCGCATCTTTCCTGTTTTGACCATTTCTGGGTTATGAGGTTCGACGAGGTCTCGTCCACAAAGCTATGCTTTACAAAAAAAGTCATGCTTTGATCAACAAATGATCAGCAGCGCTTAGCATGCCACATTACCAGATTGAAAATTTATCATTAGTAACCATCAACTACATAACCTCTGAGCTTGTACGTCTCAGCGAAGGGTGCTAAGCTAAGAGAATAAATTCTCCCCCACCAAACAGAAATGTATTTGGTAGAAACCAATTTTACATCTCAAAGTGTAACATAAGACATACATCCATACAAGGAACTTCAAAAGAAACCCTTGCGATCCAGGTATTCACAATCTCGATCAGACTCCCCTTCACATGTGGATATCTCTATACCGGCTTCCACACGGGCATCTAGAGTTGGATTTTTCAGATAATCTAATAGTAGGAGTAGATTCAGTAGCCTTTAGTCTCTGAAAATCTTCTTCAGTCTTTGGATGACTGACCTTGCTTAGTACCATTTGATTGGGAGTTCGAGCTATTTCTAGATTGGTGCTTTGGTGATGGAGATTGCTGATATTGGAGTTCCTTCTTTGGAGTTCAAGTTTTTGTTATTGTTCCGTTGCTGGTGTTGCGTATCTTCCGCTATGATTTGTTGTATCATGTCTCTTATATATGTTGGGGGTTGTATCATTGTTATGTATCATTGGATATTATATTCATTTGAGTTATATGATATATTCATTTTTTCCGCTGTGTTGTTATAATAAATCTGTTATAAGCTCCGGCGAATCGGATTTTAACGGTCGAATCTGCGGCATTCGAATACGAGTGAAATATGGATGTCGATTTTCGAATGCGAAAATCCACGACTCAGTGCAGAGACAATTGACGGGTAATCCTTTCGTTCTCGAAAATACCCAGTCTTTACCACCGATCTTCAAATGCTATCCATTTCGTCGTATCATTATTCGGAATGGGTTTTATGACATAAAGTCCTCTCCCGGCTAAACCGAATAATGAGCGCAAATTTTAAAACCATATGGATATATGGGGCCTTAGTTAAGTCACAACTTTTGACACTTGTTTACCAAAACAAATTTCCACTTTTAGTCTTTTAAACAAAAGATTCACCCTTTTAAAATCCACTTCACTTTGAAACAAAGTTTCACCAATCTTTCACAAAGATTCATTCGTAACTTTCAAAACAATTTCCATTTCAAATCTTTTATACAAAAGATACACTTTAACACCTCTTAAATTTGAAAACAAAGTTCACCAATCTTTAACAAAGATTCATTTATAGCTTTCAAAACAATTCCATTTCAAATTTGAAACCCTTTCAACAAAAACTGGAAATATTTTCTTTATTTGAAAGCAATTATCATTTGAAAACAAATACTTTTCGTTTCGAAAAAGTCCGATCAAATATGCACAAGTTATAGCCTTTAAAGTAAAACAAACTTGGGTTAAATTCAATTTCCCAAAATAATACTTTTAAAATAGTTAAAAATCCATATATACACATTATATAACTTGTATAACCCTTGCAAACCATGCTTTTCGAAATAATTTCAAAACTTAAACAAGATATATTATATTCAAACTAAATTTCAATTTCAACTTCCTTTTCAAAACTTTTCATATTTAACCAAATTCCATTACCAAAACATTTTGGATTCAAAATTTAACTTTTAAATAAAGTAATATCTAAATTCAAAATATCTGTGACTTAACCGATTTTCCGTGAAATCCACATTTTTGTGTGTGTGGTGTAGTCCAGGGGTTTTACACACAACAATACAATATCATCAATCATCACAAATCCAAGCACAGCAATATCAATACGTGGTATAATCCTATAACGCATATCTTCATTCATAGTTTCACAGATAAATAATATAAATTCATCACAGACAAATAAATTACATTCATCACAGCTCAATCATAATAATTCATTTCACAAGCATCGCACATCAAGGAAATCAAACAATTCAAAGCACTCCATATAATCCAAACATCCATAAGTACGATCAATTAGTCATCTGATTAATTAATTTAAACCATATTAATTACTTATAAAAAATTACGAATCTTGGTTAATTAACATTAATTAATTACAAACAATTTTGATTGATTATTCTTTAATCATTTATTAATTAGTCTTAATTAATAAATTGAATAATCCTTTAATTATAAATTAATCAACCTTAATTGATAAATCAATTAACCTTTAATCATTAAATAATTAACCTTTAATTATTTAATCATCCTTTAATTAATTATCCTTAATTTATTACATTAAATAATTAACCCTTAGTTAACTAATTTTCCTTAATTAAATTAATTAATTATCCCTTAATTAGTTACCATTTAATTAATTATCCTTAATTAATTACAATAAGTGATTATCCCTAATCATTTATATTAATAAATCACAAATTAATTACATTGAGCAATTATCCTTTAAATCACTTGATTAATCAACCTTGATCATTAATTAATTACTTAATTAAGTAAGTATCTTTAAGTAATTAATTACCTTTAATTACTTATCATTAATTAAACTTTACGTAATTAGTCATCTTTTAATGTAATTACATAAAGTAATTATTTTTAATTTAGTAATAATCTTTTATTAATTAATTCAAGTAATCATACTTAATTGATTTCATTAAGTAATCATCCTTTAATTACTCATCATTAATTAATTAACTTTTAACAAATTAATTAATACTTGATTTATACCTAATTATCCTTTAATTAAGTAATTATCATTAAATTTCAAATTAATAATCCTTTAATCTTAAGATAACCTATTTATCTTAATTAATTTCATAATCATTAACTAATAAGATTAAAATAACCTTTGAATCAAATTAATAAAATCATACAATTTAACTTAAAACCTTTTATGTTAATTGATAATAAAAATCATTTTTTTCAAGATGAACCATTTTATCTTTAAAATCTCATATAAATTAACCAAATAACTTCAATTTAATTACAAATAAAAAATATCATTTAAGATAAACCATCATTTTTTAAATCGGTCTCTTAATATAAACTTTTAAATTTTATTTTCAAAATAAATTAAGAAAAACAAAACTTAATTGATTTTAAGTTAAATAAACTATACAACTTTCATTGACCCAAAATTAAAATAAACTTTTATTACGTAAAAGAAATTTGTTTTTTAATTTTTTTTAAAACTTATTTTATTTAAATTTCAAAACTAATTTGCTTAAATACTTCAGACCTGAGATAACCCCAGGTTAAACCCGATAACACACTTGAGTTTCCCCTTGCTTCATTGCTTCAAGTCGCACACAAAAACATCCCCGAGACCTTATTCGAGTTTACATCATCTTCCCCAAATTTCACAGCCACCTAGGCACGAACGTGTACTCGTGCGCATGCACCACTATTCCGACCATCTCCGATCGTCGTCGAGTACCTCAACAAGTCGTCGACGACACCTACGAGCTTCCCAAACACCCAGATCTGATGATAGCAACGTCAGGCTAAAATCGAGCATACTATGATCACAAGAACCAAACTCATCGACAAAAAATTGCCTCGACCTGCCTATTCTAATCACCGGAATATTCGTCGTTCCACCCAAAGCCGCGCCACAACACCACGCTTCATTCCTCTTGGTCCAGTCCAACTCGACGCGAAGCCGACAACGATATGGCCTGAAAATTGGAGTTGACCAAACCAAGCCAGTAAACCCTAAATCTCTTTGCATCACCATCCACGATGATCAAAAAAATGTGATTCCATTTTTCCCGAAGTCCCCATCCTACAACCTAACTCCAGCAATAAGCACGACAACCCACGCATCGTCGATCGTTGGAATTTGACCATAACGCAATATACGACCAACCCCAAAATTCTCAATTTCCATCAACATAAAAATCACCAGATTATTATTAAAATTCATCGTTTTCGTAAACGAATTTGATTATACAATCAAAGCATGGAAATTTGATAATCAAAATTCTGACATTCATTGATTCTTCACTGTGTTATTTTATTTTCGAGATATAACTAAATATTTTCACTTGAACCAATTTTAAGAAAGATGTTATACACATATAAAGACTTTTTATTTAAAGATTAAAGCCTAAAAAAATTATTTAGATGGATAATTTGAATTTTTAAATCAGGTTTTAGAACCTGTAACTATAAAAACATAGGTATACACATGTATACCGACATGCACAGTCTTATACCTGCATATTTACAAACATGCAAACCAATTTCCACTCAATCATTCAAGAACATTTCAAATATTATCAAGATATACAAATTTAGGATCTTAAAAAAAGGAGTTTTCTCACTTGGATTAATTTTGAACAGAGAACCAAAGCCTGGAATTTATCTAAACATGAACTTGTAATTTGATGTTGATTTGATTTTGTTAAGTTGCTTTCAGGCTTTTAATTTTCCTTTGCATAGCTTCAAGTTTTAAATGATTTCTTACTTTGATCTTGAACTTGTTCAGTTCCTTTGCTTTTGGAACCTAGAATAATTCTTGCTTTGATCCCAGTTTGAGTTTGATCTTGAAAAACATTGATCTGCTTGATTAAGCTTCAGATCTGAGTTTGAATGTTTTTGAGTTGATTTGTTTCAGGTTTTAATTTTATCTGATTTTGATTTCCAGTTTGAAAGCTTTTCAGTTTTGATATATATTTTTCTTTTGATCTGTATTTTATTTTGGATTTGAAAATTTTGTGAGGATTTATTTGCTTTGTATTTTGTTTTTGAACATATCAAGGAAAATGAGAAAGAAAGAAGTAGATTAATATATATGAACTTGTCTTAGTTTTATTCATAAATTTTGAAAATAAAAAAGGCAAATGACACTTGTTTATTTTATTATTTCCATGTCTTACACTTGTATCTTCATGTCATTAAATGATTACATTTGTAAATTCTTAAGTTTAAAGTACTTACACATGTACTTATGTGTTTAAATGCATTTATAAAAAAAATTATATTTTATTTTCCTATTTAAACAAATCCATTTTCTTTTATTTATATATTTAAAGAATTTGAGTAAAGTCAAATTATACTTTAACACATATATTTTATATATACTTATTCCTTTTTAAATTCTAGTTAATGCATTTCCTAATATATATTATAAATCTTGTACTTATTGCTTCCAAAAGATATATGCATATTTAAAGCTTTGTATTCATTCTTGTTTTAAATTTTAAATTCAAGTTATGATACTTTAAATAAATAAACACACATATTTATATTATAAAATATAGAATATAACTTTTGAATAGCTTTTGAAAATTTGAATTTAAAATATAATTTCCAAATCAATATACATATATATACATTATAATTTTTAGAAAACAACTTTTACTAATTTAAAATATAGAGTTTTAAACCTAATTTATTTTCAAAATATTTATTTTTGAACTTCAAATCAAATTTCAAATTATAATCTACTTATATACATATATATAAATAAAAACACATATCTTTATTAAATTTGGAAAACTCAAATTAATTCACAATTTAAATCCAAAAATTTATTTTAATTATCAATTTAAATTTGACTTAAAACCGGGATCGTTGCAACTATGGTATATGTTCATGAGCTGAAGTATCCGAGTGTTCCATATTATCCATAATTTAGGCGGGAGTTCATTGGTCAAAGTCTCGCATGATTACGAGTTAGTATGAAGAAGTTATTGCAGTCTGAACAAAAAAAGAGCGGCTTGTGCCTAAGCGGTGTTCAAATATGGAGATGTAGCCTGTTATTTCTAAGTACAATTGTTAGTCTCCATAGAGAACTATAGCATGAGTTCATAAGATGAAGTATCTGAGTGTTTCTTATTGTCCATAATTTAGGTGAGAGTTCATCGGCCGATCTCACCCGATTCTGAATTAGTATGAAGAAGTTATTGCAGTATAAACAAAAAAAATAGCGATTTCTACATAGGCGGAGTTCAAATATGGAAATGTAGCTCGTTATTTTCTATGTAAAATTTTTAATCACCATGGAGAACTACGGTATACGTTCATAAGCTGAAGTATCCGAGTTCATCCATATTGTTCGTAATTTAGATGAGAGTTCATCGGTCAAAATTTTGCCTGCTTTCGAGTTAATATGAAGAAGTTATTGCAGTCTGAACAAAAAAATAGCGGCTTCTGCCTAGGCGGAGTTCAAATACGGAGATGTAACCTATTATTGTTCGTTATTCCGAAACACAGAAGTGAATATACCGTAGAGATCAGCATGAAAAGACGATCAAAATGGTATACAGATGTCAGAGGTACGATTGAATTATAAAATTTCGAATTTTCTAATAGCGGAAAATGCAAGAAAAACGCAGAAAATTAAGATCGGAGCTAAAGATGTCCGAATTTGGAAAAACGACAAACTGACGGCTTGCTTAGAAGATGGTTTAGAATTTTTCTATGTAAAAATATTTAGGTTTTGAAAACGTTTTATTTTCATCGCTTTTTAACTGATTAAATTGAAGTAATTTACGCACGAAATAAATCTTCATATTTTCAGACGAAAATTTGCCAGTTGCTATATTTAACTAGATGTATTTCAAATATTAAATTTATATTTCAATATTTTATTTTTATATTTTTATTAAATTTCGCACAAATTCAGTTAATTAAATTAATTTAAAACCGTTAAAATATCTGGGTTGTTACAACTTCCAAAGCTCCAACCCAAAGATAGCACAAACCATCGTTAATGCTGAACTTAAGCAAGTCTGGTCCGCAACGCGATTGCAAAGTCCAAAGACTTTGAAGATTACCAAAAGCTACACATTATCTAACTATCTGAAAATCTGGCTCTAAGCTACCCGTGTGGAAAATTCGACCGCGGCCATATAACGACCCGCCGTGGCAGACACTGGTACCCCTTAGTTTTCTTTTGCGGGCCTTTCAACTCAATTCAACGAACCCCTCCCTGGGATATGTAGGGGTAACGGTCTCCCGTTCGCCACCAAACAAGAAGTGAGAACCCCCTATCACGCTGTAATAAAGCAAACTAAGTAACTACTGACACAAGTATGTCATCCTTTGGTCATTACCGACCATTATCCGAGTGCTCAACACCAACAACCATAAAGTAATAAATTTGCAGCAACCACATAAGTTAAGTATGCTCCATACCATGATACCACCTTTTTCCAGAAGGAGCGCGTGTAACGACCCGTATTTTACGTGTCGACAAATCATAAAATAGTTGCATTAGGTCGTTGATGTTGTTAAGTCGTTTAGAGTATGAGTCGACCAAAGCTTAAGTCGTTCGGAGTTGAGTCGTGTAGTGCTTAGGTCGTAGGAGCGAGTTCAGGAGGCGGAGCGACTTAAGAGGTTTAGGTCGTTGGGTAGTTAGGTCGGTGGAACGACCTAAGGAGTTGGCGACCTAGGCGAGTTAACGACCTAAGGTAGAAGAACGACTTAAGGCAGTACAACCTAGTAGTCAGCGAGTTAGTAGATTAAGCGACCTATGTATAGCGAGCGACCTATAGGGGTTAGCGAGTTAGTGGGTTATCGGCTTATGAGTGAGCGACCTAGTTGATGTAGCGACCTAATAGCAGGCGACCTAAGGAGGTGTTAGGTCGATAAGTCACGACGTTGATAAGTCGCTAGGTCGGAGGCAGTGTTAGGTTGTTAGGTCGCGTAGCTGTGTTGAGGGATAGGTCGTAACTCGCGTACGAGTTAGGTCGCGCGTGTTTTAGGGCCGTTGGATCTGTTAGGTCGTGTAACCCTGTGTAGCGTTAAGCCGCATACCAGTTAGGTCACGTGAGTGTTGTAGTGTTAGGTCGGCCATGTCGTTAGGTCGGCTGTGTGTTGAGTGCTTTTAAGTCGTGGGTCGTGGGAAGCAGTAGGTCGTAGGTCATGGAGTTTGGTAGGTCGGCAGTAGTTAGGTCGTGGACGACCTAAGGGGGCAGACGACCTAGGGTTTCAGCCTATAAATAGAGGCGCCTTTTTCACTATTTTGGCACCGGTTTTTGAAGCGACGAAGTGCTGCCATTTTGAGAGCTCGACTACAACACTTCTTCACTTCTTTTCTCCACTCTAATCTAGTGATTCCTTCCATCTAAATTGAAGATCAAATCAAAGATCCAAGAGCCAAAGTTGAAGATCTCCATCTATCGAAGAGAGATTTCATCGTTTGAAGCGGAGCTTTGGAGGATCAAGCTAGATCCTTTGCTGTCTAGATCTGGAGTTGGTTGTTTTTGAGGTGTTTAGGTGATTCGGTGAGTGGTGGTTATCTCTCACACGGACCCAAAGGAGTATATTGGATCGGTGGTTTGTTTATGTGCTAAAGAGAGTGATTTCGTGCATTTTCCTTAAGTCTGCATGTAGATCTATTGCTCATGATGATTTGACATCTATTTTACTACATCTTCACTTATGCAAGTTCATTCATCAAGTTGTAGAGATATTGTTCATGATTCATGCTTGTTAGATTGCATGTTAGATTTGGGCTCTTTATTTACGAAATTGCCATTATTGTTATAACTGCTTATTTAGATTTTGTTTGAATGATTGATTACTTGGATTAATGTTTGATTTGATTGATTAGTTGATTGATAACTTGATTTGGACAAGTTGGTCGAAGATGATTCAAAAACTAAGTGGAAAGGCTCTTGAATAAGGAAAGCTGCTTGTGGCATATGAAGCGGATGTTGAAGCTCATATGGATAGATTTGATGATGATGTTGAGATGGGACTTTTCCATGATGTGATGAGGCAAACCATGATGTTGAGATGGGACTTTGCTATGATGCGATGAAGCAAAGCATGATGTGAGAAAGCCTTGGTTTAATCCAGACGGGATCATCCCAAGCATGTTGATAACTCGGTGATGTGGTCCGGGTTTGTGGATAATGGTTAGCTTGAGAGGCGCTTGAGCTAGTATGGGAATAGTCGTCGAGGAGGATGACTAGAAGGCTGAGATTTCATCGTTGTTGAAGGTTCTAGCATGCTCAAAGCAAAAGTACATTGGGACGGGTCACGATGACGTTCCAAGCACGGGTCACGATGACGTGCTAGTACTCTGGGCAGATGCGATAGTCCTAGGCACGGGTCACGACGACATGCGGAGCTATGTATAGAACCGGGGTTACCATTAGCCCTTGGCAGGCGGTCATTCAACTAACGGTGAATTCAAGGCAATGATAACAGTGATAGCCAGAGTCATGGATGTTTGGATGTTTGATTGTATCGTCATTTGGGTCAAGAGCGATGTTTTCAGGGTGCTTATCTGATCTTGGTTTAGGCCTTGGGGGTTTGCACTTGGAAAACACCGACCTTGACTCGAGTGATAATTACTTTGCTTTGAATGTCTGAATTGCTATGTTTACTTCTGCTTAGTGTGTCTAGGGGCTATCACTGTAGAAAGAGGTGGAGTGGGATGGTTGGGTTCCTATTCGTTTTTACCCTTTATGCTCTTTTGGTATGTTTGATAGTTGATTTACTGCTCACTAAGACTTTTGTCTGACTCAAGGTTTTTTGTTTAACTCTTATTACCTTAGGCTGTTCATCCATGTTGGGATGGGCAGACTAGGTAGCAGGTGACAGGTGCTGTTCTTAGTGGTCAACGCTGTTGATGACGAAGACGAGCTAGAGGCTTTTGCATATTGTTTTCTTACTATATGTACTGGTGTGAGGCTTGATGTATTGACTTTGCTGATTGCTGTATCAAACTATTATGAGTTTATATGATGAGATTCTATTCTATGAAGCTTCACCATGTATATTTTCTATTGTATTTTGTCAATGCGCTGTGAGTAATACGATAGAGTTTATTGTTTTACCTTACCCTGATAATCGTCCATGGCGGCCTTGCGCACCCTTCAGCGCACTACTACCTTGTTTAGTGCAGGAGTCATGGGCGGTCGTCACAGCACGACCCTCATAACCTTGTCGCATCTTTCCTGTTTTGGCTATTTCTGGGTTATGAGGTTCGACGAGGTCTTGTCCACAAAGCTATGCTTTACAAAAAAGTCATGCTTTGATCAACAAATGATCAGCAGCGCTTAGCATGCCACATTACCAGATTGGAAATTTATCACTAGTAACCATCAACTACATAACCTCTGAGCTCGTACGTCTCAACGGAGGGTGCTAAGCTAAGAGAATAAATTCTCCGCCACCGAACAGAAATGTATTTGGTAGAAACCAATTTTACATCTCAAAGTGTAACATCAGACATACATCCATACAAGGAACTTCAAAACAAATCCTTGCGATCTAGGTATTCACAATCTCGATCAGACTCCACTTCACATATGGATATCTCTATACCGGCTTCCACACGGGCGTCTAGAGTTGGATTTTTCAGATAATCAAATAGTAGGAGTAGATTCAGTAGCCTTCAGTCTCTGAAAATCTCCTTCAGTCTTTGGATGACTGACCTTGCTTTGTACCATTTGATTGGGAGTTCGAGCTATTTCTAGATTGGTGCTTTGGAGATGGAGATTGCTGATATTGGAGTTCCTTCTTTGGAGTTCAAGTATTTGTTATTGTTCCGTTGCTGGTGTTGCGTATCTTCCGCTGTGATTTGTTGTATCGTGTCTCTTATATATGTTGGGGTTGTATCACTGTTATATATCATTGGATATTGTATTCATTTGAGTTATATGATATATTCATTTTTTCCGCTGTGTTGTTATACTTAATGTGTTATAAGCTCCGGCGAATCTGATTTTAACGGTCGAATCTACGGCATTCGAATACGAGTGAAATATGGATCTCGATTTTCGAACGCGAAAATCCACGACTCAGTGCAGAGACAATCGACGGGTAATCCTTTCGTTCTCGAAAATACCCAGTCTTCACCACCGATCTTCAAATGCTATCCATTTCGTCGTATCATTATTCGGAATGGGTTTTATGACATAAAGTCCTCTCCCGGCTAAACCGAATAATGAGCGCAAATTTTAAAACCATATTGATATATGGGGCCTTAGTTAAGTTACAACTTTTAGCACTTGTTTACCAAAACAAATTTCCACTTTTAGTCTTTTAAACAAAAGATTCACCCTTTTAAAATCCACTTCACTTTGAAACAAAGTTTCACCAATCTTTCATAAAGATTCATTCATAACTTTCAAAACAATTTCCATTTCAAATCTTTTATACAAAAGATACACTTTTAAGAGCTCTTAAATTTGAAAACAAAGTTCACCAATCTTTAACAAAGATTCATTTATAGCTTTCAAAACAATTCCATTTCAAATTTGAAACCCTTTCAACAAAAACTGGAAATATTTTCTTTATTTGAAAGCAATTATCATTGAAAACAAATACTTTTCGTTTCGAAAAAGTCCGATCAAATATGCACAAGTTATAGCCTTTAAAGTAAAATAAACTTGGGTTAAATTCAATTTCCCAAAATAATACTTTTAAAATATTTAAAAATCCATATATACACATTATATAACTTGTATAACCCTTGCAAACCATGCTTTTCGAAATAATTTCAAAACTCAAACAAGATATATTATATTCAAACTAAATTTCAATTTTAACTTCCTTTTAAAAAATTCATATTTAACCAAATTCCATTACCAAAACATTTTGGATTCAAAATTTAACTTTTAAATAAAGTAATATTTAAACTCAAAATATCTGTGACTTAACCGATTTTCCGTGAAATCCACATTTTTGTGTGTGTGGTGTAGTCCAGGGGTTTTACACACAACAACACAATATCATCAATTGTCACAAATCCAAGCACAGCAATATCAATAAGTGGTATAATCCTATAACGCATATCTTCATTCATAGTTTCACAGATAAATAATATAAATTCATCACAGAAAAATAAATTACATTCATCACAGCTCAAATCATAGTAATTCATATCACAAGCATCGCACATCAAGGATATCAAACAATTCAAAGCACTCCATACAATCCAAACATCCATAAGTACGATCAATTAGTCATCTGATTAATTAATTTAAACCAGATTAATTACTTATGAAAAATTACGAATCTTGGTTAATTAACATTAACTAATTACAAACAATTTTGATTGATTATTCTTTAATCATTTATTAATTAGCCTTAATTAATAAATTGAATAATCCTTTAATTATAAATTAATCAACCTTAATTGATAAATCAATTAACCTTTAATCATTAAATAATTAACCTTTAATTATTTAATTATCCTTTAATTAATTATCCTTAATTTATTACATTAATTAATTAACCCTTAGTTAACTAATTTTCCTTAATTAAATTAATTAATTATCCCTTAATTAGTTACCATTTAATTAATTATCCTTAATTAATTACAATAAGTGATTATCCCTAATCATTTATATTAATAAATCACAAATTAATTACATTGAGCAATTATCCTTTAAATCACTTGATTAATCAACTTTGATCATTAATTAATTACTTAATTAAGTAATTATCTTTAAGTAATTAATTACCTTTAATTACTTATCATTAATTAAACTTTACTTAATTAGTCATCCTTTAATGTAATTACATAAAGTAATTATTTTTAATTTAGTAATAATCTTTTATTAATTAAATCAAGTAATCATACTTAATTGATTTCATTAAGTAATCATCCTTTAATTACTCATCATTAATTAATTAGCTTTTAACAAATTAATTAATACTTGATTTATACCTAATTATCCTTTAATTAAGTAATTATCATTAAATTTCAAATTATTAATCCTTTAATCTTAAGATAACCTATTTATCTTAATTAATTTAATAATCATTAACTAATAAGATTAAAATAACCTTTGAATCAAATTAATAAAATCATACAATTTAACTTAAAACCTTTTATGTTAATTGATAATAAAAATCATTTTTTTCAACATGAACCATTTTATCTTTAAAATCTCATATAAATTAACCAAATAACTTCAATTTAATTACAAATAAAAAAATCATTTAAGATAAACCATCATTTTTTAAATCGGTCTCTTAATATAAACTTTTAAATTTTATTTTCAAAATAAATTAAGAAAAACAAAACTTAATTGATTTTAAGTTAAATAAACTATACAACTTTCATTGACCCAAAATTAAAATAAACTTTTATTACGTAAAAGAAATTTGTTTTTTAAATTTTTTTAAAACTTATTTTATTTAAATTTCAAAACTAATTTGCTTAAATACTTCAGACCCGAGATAACCCCAGGTTAAACCCGATAACACACTTGAGTTTCCACTTGCTTCATTGCTTCGAGTCGCACACAAAAACATCCCCGAGACCTTCTTCGAGTTTACATCATCTTCGCCAAATTTCACAGCCACCTAGGCACGAACGTGTACTCGTGCGCATGCACCACTATTCCGACCATCTCCGATCGTCGTCGAGTACCTCAACAAGTCGCCGACGACACCTACGAGCTTCCCAAACACCCAGATCCGATGATAGCAACGTCAGGCTAAAATCGAACATACTATGATCACAAGAACCAAACTCATCGACAAAAAATTGCCTCAACCTGCCTATTCTAATCACCGGAATATTCGTCGTTCCACCCAAAGCCGCGCCACAACACCACGCTTCGTTCCTCTTGGTCCAGTCCAACTCGACGCGAATCCGACAACGATATGGCCTGAAAATTGGAGTTGACCAAACCAAGCCAGTAAACCCTAAATCTCTTTGCATCACCATCCACGATGATCAAAAAAATGTGATTCCGTTTTTCCCGAAGTCCCCATCCTACAACCTAACTCCAGCAATAAGCACGACAACCCACGCATCGCCGATCGTTGGAATTTGACCATAACGCAATATACGACCAACCCCAAAATTCTCAATTTCCATCAACTTAAAAATCACCAGATTATTATTAAAATTCATCATTTTCGTAAACGAATTTGATTATACAATCAAAGCATGGAAATTTGATAATCAAAATTCTGACATTCATTGATTCTTCACTGTATTATTTTATTTTCGAGATATTAACTAAATATTTTCACTTGAACCAATTTTAAGAAAGATGTCATACACATATAAAGACTTTTTATTTAAAGATTAAAGCCTAAAAAATTATTTAGATGGATAATTTGAATTTTTAAATCAGGTTTTAGAACCTGTAACTATAAAAACAGAGGTATACACATGTATACCGACATGCACAGTCATATACCTGCATATTTACAAACATGCAAACCAATTTCCACTCAATCATTCAAGCACATTTCAAATATTATCAAGATATAAAAATTTAGGATCTTAAAAAAAGGAGTTTTCTCACTTGGATTAATTTTGAACAGAGAACCAAAGCCTGGAATTTATCTAAACATGAACTTGTAATTTGATGTTGATTTGATTTTGTTAAGTTGCTTTCAGGCTTTTAATTTTCCTTTGCATAGCTTCAAGTTTTAAATGATTTCTTACTTTGATCTTGAACTTGTTCAGTTCCTTTGCTTTTGGAACCTAGAATAATTCTTGCTTTGATCCCAGTTTGAGTTTGATCTTGAAAAACATTGATCTGCTTGATCAAGCTTCAGATCTGAGTTTGAATGTTTTTGAGTTGATTTGTTTCAGGTTTTAATTTTATCTGATTTTGATTTCCAGTTTGAAAGCTTTTCAGTTTTGATATATTTTTTCTTTTGATCTGTAGTTTTTTTTGGATTTGAAAAACCTGTGAGGATTTATTTGCTTTGTATTTTGTTTTTGAACATATCAAGGAAAATGAGAAAGAAAGAAGTAGATTAATATATGTGAACTTGTCTTAGTTTTATTCATCAATTTTGAAAATAAAAAAGGCAAATCACACTTGTTTATTTTATTATTTCCATGTCTTACACTTGTATCTTCATGTCATTAAATGATTACATTTGTAAATTCTTAAGTTTAAAATACTTACACATGTACTTATGTGTTTAAATGCATCTATAAAAAAAATTATATTTTATTTTCCTATTTAAAAAAATCCATTTTCTTTTATTTATATATTTATAACTTTAAAGAATTTGAGTTAAAGTCAAATTATACTTTAACACATATATTTTATATATACTTATTCCTTTTTAAATTCTAGTTAATGCATTTCCTTATATATATTATAAATCTTGTACTTATTGCTTCCAGAAGATATATACATATTTAAAGCTTTGTATTCATTCTTGTTTTAAATTTTAAATTCAAGTTATGATACTTTAAATAAATAAACACTTATATTTATATTATAAAATATAGAATTTAACTTTTGAATAGCTTTTGAAAATTTGAATTTAAAATATAATTTCCAAATCAATATACATATATATACATTATAATTTTTAGAAAACAACTTTTACTAATTTAAAATATAGAGTTTTAAACCTAATTTATTTTCAAAATATTTATTTTTGAACTTCAAATCAAATTTCAAATTATAATCTACTTATATACCTATATATAAATAAAAACACATATCTTTATTAAATTTGGAAAACTCAAATTAATTCACAATTTAAATCCAAAAATTTATTTTAATTATCAATTTAAATTTGACTTAAAACTGATATCGTTGCAACTATGGTATATGTTCATGAGCTGAAGTATCCGAGTGTTCCATATTATCCATAATTTAGGTGGGAGTTCATTGGTCAAAGTCTCGCATGATTACGAGTTAGTATGAAGACGTTATTGCAGTCTGAACAAAAAAAGAGCGGCTTGTGCCTAAGCGGTGTTCAAATATAGAGATGTAGCCTGTTATTTCTAAGTACAATTGTTAGTCTCCATAGAGAACTATAGCATGAGTTCACAAGATGAAGTATCTGAGTGTTTCTTATTGTCCATAATTTAGGTGAGAGTTCATCGGCCGATCTCACCCGATTCTGAATTAGTATGAAGAAGTTATTGCAGTATGAACAAAAAAAATAGCGATTTCTACATAGGCGGAGTTCAAATATGGGAATGTAGCTCGTTATTTTCTTTGTAAAATTTTAATCACCATGGAGAACTACGGCATACGTTCATAAGCTGAAGTATCCGAGTTTTTCCATATTGTTCGTAATTTAGATGGGAGTTCATCGGTCAAAATTTTGCCTGCTTTCGAGTTAATATGAAGAAGTTATTGCAGTCTGAACAAATAAAATAGCGGCTTCTGCCTAGGCGGAGTTTAAATACGGAGATGTAACCTATTATTGTTCGTTATTTAGTTGGAAGTTCAAATGTAGGAATGTGGCCTGTTATTTTCTATGTAAAATTGTTAGTCACTATGGAGAACTACAGTGTGCGTTCACTAGATGAAGTACTTGAGTGCTCCATATTGTCCGTAATTTAGGTGGTAGTTCATCGATCGAAGTCTCCTGATTCCGAGTTAGTATAAAGAAGTTGTTGTAGTCTGAACAAAAAAAGAGTTGTTTTCGCCTAGGTGGAGTTCAAATATAGGGATGTAGCATGTTATTTTTTAATTATAAATGTTAATCACCATGGGCAACTGCGGTATATGTTCATATTTCTAAACTTTAGGCATGATTAATAACCATTATTAATTATTTAGCTATTAATTTTAGCCTATTTATTTAAGTAAATTAACATATAAAGTTTATATATGATTTTATTTAATTTTAAGGCTTCAAATATATAAATAAAAATAATAAAAGTTAAAATAATATTTATCTTAATTTTTTCCATTTTAATATATAACATTTTTAAATAAGTTAGATTAATTTTAATTTGGAAATATGTTAATAAATATTGTTGTTTAACTCCTTAATGTGAACTCAGCTTTCAAAATTATTTAAACAACTTTAAATATTGAAGCATGTACGAACTTTGCTAAAGCATAGTAGAGACATGAGTTCAGTTGCTTATTGATCATCTAGATAAAAATACTATTTTTAATCATTTAAACTATACACTAAACAATAATATATTGAGCTATTACCTTATTGTCTTCATCATATTACTTAAATGTAATAGCTTTGTCAATAATCAAAACTCTAATTATATAAGTAATAAGGTGTAAACTCCAAAGTTAAAGCCGATGGTTCTATCTAATAACATTTGCTAATTAATCGACCTTTTTAGCCAAATATTTTGACATTAACTTAACTACCAATTACGTTATATATTCAACTTGCATTACTGTCCTTAAGGTAAACCCTTAACTCTATCAGTTCAACTGGTTGGATTCCAAAGGAAGT
Organism: Allium cepa; assembly: GCA_030765085.1. Lineage (NCBI taxonomy): Eukaryota > Viridiplantae > Streptophyta > Magnoliopsida > Asparagales > Amaryllidaceae > Allium > Allium cepa. The sequence continues at coordinate 685,613,397 of CM060939.1, read as the reverse complement.
AGGATGTTATATGAAGAGTTCAGATTCTAAAAGTATCATGAAGATGACATCTTATAAAATAACAACCACAAATAGCACCTATTAGGACTCCATTTATTAAGGAAAACATTTTACAATATATCTAATAAAATTATAGCTCTAATTCGATTGTTACAAACAATATTAGGGATAGAAAAGTGTGTCCTCAGTAAGGTGACTTTATCGGTGGTAAGTACCTATCTTAGACTACAAAATTAAAGTAAGGCACCATTTTAATCCATTTTGATGATGCATCTTGTTACATCCAATTATATATATATATATATATATATATATATATATATATATATATATTATAAGAATAAAATGAATTTTTCATTCGATATAAATCACATGATACATAATTAGTTTATTTTAAAAAGTTTAAGAGTTTAGTGCTACAAAACTTTCATGTATACACATCAATTCATATGTACATACATGTATATATAGTAATAAGTAAAATATGTCGCGACATAGTTTATCTAGATCCATAACATTAAACTTGAACTTTCATAAATAACATTTATATTTATTTCAATGATATTACTAATCAATTTATGTATGTTTACATGTGGTATTCACATAATGAACTTGTTAGCCCTATTTTAGAAAATATGATTTTGATTAGAGTCAAGAGATTCAAACGAACATAAAATGACTTGAAATTTGGCAGACATGCTCAAATGGTCAAAGAAAATAGCTCGGGAAAAATTGGGCCCGAAATACGCGAAGCACATAACTTGACACCAAGTTATTCCTATAACTTGATACCCAGTTATGGTGCTTCACCAGCACAATCTCGAACTTCACTAAAGATGTTCTTTTTCTCTATTATGCATTCCTAAGAGATTTCATAGAATTTTGATGACATATCTCAAGATTTGAAGAGTTAGCTTTAGTGAACTGCAAAACAAACCAAGTTATGAAGGAATGGTCATCAAAACAAGTCATCGATCTATGAAAAAACAAAATGGGCTTCCCAAAACGAAATAAGAGGCACAACCCAAAAGAAAATGATGAGTTTTCACTTAAGGGGTAGCTCGAAACTGAGTTATAGGGATAACTTGGTGCCGAGTTATAGCCTTAACTCATCAGCCCTCAGCTATTTCAATCTACTTCGGGTCGATATTAGGACCTCCCTAGAGGCGATCTTCTGATCCAATATGGCTGCTACCTCTATAAATACAAATCATAGAAGCAAAACGAGATCTGGATTCTCTAAATACGAAGACTCTGCTACTTCTTTACCTCTAACTTCTCATCCATTAAAGTCACCTAGGAAACAACTATTTGTTGTTCTAGGGCTTAGATCAGCAAATTCTTAGTACTAGTAATAAAAAAACAACCTAGAAACTTTATTGTAAATCAGAGATCCACTAGATTGTGGTCAGATTTGATATGACTAGTTGTAATCCAGACAGAGAACAACGAGTAAAAGAGATTAAAGTGGACGTAGGCCGGAGATTATGCCGAACCACTATAAAAATTGTGTCTTCTTTCGCTACTTTTGATTTTATTTAAATCAAAGTGGTGTTTCATATGATATATGGATGTTGATCCATTTTTTGGTTAATATTTTGGTGCTTTCATTGAGAAACTTGAAAAAGATCTAAAGATTTGAAGCTTGAATCTGAGATTTGGAGAAGATGAAGAGGCCTAACACCAGATGTATGATTAAAGGAAGTCAACCAGTGCCTGGGAGCAATCAGGAAGTGTCCTCAACTTCTCATTAATCCATCTACACGACTAGAGAAGAGATGGAAAGAATAATGAAGTAGATGCAGGATGGAGTGATAATTAGACAATAAGAAATGCTTGAAGGATTTTTCCAAAGAATGGGACAATAAGGAATAGCGAAAGATGTTGGATTTAGATCTAAGGAATGGAAACCAATGCTAGCATCCGAAGTTGTTGTGAAGAAAACTGAAAAAAATGTACCCATGACTTGGAGGAAGGATCGATTTGGTTTCAGGATAAGCTTTGATGCTTACAACTGGCAATGCTAGAGCCAGAGTGGAAAATTGGATAAAAATGCATGACAGCAAGAGCTGAAACTAGAAGCTCACCATTAGAACGGGGGCAGAATGAAGTTATGGATCAAAGACTTCCATCGGATGACAACCTATGACTGGGAAGGACTGGGGTCATGTTCGATTTCTCTTTAAATAAATGATGCAGTTCAAACTCAGCCCACTTACATGTGTACAGGATCCTTAATGGTCCCTAGGCACACTCTAAGTTGGATGTCTGAGATGACTATTTAGAACAATAATAACCTCTGATTCCTTATACATGTAGGAGACCTAGATTGGTCTCTTGGCATGCTCTAAGTCGAATGTTTGGGATGAACACTTAGGATTTGTACTTATTTGACTTTTGAAAAATTCACATTGAATGTGATGACTGATACTAAACGCTTTTAAGTTTCATTCGGAGTGACAGGACCGAAGTACAAGGTGCTAGCTTCCTTGCTGGAGAGCGAGTGGATGAGTGTAACAGCTTGATATTTTCAACCATTCGCATCCACACATGCTGGATTTGAATTTCTCAAAATACCAGATTGCTAATTTATATTTGGCAAAACTCAGCATATTCAGTAAACAAATAACCACAGAATCACAGACACAGAGTAATATAACAATATGCATTGGAAACAAAAGAATAGTAGTCCATGAAGCAACTATATATATATATATATATCAGAGTTAAATAAAATACAACAGAAGTCTCAAATACAATAGTCAAATACAAGATCAGAATACATCATTGGAATCAACTGAATAACTCCAAGCTGAAAAGATATAGATGGATCTCCAAACGAAGCTCCAACTCCAAAGGTGAGTCTCAAAAGCTGTATCACTTAGCCTGCCTCGAGCGTAAAGAAAAACACAAAACACTCGAGTCAGGATTGACATTCTTATATCCATAAATCCAACTCAAGTCAAATATCAATTGAAATACAAGTAACTCAAAGGATGTTTGGGATAACCATCCTCTAAGGATCTGTTAAACTATCTACTATATAGTAATATACGCTATTATAATAATCTCTAAAGTAAAGTATAATATATTTTAAAAATAGTTTTAAGGCTTTACATTTTCCACCTTAACACATTTTATATATTCCCATAGTCTATACAGTACCGTAATCTCCCTCGTGACGTCGTCGGAGGGCACTCCATAGGTATGGTACAAAACAAGCTCGTATAAGGCGCGCTAGAGTAGGTGACACGGCACAACAAGGCAATGCCAGGGTAGATATACTAATTACGCATATGGGCTGGTGGTAACGCATAACTGCAGCTACCGCCCACCTCGAGCCACACTTCCAAATCAAAAATCAAAAGTGGCCACCAAATCAATCACAAAGTCTAAATATAATATCGAAGGAGTGTGTCCGATCAGAGGAGCTACCTCATTGCCCGAGAATCGCTCCTTTTTTAGCCACCTTATGCCAACTCACGGGAGTCGGGTCCACATATATACCTCAACAGGACGTCGCCACCATCCTACTTCATTCTAGAATCTCCATCGCGTACACAGTTGTTAAAGTGGTTTTTGGAGTTGGCAGAGAGTATGACAACTTCCGATTCTGGTCTCTTTAACAACCAAACGTTATTATACCACCACGGTCATTTCAAAATAGTTTATACTTCAAAACCAAAATATCATTGCCATTCCAAAACTATATCAATACAATATCATTTCCATTTCAAAACCAAATCAATACGATATCATTTCCATTTCAAAACCAAATTAATATGATATCATTTCCATTTCAAATATATTCACTTCCAAAGTCATGGTACTTCAAAGTTATAACACTTTCGAAACTAAACACTTGAAATTATAATACTTTCAAAAAATAATACTTTGAAATTCATGACTTTGAAAACATAACTTCCACCACTAAAACAGTTTAGATATTAAAATAGTATATATAATAAAATAGTTTGTAAAGTAAAATAGTTCATATGAAAGAGTTATAAGTTAAAATAGTTTATATTAAAAATGATTTATATTAAAATAGTTTATATCAAAAACGACTTATATTAAAATATAAAATAGTTTTAAATATAATTTAAAAATACTTTATATAATAATACAGTTTCCTCAAATTTTACAAATCGATTCGAAATCAACTCGAATTCAAAAAATTCAAATTTAAATCAAACCTCAATTCATAAGTTTCAACTCAATTCAGTTCTCAATAAACAATTTTAAATTATATCGATTTCAAATACAGATTTTAGCCTCAAAATAAACCGTTTCAATTTCAGTATATTTTAAAGCTTTAAATATTCCATGATTTCAAAACTAAATTTGATAATTCGATATATATATATATATATATATATATCAAATTCACTTTGCTATTATTTACTTTTTTATAATATTTACTTAGTAAATCCAATATCATTTACATAAACTTCAAATTTCAAATTTAAATAAAAACTAAATATGCAACTTCAATTTATGTAAATTTGAAATATTCATTTGAACGACTTTTAATCAAAATCAAGTTACAAAATTATACCTTAAAATCCCAAATTTTAAAAAAATTCAAATCAAACTTATTTGAGTATAATTCTTAAATAAATTCAATTTCAAAACCTTGGAAATCATTTCCAAATATATATATATAATATCTTAAAAATCAATATTAATAAATCATATATTTCTTTCCAAAGCCATAGAAATCATTTTAAAATATTTATATATAGACCAACGGTGTCTGTATATGATTTTCTATCTTGTAGTCATATCGTTTTAAGCCACAATTTAAACATATACGGGTATATATCATTTCAACCTGCAATCCCAAATTCAATTCAATGAAAATTGCTTGGGTTTATCGTTTCAACCCATAACGATTTTCTCCTATTCTACAGATCGTTGGGGTATGTATCATTTCAACCCATAGTGAATTCTACACTAACAGGGAACTTGCAGAGTGATAACAGATATGATAATAATATAACATGCATATATCATCAATTTAAATAACAGATAATGGTGTCAGATGTCATAGGTGAACAGATACAGGTAATAGAAAATATATAACAATGTAAATAACTAACAACAACATATTTTAATTGTCGTTTGAATTGAAATCAAACTTAATAAATATAAGAATGTTAATCGTGAGTGTTTGCTCACCTTTCGAGGCTAAAGAATACAGAAGATGACACGGATACGCACATTGATACAGACACTGAAATTGTATTACGAATCCAAGCAAGGAAAAATTGGCACGAATTCGACGAACAGAGCTAATAACAGGAATTGATGAATACAAATCAAAACTAGACTGATAAAGATAATTGATATAAGTGAACTGACATAGATATAACATATAAAATTGTATATATATATATATAGAAAATCATATTATAATTTCAAACATTTATTAATAAAATATATAAACATGTATTTCAAAACTCATTGTTTAAATTAAAACACACACAAAAGTTTCTATATGTAAATTTAAAACCAAACTAATGTATACCTATATATAAACTAATTTATATAAACATAAATTAAAGTCTATATTTGCGTAAAAGAATAAATATACAATCCAAACTATAATTGCTGCAACCCAAAAATGTAAATACATATGTACGGTCCCGCATACTAAATATATATACACACATCTTGTTTAAAAGTTAATACAAAATATAAATATAGTTTTTTTCCTCGATGAAGGCAAGACTATATAACGAATTTAAAATGTAATATATAATACTTTCGAAATGTAACATATATAACAAACATAAACTAATAGATAATAACTTACTGTAACTAACATAAATAAAACATATACCTTATATATATGACATTGAATATATACACTGTAAACATACATGTTTAACTAATATACCTTGTAACATATTACAGTAAATATATATATATTACTAATCGGAAAAACCATATACACTTGTACTATTATACACACACACATCATAGCAGGAAGCATACGAAACAATATCATTCAAACATATATATATATATATATATATATATATATATCTGTGTGTGTGTGTATGTGTGTGTGTGTGTGCGCGTGTGTGTGCCTTTGTACTATAACTGCAAGGATAATAATAACATAAAATCTTCTTCTTATATCTACACCATAAACGTAGAACATTATAATATATGTGACTATATATTATACTCATTATATAGCACAGTTAGCATAGATTTAGAATATAACTTTATAAACATTTCATATATGTAATAACTAACAATAAGGATATTGTTGTGTGTGTGTGTATATATATACGTACCCATTTTTAAAAGAAAAATATATATAACTCATACAGAACATTATATTTTAAAACTCATATTCACTTAAAAATCAAATATCTATATAAATATATAAAACACATATGTAGAAAAACATATATGCTAGGTTGGAACGAATACATGACTCATCATGCAAATGCATATATATACATAACATATACAGGTATATATACTATATAGATAACCAACATAATCCATAAAAGTACAATATAATATATATATATAAACCGAGCATATAGAAGCTCAGGCAGGAAAGGAGCATCGGCCGAGAGGAGGAGTGGAGATGCTTACCGAGGCTGGAAGGGGATGCTACGGCTAGGCGGATTTTGGTGAGGTGCTTGGATGGAGTGATGAGGCGGAAGAGAGAGAGGCCATGAAGAAGTCATGGCAAACATAGAGGGAGCAAGAAAAATGATGGAGGAGAAGAATCGACAAGCAACAAAAAGCTTTATATAAATATATTTTTATTTAGCAAGCAGAGAATCACAAACAAAGAAGAGAAAATAAATGGTAGAGGAAAGGACCAAAAAAATAATATATGGAGTATTAAGAATAGAGAAATGCATGCACGATAATTCAGGAAATATTCATGGCAAGTAGCCGTTAATTTTGTATAGGTGGGTAGATGGAAACCAAAAGATTTTAAAACCGGTACCGATACGAAATCGTTTTTTTGCGAATTCCGCTGCATAAATGACTTCAAAAGATAGAATTGAATGTACCGTAGAGATCAGCATGACGAGACGATCAAAATGGTACATAGATATCGATGGTACGATCATCCTATCAAAAGTCGATAGTCGGTACCGAAAATGCTGCTAATTTGTCAGAAATAAGATGAACGGAGCAATAGAAGTCCAAATGTTGGAGAAACGAAATATGACGTCTTACTTAGAAGACAATTTACAAATTTTCTATAGAATAATATTCAGGTTTGGAAAACATTTTATTATCATCAATTTTTAACTGATTTGAATTTAAATAGAATTTACACAAGAAAATAAACATACATATTAATTGAAAATTTACCATTTGCTATATTTAATTAGAAGTATTCCAAATATCAAATTTTTATTTCCAAATTCAATTATTTAAAATTTCACAAAAATTCAGTTATTTTAAAATTAAAAAGATCCTGTTAATTACGTTATTAAAAATCGTTAAAATTTATGGGTCGTTACAACGAGCTTATATGAAAATTAAGTCCCCTTATCGGAGAGTGAGTGGGTGGGCTTGCTTGGTCATTAGGTTCATTTGCAAAGAGAAAATGGACTCAACAAGGATCCGAAGAGAATGAAACCCTAGATTGGGTGATAAACGATCTGAAAAGATCGTCCCTTTAAGTTAAACGATAAATGATTGGGAGAGATCATCCCCTCAACTTAAACGATAAATGATTCAAAGAGATCTAACCCTAGAACGAATGCAGATTTAGTAGAAGGATTTGAACGCCTTGTAATTAAAACAAAACAGATAAATCCTGAATGAACATGGGATGATTTTGATATGTGATGTAATAACTTTGAATGAAATCAGACTGATAATGATGTAAATCTCGGATCAACACGGGAGGATTTTTATATGTGATGTAATAATTTCAAATGAAATCAAAACGATGATGGTGTATAAACTACACATAAGCAGAGTCTAGAGACTTGGACGGTAACAGGTTTGGAATGACCCGTGATTGACAAGAGGATCTAAAGAAATTAGACTATTCACTAAGACTGAAGCAGCTGGAGAGCTCATCTATCGAAAACTGATTGCCGAAACTTTTTCTTGAGCAAAGCGCACCTTACATTCGAAAGGCATACTATGGATGGCAAGTGTTAACCCACATTTTAGTAAAGCGTATTTCAATTGGACTTAAGAGATTCAAACGAAGACGAAATAACTTGAAACTTAGCAGACATGCTCAAACGGATAAAGAAAATAGCTCGAGAAAAATTAGGCTCGAAATACACTAAGTACATAACTTGGCACCAAGTTATCCATATAAATCAGTATCGAGTTTGGTGCTTCACCTCCACAATCTCGAACCTCACAAGAGATGTTCATTTTCACTTCTGTGCATGCCTAAGAGATTTTGTAGAGTTCAGGATGACATATCTCAAGAGTTAGCTTCAGTGAATTGCAGAATAAACAAAGTTATAAAGGAATAGTCATCAAAACAAATCAACGATCTATGAAAACACAAGGGGCTTCCCAAAATGAAGTATGAAACACGACCAAAATAAGACGAGGAGTTTCCTTTAAAGGGATAACTTGGTGTCGAGTTATAGCCTTATTTATCTACCCCTCAACTATTTTAGACTACTTCGAGATGATATTTGGACCTCCCTGGAAGCAGGCTTCTAACCCAATATGACTGCTATTCATATAAATACAAACCATAGAGCAACTAAAGCAGTATCTAGATTCTCTTACTACGAAGATTTTGCTACTTCTTCACCTCTAACATTTCCTCCATGAAAGTCACCTAGGAAAAAACTATTTATTGTTCTAGGACTCAGATTAGCAAATTATTAATACTAGACTCACAAATAACCTAGAAACTTCATTGTAAATATATGATCCACTAGATTGTAGTCAGATCTGATATAACTAGTTGTAATCAAAAGAGAGAAAAACTAATAAAAGAGATTAAAGTGGACATAGGCCGGAGATTACGCTGAACCAATATAGAAATTATGTCTTCTTTTATTATTTTTTCTTTTATTTAAATTGGACTAGTGCTTTTATCTGATATTTGGTGTTAATCCATTTTTTGGGTTAATAGAACTAAAATTTATATTAGATTCAGATAGTTTTAAGTTAATATATGTACATACTTGTGCAATATAGTTATATCATGTCTTTTGAAATATTTACTGAATGTCACCATGAATATAGTTAAGGTTATGGTCTAGGAGTAATCATATAATTTGATTATGTAATATAATGTTAATAACTCGAATGTTGATTTTGATGACAACAACCATGTGAATATTGCTACTAAATTTTTTCCAAGTTGTGCGGCACTTTCAAATATATTATGGAGATAAAAAGATGAACAAGAACTCAATGGAAGCAAATGAATTACATACGAAGATTAATCAGAGCAAATGAAAGAACAAAACTGATTGAAGAAGAAATACAAATGGTGAAATGATAGAGGTATTTGAAGTGATGATTAGTGGATTGAACCTTAGAATCCTTTATCAAAGACCCGCAACAATTTTACTTGAAAATTATCAACCAATGACCTCAACTAAATCACAAAATATCCACAAATATGAAGTACTTTGAAATATGAAAATCAACAACACTTTATTGGGGTTTCTGTTCTTTTTGCAGCACTTATATGTCTATATATCCCCCTAGTGTATGTCCACATACTAGCCATTTACCATTTTTTCAAAATTCAAATGAAGAGATATTTCCCTCCACCACTTCACCAAAAGACACGTCTCTTCAACCACTATTTAAAGGCTTTGGAAAAAATTCACATCAATAATTCTCATTAGTTTTCTTACTCTTTCATCTCCATACATTAGTAAGAGAAATTCCTCGAATGCTCTTTCATTCTCTTTGCAAATCCATACAATTTCACTCTAATTCTTTATTGATTTGCAAACCACACAATATCAGAGAGTTTGTACAAGAATTCATATCATTCCCTCTCTGATTTCATTATATTCCTCAAAGAATTCAAAGATATATTGCCATTGGAGGTCTATAGGATCATTGTACCAAATCTTCAAGGATATGTAGTTATGATACGATTACTTGCCATGCTCTATTATGTTGCATAGAGAAGAGAGTGTTCTTGTAACCCATAAAACAAGAGAGTGCATCTTGTAGCCCATGAAATCATGATTGCAAAGGTGTTCTTGCCACCCGTAGGGAGCAAGTGATGATAGTGAAATTTTGTACAGTGTAGGACAGGACTAGATGTAGGATTGGTCAATCCGAACAAGTGTAAAAATTCTTGGTGCTATTTACTTTATTACACTATATTTTATTACTCACTTGTTTTTTTATTATTGGTTTCTATTTTCAATTTGAGTAGATAGAGTTTTTAAGTCATAAGTAAGTTTAAAATATTTGAAATACACACTTCACCACTTCTAGTGTTTAAATAGCCTTAAGATCCACTTTGGAGTGTGTTGTAGGCACTGCATTCATCCACATTTAGTATCAAAGCAATGGTTTTCATAACATGATTTTTAAAAAGTATAAATGGCTTATAACACTAGTGATACTTTTTTAGAAGGACAGCCCACTACTCGACCTCCTCTATTTGATGGTAGTAATTATGCATATTGGGCCCATAGGATAAAAATTATTTGTAGTCTAATGGTTTGGATATTTGGAATCTTGCAAAAAGTGAGTACACGGAACCACAAACTGAGTACTCATCTTAGACACGAGCACTTATTAACTCAGAGGTCATGGATATTTTATTTTGCGCCTTAGATAAAAATGAATTTAATCGAATTTCCATTGGTAAGTCTACATATCAAATTTAGAGAACATTGCAAGTCACACATGAGGGCACTAGTAAAGTAAAACAAACTAAGATATCTATGCTAACCAATCAGTTTTAACTTCTTAAAATGAAACAAAATGAGTCTATCTCTGATATGTATTCTAGATTTTAGGATATATTACATGCATTAATGTCATTAGGAAAGAATGTCACTGAAGAGGACTAGGTTAGAAAGATCTTGAATTCGGATCAGAAGACTCTGACAATTGAAGAGACCAATGATATTAGTACTATGAAATATAAAATTTAATTGGTAATTGTTAGCGCCAAAATTGGTCACAAACACCCAATACCGTGAAAGCACCAGTGTATGAATATAAATTAGTGATATTCAAACGCAAATAACAAATCTCAGCAAATAATTGACTGCAATCCAAAAGTAACGAACAGAGACACATGTTTTATAGTGGTTCGGCTATCTCCGGCCTACGTCCACTCCAAATTTTTTTATTGATTATCCTTCAAGATTACAAGTGATTACAACAGTTGTAGTGACCAAATCTGAAGAAAATAGCAGTAATGATGCTATGGAATGATTCTAGCAGCGTCTGGGCTTGCCTTTTCTCTCCAACTTTTCCGACCCCTTTTCTGAATGACCAGGGGCTCTATTTATAGGCGTGGAAGGCTGAAATCCCGCCTAAAACCTGGGGAGGCCGCTTGGCACGTGAGGGGGGCCCACAGGCCCGTGTTCTCGGAATCCGTGCCCAGTTTGGGATCGATTCGAAGTGACGTTCGAATCGATCAAGAATCCATCCAATTGAGCTGAAAATTGGCGTGAACATTCTTCAACACGTATGTGAGCTCCTGTAAAAATTTCATTGCATTTGGATCAGCGGTTTGGAAGATATGATCGATTCAAGATCAAAGCTCCGTGCGTTCTGCCTGGTTCGAACCCATACTTCGAACCCGCCTTCTTCGAAACCATCCACTTCGAAACCATATCCTTCGAATCCATAAGGCCGACTCCTTCAAATCCATGCTTTTCGAATCCATGCTTTCTGAAGCCGCCTCCTTTGAGTCCATATCCTACGAGTCCATCCTTTTCGAATCCATCCCTTTCGAATCCACTTCCTTCGAATCCGTGTCCCTTGCTTCGTATCCATCATCTTCGAATCCATGTCCATTTCGAATCCATCTCCTTCTTCGAATCCATGTCCACTTCGAATCCATCTTCTTCTTCGAATCCATGTCCACTTCGAATCCATCTCCTTCTTCGAGTCCATGTCCACTTCGAATCCATCTTCTTCTTCGAATCCATGTCCACTTCGAATCCATCTCCTTCTTCGAGTCCATCTTCTTCTTCGGATCTATGTATACTTCGAATCCATGTATGCGACAGTATGCCTTTGATCGGTTCGAAATTGATGGGCTCGAATCCATCCTGATGGGTTCGAACCTGATCGATTCGAACCGAGCGCTGCATCTTGATGGATTCGAACAACGCGCCTCTCCCACCTTGAATCCATCGTATTTTCTTCATACGAACTCCGATTATCCTGAAATTTGAAACATAGCCTTTTCTAGCCCTTATCATCGTCTCCAATCAATTTCGTCCTGATCGGAGTTTAAAATTTTTTTGACGATATCGATCACAGCCTTGATTCCAACTGATCTCCAATCCTGATATCCATAATTCCTTGCCAATTTGTTGATATTCCGGTTTTGACCAAAAAATGGGATAACATTTTGCCCCCCAAAACATGCCTTGTGGCAACAAGGCGTGTTTTGAATAACTCCGAATCCAATACCCTAAGTCCAAAGTCATATCGCCAGAGTATATCGTCCTTGACTGCTTCGAGTCGATGTCCAATTCCAGATCCAATAACCAAAGCCTTAGACAATTCTGTATCCATTCGAACTCGACAACCGAGTTCCACTCCATCCTTATCTAATAGCCAATAACCGAATCCAGGACCTCTCCGGGTTGATATCCAAATCCATAACCTCTCTGGGCTCCTGCCAAGCGTAATCCACATCTGACGACCGTGGTCCAGTGTCCCTAGACGTTGAGTTGACCTTCCGGTTCTTTTCAAGCGCAATCCATACTTGGTGTCCTTGGTCCAGTATCCCTGGACGATGAGCTAACCTCTCCGGGTTCTTGCCAAGCGTAATCCACACTCGACGACCTTGGCCCAGTGTCCCTGGGCGCTGTAAAATGCCATGGCTTAAGTCCTAAGCCGAATCCTGGTCTCTCCGGACCCTTGCCGAGCATAGTCCATACTCAACGACCTGAAAATAATAATTGATTATAGAGGGCCTAAGTCCTAGGCCGAATCCTGGTCACTCCGAACCCTTGCCAAGCATAGTCCATACTTGACGACCTGAATGAGCCAACTCACCTTGTTCGGGCAAAGTGACTCACCCCTTGCCAGGCATAGTCCATACCTGACGACCATTTATCAAAAGCCAGATAAAAGTCCAACCAAAATCCAGTCCAAAATCCAAATCCGAAATTCAAACCCGAAATCCAAATTCAAAATTCAAATCCAAATCCAAAATTCAAATCCAAAACCAGAAAACCAGAAATCCAAACCAGCATCCAAAACCAAAAAACAATCATCCAAAGGAAAATCCAAATAAAAAAGCAAGAAAATCCAGGAGCTAAGCTCCAAAACCAAATTCAAAAAGAAAAGCAATGTCCGATCTAAAAGCAAGAAATAAATTTCACAAACCATAGCATCCCGGCTTATCATCATTCAGAGCATGCCTAGGGGCTATCTCCGTCCCCGTACATGTGTAAATGACTTTACCGTTTGCTAGTAGCTTGCTACTTATTCCATATTATCCTGGTCAATGGATGATCAATCGATGATCATCCCTGGGCCTCCCTTTATCACGGCGTGAGGTGGTCGGTGGTTGCTACTGCTCCACCGTTGCATCCCGAGTTCCAACGTATTGCTGTAACTGTCCATTCCTTACATGCTCCTCGATTATATCCTTTAGGTGCCTGCAGCTGTTGGTATCGTGTCCATCCAGATCATGGAAGAGACAGTGCCTTCCTGATGTCCTTTCCCGCTCTGTTGGTTCCCTCCTAGCCGGCCTTCGATAGGGAAGGCGATTCCGAGTTTCCAAGTATATCCGCTCCAGCGTCTCGTTCAATCCAGTGTATGTGGAAAACTTTGGATCCTTCCATCGTTTTCTAGCGTTTCCAGAGTCGTCATCTAACTTCCTTTTTCCTTTATCCTTCTCCAAACCATTTTTGGATACCGCTCCAACCTCGATTGCATTAACCTTCTTCAACTTTAAATCCGTACTTGCATCTTCCTGCCGAAGGAACCTTTCTGCCTCGTGAAAGAATTCGTCAAGATTTTGCGGGGGATCTCGTATCAAAGATACCTTGAAATCCGAATTCTCCCTGACTCCTGATACTGCTGCCATTAAAACCATTGATGGATCAGGCCGATCCACCGAAGCGACCGCCGCACTGAATCGAGTTAGAAAAGCTCTAAGCGATTCGTCCATCCTTTGCTTTACCGATGTTAAAGTCATCACGTTCTTCGGCCTCTTGACGTGAACCCGAAACTGTCCCAGAAACTTTTCCACTAATTCCTTTCAAGTCCTGATAGATCCTTCTCCCAGCTGCCTAAACCACATTGCAGCTAAGTCCTTCAAATACAAAGGGAAGCATCGGGCCATCACTTCCTCCGATGCCCCCAACACCTCCATGTGTCTGGTGTACCTCATCAAGTGATCTGTTGGATCTGCCTTACCATCATATACCTCCACGCTAGGTAGCTTGAATTTAGGTGGATTCTGAGCCATCCTTATTTCCCGAGTGAATGGACTCCTGTTTACTCCTTCCAAGTCTCCATTGGTCAAACCACCTCGTACAGTCTTTCTGATGATTTCTGCTAGTCCTGTATTGTCTGTTAGGGGTTGCCCCCCATGCCCCCGAGGAAACTCTGGAACATATTCCTCGTGTGGTTCACTAGTGGCAATGTTAGCTCTAGCTTGTTGAATTCCCTCTAAAGGTTCTCCCATGTTGAGTCCCGTGGGCCTGCCCCCAAGCCCTTGTTGATTGCCTTCTAGTTCCGTATCCTGTCCTTCATTGGGTTCCACGACCCTAGCTCCTTGTCCTGCATCCGTAGCTGCCGTAGATGTTCCTAAATTCTGTATCCCTGCAGCTCTCATTTGCTCTAAGAAAGTTTGCATCATTTCCTGTTGACTTTTCAACAACCTCTCCTGTAGTGAATTTGTTATGGCTTCCATTTCATCCCGGGTTATGTAGATCGAAGCCGGTCCTTCCTCACCTCCGGAGGATGCTTGTTGACTTCCTCCTTGTTGGCTTCTCTCAGCCCTCAGCCTTCTGCTACTCTGCCTAGTCATTATCTTCCAAATCCAAACTCCTTAAACTCTTCAAAATCCGATGTAGCATGTGCTTGTCCTTCTCAGTGAAAGCACCAAAATGTTAGCGCCAAAATTGGTCACAAACACCCAATACCGTGAAAGCACCAGTGTATGAATATAAATTAGTGATATTCAAACGCAAATAACAAATCTCAGCAAATAATTGACGGCAATCCAAAAGTAACGAACAGAGACACAAGTTTTATAGTGGTTCGGCTATCTCCGGCCTACGTCCACTCCAATTTTTTTTATTGATTATCCTTCAAGATTACAAGTGATTACAACAGTTGTAGTGACCAAATCTGAAGAAAATAGCAGTAATGATGCTATGGAATGATTCTAGCAGCGTCTGGGCTTGCCTTTTCTCTCCAACTTTTCCGACCCCTTTTCTGAATGACCAGGGGCTCTATTTATAGGCGTGGAAGGCTGAAATCCCGCCTAAAACCTGGGGAGGCCGCTTGGCACGTGAGGGGGGGCCCACGGGTCCGTGTTCTCGGAATCCGTGCCCAGTTTGGGATCGATTCGAAGTGACGTTCGAATCGATCAAGAATCCATCCAATTGAGCTGAAAATTGGCGTGAACATTCTTTAACACGTATGTGAGCTCCTGTAAAAATTTCATTGCATTTGGATCAGCGGTTTGGAAGATATGATCGATTCAAGATCAAAGCTCCGTGCGTTCTGCCTGGTTCGAACCCATACTTCGAACCCGCCTTCTTCGAAACCATCCACTTCGAAACCATCTCCTTCGAATCCATAAGGCCGACTCCTTCAAATCCATGCTTTTCGAATCCATGCTTTCTGAAGCCGCCTCCTTTGAGTCCATATCCTACGAGTCCATCCTTTTCGAATCCATCCCTTTCGAATCCACGTCCTTCGAATCCGTGTCCCTTGCTTCGTATCCATCATCTTTGAATCCATGTCCATTTCGAATCCATCTCCTTCTTCAAATCCATGTCCACTTCGAATCCATCTTCTTCTTCGAATCCATGTCCACTTCGAATCCATCTCCTTCTTCGAGTCCATGTCCACTTCGAATCCATCTTCTTCTTCGAATCCATGTCCACTTCGAATCCATCTCCTTCTTCGAGTCCATCTTCTTCTTCGGATCTATGTATACTTCGAATCCATGTATGCGACAGTATGCCTTTGATCGGTTCGAAATTGATGGGTTCGAATCCATCCTGATGGGTTCGAACCTGATCGATTCGAACCGAGCGCTGCATCTTGATGGATTCGAACAACGCACCTCTCCCACCTTGAATCCATCGTATTTTCTTCATACGAACTCCGATTATCCTGAAATTTGAAACATAGCCTTTTCTAGCCCTTATCATCGTCTCCAATCAATTTCGTCCTGATCGGAGTTTAAAATTTTTTTGACGATATCGATCACAGCCTTGATTCCAACTGATCTCCAATCCTGATATCCATAATTCCTTGCCAATTTGTTGATATTCCGGTTTTGACCAAAAAATGGGATAACAGTAATCTAATGTCCTATAAAGTAAACTTGCAAGTTAGAAAAGAGAATCAAGCAAATGAGAAGAAATCACCGGCACTCAACGCTATAAACAACAATCACCAGATGTTCACGACCTTCAAGAAATTATTGAAATATAGGAAGATGAACAAACTTCAAAAAACAGCAACTTTAATTCTAGAAATGGAATGTTGTTAAGTGTTTCAAATGTGATCAACCCAGTCATTTGAAATATGTCTGTCCAAATCTGAAGATATCAAAGTTCTCTTCGAACACTTTCAATAAGAAGAGGACATAGGCTTTCAATGCAACATGGGATGATTCAGATACATTATAAAATGATAGTGATGCAGAAACTAAAAATACCAACATATATTTCATGGAAAAAGTGACCAAGTGTGGAAATTTAACGTATAAATTATTAATTTTTTAAATGATATGTATAAGGGATATAAAATGCTAAGAAAAGAGTACAAGATTAGTTTAGCAGAGATAGATAGATTAAAAATGTTTAATGAAATGTTAACTAGAGAAAAACAATGTGTAAAAGATGAAATCGAAAGACTTAATGGACATAATGATGAAAAGAAATTAACACCTAAAAGTTTTGAAAAACTATGAAGTGAAAATGAATCCTTAAAATATGGAAATCTTTCAATGAAGTTAGAGATCACTGATCTAAATGACAAAATAACAATTCTGAACAGTGTTAGTCTTGTCTGTAATAAGAATTTTGACAAAATAAAAACAGAAGTTGATAAATTTGACAAAGGGAAGGAAAATATAGAAAATTTACTATTTGAATTTAAACCCACTAACAATAAACATGGACTTTGATACACTCCAAAGCCTGAAACAAATGAAAATAGTACTCAAAGTATTAAATTTGTTAAGGCTACTAAGTTCAAACATAACCAAGAAAATTAAAGTTAAAACCACCAAATAGGTTCGTTAATTTAAGGGTTCCTAGAAGGTTAGGTAATATTGAGAAATAAAAATATATTGATAATTTTATTAATAAAGTTCGTTTATCTAATGATTATATTTTGAAAGGGCATTCAAACTCTTCATGGGTTTGGCTTTCCAAAACTTAACCCTATGGACCTCAAAATAAAATAGGGTACCAGTGCGCATATCTTATATTTTTTAGGTACCAAGCAATGGACACCAGATAGCCAAAGTTCAAAGCATATGAAAAGAAATTCGTAAATACCAAGCAACATTATATATAAAAATGGTGAGATTGTAAACTTTTTATATTATTCAAAAGGATATGTTACTGACATCGGCAATGCCGGTAACTCTAAAACTCCTCTTATTTTAAATATTTTACTTCATGCTTTGTTATTGATTTTGATTCCCCTCATGATTTTTATTTATATACATTTATATACATATCTCTATATACAAACTCTATACATATTGTCTAGTTGTGCTTAAGCGATCCATTTTCGCCCTTTTTGTTGATGCCAAAGAGGGAAATGTATAATATACTAGGCAACATGATTAGGGAAGTGCATAGAGTTAGGGGGAGTTAAATATAAAAATATTATTTTTTATCTCTCAAATAATTATATGGTTGTCGTCATCAAAAAGGGGGAGACCGTTAATACCTCAGATACTGATTTTGATGAGAACAACCATATAAATATTACTACTAACATTTCTCCAAATTGTGCAGTACTTTAAAATATATTATGGAGATACAGAGTTGAGTAAGGACTCGGTGGAAGCAAATGATTATATGTGAAGATTAATCAGAGCAGATGAAAGAACAAAACTAACCGAAGAAGAAATGAAAATACTGAAACGACAAAGGTATTTGAAGCGATGATTAGTTGGCTGAACTTTAGAATCCTTTGTTAAAGACCTCATGGCAATTTTACTTGAAGATCATCAACCATTGACCTCAACCGAATCATAAAATATCCACAAATATGAGGTATTTTGAAATTTGAAAATTCTCAACACTTTATTGGAGTTATCTTTCTTTTTGCAACACTTATATATCGACATGTCCCCCGAGTGTATGTCGACATACTAGCCGTTGGCCAGTTTTTCAAAATTCAAATGAAGTGACATTTCCCTCCACCTCTTCACTAAAGACGTCTCCTCAATAATTATTTAAAGGCTTTAGAAAATAAATTTTCACATCAATAATTCTCATTTACTCTTACTCTTTCATCTCCACCCATTTGTGAGAGAAATTCATCAAATACTCTTCCATGTTCTTTACAAATCTATATTGTTTCACTTCAATTCTTCATTGATTCGAAAATCACACATTATCAGAGAGTTTGTATTTCAATTCATATCGTTCTTTCTCTGATTTCTTCATATTCCTCAAATAATTCAAAGGTATATTGCCACAGGAGGTCTATAGAATCATTGTACCAAATCTGCAAGAATCTATACTGAAGATACGACTAGTTGTCATACTCTATTTTTGTTTGTATAGAGAAGAGGGTGCATCTTATAGCCCGTGAAATCAAGATTGTAAAGGTGTCCTTACCACCCATGAAAAGCAAGCGATGATAGTGAAATTTTATATGCTGTAGTACCAGACTGGGTGTAGGATTGGTCAATTCGAACCAGTATAAAAATTCCTGGTGTTATTTAGTTTAACGCATTTTACTTTATTGTTTACTTGTCATGTGATTATCTGTAATTTGCGTAGATAGAGTCTAAAATTCATAAGTAAGTTTTAAATATTTGAAATACATACATCACCATTTATAGTGTTTAAATAGTCTTAAGATCCATTTCGCGTTGTGTTGTAGACACCCCATTCATCCACACGTAAATCATGTGAGATATCTTGTTTGAAATAAAATTATGCTTTTGGTTTTTATTTTGAGTATAAATAAATATACATAATGTTAAGAATATATTATAATATATGAATATTAATCCTTATAATAAAGCGTTAAACCGATCACAGTTACAAACTTTTTTGTAAATATGTGTATTGGCTCATAAAAACACTTATCCCCAAATTTTCCTAGTCATTATGTATCTTGAGAATGAAATATCGATATATCGACAAGACTACTAAATGTAATACTTTCCATGCGATGAATAGTGAATTGCTCATGACTTCTTGACACTATAACAAAATATACTATTTATAGCACTAATCTAGAGCATTTTTGCTTTGCACGCTATTAAAAGCATATGAAATAAATAAATAAATAAATTCCAACGCTATGTTAAGAATGGGGGAAAAAATTCTTTAGGCGGTGATACCACGTGTTTTTCGACCTCCCCTCTTCCTCTTTTTGCTTCATCTACTCAAAAAAAACAAAGTTTCTCTTAACTCCCCTGTTTTTCATTTTCTCTCCTTAAAAAAATTGCAACTTCTCTTAAAAAATTATAAACCATGCCGCATCATCCCACTATTATAAAACCCTAAATCACTTCGCCTCCTAAATCATACATTATAAATTAAATACCCCTCCAATCTGAACCACTCGTCAGAGCATGACATTTTTCTTCATTTTAAATTTGAAGTGTGGTAGTCTGTCATCATTGATTATATTCTTCTATAACATCCTAGTTGTGAGACCCAAAGATGGAAATCCAATATGATGTAATCACATTGATATTATCCTTTAGCGATATAATGGATTTATGTATGTGTATTCAAATGTTTGAGTAAACAGAGCAGTTAAAGATATATCATATATAATTGTCTTTACATTCTCCAAATTCTAATATCATAAACCATGCCTGTAACAACCTGAATTTTTGAGATTTTTTAGATAATAAAAATAATCATTTGAATTGGAGAACTTAAATCATTAATCTGAAGTTTATATCTCTTTATAAAAGATAATATAATTTATTTTAGAATGTTAATTCTAAATAATTCTGAAATTAGAAAATGATGGAATTTTCAAAATGTTAGAAATCACTTTAAATTCAATTCAAGCATGATAACTAAATTTAATTAGTGTTTAAAATGGTTTTAAATTAAAATGTGTAATATTCTCTTTTTAGATCATTATTGAAATTATCTCAATCAAGATAAATTATGGAGTCGTTTTATTGAATTGGGCTTTGGTTGAAATACTTAGGATTTTTTATTCATGAAGCTATAAATAAGTAAATAAAATATGAAGTTGGGTTTTATAATAAAATAAAAGATAAATAGTTCTTTTAAAATAAAATAAGGTGAATTTTATTATTAGGTTGTTCCTTAGCCCAAATCCATTTAGCCAAAGAGCAATACTTCTTTATCACTTTACTGTACGTTACATTATAGTATACTAAAAAACAGAAGGTTAGAAATCAAACAATCCTCTTCTACTCTAAATTGGAAAATTAGCAAATTAAGTGGGAAATCGATTGCTAGAAAATTCAATAAAACTAAGGTAATGATTTTATAACTTGTTCTAGCTTTTTAATTGCTCAATTTTAGTTTTACATGTTTGATTTGGTTATTGTTTGTTTTGGGGTTTGAGTAATTTCCTAGGGTTTTGTTGAAATGAAGAGTTTGGCAAATCAAATTAGAGATTCGAGGTGAGTTAATCACTCATAAACCCTATCTCCAAATCTCTTGTTGTATGCTGTTGTGATTTTTTGTTGAATGATTAGGAACTTAAGTGATAATTTGGTGGTTTGTGTAGTCGCAAGTATGAACCGCTTTCTCTGTTAGAATCACTTACTGTAAATCAGTTTCAAACCCTTTTCTATGTTCAGAGTGCTCTAATTACTTTTTCTATGATTGCATGTATGTTTTAAGAGTTTATATAGAAATTATAAGTTGTCGGAACCAGCTATAGTCATATCGGAATCAATATACATCGACAATGGGGGGAAAATAGGAGTTGGAACTCACGTTCTAGGTTACCCACCGGTCGACAGGCCATGTACGACTGATCAAAAACCTAGAACGCGGGTTTTATGTTGCTGCGTTTCTGTCTTATTGCTTCAGCTTGATTTTGCCTAGCCTCGTATTGATGATTTTCCGTGTGATTCACTTGATGATTTTTTGAGTTTTATGTGTCCGATTTTGATGTTTTTTGATTGAATGATTTGTGAATTTGTTTATATACAAATCTATTTAACATATATAGAATTTGAATAAAGCAAAGTGGTAAAAGATAGTTTTTTACCGTATATCAGTTATAAAACTAATATTCATATAAATTCAATTCCTTTTTTTAAATGATTTTATTAAGTAAATTATTATACATATAATGACAATTACATGGATAAATAGTTTTATGGGTTTAAAAGAAGGATTTTGGAAATATAGATCTATATTATTTATAAATGAATAGTAATATATCTGTATATGACTTTTGAAATATAGGTATTTGAACTATACGGTTTTTACGGGATTTTGGAACAACTATAGCTATATATAAGTATGTTTTGATATCTACTGAGACTAACTGTATATATTTTACCAACTAATAAACAAATATATATGTTCGAACAATAAAAGAGTTTATGGACTTTAAAATGTGAAGTTTGAAAGAAATATATAAATCAAGTGTTTTAGAAATCATTTTCTATGTGTTAAAAGTATATTATTTACCTTTAAGTGGGTTTTACTGGGTTTAGCCTTTGATTATTTTCTATGCTATTTGGGAATTTGGTGCGACTTTTGGGTTTATTGCTTTCTTGCAATTTTTGGTTTCATTTGGATGAGAAATTTAATTAAACGATTTAGCTATACAAGTGGTATGAAACATTTGTATTACTATATTGGTTGATTATTGGATCTATTGATTGAATATTTTATTTGAGTGGGATTTACAATTGTTTAGCAAATATTTAAGCATCACAAAGTGGTTTTGGGACATTGGGCGACACTCATTTAGTTACTAAACGAAATTAAATTACACTTATCGAGTAGAGTTTACTAACTTATACTAAATATTCAAGTAAACCTGGGTGGTTATAGGACATATGATCGTTGCTTGAATGATTACTATTCGTGAGTTTATGACACTTAATCTATGTTTTATGGGCTTTCATTCTCATTTGTATTTATCTTATACGCCCATCTATGGAGATTTATACTAATTTGTGGAGCTTTATGATCATCTATGGAGCTTTATGCTCATCTGTCTTTTATGGGTTTTTATATCCATCTGTGAGTCCTCTAGACCATCAGTGTATAACACACATGTTCGGTGAGCTTTCATGCTCTCCAATCTGTGATTGGTGTAACGACCTAGCATTCTCAACCATTCGCATCCGCACACGGACTTGAATTGCTCAAAATATCAGATTGTTAATTTAAATTTGGCAAAACTCAACAGATGGAGTAAATAAATCAATCACAGAATCACAGACACGGAGTAATGTAAAAATAATGCAGCGGAATATCTCAAATACAATGAAGTCTCCAATACAAACTGATGACCTCTCTGAACAAATCAGCCGAAAAAGCTGAAAGTTGAATCGATAGTTGGATCCCCAAGAAAAGCCCCAAACTCGAAAGGTAAGTCTCAAATGCTGAATTACTCAGTCTGACCCGAGCGTAAAGCAAAACACAAAATACTCGAGTCAGGATTAACATTCTTATATCAATAAATCCAACTCAAGTGAAATAACAACTGAAATACAAGTAATAACCATCCTCTAAGGATCCGGAACTATCTACTATATAGAAATATACGCTAATAACAATTAAACGTCATCATGAAACCGTGGTCATTTCAAAATAATTTATACTTCAAACTGAAATATCATTTCCATTTCAAATATATATATATATATATATATATATATATATATATTTCCAAATTTATCTCACTTTCAAAACTAAATTGATATTTTCATATATATCTTAATTCAAATTCATTTTTATTTAGTTTTGAAATATTAACTTAATAAATCCATTATCATTTAAATAACCTTAAATTACATTAAACTAGATTTTTCCTTCGATTTATTTAAAACTTGAAATATCCACTTAATCGTTCTAAATCAAAATCAAGTTATAAAATTATATCTTAAAACCCTCAAATTCGATAATTTTCAAATCAATTGAATTAAACAAAAATTCTTAATTGAATACAATTTTGAACATATTCAAATTTATCTTCCCAGCCTTAACTTATAAAATCATTATAAAGATCTATTTTTAAAATAAGATTTAAATAAATACTTATATATATATATATATTATTTAAATCATACTTTATTAAATTAAATTTACTATTAAATCTACTTTATATTAAAACTTATTTAAATATAACATATTACAATATTGAATAAAACCATATATATTTTCCTTTCAAAACCATAGAAATCATTTGAAATATTTATATATAGACCAACGGTATCTGTATAACTTTTTCTATCATATGGTCAAGTGATACGGATATTTATCATTTCAATAGGTATATATCATTTCAACCCGCAATCCTAAATTCAATTCAAATGAAAATCGCTTAGGTCTATCTTTTCAACCCATAACGATTTTCTCCTATTCTACAGATCGTTCGAGTACGTATCATTTCAACCCATAGTGAATTCTATACTAACAGGGAACTTGCAGAGTGATAACAGATATGATAATAATAACAGGCATATATCATCAATAACAATATAATATAAACGATAGGATATTGTGCCATATCCCACATGTGATAACCCGGATTTTCAGATATCTGTTAATTGGAAATTAACATAATTTAATTTAATTTATTAAACACTGATTAATAAGTTGAATGTGACATCTCGAAATTTCAAGCAATTAAATGTGACAATCTCTTTTATAAATTATTTAAAATTAGCAAAATTGTTATTTTCAAACCATAAAAATAATGAGTTGTTTATATATAATATATAAGTAGATTTTAAATGAAATTATTATTTTCAAATTAAATATATGTTTATATATATGAGTTGATTTTAAATTGGATTTTAAAATTGAATTTGAATTTGAAATTCAAAGGGTAGATCTATTAAAATATTTTGGATTTAAAAACATATTATATATGATTTTATTAAGAATATAATTGGTTTTATATCATTTTCTTTTAAATGATTTTATTCATATAAATTAAGAAATGCATTTATTAAATAGTAAACTAAATATAGAAGTTTTATAAACCATTTAAAAATAATAATAACCTTATGCATAATTACAAGTGTTAGTAAAATAAATCATCTTAATAACATGTGTAAGAAAATTAGCTAATGAAAATGATAAATGTTAAGAAATTTATCAAGTGTCAAGTGTCAATTTTTATTTTTATTTTCTTTTGTTTTTGATAAATCCTAATTAACTCTATATAAACACCTATCTCATTTTTTCATTTCTTTTTTATCTTCATTCAAAATCAAGGAATCAAGCCTGTACAATCTACAAACCAGAAAAGAAAACAAAATCTGTAAAACATTTTACAAACTAGAAAACAAAGCCTGTAATCAAATACTCAAACTAGAAATTAATCTAGCAACAACTCTTCAACTTGAAATCACCAAAGCAAATCAAGCTTCCAATTAAATCGAAGTTTCAAGCATTCAAGCATTTTTCCAGATCAAAAGCTTCAGTTTTCAAAAAGAACAAAGCAATTCAAATTTTCAAAGTTTCAAACTATTTCAAACTTCTATATACATCAACAAGTGAGTAAACTAAGCTTAAACAGTTTTAAATTGGATTCACGTGGTAGATGTTTGAAGCAAAATTGTGACGCATGTTTGAATATATGTGTGCATGTTTGTTTTTAAACTGAATGCATGTATATATATGTATATAGAAAAATTGTGTGCATGTTTATATTAAAACCGATGTTCTGTTCTGTGGTTCAAGGCATAAATCTGATAAAAATTTCAAGTTATCCCTTCTTGATCTTCTTTAGGCTTTAATTTGTAAGTAAAATTTGTTTGTTTCAATAAGATATCAATAATAAAAATATTTTCAAGATGAATCTATAGTTGGTTGTAACAAAAAGTAAGAAGAATAGTAAATATGAAAACATATCAAAATCCCAATCATAATACTTGTTTGTTTCAAGTACATAATCTTTTTTTTTTCGAAATCTAGGATTTTTAAAATTGAAATCATGAAATTTAATTGTGTAAATCAAGAATGGTGAGTTGATCAGCGAATGGGTTTCTAGCTTTTTCTGGTGATCGTCGAGTCATTGGAGGTCGGGGTTTCTACTGAAGCTAGCTGGGTGATCGGAGATGATGGAAAAATGGTTAGGGTTTTTATTGGTCACCATGGCGACGGGGTATGGTCGAACTAGGGTTTTAGGTGGGTTCGAAGTCAAGGTGGAAAGTTGGTTTGATGCTTTGTCGTCGAAGCATCGGAGGAGGCCGGTCGTGGGGGAATTGAGGCATAGGTTCGGGGCGAGGCTTCAGATGGAGTCTTGGGTTCTCTGGTGGTCGACGTCGCCTGGATGAGGCGGTTTTGGTCAGAGTAATTTGTTCATGTGGGTTCGATCATATCGATTATCGATCTCATGGTTGTTTTGGGATTCGAATGGTTGGGATCGTTAGAGGAAACGATCGATGACTTGGCGATGGTGGTCGTGGGCGTCGAAGTGTCGCCAGTGTTGGGTGCACATGCACCAGGTTTCAATGCACAGTGGTTTTGGGAACTATAGTTTCCCTTGAGTTGAAGCTTGGGTATTTGGGTAGGTGACTCGAGTATGCACTCAAGTAGAACGTGAGTGTAAATATTGTTTCAGATTTTAAAAAGTTTTAACAAGTTTTAAACTTAATTAATAAAAAAGTGGGTTTACTCGGGTGGGTCTCGGGTAGAGGTCAGGTTGAACCAGAAGCATGTTTTAAAACAGTTTTAAAGTTTTATAAAAAAGCAAGGTTTTGAATATAAAATAAATTTAGTTTAAAACTTTTCTTATATAAATTTCTTTTATAAATGTTTTCTTAACATTTGATTTAGGAAGTTATATAAATTGTTAACTTTAATTTGTTAAGTTAAATATTTATTTTATTTTAAAATTTAAATTAAATGATTTAATTTACTAAGTTAATTAAAGATAAATGTTTAAATTTATTTGATAATGATAATTGGGTAATTAATAAAAATAATGATTTACCTTAAAAGTTAATTAATATTTTAATGATTTGAGATTAATTAAGTTAATAAAGTAATTTAAGTACAATTAATTAATTAGTCAATTAATGATTAAGGATTAATAAATTAAAAATTTAGGGTTATAAGTTAATTAATTATGGATTAATTAATTAGTAACTAGAGATTTATTATTGTACGTAATTAGAGATTAATTACTTAAATGATAATTACTTAATTAAGTAATTAAATGATAAATTTGTTAAGGATTAATTAATTTAATTAGTAATTAAAGGTTAAATTAATTAATAATTAAAGGTTAATTAATTGAGGATAATTAACCAATAAGATAATTACTTGATGAAAGTAATTAATTAAAGGGAAATTACTTAATGGAAGTAATTAAGGATTAATTACTTAGTGTAATTAATTAAGGATTGATTAATTTAAGAAATAAATCAAGGATTAGTTAATTAATGAGTGTGATTAATTAAGGGATAATTAATCAATGTAAGTGATTATCGGATAATTAATATGAGTAATTAGTTAAGGATAAATGTAATTAATATGAATGGGTGGAAGTTAAATTAATTTGGGTAATTAATTAAAGGCTAATTACTTAATGTAATTAGAGAAGATAATTAAGGGTTGATTAATTAATAGTTTGTAATTAATTACTGTTAAGTAAGCAGAATTAAAAATGATTAAAGTAATTAATTTGATTTATTTAAATTAATTAGAAATGATGTGACTAATTAATCTTTCTTATGAATGATTGGTTGATATTTCTAATATGAAATGTTTTGTCATACGATATGTTTGGTTTGAAAAGTGATAATGTGGTTATCTATCAATGATAAATTACTTTGTAAAAGTTCACCTAGTTAAGGGGACATGGGATTCGAAGAGACCGGAGTCGAGTATCAGTAAACTCGAAACCACTTCATTTTGTAATCTACAATAATTCTATATAGATTTAATATGTGAAATCAATAGGTTGGAATGGAATAATATGGACCTTTGAAACAAAGTCAGGATACTTAGGATTTGATTTGTGAAAATAAGTGTTGACTATAACGAGTTATGAACTCGTAGTAAGGTATGAGTTACCCCGGGTTTTAAATAAATTTTATGCTTTAATATTTCATGTTGATGGGTTTACTCATGCTGGTTTCCAGCCTGACCCGGGTGTTACTTTGATGTAATGCTCAGGTCAGACTGAGTATTACAGCTTTTCAGGTTAGGACG
Organism: Allium cepa; assembly: GCA_030765085.1. Taxonomy (NCBI): domain Eukaryota; kingdom Viridiplantae; phylum Streptophyta; class Magnoliopsida; order Asparagales; family Amaryllidaceae; genus Allium; species Allium cepa. The sequence continues at coordinate 685,585,453 of CM060939.1, read as the reverse complement.
TTCTGGAGCTCAGGAGGCGAGCTGGATGGCAAGAACGTACGAAGTTTGTGTATATGAGACCGGGTAGTCTGTATAGATTGCAGTCTGGAACAAGTTGTATAACTGTCCAGTTTATGTGTAAATGATTGTAACACTGATGAATTGTATGTAAAGTAACAATTACAGCTTTCCTTTATAAAAACGCTATTATTTTGATATTATATTTTGATCCGCTGCGAATGTGAGATGTTGTTGTTCTATTTTTCTTCTACCTTCTTTCTTCTTTTCTCTAACAATCTAGAATTTTCGAGGTTGAAACTTTGGGATGTTACAATTGGTATCAGAGCTGAAGGTTAAGCGAGAACCTTGGCTCTAGTGGTTTTACTCATTAAGGATAGGGTCAATGGTACCCTAGATTGAGTTGAGTGTAAATATATGAGGGCGTATTTGTTTTTTCTTATAAAATGATTTTTATATAAGTTTATACTTTGATGTATATTAAAGCAATAGTTTTTCTAATATATTAAGGTAATTGGTTGTTGTATTATTTGAATTAAAAATAATAATAAGAATAAAGTGGTAATAGAAATACAACCAAATTAAAATTGAATGAAGACAAGTTTGAAGTGGATCCAAACTAAAATTAAAATCCTGGATATGTAGAAGCGTTTTCAGAATAATATAATAATAAATTGATTTCCAGATATGATAATCTTAGTTATTAACATAAATGGTTGTTATGTTTAATAAAGAAATGTTTGTTGACGAGTAAGCAAAATGAAATGTTTTAGGGAAGTAAACATATAGGTGAGTATGACTTATAAATTGAAATTGAAAAAGGGTTTAAATTGTGAAGTTTTAAATCTAGGTCTAGAAATTTGAAAATTGTTTCAAAGTAATAAAGAAATAATAAATAATATTATTTAATGTATTTGAATGAAAGGGTCCTGTTTCAAACAAGAGTTGTTTGAAAATTTAAAGGAATTTGTTTTGAATTAAAACCAAAAATGGTTTAAAATTTAAGGATAACTTGGTGTGCAAAAGAAATAAATATGTATATATGAAGGATATACATAATATCAAAGATGATTTGAAATAAACTCTAAGTGTTGAGTTTTAAATTTTCATTTGGAATGTGACATGAAAATCCAAAGTGACAAGTTTTTGAACTTATAAATGGGATTGGATATTAATATGAAGTTTAAAATTTGAAATGGAAATTCAAATTGGGTAAAGTTGACAGGATAAAATTGAAGTGAATTTAACATAAGGAAAGTTAAATAAGCTTAGAACAAACAACCTGAATTGGAAATTTCAAGATGAAATTGAAATTTAACTTGGGAAGTTAAATGGTTGGTTTAAAATGGGAGTAGTGAGTGATGTCAAAAGGGGTTTGAGATCTGGAAATTGAAAATAGATACTTTTGATTGGTGTTTGGATAAATTTGGATGTTTATTTATCCTGATATCATTCTATTGTTATAAATAATCTATGAAACTGAGAATTGGTTTTGAACTTAAAATTGAGTAATAAATTGGATTCTGAAGATAAAATTGTAACGATCGCGATTTTTCGTCCACGAAGGTCGACATCAATACATCCACTGTATCAACTGCCGAGCAATCGAATGCCGGAAAAACGTACTGTTATGGTTAAAGAAGAAGAAAAAGGTAGAAGAATAGGGAAAAAGATAGAACAGAACAGAAAGAAACAACAGAACAAAATTAGAATCTCACAATCGCAGCGGAACAACATATAATAGATAAATGAATAATCTTTAAACAAAGAACTGTATCAGTTATTACATTACATCATATTACATTACATCATCAGAGTGTACAACAACAAACAACAACAAACAGCGGAAAAGAAATACTATATACTAGTGAATACGCCATGACATCTAGCTTGCCTCCAGCAACTCCTGAATTCCAGAATATCCTGATAAACCTGACTCTTGACTGCCCGTGTGGAAATTAGTGGGCACCCAGAGTTTAGGAAGGGAAACAATAAACTCTGAGTCAGTCATGTGACTGGTGTGAGAAATAAAACAGTTTATCTTTAAAACAAAGAACAGGATAATTTTAAAATAGATTCGAGATGCTTTTTAGAAAATGAGACTACCATAAGGCCTCCCCCCCACACACACAATGCAAACGTAGAATCGGAGGAGATTTCTCCTTATGATAGTCAAAGATGCTTGATACGCATTAAAAAGAAACATTTGATATTATTAATAGTGCATAGTGTAGAAAACATTTCGAAAGTAAAGATATAAACCATGATACCACCTCTATCCAGAAGGAATGACATACACTAAAGGGGCGCTATCCCTTAATAACCTTACTGCATCCTTCCTGTTTTAACCATTTTCGGGGTGTGAGCTCCGACGAAGTCTCGTCCACAAAACCACGCTTTATACAAAAGTTGTGCTTTGATCATCAAATGCTCTACAGCACTTCGTATGCCACATTACCAGTTTGGGAATGTATCACTAGTAACCATCAACTACATAACCTCTGAGCTCGTATGTCTCAGAGAAGGGTGTTAAGCTAAGAGAATAAATTCTCCGCCACCAACAGAAATATATTTGATAGAAACCAGCTTTACATCTCAAATTGTAATGTCAGACACACAATCCATACAAGTCCGTTCCGGGATCGAACGGAACCGAAGGCACTTCCAAAGAAGCCCTTGCAATCCGGATATTCACTAATCACGTCCGGACTTCCCGTCACCAAGGGTGATAAAACCTCTATATCGGAGATCAACCGATGCCGAGTCATTCGACGGCAATCCTTCCGTTTTCAAAAATATCCGGTCTTCAACACCGGTCTTCAGTTGCAATCCATAACGATGTATCACATATTCCGAATGGGTTATACGACCCCAAGGTCCTTTCCCGCCTAACCCGAATAGTGAGCGCTTATTTTGAAAATAAGTGTAGCATTCAAATTCAAGCAAATCACAACAAATACCCATTCAAAGGTAAATATTGATAGTCGGTTATTTAACTATCAATAAGTATGCACAACATCACCAAGTTCCAAATAATTTTTCAAATTATTTACTTTCCAAAATATCTTTACAAGATATATATTTTTCACACTTCAACATTTGAAAACAAATTTCAAATCACTTTTCCCTACACGGTATATATTCACAAATCTTTATTCACTTTCATTTCAAAATGGTTTATTTAAACCAATTAAATAAATCCTTACCGCATTACTTTATATTTATGTTCCAAATCCGTAAATTTATTCCCACACTTCAAAAATAAATCAACGTTTATTTTTAAACAAATTTCCCTTTCTTTTATAAATTCCATAGTGAATTTACAATTCAATATCTATGAATATACGATTTCCAAATTGATTTCTAATATTCATTTTCAATTTATCTTTAAAAGATAAGATCTCAAAATATTCACTTCATATTGGAAAACATTTCCATACTTATTTAATAATAAGTAATTCACAAATCCATTTATTTTCAACACTTGGAAAATATTCAATATACTTAAATCAAAATTAAGTATATATTTCATTCTTTAAAGAAAACGTGCGCTTAAACACCCTTATTTGAGTCAAAACGAATGTTGCGTAAAACATCGCTACGACAACTCAAATCCACTAGTATAGGGATTCGAACTTAAAATAGATATATAAATTCCAATACTATATAAAATATTTCCTTTCGAAAATCATTTACTATAACAACAGTGTTATAGTCCACCATTTCCTTATTTCTCGAAAACGTCTATTTCAATAATGAATGTTGAAATCTATGGTTTCGATTCATAATACATTTTAAAACAACTTCAAATCGTTTTAATTCTATTTAAAATATCACTTCCCCAAAACACTTTAATATATTATTCACTGTCCCAAAATCGTGAATATTCTTCGTTAACCAAATTCAACATTTTTCTACCCATTTCGTTTAAAGGATTATCCACCGTCCAAAATCGTGAATATATCTCCTTTAAAAATCTAAAATAATTGACTTATCAAAATAAGTTGGTTTCGGATTTATAAAATAATGTTTATAAATTCCCATTTATATTTTATAAAGACTTCAATTTACAAAATTTAAAAATCTTACTACTTGTAAAATTCCATTTATAACCTCATTTTTCAGCATTAACGGGACTCCTTTTATAATTCCACTATTTCGATTTATAAAATATATATTTTATAAATCTCATCTATAAACCATTTATATTTGTTCGAAAATCTCAATTTAAATGCCAAAATCCGAATTATAAGTTAATTTCTTATAAATCTTTTATTTTACAAAATATATTCATTTTATAACTTCCCAATTTATAAATCTACAAATTTCATTCACTTATGAAATCCATTTTTTATTTCATTTTAACACTTATTAAACTCGTTTTATAATTCTATTATTTTTAATTTATAAATATCAATTTTACAAATCTTTTATATAAACTGTTTATAAAATTCCAAAAATCTCAATTAAAACTATTTTATAAAATTCATTAACTCCATATTTCAAAAATCACATTTTAACTATATTTCTCAAAAATCATAAATCTTTATAATATTAAATTTTATAACGTTAATTTATTTAAAATGACTCATTCAAAAATTTAATAAAATGTATACTTTCAAAAATCACTTTAAAACCCTTTTTAAATTTGAAAATCATCACTTTAAAATCTTTTTATAATTCCAAAATTGGCCCAATGATGCAACACACCAAATAGTCAATCACGACAATAAAGACATCATATATCAGTGTATGATAATCAACAAATATCACAATATCAGTAAATAAATCAATACAGTTGAGGAATCCAGTTGGATCCCTCCAACCTGTTTCCCTGCATCCACAGATGTTAGCACAATACCAATTCCGTTCCAATACGGAATATCACGGTATATGGGATTCATAAAATATTATCCGCTATTATGAGGTGCAATAGGGTCTCATCTGCTATATAATGCGGGAAATCAACTCCAAGTACATAAATAATACCAATTCCAATTAAGATGGAATTATCGCGGTATATGTTTTTAATAAATAACCTACGCTTAATATACGACGTATAATGTCTATTTCAATCATCATCAGATAATAATTTATCATCCAGGCATACAATCAACAACTTTAAATCTAACTATTTAAAATTTAAATCGAAACTATTCGATTGGGTGAGAAGTTCTCACCTTGAGTTTCCGATAACAGTTGTAGCGTTTTATCTCGAATAAAATTAAACGCACGTTTAATTTTACCTGAAATTCAAACTAGCTCCAAACGACTCTAATCCAGTTCCATTGCGTAGTGCTTGACAAAATGAACCCATCGCAATTCGTTTCGTAAAAATCCGACCTCGTATGACAAAGTTATGAATTTTTAAAGTTTGCACGATATAATATAAACAAATTTACTATTTTTATTTAAATTTTAAACCTAATTAAATTTGAGCCGTATATCTCAAACCCTACAATCTAGGCCGAGAGTTGCTTCTTCCCCGTTCGTAACTTCCAGTTGAACAAAGAATCCAAGCCGCCATTGATTATCCAATTTACGTGCTCCTTATGCTCAACTTCACCACGATCCAACACCTCCATTTCGTAGCCAAACTCGAGAGCCATCATCAGCTTGATTATCTTGGAGCTCGACCCCCCCCTTGTGGTCTCGGAAATCGCGCAAGACGAGCACGAACACAGCCAAAAAACCCCCTCGTCGTTGCGCCATACCCCATCATCTCCGTATGGATCTCGAGATCACATAGTCCTCTTCAATGTTGCAGTTGACAGTTTTCGACGATTGTTGGTGGATTGGAAGAAAAAGAAGGAAGAAGATGGGAGTATTCTGGCCATTGAAGACATAAGTGGCAGCTAGGGTTTTCTGCCAAGGGTTTTTAATTTTGTTTGCAAATGGAAATAATGAAGTCCTTATATAGAAAATTGACGAAAACACTATTCATCCAAAATTTTCCGAACTCCAAACGAAGCATGCCGGCTGGCGTTTCTAAGGTTTACCCCGCGTTTCGAAAAAAATGGAATGTGTTTCGGAGGCTAATTCGATCATTTGTGCAAGTTACGGAGACAAACGATCAGATTTAAATTAAATCGATTAAACCAATTTCTATGCGTTTTGGCTTGCCTCGAACTAACGGTAAATCCGATTGACGCGAAATTTGAAACCATACAATAATATCACATTACGGATCCGATGAAACTAGTTTCGTCGAAATCCGAGACTGTTTGAAAAATGGCTATTTTAACTCGTTAATTAAATATTAAAATATTCAATTTTCACAAACTAACTTTTAATTCAATTTTAAAAGTTCTATAACATCGTTCTAACTCCAATATGATTAAATAAAATTTTACAAATCATTTTTAATCATATTTAACCCAATTTTCAATTATTTTCTGTATTTTCAAATATTAAATTATCGATTTAATTATCCAATTAAATCCAATTTTCAATTATTTCTGTAATTTCACTGCTTAAATCCAATTATTCAAAGTAAAATTTATTCACTGTTTAATTTCACTTATTAATATTTAAAATCAATTAAATATACGAATTTTAATTGACAGAAATTCTGGGTCGTTACAAACTTCCCCCCTTAAAAGAATTTCGTCCTCGAAATTACCAAGTAAGAAAAAGTTACAGAATCCATTACTTTCCAAAACAATTCGTCCGAATTAAATTTCAAATTCATTTGAGCGTTTAACTTTCTCAAAATTCATAGTTAAACTTCTTTCAACAACTTTACTAAGTTTTCCAATTCATTCTTAGTTTTCAAAAATTTCCCAATTTTCTCAAAAATATTCTAACGCCTTAAATTTTCGGAAAGATTCGTCATAGTCTCCATTGCGCGGCTCGATCCAAAAAAATGATAGTATATATATCACAAATATACATCTCATCAAGTGATGAGGCATCCCACTTTGAAAAAAGTGTAAAAGTACGATATTTAATCCGAGATATGTACCTTATATTTTATTAGCGAGCATATACGACTAATATAGCGCGAAAGCGAGCTCCAAATGCGAAGCAAGCGCAATCCGCACCTGCTATAAACTCAACAAACAAATGAGAAACATGTATATATGAAAATAATATCAATATACATCATATAGTAACATAACAACTACATGTGCCAACATAGCAATGCATTCAATCAACAAATGCAACCATCAAACAACTATCCAAGCAATAAACATCCAAAAAATCAATAACCAAATCAATATAAATTCACTTCTCTTTAATATTCAATGAATTGGGTTTTCAATTTAAATCACATTTGATTCATTAACATTGGATGTTTTTACTAACATTCATTTATTCATATTCAAGTTGGTTCAACTTCCAAATCAAATTCATTTTTATTTAAGATTCACTTAACTTTCAATTGGATTTCAATGATTTATAGCTTTCGATTTTCCTTAATTCAATTTCATTAACACTTAATGAATTATATACAATTAATTAACAATCAAATAACAACCAATGTATATTCAACATAACCAAATTATTTAATTTACATTTGATTTGGTTTAACACTTTTAATTCCAATTGGTTTCATATTAAATTGACTTCCATTCAATTATTCATTTTTTTTAACTTCATCAGCTTCTAATGAGTTAACACATACATTCATTATTCCATATCAATTCTTTTTCATTTAGTTGATTTACATTCAATTCATTCATTAATCCTATTGCTAATTCATTTATCAAATAAGGTTGAATTTCATTTATATAACTCAAGTTTATATTCTTAATGACTTCATTTCATTAATTCACTTATTAGTTTACTTCGACACCAAAATCAACTTTATTCAACATTATTTAAGTTATATTCCATTTAAACATCATTTGTTTAACTTAACTTAAATTCCACTTATAAATCCAATTCATATTTTAACTCTAAAGTAAATTCTATTTAACTTTTACCAAAGCTAAATTTATTAACTCGTATTATAAGTTCAAAACATATTTCACTTATATTCATCAATTTCAATAGCTTATCTAATCCAAAACAATTTATTTAACTTTCCTTTAGTTAAATTACAAATCACATGTCTTTGATGACAACTCAAATTTATTTTAACTTGGATTTTAATTTCAAATTTGTTTATCACAATTAAACTTCAATTCCAAATTTACTATGGTAACAAATCTATCACACAGAGACTCGAAAATGATACCGATGATGCTGCAGTCATCACCCTTATTATTTCCCAGTAATAGTAGTGAATTCAGTGCTTAATATTCTTTCAATATTTATAAATCACATTTACAGATCTTTTACTTATATAATTTACTATTTTCTCTTTACTTATATAAGACCATTTCACAATTGTAAATCACATTAATTATAATTCCCATACTTATAATTCTTCGCTTATAAAATTTATTCTTTTACAATATGTTTCATTTAACTTATTCAAACAACTTTTATTAACTTGCATATATCTTACATTTTCAACAACCAAACAATCAATTGATATACACTTTAATAATTCTAAAAAATTATTCCTTTATATATAAAATATAATCAAGGTAAAATTATTTCATTCACCCAATTCAAAATGATACTATGTCGGTTTATCTCGTTTAAGATTTTAGAAATCCCTATCAATAATATGGCGTCCCACATACCGACCAGAATTCACAAACTGCTCAACGGATAAGCAAACACAATATAAAACATTTTTATATTCACTAACAAATACGCGCTCATAGCTATTATTACACTCATACTCATTTAAGAGTACTACTGACTCTATCTCTAATGAGAAATTCCCAACAGAGCCATGGTTATCGCTTAACCATATTCTCTGATGCCAGATGTAACGATCGTGATCTTTCGTCCATGAAGGTCGACATCAATACATCCACTGTATCAACTGCCGAGCAATCGAATGCCAGAAAACCGTACCGTTTTGGTTAAAGAAGAAGAAAAAGATAGAAGAAGAGAGAAAAAGATAGAACAGAACAGAAAGAAACAACAGAACAAAATCAGAATCTCACAATCGCAGCGGAACAACATAAAATAGATAAATGAATAATCTTTAAACAAAGAACTATATCAGTTATTACATTACATCATATTACATTACATCATCAGAGTGTACAACAACAAACAGCGAAAAAGAAATACTATATACTAGTGAATACGCCATGCCATCCAGCTTGCCTCCAGCAACTCCTGGATTCCAGAATAACATGATAAACCTGACTCTTGACTGACCGTGTGGAAATTGGTGGGCACCCAGAGTTTAGGAAGGGAAACAATAAACTCCGAGTCAGTCATGTGACTGGTGTGAGAACTAAAACAGTTTATCTTTAAAACAAAGAACATGATAATTTTAAAATAGATTCGAAATGCTTTTTAGAAAATGAGACTACCATATGGCCTCCCGCACGCACACACAATGCAAAAGCAGAATCGGAGGAGATTTCTCCTTACGATAGTCAAAGATGCTTGATATGCATTAAAAAGAAACATTTGATATTATTACTAGTGCATAGTGTAGGAAAAATCATTTCGAAAGTAAAGATATAAATCTTAGCCAACATACGACCATTATCGTATGCCTACTATAGCTACCATGTTCAATAGCAGGTTACCGCCGCATTCCATGGCAGGTTATACAACTAAAACCATACAGGTTTCGTATTGTTTCTTTGGATTTCCAACAAATGGTCAGGCCAAGGAACTTCCCATTGCCACATGGGCACGCCTCTGGAAAGACGACCCGAGAACTTAATGTTACGGTTAGATCTCTGCCAACACAAGGCCGGGTTACCCTTCAAACTGGGTAACTACTGACACAATATGTCATTCCCCGATCATAACCGATCTATATCTAAGGATCCTCGATTCCAACAACCATAAAGTAATAAATTTGCAGCAACAACATAGGTTAAATATCTGGGCTCCATACCATGATACCACCTCTATCCAGAAGGAATGACATACACTAAAGGGGCGCTATCCCTTAATAACCTTACTGCATCCTTCCTGTTTTAACCATTTTCGGGGTGTGAGCTCCGACGAAGTCTCGTCCACAAAGCCACGCTTTATACAAAAGCTGTGCTTTGATCATCAAATGCTCAACAGCACTTCGTATGCCACATTACCAATTTGGGAATGTATCACTAGTAACCATCAACTACATAACCTCTGAGCTCGTATGTCTCAGAGAAGGGTGTTAAGCTAAGAGAATAAATTCTCCGCCACCAACAGAAATATATTTGATAGAAACCAGCTTTACATCTCAAATTGTAATGTCAGACACACAATCCATACAAGTCCGTTCCGGGATCGAACGGAACCGAAGGCACTTCCAAAGAAGCCCTTGCAATCCGGATATTCACTAATCACGTCCGGAATTCCCGTCACTAAGGGTGATAAAACCTCCATATTGGAGATCAACCGATGCAGAGTCATTCGACGGTAATCCTTCCGTTTTCAAAAATATCTGGTCTTCAACACCGGTCTTCAATTGCAATCCATGACGACGTATCACATATTCGGAATGGGTTATACGACCCCAAGGTCCTTTCCCGGCTAACCCGAATAGTGAGCGCTTATTTTGAAAATAAGTGTAGCATTCAAATTCAAGCAAATCACAACAAATACCCATTCAAAGGTAAATATTGATAGTAGGTTATTTAACTATCAATAAGTATACACAACATCACCAAGTTCCAAATAATTTTCCAAAGTATTTACTTTCCAAAATATCTTTACAAGATATATATTTTTCACACTTCAACATTTGAAAACAAATTTCAAATCACTTTTCCCTACACGGTATATATTTACAAATCTTTATCCATTTTCATTTCAAAATGGTTCATTTAAACCAATTAAATAAATCCTTACCGATTTACTTTATATTTACGTTCCAAATCCGTAAATTTTGTCCCACACTTCAAAAATAAATCAACGTTTATTTTTAAACAAATTTCCCTTTCTTTTATAAATTCCATAGTGAATTTACAATTCCAAAATATCTATGAATATACGATTTCCAAATCGATTTCTAATATTCATGTTCAATTTATCTTTAAAAGATAAGATCTCAAAATATTCACTTCATATTGGAAAACATTTCCATACTTATTTAATAATAAGTAATTCACAAATCCATTTATTTTCAACATTTGGAAAATATTCAATATACTTAAATCGAAATTAAGTATATATTTCATTCTTTAAAGAAAACGTGTGCTTAAACACCCTTATTTGAGTCAAAACGAATGTTGCGTAAAACATCGTTACGACAACCCAAAACCACTAGTATATGGATTTGAACTTAAAATAGATATATAAATCCCAATACTATATAAAACATTTCCTTTCGGAAATCATTTACTATAACAACAGTGTTATAGTCCACCATTTCCTTATTTCTCGAAAACGTCTATTTCAACAACGAATGTTGAAATCTACGATTTCGATTCATAATACATTTTAAAACAACTTCAAATCGTTTTAATTCTATTTAAAATATCACTTCCCCAAAACACTTTAATATATTATTCACTGTCCCAAAATCGTGAATATTCTTCGTTAACCAAATTCAACATTTTTCTACCCATTTCGTTTAAAGGATTATCCACCGTCCAAAATCGTGAATATATCTCCTTTAAAAATCTAAAATAATTGACTTATCAAAATAAGTCGGTTTCGGATTTATTAAACAATTTTTATAAATTCCCATTTATATTTTATAAAGACTTCAATTTACAAAATTTAAAAATCTTACTACTTGTAAAATTCCATTTATAACCTCATTTTTCAGCATTAACAGAACTCCTTTTATAATTCCATTATTTGGATCTATAAAATATATATTTTATGAATCTCATCTATAAACCATTTATACTTATTCGAAAATATCAATTTAAATGCCAAAATCCGATTTATAAGTTAATTTCTTATAAATCTTTTATTTTACAAAAATCTATTCATTTTATAACTTCCCAATTTATAAATCTATAAATTTCATTCACTTATGAAATCCATTTTTTTATTTCATTTTAACACTTATAAAAAATCGTTTTATAATTCTATTATTTTTAATTTATAAATATCAATTTTATAAATCTTTTATATAAACCGTTTATAAAAATCCAAAAATCTCAATTTAAACTATTTTATAAAATTCATTAACTCCATATTTCAAAAATCACATTTTAACTATATTTCTCAAAAATCATAAATCTTTATAATGTTAAATTTTATAACGTTAATTTATTTAAAATGAATCATTCAAAAATTTAATAAAACGTATACTTTCAAAAATCACTTTAAAACCCTTTTTAAATTTGAAAATCATCACTTTAAAATCTTTTTATAATTTCAAATTGGCCCAAACACACCAAGTAGTCAATCAAGACAACAAAGACATCATGTATCAGTATATGATAATCAACGAATATCACAATATCTGTAAATAAATCAATACAGTTGAGGAATCCAGTTGGATCCCTCCAACCAGTTTCCCTGCATCCACAGATGTTAGCACAATACCAATTCCGTTTCAATACATAATATCGCTGTATATGGGGTTCAAAAAAAATATTATCCGCTATTATAGGGCGCAATAAGGTCTCATCCGCTATATAATGCGGGAAATCAACTCCAAGTACATAAATAATACCAATTCCAATCAAGATGGAATTATCACGGTATATGTTTTTAATAAATAACCTCCGCTTAATATACGACGTATAATGTCTATTTCAATCATCATCAGATAATAATTTATCATCCAGGCATACAATCAACAATTTTAAATCTAACTATTTAAAATTTAAATCGAAACTATTCGATTGGGTGAGAAGTTCTCACCTTGAGTTTCTGATAACAGTTGTAGCGTTTTATCTCAAATAAAATTAAACGCGCGTTCAATTTTACCTGAATTTAAAACTAGCTCCAAACGACTCCAATCTAGTTCCATTGCGTAGTGCTCGACAAAATGAACCCGTCGCAATTCGTTTCATAAAAATCCGACCTCGTATGACAAAGTTATGAATATTTAAAGTTTGCACGATATAATATAAACAAATTTACTATTTTTATTTAAATTTTAAACCAAATTAAATCTGAGCCGTATATCTCAAACCCTACAATCTAGGCTGAGAGTTACTTCTTCCCCGTTCGTAACTTCCAGTTGAACAAAGAACCCAAGCCGTCGTTGATTGTCCAATTTACGTGCTCCTTATGCTCAACTTCACCACGATCCAACACCTCTATTTCGTAGCCAAACTCGAGAGCCATCATCAGCTTTATTATCTTGGAGCTTGCCCCCCCCCCCCCCCGCCACGTGGTCTCGGAAATCGCGCAAGGCGAACACGAACGCGGCCAAAAAAGCCCCTCGTCGTTGCGCCATACCCCATCATCTCCGTATGGATCTCGAGATCACATCGTCCTCTTCAATGTTGTAGTTGACAGTTTTCGACGATTGTTGGTGGATTGGAAGAAAAAGGAGGAGGAAGACGAGAGTTTTCTGGCCATTGAAGACATAAGTGGCGGCTAGGGTTTTCTACCTAGGGTTTTAAATTTTGTTTGCAAATGAAAATAATGAAGTCCTTATATAGAAAATTGACGAAAACACTATTCATCCAAAATTTTCCGAACTCCAAACGAAGCGTGCCGGCTGGCATTTCTAAAGTTTACCCCGCGTTCCGAACATAATGGAATGTGTTTCGGAGGCTAATTCAATCATCTGTGCGAGTTACGGAGATAAACGATCAGATTTAAATTAAATCGATTTAAACCAATTTCTATGCGTTTTGGCTTGCCCTGGATAAACGGTAAATCTGATTGACACGAAATTTGGAACCATATAATAATATCACATTACGGATCCGATGAAACTAGTTTCGTCGAAATCTGAGACTGTTTGAAAAATGGCTATTTTAACTCATTAATTAAATATTAAAATATTCAATTTTCACAAATTAACATTTAATTCAATTTTAAAAGTTCTATAACATCGTTCTAACTCCAATATGATTGAATAAAATTTTACAAATCATTAATCATATTTAACCCAATTTCCAATTATTTTCTGTATTTTCAAATATTAAATTATGGATTTAATTATCCAGTTAAATCCAATTTTCAATTATTTCTGTAATTTCACTATTTAAATCCAATTATTAAATCCAATTATTCAAAATAAAATTTATTCCACTGTTTAATTTCACTTATTAATATTTAAAATTAATTAAATATACGAATTTTAATTGACATAAATTCTAGGTCGTTACAAAAATTGTTTTTGAATTCTTATTTGAAATTTGAAATAAGATAAGTAAAGGCAATTTAAAAATCTAATTTAAAATTTGGACTCGGAATTAAATGTTTTAAAAATTATAAGCTGAAAAATATATATGTATATATATATAAAGGTTGGTTTGATTTAAAGGATTAAATCAACATTTAACAATTTAACTCGAATTTATGAAATTCGAGATGGTTTTAAGTTGAGATTTAAATAGAATAAGTTCAAATTTAAATTGATTTGAATTAATTTGAAGTGAAATTGAAGTTGAACAAGTTTAAGTTCAAATGGGAATTGATTTGAATTTGGGATAGAAATTGAAGTTAATTTGAATTGGAATTGAATCAATTTAAATAGAAATAGAAATTTAAATTGAATTGATTGGAATAAGAGATTGGGAAATTGAACAATTTGACTATGAGATTATCTTCAAATAAATTATTTTAAAGTAAACTGTTTTAAATCTATTTTCCTAGCTATTTACTATACAATCTTTCTTTTTAAAGCCCAAACTATCTTATACTTATTTTACAATTATTTTTGGAACTATTTAACTATTTTACAGCTGTTTTATAAACTAATTATTATTTTTCAACTACTTTATAACCTCTTACTAATTTACAACTATATTGCAATTATTTAAGTATTCTACAACTATTTGACTATTTTACAACTATCTTAAAATTACTTACTATTTTTTTGCAACTAATAACTGTTTTACAACTACTTATCTATTTCAAAATATTTCAAACTATTTTCTTAATACAAGTTGGTCAGAGTGCAAACTGTTTATGATTAATTACCAATTAAGATAAGAATTGAAGTAATAACCCAACTAGAAATTAGAAGCAATTGTGGATTAGTGAACGGAATAAAAATAAGGGTGAATAGAAAAGAGAATTGATTTAACTAATGATCAATTAAGATAAATACGTAGGATGTACGTATATTATCCTATTCGCAGAATGATTTGATCCAGATTCGAGCACAAAATTTCGAGATAGTATATCGATCCGAGTATGGATTTTTCACTCGATTTTCAACGACAAACCCTGGATATGGTTTTTGATTGGTTCTGGAAATTCTCTATCATAGTTAGGCTATGCAAGGAGAATGATGGTTTCTGATCAAGAAACCAGATATGTTTCCGCACTAGGAAGTCAGGTGGACGATACTAGTTCGGAAGAGAAATTGTTTGATCGAGTGAGCGATCAGATTGATATGCGTACGGATGACATGTGTACATCGTATGGGTTTGAATGAAATTGATACTGGAAATTTGTGCTTAAGAACTGTAAAATGATTTTTGAAATGGAAAAGTATATTTTGAAAAATGAATGGTGAAATAAAATGGGAGTTGGATATTTCTACGATTAGAACTCATTTTATAGAAAAGTAATATGGTTAATAACTTCGTAAAAGAGTAATCCAATTTGAA
Source organism: Allium cepa (assembly GCA_030765085.1). Lineage (NCBI taxonomy): Eukaryota > Viridiplantae > Streptophyta > Magnoliopsida > Asparagales > Amaryllidaceae > Allium > Allium cepa. Next base: position 685,569,737 of record CM060939.1, on the reverse strand, counting down.
TGTTTGATTTGGAATAAACAATATGTATCTTTTTATATATGATAAACTCCCATGTTGAATCTATAGCCAGAAGAAAAAGAGTTTGAAAGTATTTAAAGTATAAAAAGGGAATTTATACAAATATGAAGTGATCCAAAGATTTTTCAAGGTTTTATATATATATATATATATATATATATATATATATATATATATATGGTTTCATGAGAATGATTTTGGAAAAAGGTTTTAGAAACTATGGATTTTGGAAAGGCTTTTGATTTTTGGGAAAACCAAATTTTGGGAATTTTGAAGCCTAGTTTGAGAATTATCGATTTTGGGAACGTGTAAAGGAGATTTATGTAAATCATAAAGGTATGATTTGAAAGATACTATAAGTGTATAGTATAAAGTGTCTTGAGATTGGCTCTGGAGAAAAAGGCGCTCCCATTGAAATGAACTTCATTAGGAGATCCATGGGGTGGGTTTGCCTTGAGCCTTGAGGAGGAGAAAATCTGTGAGGAAGTCCAGACAAACTGAAGTTTCTAAGAATTATCTGTAGTGGGTAACGAAATTCGAGGGCGCTGATGCCTATAGAGACATTTGGATTATGCTGTGACAACAGTGTAACTCGATGTCACTATGATCTACTATGGACCATAGTAGAAGTCGTGTGTGCCTTGAGAGCCAACAGTCTACATTTGATTTTACATTGGTAGACTGTGACCTATGGTGACATAGCGAAAGTCGAGAGGTCGTGAGAGCCTAAGGATAGCATTAGGACTTGACTGATGTAGTCTACGACCTATGTGGGAGAGGTGAAGTTTCATTTGGCAAAAGCGCTGATGCCTACATTTACATGGACTTTGTTGTGATGGCAACGTAACCAGGGATATAACTGCGAAGTGTGGCGGGTTCCATGGCGTAATCGAGGGGGGAGTGCCTACAATTATCTATGGATTTTGCTGGAATGGCAACGTAACCATCGGGTTAACTACGACCATGGAGGCGGTGATAATTTCCATTGCATTCTCACCAAAGATATTTCCTCTATTTCAAAAATGTTTTCTATATTTTCATGAAGTTTTCGGAAATGTTTTTCCAAATATTTTCACTGGGTGTTGAAAATGAGTCTGCCAAGTACTTATAGGTTTTCAGCCCTACGCCTAATCAACGTATGATCGAATTTTTATGAGAACATGGATGGACTGGTTGAGGCATCTAGTTATAAGAAGTATTTTTATAAAAACTATTTTGTAATATTATGTGGATTTTAAAAGCGTTTTAAAAATGATCAAAGAATAATTTATCTGATTTTGGGTATTGAATAAATTCTGGCTTCATTCCTTTTCGAGGACGAAAAGATTTTAAAGGGGGAGGAATGTGAAAACCCGGATTTTCAGATATCTGTTAATTGGAAATTAACAGAATTTAATTTATTAAACACTGATTAATAAGTTGAATGTGATATCCCAGAATTTCAAGCAATTAAAATGTGATAGTCTCCTTTATAAATTATTTAAATTGGCAAAATTGTTATTTTCGAACCACAAAAATAATGAGTTGTTTATATATAATATATAAGTTAGATTTTAAATGAAATTATTATTTTCAAATTAAATATGTGTTTATATATATATATATATATATATATATATATATATATATATGAGTTGATTTTAAATTGAATTTTAAAATATAATTTGAATTTGAATTTGAAATTCAAAGGGTAGATCTCTTAAAATATTTTGGATTTAAAAATATAATTGGTTTTATATCATTTTCTTAAAGGATTTTATTTATATAAATTAAGAAATGTATTTATTAAATAGTAAATTAAATACAAAAGTTTTATAAACCATTTAAAAATAATAATAAACTCATGCATAATTATAAGTGTTAATAAAAGAAATCATCTTAATAACATATGTAAGAAATCAGCTAATGTAAATGACAAATATTAAGAAATTTAACAAGTGTCACTTTTTATTTTTATTTTCTTTTATTTTTAATAAATCCTAATCAACTCTATATAAACACCTATCCCATTTTTTTTCATTTCTTTTTTATCTTCATTCAAAATCAAGAAATCAAGCCTGTACAATATACAAACCAGAAAAGAAAAGAAAATCTGTAAAACAATTTACAAACCAGAAAACAAAGCCTGTAATCAAATACTCAAACCAGAAATTAATCTAGCAACAACTCTTCTACTTGCAATCACCAAAGAAAATCAAGCTTTCAACTAAATCAAAGTTTCAAATATTCAAGCATTTTTCCAGATCAAAAGCTTCAGTTTTCAAAAAGAACAAAGCAATTCAAGTTTTCAAAGTTTCAAACTGTTTTAAACTTCTCTGTACATCAACAGGTGAGTAAACTAAGCTTAAATAGTTTTAAATTGGATTCATGTGGTAGATGTTTGAAGTAAAATTGTGATGCATGTTTGAATATATTTATGCATGTTTGTTTTAAAACTGAATGCATGTATATATACGTATATAGAAATATTGTATGCATGTTTATATTAAAATTGATTTTCTATGGTTCAAGGCATAAATCTGATAAAAATTTCAAGTTCTTCCTTCCTGATTTTCTTTAGGCTTTAATTTGTAAATAAAATTTGTTTGTTTCAATAAGATATCAATAATAAAAATACTTTCAAGATGAATCTGTAGTTGGTTATAGCAGAAAGTAAGAAGAATAGTAAATATGAAAACATATCAAAGTCCCAATCATAATAATTGTTTGTTTCAAGTACATAATCGTTTTTGTTTTCGAATTCTAGGATTTTTAAAATTGTGTAAATCAAGAGAAATGGTGAGTTGATCGGAGAATGGGTTTCTAGCTTTTTTCGGTGATCGTCGAGTCTTTAGAGGTCGGGGTTTCTGCTGAAGCTAGTTGGGTGATCGGAGATGGTGGCAAAAATGGTTAGGGTTTTTATTGGTCATGGTGGTGACGGAGGATGGTTAAACTAGGGTTTTAGGTGGGTTCAAAGTCGAGGTGGAAAGTTGGGTTGTTGCTCTATCATTGTAGCACCGGAGGAGGCCTGTCATGGGGGAATCGAGGCATAGGTTTGTGGCGAGACATCAGACGGAGTCTTAGGTTCTCTAGTGGTCGGTGTCGCCTAGACGAGGCGGTTTTGGTTGGAGTAATTTATTCATGTGGGTTCGATCATATCGATTATCGATCTCATGGTTGTTTTGGGATTTGAATGGTTGGGATCATAAGATGTGACGTCCCGCCTTTCCGTACGCTTAAAATCGATGATAAACCACACACGTCAGACTTAAACCATACAGAAAGGCGGATTGTTATCGAGGTAAATAAGAAAAAGGAAGAAAGAAATAAAATAAAATAAAATCTTACAGCGGAACGATAAAATATAATAATGAAATAAACAGTTCATGAAGTTGTTTTACAAAATATTTGATTTTACTTATACAATACATATCTGAGTTCCACATACCAAAGAATATTATTAATGCAGCGGAATAAAATGGTGTAGTGGAATTATATAATAGATAATAATAATTCTTCGTCTTAGTCCTTCAGAATACAGTCTTCCAAATCCTGAAATGCTCTGGCTGACCCGAGCGAATTGAAAAGACAAAACACTCGAGTCAGAACTAAAAGATCTTATGTAAGTTAAATCAATGATAAATAATATGAGTGGAATGGCGTCAGAGATGTTTACGGGATTTGACATCTCCTATCCAGTGTCTAACGTGAGTGCAGTAACTCAAGGGATGCTCGAGATTCACATCTCCTAAGGATCCGTTAAACTATTTACTATGTAGTAATATTTCGCTATTATAATAGTGTCTAATAGTAAAATAAACTTACTTTTAAATAGCGTTAAGGAGTGATCCAATATTCCTCTTAACACGTAATAGTGCCAATAGTCTATACAGTACTGTAATACCTCCTGATCGGGAGGCTACTAGAGGATACTCCATAGGTACAAATCAAACTCGTACAAGGCTCGCTAGGGTAGGTTACACGGCACAACTAGGCAATGCCAGGGTAGATATACTAATTACGCTTCCGGGCCGGTGGTAACGCATAGCGCACAGCTACCACCCACCTCGACCACACCCCAAATCAAAAAAATCGAAAGTGGCCACCGAAACAATCCAGAAGTCAGAGTATAATATCGAAGGGATGTGTCCGATAAAAGGTGCTACCTTCTTAGCCCGTCAATCGCTCCTATTTTAGCCACCTTATGCTAACTCACGGGAGTCGGGTCCACGTATATACCTTAACAGAACGTCGCCACCATCCTACTTCATTCTGGAATCTCCACCGCGTGCATGGTTGTTAAAGTGGTTTTCGGAGTTGGCAGAGAGTATGACAACTTCCGATCCTGGTCTCTTTAACAACCAAACGTTATTATAACACCACGGTCATTTTAAAATAATTTATACTTCAAAACCAGGATATAATATTCATTTCTGAACCATATAAATACGATATCATTTTCGTTTTAAAAACCAAATCAATATGATATCATTTATAAAACCCAAATCAATATAATATCATTTTTATTTCAAACATATCCTTTTCCCAAAAATCATAGCATTTTCAAAGTTATAAAATTTCGAAACCAAAGACTTAAAACTATAACACTTCCAAAACATGATACTTTGAAATTAATACCTTTGAAACATAACTTCCAACCTTACATGGATTAAATATTAAAATATTTTATAAAACAAACTAGCTTCTTAAAGTTCACAAATCAATTCGAAAAAAACCCGAATTTCTAAATTTTTAAATTTAATATTTTTCAAAGCTTAAATATTCAATATTTCAAAACTAAATTTTATAATTCATATATATACCAATTTCACTTTTACTATTATTTAGTTTTGAAATATTTGCTTACTAAATCCAATATCCTTTAAATAAAACTTCAAATTCAATAACTGAATATTCCTCAATTTATTCACTTAAATCACCTTAAACCCAAATTAAGTTATAAAACCATATTCTTTTAAAATCTCAATTTCAATCAGTTCTATATGGATTCTTATTAAACATAACTCTTAATTAAATAAAATCTCAAATCAATTTCAAACTATCATCTCCACCTGGATTTATAAAATCAATATAAACTCTATATTAAAGTATAATTTAAGTAATTACTTATCCATATTATATTTTAATAAATCAAACTTTATTATTAAACTTATTTTATACTTTTAACCAATTTTATACATAGCTTAAAACCCAGAATTTAACTATATATATAAAATACCATTTATAAAATATCCAAATCAATATCTCATAAAACCATATATTTCTTTACAAAACCATAGAAATCCACTTCAAAATATTTATATATATATATATAGACCACGGTGTCTGTATAAAATTTTCTATTCTAGGGTCAAGTGATACGGATATTTATCATTTCAATCCGCAATTAAAAATAAAAATACGTTTATATATCATTTCAAACCGCAATCCCGAATGAAAAAAGTGCATAACTATTTGCAGTTTAAAACCATATAAAATACACCATCGATTCATCAAATATCAATCATCAACCATGTATTACAATCATCATCCAATTTAAACAATAACATCAATATAGAGCATATAATAAATAACAGGTAATTTATGACAGTTTATATTCAATAATAAATTAAACAATCTATCTAACTGGCAGTTTATACGCAATAATAAATTAAATAACAATTTAATTCAATAAATTAAAATTTAACTGGAATGATGATAAAAATATACCAAATAGAAATAAATAAATTTTTAATCACATCGGAAACTAATTTAACACACATAAGAAATTTTAGAAATTGTGAGTGGCTTAAAACACTCACCTTTTGAATTTAAATTGAAATTAAATCCAATTTAAACCCAAAAATTAAACAATCTTCAAATTCATCTAAACCCACGCTAAAATGTCTTGAATTCAGATATGATCCTAACAAAAGAAACCGCACGTAAAACGAATATCGTATGTAAAAGTTATACGCAATAGAAGGTTTCAAAATTTAAATAAAATAAAAATATAAATACAAGCAAAACACTCACGTTCGGGGCCACGTCATCATCAGGTACGTGAAACCCTGCTACAAATCACTATTTGCTCAACTACAGTCGCCGCACGTTCGAAAATTTACTGACCACTGCGAACTACACCACGACGATCAAGTACCCTGGCCACGTTCGCCTACCCAGGCCGAGCCTCCCCCGAAGTCGCACGCCTCCTTCGCCTCGCCAGGAACGGACCGCCGACGCACACAATTCTTGTCGATTCAGGGGACTCCGAGCACCATCAGACCAAATGAACCCTATGGATGAGCACGATTTGACCTCCTCTATGCGATTATCCCTTCTGATCGACCCAAAGACGCGAATCCACCGTCGAATCACACCGGCCTCAATGAACGGCCGAAACTATTCTGTAATTTCCTGGACGAACGATGCCTACAATCGAAAATCAAATCGCATCAGAAAATTACGCTCTTCGAGAGCTTTAGATTGATATAAAATTTGATAGTATTTGAGGAGTTTGAATTTTTGGCTTTGGATTTGATTTTGAATTGCAATTGGGAATTTTGGAATTGTTTGCCATTGAAATGAGGAGATGAGGAGGAATTGTACGTACAGACAAATGAGAAATAGAGGTAGGCTAGGGTTTATAACAGGGTATTTATAGACAAAGCTGAAATAGAAAGGATCGGATCGATTGGATATACGTGCCAACGACAAAGTGGCCCAAAAAGCCCGTTTCGACTCCGGAATGAAATTGGGTCAACCCATATATTAAAACAGATCTTTTAAAATCATTTAAATGCAATGGAGTAGATTTCACCTCCAAATTCCATCGTATGAAGAAGCTATGTCAAAATCAAATTATTTCTGATCGATTTCAATTGATTTCAATTTCATTGATTTCAAGGCGTTTCGAGTCCGTTCGATCAAACAGCAAGTCCGATCGCTACGAAACTTGAAATCCTATAATAATTCACCGTTGCGGATCCGATGAAACTGGTTTCGTCAAAATCTGAGTCAATGGCCAAAGCGGCTATTTTTTCAGTTAATTAAATAAATTAAAATTAATTAATTAAATCAAATTTTTTTCAATTCTATAATTGACAATTTTTATCATTTTTAAATTCTTTAATCATTTACAATAATTTAAACAAATTTAAATGTCAATTTAGACTTAATTACTTTATCAATTTCAGTATTAACCTCAATTTCACTTAATTCAAAATTAAAAATATAATTCCCAATAATCCCATTTAATTAAATAAATTAATAATTATTCCATTTATTATTGTCAATAGAAGGATTTAATATTGGATTCAAAACTATTACATTAATATTGTCACATTCCATCTTAATTTCGAATAACGTAATATTTTTAATATTTAATTCCACTTATTTGCAATTAATCTAATTATTTAACTTTAAATTCCAATAAATTAATAAGTCCTTCCTTCCATTCTTTTAATTCAACTAATTATCATATTATGAATAAAATTTACGTTATTCCTAATTATTACCTTAATTTACATTAACGTGACATTTAATTTAGATTTATTGCAATTGATTACCCGTTTTAATTTAATAGACTAAATAAATGGTTAACTTATAATAATTGTAACCATTAACTCTTAATCACATTTATATAAGTTATCATTTCCAAACAATTACTACAAAACGATGATTTTATTCAATTACGATTTATTAGCATTAATTCATTGTTTAATTCAATATTTACCTTTGTTTTTCTTATATTAAATTTATTACTGAATACTTCTATTTACAATCAATCATAACCCTGCAATTATTTCAATTAATTGGGATTACATTGAATTAATTATTTGTTAGCTTACATCAACATTCTTACATTTCATTCCCGTTATAAATTCATTAACAAATTTCAAATTTCTTTTATTTATACAACACTTACATTTATTTACTTATTTCAATTTTTATACCCAGGTGCAACAATTTACCCTTTTTCATTTACAATGTGATTTCACTTCAATTATCAAAAATTAGTTTTTTAATAACCATTGCTACACTTCATTCTTAACATTTTCTTCAATATAAATTATAAAATTTTTTCTTTCTAAATTTAATTACAAAAATCTTATTAATTTAACCAATTTAGTTATCGAATTTTACGGGTCGTTACATAAGAGAAGACGATCGATGACTTGGCAACGGTGGTCGTGGGCACCAAAGTGTCATCAGCGATGGGCGCACATGCACCAAGTTCCAGTGCACAGTGGTTTTGGAAATGATAGTTTCCCTCGGGTAGAAGCTCGGGTATTTGGATAGGTGACTCGAGTATGGACTCGAGTAGAACGTGAGTGTAAATCTTTTTTCAGATTTTAAAAAGTTTTAACAAGTTTTAAACTTAATTTTAAAAAAAGTGGGTTTACTTGGGTGGGTCTCGGGTAAAGGTCGAGTTGAACCCGAAGCAAGTTTTAAAACAGTTTTTAAACTTTTATAAAAGCAAGGTTTTGAATTTAAAATAAATTTAGTTTAATACTTTTCTTATATAAATTTCTTTTATAAATGTTTTCTTTAACATTTGATTTAGGAAGTTATATAAATTGTTAACTTTAGTTTATTAATTTAAATATTTAGTTTATTTTAAAACTTAAATTAAATGATTTAATTTAGTAAGTTAATTAAAGATAAATGTTTAAATTTATTTGATAATGATAATGATAATTTGGTAAGTAATAAAAATAATGATTTACCTGAAAAATTAATTAAGATTTTAATGATTTGAGATTAATTAAGTTAATAAAGTAGTTTAAGTATAATTAATTAATTTTAATTAATTAATGATTAAGGATTAATAAATTAAAAATTTAGGGTAAGTTAATTAATTATGGATTAATTAATTAGTAATTAGAGATTTAATAATGTAAGTAATTAGAGATTAATTACTTAAATGATAATTGCATAATGTAAGTAATTAAAAGATAAATTTGTTAAGGATTAATTAATTTAATTAGTAATTAAAGGTTAAATTAATTAATAATTAAAGGTTAATTAATTAAGATAATTAACCAATGGGATAATTATTTGATGAAAGTAATTAATTAAAGGGAAATTACTTAATGGAAGTAATTACGGATTAATTAATTAGTGTAATTAATTAAGGATTGATTAATTAAGGATTGATTAATTAAGGATTGATTAATTTAATAAATAAATCAAGGATTAGTTAATTAATGAGTGTGATTAATTAAAGGATAATTAATCAATGTAAGTGATTATCGGATAATTAATGTGAGTAATTAATTGTGGATAAATGAAATTAATATGAATGGGTGAAAGTTAAATTAATTTGGGTAATTAATTAAAGGCTAATTACTTAATGTAATTAGAGAAGATAATTAAGGGATGATTAATTAATGGTTTTTAATTAATTCTATTAAGTAAGGAGGATTAAAAATGAACAAAGTAATTAATTTAATTTATTTAAATTAATTAGAAATAGTGTGACTAATTAATCTTTCTTATAAATGATTGGTTGATATTTCTGATATGAAATGTTTTGTGATATAATATGTTTGGTTTGAACAGTGATAATGTGGTTATCTATCGACGATAAATTACTGTGTAAAAGCTGGCATCCTGTATTTAAATTGAATTGTATTACTTGAATAACTTGGGTTAAGGTGACATGGGATTCGAAGAGACCGGAGTCGGGTATCAGTAATACACCGAAACCACTTTGTTTTGTAATCTACAATAATTCTATATAAATCTGATATGTGAAATCAATAGGCTGGAATGGAATAATATGGACCTTTGAAACTAAATAAGGATACTTAGGATTAGATTTATGAAAATAAGTGTTGACTATAACGAATTATGAACTCGTAGTAAGGTATGAGTTACCCCGGGTTTTAAATAAATTTTATGCTTTACTATTTCTTGTTGATGGGTTTACTCACGTTGGTTTCCAGCCTGACCCGGGTGTTACTTTGATGTAATGCTCAGGTCAGACTAAGTATTACAACTTTTCAGGTTATGACGTTCTGGAGCTCAGGAGGCGAGCTGGATGGTAGAAACGTATGAAGTTTTCCACTGTGTATATGAGACTAGGTAGTTTGTATAGATTGTAGTCTGGAACAAGTTGCATAACTGTCCAGTTTATGTGTAAATGATTGTAACCCAGATGAATTGTATGTAAAGTAACAATTTCAGCTTTCCTTTATAAAAATGCTATTATTTTGATATTATATTTTGATCCGCTGCGAATGTGAGATGTTGTTGTTCTGTTCTTCTTCTACTTTCTTTCTTCTAACAATCTGGAATTTCCGATGTTGAAATTTTGGGCTGATTACAACATAGGTGAACAGTTACAGATAATAATATATATAACAATTTAAATAACTATAGCAGCATATTTTAATTGTCGTTTCAATTGAAATCAAATTTAATAAATACAAGATCATTAATAGTGATTGCTCACCTTTCGAGGTTAGAAACGAAGGAGAGTGAGATGAGTTACGAATCCAGGCACGAATCCTAAAACAATGCTAGACTGGTATGAATTTGACGAGCGAAGCTGATAGATAGGAATCGATAAGAACAGGATATCTAACCTTGAAGTCAAATATTTACTCTTATTAAAATAATTCATTTTTACACAAAACCCAAAAATAAATTTAGAATATATATATATATATATATATATAATAAGTTCTCAAAAATCCATTTAACATATAGTTAAGATGAAAGATATATTTAATTTCAAACTAATATTTACCATAAAATCAACATAAACATTTTATTATATAATATATATATTATCTTAAACAGAAATGAAATATTTAAAATCTACATATAACACCATATATCACTTTACATGAATCTTCTTTCCAGATCAGATATTTGTAATCTATAATAAATATCAATACTTTTAAACGTAAAATATCTATATATACTTGCTAAATGTGTTATAAAACCAATTTATATACTAACAAAATTTGAAGGCATACCATAACTTTGTTTTAAAATACAAACATAACATATAATATACCTTACTTATCTTATATATGTAAACCAGCATCTATGCAAAACTTTCGGAAACAACATATATAACCGGCATATTATATTATATGATTGAACTGGTTAGAACTTTATATAATATATATATATATAATACATACATTTTAAACATCACTATTATATAAACGGTGTATTATCTTTATAAAAGACATATTATATAAATATACATATGTAAAGCTCGTTAGGATTTTTTACAACATTACTGACGTGCAACAACTTATAAAACAATATATATATATACATACATATATACATACATATATATATATAATTTATATAACAACATAATATATATAAAAATCTACTATATCTGCAACACATAACTATAATATTTTATAAAACTAATATAAACTTTCATATCTAACAGAACATACTGCTAAGCATATTACAACTACGTTATATATTTTGTGTATATATGAAAATTTCCACTTACATAAATATACATACCCTATAATCCAGTGTATATAAAACCGAAGTACAAATATTGATATATATTATAACTAAATATACACAAAAATATATGAAACTATTATATAAATATATATATACTCCATTTATAAAATAAATACTACAAACACGCAAAAGTCGGAAAGGATACTTCAAAAATGCTTAAAACCAAAATAAAAAATATATAAATATAAGCTAATTATTCAAATACATTATAACATCTGCACTTATATGCATAAACAAATCTCATATAGCTTATATAGACTTATATATATATATATACACAAACTAAATATATATATACATAACTGTATACGTTGTAAAACAACTTTGTATATTAAAATATACATATAACTAATATATAGCTGGTATATAAACTTCCAAATATTAACATAGTTTTAAATACATACTGTAAATATATACTATACAAAGCAACATACATAAATTAGTATACATACTTCCCTGATATTGTAATAGTAGTAGTTGAAAATTTCAAAAATCTAAGTGTGTTATATTTTCGAATCCCGATATATATATATATATATATATATATATATATATATATATATATATATATATACACGGTTGCAAAATAAATATATACATATATCTTGCCATAAAACTAATATATATATATAGACAACTTGACATATAAATCTTATAACAACAAAACTTAAAACAGAAGTATATATATACTAACTTATATAATATACATTTAAAACAATAGGTACCAAAGAACATATTATACTAACTGCAACTATATTTAGAAAGCTAGATATATATAAACTCACAAATTCAGAAGGGAAGAGGAGGAATGGGCGACAAGAATCTTGGAGTATGGGTACGCATGGCCGCCTAGTCTTGGGAAAGATCGACATTGTTGGGTTTGGGCGAGCGTGAGTGGGAGAAAGATGATGGTGGGTTGGAACTGTGGGCTCGGAGGCAGTGACTATGGGTTTGAGGGGCGAGATTGGTTCGAACAAGCTGTCTGAATGGGGACATGGCCAAGGCTGTGTGCGAAGCCGAGTGCTTGTGTGCCATGGTCGTGGAAGGGGAGAGGGTGGTGAGGCGCGGCGTGGCGTATAGGCCTAGAAAGCTATAGGTAATAGATGAATATAGGTGGGCAGATCTCAAGGGAGAAGGACAAATATGGAGGAGAGGAGATGTAAGTGGTGATGGAGATGTTACATCAAAATGAAGAGGAAAAGATAAAGAAGGTTTACTTTTCATATATATACACACTATAATATAATATTTTCATAAAGAAGTGAATAGACAGAAAACAAACAATGAATAGACTAAAGAGGAAGTGGATTCGGCAAAAGCTGAAGCGAACAGGTTAAAACAAAGAATGTCAACTGACACATATACAGCTTTGTATAAGTTAACTATATAGAATATATTTATATTTTTCTCTTTTCCAATCGAATTGATAGAACCAAGGAAGGAACAGGAATGGTTGGCCTACCTGGTTTGGGAACAAAATTTGTGAGTGAAGTGAAGAGGCAGAGCAAATTATAAAGTGGAAGAAATGACAATGGTCACAAAGTAATTTAGCTACAATTTATTATTGGCCGGGTTGTACGGTTTCAAATTTAAAAAGCAAGAAAATCAAAGAGTCATAAATGTGGTACCGTTACAATGGACGGTTATTTTCGTTTCTGTCACATAATGGACCACAAAACACAGAAGTGAATATACCGTAGAGATCAGCACGACGAGACGGCCAAAACAGTATACAGATATTAGTGGTACGATCATCCAATCAAAAGTTGATAATCGGTACCGATATATGTTGCTATTCTGTATGGAGAAATCCAAATGGAGCTAGAAACGTCCGAATTTCGCGAAACAAATTTCACAGTTTGATTTAGAGTGTTCTAAATAAATTTTCTCATGTTGACATATTTAGGTTTTGGAAAACTTTTAAATTCAACTGTTATTAACTGATTTAAATTGAAATAGAATTACACAATAAAATAAACTTCAATATTATCATATGAAAATTTACCGGTTGCTATATTTAAATAGACGTATTCCAAATAATAATTTTTTTTTCAAATTTCACAAAATTTCAGTTAATTATCTTATTAAAACCATTAAAATTTCCGGGTCGTTACACTCTCCCCCACTCAAAACTTTTCGTTTCCAAAAAGGAAGGAGGTAGGAGAATAAAACAACCAGAAATAAAAGAAGATTAAAAGTCAAGATTAAACAATTAATTTGAAACTATATGAATTTTACTTGAAAACTTCATTTGAAATTCAATTTTCTTTAATACTTTAATACTTTTGCAAACCCATTTTTAAAATTTCTTGCTTCCTTTATAAGTTCCATTTATATGTTTAAATAACACCTTTAAAAATATATGAAAAATATTTGAAAACAATTCTTTACATCATTAATTATATTTACAAAGAACTGTTGAAAATATTAAACCCATAATTCATAAATTTATAAATTTTATCTCAAGATACTTTCAAATACTATCAATGATTATTTACTCTAAATATTTTTTATTTAATTAACACTTCTAAAGTATTTGTAACACTAATAATTTTCTATTAAACCACATAGTATATAAATAAACAATATTTTAAAAGGATATATTCAGAAAGGAAAAGAAGGTAGATTCGAAAAAAAATAGAATATAGGTTAATAAATAAAGCTGGGCAGATAAGGTAGATTCAAAAGAATAGTATCGGACACGAATAATTAATTTAGAACCATAAGAATTTCAGTTGCAAATATTAATACAAAATTTCTTTGTTGGAAATTCTTTTATAATAAAATACCTTCATAATAAAATACTATGACGACCCAGAATTTTGAACATATGAAATTGAAATATTTAATTGATTTTAAATATTTGAATGTTATTTTAAACTTGAATTTCAAATATAACTATGAATTTGGCAATTAAATTATTGAATTTAATTTATTCAAGTTGGGTAAATTTTGAATCTTGATTCTTAAGCTGATTAAAAATATTTGAAAGGCCTGAAAAATCTATAACGATAATACTGAAGATAATGGAAGCTTCCAAATGGAAATGTTTTATTCAGTTTTGAAATTATATCGTTTAAATCGATAGTTAAAAATAGCCCTCCGAGGCACGGTCTCGGAATTCGACGAAACCAATGCCATTAGATCCGTAATATTGTATTATTATCGGATTTCAAATTTTGTAGTGTTTGGAGTTGTCGTGTGACCGTACGATAGATAAACGCATTGCATTTCAATCAAAAATTTAATTTAATAACTGGTTCAAAAAGCTATCTTCTCCATACGATCGAATTTGGACTCGGAACCTTTTCCATTGCGGTCGAAATGGGGGTTTGACATTATAAACGCCTGGCGACATGCCTCGATTAGAGATCTAGATTTTGAGTTGCATTTATCAAAGCGATTTTAATTTTAATTTAAATTAAATTATATATATATATATATATATATATATATATATATTCATATATATGGGCAAGTTGACACGTTGAGGAATTTATTGCACGAGTTCATTTTATTCTGTGAAACTGCTACACGCGTTAGAGAAAAAACTGATAGCCGAGTTTTTATTCCTTCTTCATCTCGTTTAAAATAAAACGAAGAAAAACAAGGCCAAGCTTAATTCATTCCAAATCTCAAAATAATATGGCCAGGTTTTGTTCAAAATCAAGCAATCGAGAATCAATCGGAAAAAAATGATGATGAAGCCCTAATTGGAATTACATATCGATCGAGGCAATGGGGATCACCGATGGAGTTCGCGCGCGTTAGCATCTACGACAAGGTCGCGATCGAGTTTTAGGGCTCGCACGAGCTAATTTCGTCAGTAAATTTTATTTATTTTCCTAGTTATTTCCAATTTAATAAAATAATTTTGATTTTAATTTAAAGGATATATTTTCACGTGCATGTTTAATTTATGCAGTAATCCTATTGTTTAAGATGATAAAAGAAAAAGGAAAAATAAATTTACAGTTAAGATTTCTTGTTGAGGTTTGGGAGGACAAGAATTTATTTCCAAAATTTGATTTTTTTAATATAAGTATATATTTTAAATGAAAAATTGATATATACATTTTTTTTTCCTTTCTACTAGGTTATTTTCAAAATGATGTAATAGGAAGGTAAATTTATTTAACTAACTTATTTAAAACTTATTTTAAACACTAAAAATAATTTGTAAAAGAAAATTTGTTAGAAATTTAATTTATTATATAAAATAAAAATTATTAAAAGGAATTGGTTTAAAATTAAAAGTATTTAGTTTAAAATAAAATCACTGGTTAATTAAATTATCAAATGGTATTTGATTATTCGATTTATTCGAATATTAATGAAATTTTATATAATTGTTATACAAGGTTCAAAAATTGCGAAATCAAGCTGGAATGAAAATGGGTTGCATGCATAGTTAAAGGTGAGATCTTCTCACTCAAAATTGTTTGCTTGTTTAATTTAAATTCTGGATGTGCTTGGATGAATTTGATAATTATCTACTAGTAATATTAGATATAGTAGTATGTGTATATATATACATATATTGGAGTGACTGATTTCCTGCATTATATAGCAGATGAGACAGCGGATGATATTATACAATCCCATATACCGCGATATTCCACCTCGAAGTGGAATTGGTATTTAATTGTTGTGCTAACATCTGTAGATGCAAGGAAATAGGTTGGAGGGATCCAACTGGATTCCATAGATATTTGAATTTGTTTCACTTATTGTGTGTTGATTTATTGAAAATCTGTGAATGATTATATTGCTGATTGAAATTTATTGAAAGCTGTTTCCTGGGGATTTGACCAGGCAACTAAGTACTCGGCATTGGCACACTGCTCGGCATTGTATGTATCGTTTGGCATTCTGAACGCTCGGCACAAGGAATCGTTCGGCAGTCGAGAGCATTCTACATCAGAGAAACGCTCGGCATGAAGGAGCGCTCGGCATCCAGAAGCGTTCGGCATTGGGAAACATTTGGTATTGTATATCGTTCGGCATCCATGAACGGTCGGCATACCACGGGCGCTCAGCATCAGTTCCGTTCGGCATACCAAGGGCGTTCAGCATACTAACGACGCTCGACATAAGTTTCATTCGGCATCTAAAGATCGTTCGGCATAAGATCGTTCGATATCTAAAGATCGTTCAGCATAAGATTGTAACGACCCGCAAATCCGTACCCCTTGATTCAACACTATTCTACATTCATCAACTCAAGTTGAACAGAAATACAAACCATTTGGGTTAAAGAAGAAGAGGTAGAAGAAGAGAGAACAAAAAACAACAACAGAATCTTACCATCGCAGCGGAATAAAATATAATATATAATAATAGATCTTTACACAAAAGAAAACTATATCTATTATATACGTACATCATCAGAGTACATCATCAGAGTTCCACATCAATAACATACAACTGGATACACAGCAAAATAATGATCAAGTACGAAAGTACGTATCACCATCCAACTCGTCTCCTGAGCTCCACAGCATCATATCATGTATCCTATAATACCCGGTCTGACCCGAGCATTACAGTTAAATAACGCCCGAGTCAGTCTGGAATACCATCGTGAGAAAATCACACTCAAATTGATTATTAAAGTTTCAAAAATCTTTTGAAAACAAAGCATCTCGTAAGACCACGCCACAAATAAAAATGTCGGGTTTTTACCTTACGATACCTAAAACATTTTTATTAAAATCCTCTGATATTATAATAGGGTCTATATATAAATACTTATTAAAATAGCCGAAATTGTTACATTATTAAATTCCAGCTACTAGCCACAGAGTGGGTAATACAAACAAAACTCATAAAAGTCACGTAGGGAGAATGAATTTCCAACTAATGACTAGGCACTGGGGTACCACCTGTCACAGTACGTGGCCTAGATCACCGTACCGATGATCACTCCTGACCCCCTGCAACACAAGACCCAAATTATCCCTTACTGGATAATCCCGAGTAAGGTCACCCCATGGTTGGGATCAGCAACCGCACCACTAAGCCGAAATAAAAAGGGACATCTAGATAGGGATGACCTTACCCGGAAATGGATGCTGCCCACCAAGCCTTGCTGCATAACCCCTGATTTTCAGTCATTCCCGGTTGACGAGGCTTGAGGCTAAGCATTACCTTTTAGAACGTATCCCTTAGAATGCCCATCGTCCACCTGACGATGTTCCGAAAGCATTCATCCATACAAGTCCGTCCCAGGTTCGAAAAGAACCGAAGGCACTATTCCTACCACATCCATTTGGAAACATCCTCGGGATTAGTAGCGACTAGCCCTTGCACTTCACTGCTCCATCTTCGACGCCAAACTCGTTTTCCCATGAAAACGTACAAACCGGATCGATGTGGTTTTCGAGAAATAAATCTCGATCCCGGTCTCTTCGAAACAATCAGCGCATTTGGCCAATATTGATAGTCGATTATTTAACTATCAATTAATATTCACAACATCCATCAACATAAATATCTCCAAATTATTTATTATTCTCAAAATACCTTCGCAAGATATATTTCTATTTTCAACCCTTTTGAAAACAGTTTCAAATCATACTTTTCTCATAAGATAAAATTTCAAATATTCATTTCCACTGAAACAATCAAGCACAAAACTTAAGATTTTTAAAAAATAATTTAAAAATCTTATTCTAAATTATCCTTTAAAACATTTAAATTAAAATTTCTTTAATACTTTATTAAAAATATATACTACAGGAATATTTAAAATGAGGCTACTTTATAAAATATAAACTAGATTTTCTCTTTAACACATATACTAAGTCATCTTTAAATAATTACTACCATAATAGATTAGAAGAAAATACTTACTTTAGAATTTAAATATTTTAGAAATAATAAATTTTTCAAAACTTGCTTTTTAAAACAACTTTAAAACTTTTAACTTATATTTAAAAATTTACTTTGAAAACGTACTTGGTTATCCAGAGAGAATTTACAATTTCAATCACTTAAATCAATTTTCCAAATTGATTTCCAATTTACTCCATTTGAAATAAATTTCTTTACTTACTCAATTCATTTCAAAATCCATTAATTTGTAGACTTTATTCATTTATTTTTTTTCGTTTTGATTTTAAATCTTTTAACTGAACCATACCAATTTCAGATGTTTCAAATTTCTTCTTTATTCTTTTCAATAATTTAAATCTTAAATTTAAAATAAATGCTTTATTCTTTTTAATAATAACACTGAAGTTTAAAATTCATTATCTTCCTGTTTATTCAAATTTCCCTTTCATACACGAAATTTATTTATTAGAATTTTAAAATCACATTTATTCTTTCCCAATTTATTCTTAAATTCATTTAAATTTTCTATAATTATTTTCTTACAAATTCTCTCTCTTTTATTTTCTTTTCAGAAATCCAATTCTATATATATTTTGATAACTCAGTGTGCCAAAATATATTCAAGTAATCTATAGCATTCAATATTCCAATTATCAATAATATTCATCACAGAATATCGCATATTCAAAACAGAGAATATTAAACAATATAAATAATTTTGAGGAATCCAGTTGGATCCATCCAACCTGTTTCCCTGCATCCACAGATATTAGTACAATATAAAATATCAATTCCACTTCAAGGTGGAATATCGCGGTATATGGGTTTCAAATAAAATCATCCGCTATTATGCGGCAACCAATTATTTAAATTTAACCATTTAAATTAAAATTATAACCAGATGAGTGAGATTAACTCACCTTTGCTTTTATTTTCAATTCACTCTGACTGACTTGATTCTTCATGATTAAAGACCCTTGAGTAAATATTAGATGATTTCATTAACATTCGAACAATCAACCATCATTAAATAATTGAAGTTAACTAATGATTTAAATTTTAATGAATAATTAAATTTCGAACTAATCCCCATTTTGAAAAATCCTTTAGCAACTAAAATAAATTTTAAATAATTTAACTAAATAAGAATATTACTTTGTAGTTAAACTAATAAATTTAAAGTGTGTAGATGTATATTTATTTAATTTCAAAATAAACTATATAAGTCTTAAAAATCTAACTTTACATAAACTTTATTTTTCTAAATTCCTATGTACCTTCCAAACCTATTTCTATATGTATTGGTATTTATATTATTATCCCTTCACTGTATATGTATACATATATATATGTATAAATCTATAAATTGAAGATAAATAGATGTATATATTTTACTGTTATAATTCTATTTTACTTTATTCTCTCTGTAAATATGTATACATAAAAAATTAAGCAGGAAAACAAAATATATAAATATATACCTATCACAGCCCTTAACCCTAGCCTCGGCAACGAACTAACCAAGCTTCGAAAGGAGAATCGCCGCGCCTGGGAACCACCTCATCTTTGACTCGCCTTCCACTGCTCCACGCATTTTCCGATGAACCCAAGACTATGACTCCGATTCACCATCAATTGAAGACTCGACTTCGGCAAGCTTCCCAACGAACTCACTATCAATCCCCAAATCACCATCGCGCTCAAAGGCCGTAATACTCCCTTTGGGCCGCCTCGCATCGACACGCCATCAAGCGCACGCGAGCTCGAGCCGTCATCGATGGATTCCACGCTGCCGCTCTTGAGATATACGGCTGGTGTCGAGACTACGGTTGCCGATTTGAGAGGAGGCAATTCATTTTTGGATTGAGGAGGACGAGATTTTGATTTCGAACGACTTCGTTCGAAGAGAAAAACACGATTTGAAAGGGTCTCGAATGGTAGAGGAGAGCGGCCATGATTTATTCTCTTTTCTGGATGATTTCAATTTGATTTAAGGTGAAATGAAGAGGAGAGGATTGCGTGAGATATTAAAACGAAATTGAGGGGAGACAAGAGCAGACATTAACATACTTGAATTGTCTATGTGTTGATAGAAAAAAGGACAGGATGGTCGGCTAAGCGTACATAGGTATAGAATATGGTGGCTGATGGGAAAAGATTTTTAATTTTGAAATGTGTATATATATGTGTGTATATCTAAATTTAAATCGTTTCGAATTACGTAGCTTAAAATCCCGACCACCTACCGAGGTGTGCCGCTAGGCGTTTACAATACCCCTATTTTGGAATGTACTAAAAAGGGTTTCGAGTCCAAATTCAATTGTATGGAGAAGGTAGCTTTTTAGACCAGTTATTATATTAAATTTTCGATATAGATTTCAACGCGTTTATATATATCGTACGCTTACACAATAACTCCGATCACTATGAAATTTGAAATCCGATAATATTACAATATTACGGATCTAATGGAATTGGTTTCGTCGAATTCCGAGACTGTGTCTCGGAAGGCTATTTTTAAATTCAATTTAAATGATCAAATTTCAAAACTGAACAAATCAGTGTTAAATTCAATTTTACAACTTCTATTATTCTCAGTATTATTAATATAAATTTTGTAAGCCTTCAAATTATTTTTAGCAGGCTTAGAACTCCAGATTCAACATTTTACCCAACTTCAAATTATTTAATTCAATAATTTAATCATCAAATAAATTGTGATATTTGAATTCAAGTTAAAATTAACCTTTTAAATATCTAAAATCAATTAAATATTCCAATTTCAAATGCCTAAAAATTCTGGGTCGTCACATTCGTTCGGCACCCAGAGATTGTTCGGCATTCTTTCAATCTCGACCGGCTTCGAATGTTGCTCGGCTACTCTTCCCACACAACACCGCCTCATTCGGCATGAAGATGATGGTTAGACATTTGGCCGTTCGGCATGTTCGAGTCGGCGTGCAGAGCTTACTCCATTTGGGTCGAGATATTCTGCTACTAGGCCCACCAGGGAAGTCCAACCCACCTTCGTCTATAAATAGAGAGGTAAGGGCACAATGAAAAGGATCAGTTTTTTGGAAACACTGGGAAAACTCTGCCGCATTCAACACTCACTCAAGACTTAATCTTTTACTTCATAATTGTATTCAAGTAATTAGAAACGGATTATATCTGTAATCAACTATCAAGAATATCAATAGAAATCAACTTCAAAGTGGACGTAGGCAGTTACGCCGAACTACTGTAAATTTGTTGTTCTTGTTCTATGCATCGAAATTCATATATTGTTCTCTATTTTAATTTACTTTCTTCATTAATCTCTCTACACAATCTTTCTAAGGGTGTTAGTGACCAATTTCGGTGCTAACATTTTGGTGCTTTCACTTGAATTCAGGCTGTTAGGATCTGCTTTGTAGCTACTGGATTGCATAAATCCCCCAAAGGAGATCCAAGGCCATTCACAAGGCATCTATTAGTTCTATTCAGAGTTACAACCAACAACTCTACCATGGGGAGATCACAAACTAGACCAGCCTCTCACAACGTAGATGTCCACGAGACTGCTAGCGTGCAACAAGTTGGATCTAGAAATCCGCAAGCAACTCGAGGTGCAGGGCCCTCCACCCAAAACCAAGCGGAAGTCGTTTCCCGAGCAGAGTTCAACGACTTGATAAGAGAACTCAAGGAAAGTAGAAGACAACTTGCTGAGCAGATTTAAGCCAACACTAATCTCATGACTCAGCACACTCAGCAACAGCGTCAGAATGCAGGAGGTAACCCTACCCCTTATTCTGAATCTGATAGTTCAACCTCACCTGATGAACCTCCTAGGCGTAGACGCCGTAAGGATGAAGGTGCACATGCAGGTTCCATAGATTGATTGACTAAGGATCAAGCCCATGAAGAGACTGGACACCCGAATCTCCAAGAGCCAAATCAGGCGGGACATCAACCTGCACGGTCTCGTAGAACGGAACCCAACCTTCCATCCTCCATTCAAACTCCGGACTTAATAGTTATGGTTAGGCAGTTGATGAGAGAGAACCAAGGCTTGACCAATGAAGACTGGAAGTGTTTAGAAGCCATATCCCTTTACAGATGGTATCCTACAGGCTGAGTACCCCAAGAAGTTCAATATGCCGACCATCCCAGCCTACGAAGGGAAGACTGATTCCAGGCAGCATGTGATGAGGTACGGATGGATGATGGATTCTGCAGGAGCTAATGATGCAACCAAGTGTAGGTGCTTCCTAATCACTCTGTCCGGAATTGCCACCATGTGGTTTACTCGACTTCCCCCACGATCTATATCCAGCTTTGATGAATTGGCAATGAAATTCATAGAACAATTCAGGATACACACCACTCGTTCAAAGGATGTGATGTCCTTATCAAGCGTCATCCAAGCTCCGGGAGAGTCGTTGAAAGAATACTTGCAGAGATTTCATGTTGCGGCTACCGAAGTGAGCAATCCAAACGACCATGCAATTTTGATGGTGGTAACGCGTGGAGTGGATCCAGACTCTGAATTTGGAGATTGGTTAGCAGGAAAACCCCCAGCCACGCTGAAGCGTTTTTATTCGAAAGCACATCAGTTCGTAAGAAGGGAAGAAGCTCGATGGACAAGACGAGACAAGGCACTAGGGCCTGCTCAAGAGACCATGAAAAGTAACGTCGCCATGAAGCAAACCGGCGATAGTTCGGGAAAAGATCAAGTCTACGCCCAAAACTAGCCTTGGCAGACTAAAGGATTCGAAGGTGGAAATCCCGGAAAGAAAAGAGAGACGGGGAAATGGAAGTCAAGGATCCCGACCTACAATGAATACATCCCGCTCAACGCATCTCTTGAGAACATCTATTTGTCAACTTACAACGCTTTTCAATATAGAAAACCACGCCCAAAGGAATCAATGGAGGAACAGAAGAGAACTGGGAAGTATTGCCGCTTTCACGAGTCTTATGGGCACAACATAAAGGAGTGCAGACACCTCCATGATGCTATAGAGAAGTTGATTAGATAGAAGAAGCTGCAAGAGTTTGTCAAAGACCCGCAAGACGGAAGACAAGAGAACTCGGACCCCGGGTGTGGGCCGGCTCCACGCCAACCAGAACAAACTTCTCGAACCGTGGGTAGATTGGTTATCAACATGATTGCTGGCGGACCTCATCCTACGGATAAGAATTAGCCGGAGATAGAGTGATATGCTAACTCTTTAAGACATACGGAGTATGAGTGCTGTTCGAATGTGGAGGATGGGACTCCTGCAAAGCAGCAGCGCATGATAGATGATGATATTGTATTCAGGAGCAGAGATGCGGATAAGATGGAAGCTCCTACCATCGACCCGATGGTCATATCTGCGACCATCGGGTCGGCGTTCGTGAAGAGGATTCTAATTGATTGCGGAAGTTTCGTTAACATCATCTTCAAGAAGGCATACGACCAAATGAAGCTCGAGACTAAGGATTTGAAACCATCTAAAGCCAGAATCTATGGCGTTAATGGCGCAGCAACGGATACAGTGGGATATGTGGAACTACCAGTTGAACTGAGGCAAGGTGAGCGTAGGAGGATGCGAATCTTGTTGTACATAGTGTTGGATGTTGACTCCTCATATAACGTATTTCTAGGACGTCCAACCCTAGCAGAATTTAGGACAGCATTGGCCCCTTGGTGTCTGACATTAAAATTTCCAACAGACGGAGGTGTTGGAGTAGTACACGGCGATCAGGCGACTAGTCGTGCATGCTATGTGGCTGAGCTGAGAGAGGCTCGGCGTAGAAAGAAAGGAAAGGTTGCGGACAGCCCTGTCCGCATCCAAAATTTTGATGATTGACAAGTAGTGCCCGAGCCCTGGCTCGGGCAACATTCTTAGATCTATAGAGACATAGATCCGAGAGATGATGATAGGGGATCCAGGGAAACAAATGCAGCACCGGCTGAAATCACAATTGACATCCCAGTCAGTCGGGATGACTCGTCACGAATTCTTAAAATTGGATCACAACTCGACCCCATGGTGGCCAAGAATCTCACTGACTGCCTCCGAGCGAATCTTGATATCTTCGCTTGGACACACTCTGATATGTGTGGGATTTCTCCAACAGTTGTGAGTCACATGTTGAACATAGACCCAAAGTACATTCCCGTAAAACAGAAAAGAAGAGGTATGGACCCGGAGAGGTCTGCGGCTCTCAAAGAGGAGGTGGACAAACTCAAAGCCAATGGGTTCGTCCGTGGCGCCCTCTATCCTGAATGGGTATCTAACCCGGTGCTAGTGAAGAAAGCGAATGGAAAATGAAGAACTTGTGTTGATTATTCTGATTTAAACAAAGCATGCCCAAAGGATAGTTTCCCGTTGCCTAGGATTGACCAGCTGGTCGATTCAACTGCCGGACATGAGTTACTATCATTTATGGATGCATACTCTGGATATAATCAAATCCCGATGCACCTCCTAGATCAAGAACATACCAGTTTTGTCACAAACGTTGGGTTGTATTGCTATGTAGTGATGCCCTTTGGATTGAAGAAAGAAAGAGCAACTTATCAGCATATGGTGAATCGGATGTTTAAAGATCAGATTGGTAGATTGATGGAATTCTATATGGATGACACGCTCGTGAAGTCACGGCAGTCAAACGACCACATCCAAGACTTAGCGGAGATGTTTGACATACTTAGGCATTATGGAATGAAGATCAATCCTTTGAAGTGTTCATTCGGCGTAGCGTCAGGAAAGTTTCTGGGATTCATTGTGAATGCACGGGGAATCGAGCCTAACCCGGAGAAGATTCAGGCTATCCGAGATATACAAGTGCCCAGAACCATAAAACAAGTGCAAAGCTTGAATGGAAAGGTGGCCGTGTTGAGTCGATTCATATCCAGGGCCACAAACAAGTGTATAAATTTCTTCGATGTTATAAAGAAAGGAAAGAGGAATTTCGAATGGACATCCGACTGTGAGGAAACATTCCGAGCTCTTGTAAGGCACTTAGAAAATCCCCCGGTATTGTCGAAACCAGTAGATCACGAAATGTTGTACGTATACTTGGCTGTATCCCAGCACGCTATCAGTACAGCCTTGGTTCGCGAGGAAGACCGGGTTCAAAAGCCAGTTTACTATGTAAGTAAACGCTTGACGGGGGCAGAAAGGAATTATCCAAGGGTTGAAAAACTAGCCTATTGCTTGGTGATTGCGTCACGCAAGCTTCGTTCATATTTTCAGGCGCACTCAATCAGTGTTTGCACTGATCAACCTTTGCGGCAGATACTCCAACGACCGGAAACTTCCGAAAGGATGTTAAAATGGAATATTGAGTTAAGTCAGTTCGATATTACCTACCTGCCGCGAAGGGACATACAAGGACAAGCACTAGCTGACTTCATCGCTGAGTTTACTATGTCAGACGAATCAAACGACCACAATGTCATACCTCCCGTTCGATGGAAGATATACACCGATGGGGCATCCAACGACCGTTGTTCGAGGGTTGGCATAGTTCTTGTAACTCCTGAGAACCGATCAGTTTGCAACGCTTTGAAGCTCAAATTCACAGCAACGAATAACAAAGCCGAATATGAAGCGTTGATTGCCGGCTTAAGACTTATCAAAGAACTGGAAGTAAAATCGGTTGAAATCTTCAACGACTAGCAGCTGGTGGTGTACCAAGTGCGAGGAGACTACCAAGCAAGAGGACAGAGTCTTGCCCCATATTTGGTTCAAGTTCAAGAGCTGCTAGCGAATCTCGAGTATTATGATATCTCACATGTCCCACATGAGCAAAATAGAGCAGCCGATTCATTGGCAAAATTCGCAAGCATATGCGATGCATAGCAAATGGGATTATTTCCTGTTGAGACCCTCCAGGCTCCGAGTATAGATATGATGGAGGTAGATTTCGTGTTAGAAAAGGAAATCGAGAAGGAATCCTGGATGACCCCAATCAAGCAGTACATGCTATTTGAGATCTTACCCGAAAGAAGGAGCGAAAGACGACAAGTCCTTCGTAAGCTTTTCGTTATGTAATACAGGATGGAATAATATATCGAAGGGGATTCTCGACCCCATTACTCCGATGCATTGCCCATGATGAGACAAATTGAGTCCTGAAGGAAGTCCATGAAGGAGAGTGTGGCAACCATACTAGGGAGCAGACATTAGCAAAGAAGGTCCTCTATTGCGGATACTATTGGCCAACTGTGAATCGGGATGCTGCAGACTATGTGAGAAGATGTGATAAATGCCAGATATATGCGAAAATCCCGAGAGCTCCATCGACGGATGTGACGACCTGCCTTTTTAAAACCAGAAAGATGTATCATCATAAAGAAAGAAAGGGATAGAAACAGAAAAGAATAGAAAGAAAGAAATAACAACATCAGAATCTCACAGCGGAATGGAACAAAATATAATACATCACATAGCTATTACATAGTCATATATACATCAGAGTTATACAATATCATACAACAGAACTGTCATATACATATCTGTCAATACATACATCCCAAAATATATCATAAACTAACTAGCACAGCGGAACGATATAGATAGATACATACGATTGGTCTTCTGCTCCAACTCCTCCAGAAAACTCTATACTCCAAAACTATCACTTGGCTACTCATAAAAATTTGAGTACCCAGATTTTATGAAAAACAAAATAAAAACTCCGGGTCAGACATGGGTCTGGTATGAGTAAACGGTTAAAGTTGTTTAACTTTGAAAATCATTTGAAATAAAGGTATCACGTAAGACTTCCCACACATAAAAACGGGTAAGTTTTTACCTTACGCTAACCAAAATATTTTATAGGAAATTCAGTGATATTATAATAGTGTCTGGGGCTTTCAAGTAAAATACAGAAATAGTTGAAATGCTTACATCTCACATTTCAACGTAATTGGGCACAATCAAAACGTACGGCTCTTATTGGAAATTGGATCCCATACAATAGTAGGGCTACTGGGGTATCGCTCGTCAAAGTACGTGGCCTAGATCACCGTACCGAGGAGCCACCCTAACTCCCCTGCAACACAAGGCCGGAACCATTCCTTACTGAACAGTCCCGAACAAGATAACCCTGCAGTTGGCTGCAGACCAACTGCCCACTCAACCGAATAAAAAGGGACATCTAGACAGGGGTATATCTCGTCCTGCTTGGGCATCACCCACCTAATCTTGCTGCACATCCCCTGTTTAGCCATTCCCGGTTGATAAGGCTTGAGGCTGCGACTACCGTTATAGAACATATCTCTTAGAATGCTCATCGTCCGCCTGACGATGTGCTGAAAGCATTCAATCCAAACAAGTTCGTTCCGGGTTCGAACGAAACCGAAGGCATTATCTCGTTACACTCGTTTTGGAATCACCCTTAGAGTTAACGACGATAACCCTTGCATTCAACACCATCTCGATCTTCACATGAGATGTCACGACCTAACGTTTAATTTGGATCGATGTAGTTTTCGGAATATCAAATTGACACCCGATCACGGTCTCATCGAAATCCATACGCCATTTTAAGGGCCAAGTTGTCTAATTAATTTAAATAGTTTAACTCAACAATTGAATTCACATAGCATTTATCACAGATAAATCATACACAGTCATCACAGATATATCAGGCATATCACAGAACATCACAGGATATAATTACATATCAGAGTCAATCAAACAGAATCATCGATTCAACTCAAAATTGTTTGATTAATTTGAACTTAACTATTTGCTTAAGAATAAACCATTTTATTCTTGCTTAGTTAATTACTAATTAATTATCTATTAAATTTATTACTTATTAATTATTCACTTAATTAGTTAATTAATTCTTAATTATTAATCAATAACCTTAATTATTGATTTATAAATCTCAATTACCCATTTAATTATTACTAATTACTTAATTAATCGTTAATTACTAATTAACTTAATCGTTTAATCCTTAATTAATTATTTAATCAGTTAACTACTATTTGTTAATTAATTAACTTTAAATGGTTAATTAAATTCTTAATTACAAATTGATTTATACAAGATTATTATTAAAAATCTTTAGTTACAAATTTAATTAAACCGTAAACTATTTATTTAATCACAGTTATAAAAATTAATTACATTCTTAATTAACTTCGATTTAAATTAATTACTCATCTTACGTTTCTGTAAAACTTTCTTAATAAATTTAAAGTTAATCTTAGCTTAAAAGTTTGTCAACGCTAATAATTAATTAATATCCAACTTGTTTACCCCTTTCAACTTAATATTTTATTTGGCAAATCCTTGGAAGTTAAACCCGAAGAAAACATCGCGCAAAGCTCGTACAAATCTCGTGCTTACCCTGAGGCTTTCCCCCGTTATTCTCCTGCTTCCCTCCTTCTTCTTCTACTATTCTTATCCTTCTTCTCTTTTTTTTAGTTAAGTAAAAAAACAGCAGACACACGCGAAAGGTCTCACACACCCACCTAGGCAACAACTCGAAGTAAACTTCCAACATACTCGAGTGAAAACCCGCGACTACCCCAAACTCAAATCAACAGACACGTACGCCACCATGCACGCGCACGGTGGTTCGCCACCACTCTGGAGACCAACGACGCTGCCTGCAAATCACGTATAGGCCTCTCGTTCGAAAAAACTGCCCAGATCGACGCAATAAGCACGAAATCAAAAAAATGCTTGTTTATATGAACAGCGACTCAATCTCGACCACGCAAAATCGTCATGACCTCATACCCTCGACCACTATCGGCTATGCGGTTCCGGCCATACCACGGCGTCGTCGTTCTCTACCTTTCCCCAAAAATTCGTGAAACTCGGTTGAAACATGGCGATGCAATCATTAAAGATGCAGACCCTAAAACTGTCGAACCAAAAACCCTAAAATTGATTCGCTTCGAAATTTTTTGCATTAGAATTTTTTAACATTTTTCCTATAACCATGAATTCGTATACTAGCTCCATAACAAATCTCAACATCAATTAATGATTAAATTGACAGGAATCAAAGAAAAAGCATTTTTGGTTCTTTTGCAAACTGCACTCTATATGGTTATCTAAAAATCATACTTTTTGTTTCATAAATCTTACCTTTTAATGTTTATTCAAGATATAAATTCAAACTTCCAATTTAAGTTATTCGAATTTTAATCATTTATTCACTTTTTTACTGTAAATTAAACTTACTGTAACTATGCTGCTATTAAAACAATTTTCGGGTCTTAATTTTTGTTTATACAACTTAATAAGTTAAATTTCTAAGTTTTAAATTGTTCTATATGAGAGGTATAAATCATTCTCTATTCCTTTTGCCTCAGAAACATGAAAAACTAGAAGAACACCATAAGCAGAGCATCCAGTAATTAATAAACATCATAGAACAGTTTTATATCAACATAGTATTTTCCATGAATCAATTATTAATAATTAAATTTCAAAAATTAAGTTTACTCACCAAATAAATTGTTGAAATAGAGGGATTTGTTGATGAAGGAAGACTGCAGTTTTGAAGAATGAATCCCTGCAACTTCCTTTGCTTTTGAATTTGATTGAGCTGCAGGGCAAAAATTGTTTATTTTCCTTTGTTCTTTTCAGGTTTGCTCTTAGGTTTTAGTTAAGTTTTATAAACGAACACAATAGTATGATGTATATAAATAGAAGGACTTTGAACAGTTGTAGGTTTTTTTTTACAGGTACAAGTTTCACTTATTTGACCAAACCAGATTTGTATTAAATTTTCTACAATATGACATGATACAGAGATTTCGGCTGTAAGATTTCGTTGGACACAAAGTTGTGCTAATTAATGCATATGCTTTCATTTATGTTAACATATAATTAATGTTTCTGAAATTTGTATTTTTTACAAAGATATTTGTTTTGTATTTGAAGTGAATGCTTGTTTTCTTATGCATATATCTTTAGTCAGGTACTACTTGCTTCTCTGATATGTATTTGTACAATGATTTTTGTATAAAGATTTTGTTTTATCTTCATCTAGCTTGAACACAATATACATATTTGTTAAAGAATTTGCATTGTATAAATAAATGTTACAGGTTATTCTTTTTTTTTTAATTTATCTTATATATTTGAGTAAAGTTAATATACTTATTGTTTTGACTATATTAGTTGTATTCTATTTGTAATTTAGATTTTCAAGCATTTGATTCATAACATTGTATTTGTAAATTTTATATTTCTATTTACTTCTTATATTTCATATTTATGTTTTATACTTATGTTTATATATTATGGTTTTCTTATGTTTACATACTTATGTTTAAATCATATATATTTATTTTACTTATGTTCCATATTTATAAAATTATTTTCATTTAGAGTTAAATCTTCAAATATTTGATTTGTAACTTGTATTTGCATTAGTATACTTTATATTTATATTTAATATGAATAGAATTGTGTTATTTTAAATATTATTATCAACTATATTTATATATCTGATATTAAATGTCATTAATACATAGCCTTTAATTTAATTGAATAAAACAGATTTTATTTTAAATATTGTTAAAAGAGTCTATTTTAATTTTTGAAATTAAAATTTCCTTTATAACACATATATAACTAATAATGCCCAAAATCTTATTTATTTATAAATGAAAAACTTGTATTTTATTTAAATTAGATTAAAAACTTATAATAATAATATGCTCAAAAATTCCGGGATGTTACCAAATCAATTTTAGGGTTTTTGGTTCGATAGTGGAGTCTGCATCTTTAATGATTACGTCGCCATGTTTCAACCGAGTCTCATGAATTTTTGAGGAAAAGTAGAGAACGACGACGCCGTGGTATGGCCGGAGCCGCGTAGCCGATAGTGGTCGAGGGTATGAGGTCATGGCGATTTTGCATGGTCGAGATTGAGTCGTTGTTCATATAAACAAGCATTTCTTTTGATTTCGTGCTTATTACGTCGATCTGGGCAGTGTTTTCGAACGAAAGGCCTATACGTGATTTGCAGGCAGCGTCGTTGATCGCCAGAGTGGTGGCGAACCACCGTGCACGTGCACGGTGGCATACGTGTCTGTGGATTTGAGTTCGGGGTAGTCGTGGGTTTTCACTCGAGTACGTTGGCAGTTTACTTCGAGTTGTTGCCTGGGTGGGTGTGTGAGACCTTTCGCGTGTTTTTGCTGTTTATTTTTTTCTTAACTAAAAAAAAGAGAGAAGAAGGAAAAGAATAGTAGAATAAGAAGGAGGGACGCAGGAGAATAACGCGGGAAAGCATCAGGGTAAGCACGAGATTTGTATGAGCTTTGCGCGATGTTTTCTTCGGGTTTAATTTCCAAGGATTAGCCAAATAAAATATTAAGTTGAAAGGGGTAAACAAGTTGGATATTAATTAAGTTATTAGTGTTGATAAATTTTTAAGCTAAGATTAACCTTAAATTTATTAAGAAAGTTTTACAGAAACGTAAGATGAGTAATTAATTTAAATCGAAGTTAATTAAGAATGTAATTAATTTTATAATTGTGATTAAATAAATAGTTTATGGTTAAATAAATTTGTAATTAAATATTTTTAATAATAATCTTGTATAAATCAATTTGTAATTAAGAATTTAATTAACCATTTAAAGTTAATTAATTAACAAATAGTAGTTAACTGATTAAATAATTAATTAAGGATTAAACGATTAAGTTAATTAGTAATTAATGGTTAATTAAGTAATTAGTAATAATTAAATGGGTAATTGAGATTTATAAATCAATAATTAAGGTTACTGATTCATAATTAAGAATTAATTAAATAATTAAGTGAATAATTAATAAGTAATAAATTTAATAGATAATTTATTAGTAATTAACTAAGCAAGAATAAAATGGTTTATTCTTAAGCAAATAGCTAAGTTTAAATTAATCAAACAATTTTGAGTTGAATCGATGAATCTGTATGGTTGACTCTGATATGTAATTATATCCTGTGATGTTCTGTGATATGCCTGATATATCTATGATTACTGTGAATGATTTATCTGTGATAAATGCTATGTGAATTCAATTGTTGAATTAAACTGTTTAAATTAATTAGACAACTTGGCCCTTAAAATGGCGTTTGGATTTCGATGAGACCGAGATCGGGTGTCAATTTGATAATCTGAAAACTACATCGATCCAAATTAAACGTTAGGTCGTGACATCTCAACTGGAGATCGAGGTGATGTTTTCAAAATGCAAGGGTTATCATCATTAACTCTGAGGGTGATTACAAAACGAGTGTAACGAGATAATGCCTTCGGTTTCGTTCGAACCCGGAACGAACTTGTATGGATTGAATGCTTTCAGCACATCGTCAAGCGAACGATGAGCATTCTAAGAGATATGTTCTATAAAGGTAATCACAGCCTCAAGCCTCATCAACCGGGAATCGCTAAAACAGGGGATGTGCAGCAAGGTTAAGTGGGTCATGCCCAAGCAGGATGAGATATACCCCTGTCTAGATGTCCCTTTCTATTCGGTTATGTGGGCAGTTGGTCTGCAGCCAACTGCGGGGTTATCTTGTTCGGGACTGTTCAGTAAGGAATGGTTCCGGCCTTGTGTTACAGGGGAGTTAGGGTGGCTCCTCGGTATGATGATCTAGGCCACGTACTGTGACGGGCGATGCCCTAGTAGCCCTGCCATTGTATGGGATCCAATTTCCAATAAGAGCCGTACGTTTTGATTGTGCCTAACTACGTTGAAATGTGAGATGTAAGCATTTCAGCTATTTCTGTATTTTACTTGAAAACCCTAGACACTATTATAATATCACTGAATTTCCTATAAAATGTTTTGGTTAGCGTAAGGTAAAAACTTACCCGTATTTATGTGTGGGGAGTCTTACGTGACACCTTTATTTCAAATGATTTTCAAAGTTAAACAACTTTAACCGTTTACTCATACTAGACCCATGACCCGGAGTTTATATTTTGTTTTTCATAAACTCTTGGGTACTCAAATTTTTATGAGTAGCCAAGTGATAGGTTCGGAGTATAGAGTTTTCTGGGGGAGTTGGAGCAGAAGACCAGTCGTATGTATCTATCTATACCATTCCACTGTGTTAGTTAGTTTATGATATATTTTGGGATGTATGTATTGACAGATATGTATATGACAGTTCTGTTGTATGATATTGTATAACTCTGATGTATATATAACTATGTAATAGCTATATGATGTATTATATTTTGTTCCATTCCGCTGTGAGATTCTGATGTTGTTATTTCTTTCTTTCTATTCTTTTCTATTTCTATCCCTTACTTTCTTTATGATGATACGTCTTTCTGGGTTTACAAAGGCGGGTCGTCACAGCTGGTATCAAAGCGCTAGGTTGAGCGAGTACCTAGGCTCTTGAGCAATATCTATCTAGAGAGTGCGTATTTGTATTTTCATATAATTAAATACCTATCTAATTTATTGAGTTACCTATCCAGGTGGCCAACATGAGTTCTGGAAGGAGAGACAGAGGTAGGGTCAGCACCTCAACTGATAATGGACGAAGACAAAATGCTAGTGAGGCTGTAAATCCAGTACCGCCCCAAGTAAGTTTTGCAGCTTTATGTAAAGACTTCAACAACCTTAGAGGCCAACCATTTAGAGGGTCAGAATCGATAATTAAAGTCCAAGCTTGGCTATGCTCTTGTGAGCGCATCTTTAAGAGTATGAGGTTATCTGATGATCGGAAGAGGGAAATGGCATCGTGGAAATTGCAGGGAGGCGCAGCAGCATTGTGGGATGCAACAATTGCAAATATTCTTATGGAAGATATTTCATGGGAAAGATTTAAGGAGTTATTTGAGGAGAAGTTTATGCCAACAGCAGGGAAAACTCAATTGTACTAGGATTTTCTGAATTTGAAGTAGGGAAGCATGTCTGTTTCTGAGTATGAGACCAAATTCAACGAACTTTCGTGCTATGGACCAGGACTCATTGATACTCCCCTCAAAAAGAACGAAAAATTTGTGCAAGGTTTGAGGCCAGAATTTCATGATAAGATGACGGTGCTCTTGAAAGGATCTTTTGTCGATTTAATTGATATGGCTTTGAGATATGAGAATTTGAGGAGCAAGAAATCAGCAGCAATAGCAGCAGTTTCGAGAGGGAATTTCGCTAACCCAAATAAAAGGAAGTTTAATCCACTTTGGAAAAGGCAAGGTAAGGGAAAGAAACCTGGAGGAAGCAATAACAGACCCCGCAAGTGTTATAATTGTCAGCAAGTTGGACATTTGGAAAATCAGTGTCCTCAGAGAAGATCTCAGCTACAACAACATCAAAGTGGTCCAGGATCAGCAATGGTTTAGAGATCGTTGTGTTTTAATTGTCACCAGCCCGGTCACATGATCAAGAATTGTCCATTTTTGCAGAGGGCGCCTTAGAGTAAAGTCTTTGCTCTGGAAGCAGGTCCATCTTCTTCTTCTCAAGGCAAAGGGGTATTGGAAGGTACCTTACTCTTAGATGGCAAATATTTAAATTTTTGTTTGATTCGGGTGCTTTTTTGAGTTTCATTTCTCTGGAATCAGTAGAAAAGTTCTTTCTCAACCCTAGTACCGTGGATCGTTCCATTTTTGTATCTAATCCTATAGGTGGGGCAACCAAATTAGATACGATCTGTAAGGACTTGGAGATTTCTTATTCGTCCCATAGTTTCTCTTGTGACCCTTATGTGTTAAAATTTAAGGGATTTGGTCTTATTTTGGGAATGGATTGACTCAATAAGTATAAAGCAGTTTTGAATTGTGATGAGAGAAGAGTTTCGTTGGAAACTGATTTGGGTAGGATTGCCAAAGTGTCGTGCGATAATTCTGGATTTCACTTGAGTAGTCTTTTGCAAGGAGTTGAGACTTCTCAAGAGAAAGTTGAGGGTATCGACGTGGTTCAAGATTTTCCTGATGTATTTGAAGAAGTTAAGTGTCTGCCTCCACATCGAGAGATTGAGTTTCGTATTGATTTGATCCTAGGAGCAGTCCCAGTGATTCGGCCTAGTAGGAGAATGCCTCCTAGGGAGAGAGAGGAGATAATTAAGCAGACACAGGATCTTTTGGAGAAGGTTAGATTAGGCCTAGTTTTTCTTGTTGGGGCTCTGCTGCGGTGTTTGTCACCAAATCGGATGGATCGCTAAGGTTCTGTGTTGATTATAGAGAATTGAACAAAGTGACCATTTGAAATAAATATCCTTTTCCTCGTATCGATGATCTCTTTGACTAGTTGCACGATGCTTCTATCTTTTCTCAACTGGATTTAGCTTCAGGATTCCATCAATTGAGGGTAGCTAAAGACAGTATTCCCTTGACTGCATTTAGGGGACCGAATTGTTTTTATGAGTGGTTGGTTATACCTTTCGGGTTAACAACGCTCCTGCCTACTTTGTTGACCTGATGAACCGAGTCTTTAGGGATGTGTTGAATAAATTCGTGCTGGTGTTCATCGATGATATCTTGGTTTACTCTAAATCTGAAGAGGAGCACAGGCATCATTTGAGAATTGTATTGGAGACTCTGAGGAAGCATGTGTTGAAGGCAAAGTTCTCCAAGTGCCATTTCTGGAAATCAGAAGTTAAATTTTTAGGGCACATTGTTTCTGGAGAAGGTATCTCTGTAGACCCAACGAAAGTTGAAACTATTTTGGAATGGAAGCAGCCGGAGACACCGACTGAAGTTCGTAGTTTTCTGGGTTTAGCTGGCTATTACAGGAAATTTATTAAGGATTATTCCAAGATTTCTTCACATCTGACTAAGCTGACTAAAAAAGGAGCTAAATTAAAATGGACACCTCAATGTGAAGAAGTTTTCCAGGAATTAAAGACTAACCAGTGCACCAGTGCTTGCTATTCCGGATGGGAAGAGCAAATTTGAAGTTTATACTGATGCTTGTTTAGTTGGACTGAGAGCAGTTTTGATGCATAATGGCAGGGTAATTGCGTATGCTAGTCGGCAATTGAAGCCTCATGAGAAGAACTACACTATGCACGATCTAGAACTGTTAGCCATTGTTTTTGCTTTGAAGATCTGGAGACATTATCTTTTGAGAGAAAAGTTTGAGTTATTCATGGATCACAAACCGTTGAAATATATTTTCTCTCAAAAAGATCTTAATCTGAGGCAGCAGCGATGGGTCGAATTTCTGGCATCCTATGATTTGGATATTCTGTATACACCGGGGAAAGCAAATGTTGTAGCTGACGCTCTTAGTAGAAATGCGATTTTATCTCTTCTGGAAGTCGTTCCATTTCTCCAGGAAAGAATCATTAGTAAGAAAATGGAGGATAAATCTTTTGAGGAAATAATTCTTGGAACTAATGACGGTCGATATTCGGATTTCAAGGTGGACGATCATGGTGCTTTAAGGATTAATGGTCGTTTGTGTGTGCCTAATATAGATGGATTGAGGCAACAAGTCTTAGCTGAGTGTCATCGCTCTAGATTGAATATTCACCCGGGAATCTCGAAGATGTATAAAGATATGAGGAGAGTTTTTTGGTGGTCGAGCATGAAGAAGGATGTAGCTGCTTTCGTGAATAGTTGTGCTATCTGCCAACAAGTTAAGGGAGATCAACAGAAGTCAGCCGGACTATTGCACCCTTTGGAAATTCCAGATTGGAAGTGGGAGATGATTTCGATGGGTTTTATCGACGGTTTGCCTAGAACCGGGAAAGGAAATGAAGGCATATGGGTTATTGTGGGTCATTTAACGAAGAGTGCCCATTTTATATCAGTTAAGGCAACCCGTACTGCAGCTTCTCTAGAAGAAATTTTCTTGAGGGAGATAGTCAGATTGCATGGTGTTCCTGTCAGTATAGTAAGTGACCGTGATCCTATTTTCACCAGCAAATTCTGGGAAGCTCTGCAATCAGCAATGGGAACAAGCTTGAGATTGAGTACAACCTATCATCCTCAGACAGACGGACAGACGGAGAGGCTTAATCGTATTCTGGAGGATATGTTGCGAGCATGTGTATTGGATTTTGGAGAATCGTGGGAAGACCATCTTCGTTTAGTGGAATTTTCTTATAATAACAGTTGTCAGGAAAGTATTAAGATGGCCCCGTATGAAGCTCTGTATGGAAAACCGTGTAGATCCCCATCCTGTTGGATTGAATCGAAAGATCGTCTTATGCTCGGGCCCGATCTAATTCGAGAAGCTTCTGCGAAATTGAGCTTATCAAGAAAAGGATGAAAGCTGCTCAAGGTCGTCAGAAGAAATATGCAGATAAGAGATGAAGACCATTGAAATTTGAGATCGAAGATTTAGTTTTCATCAGAGTTTTCCCAATCAAAGGTGCTATAAGATTCGAAAAAACAGGAAAACTCGCACCAAGATTTATTGGACCATTCCGAGTGTTGGAAAGAATTGGAGTTGTAGCTTACAGAATTGAATTTCCAGAACGGATGTCTGGAATTCACAATGTATTCCATGTGTCTCATTTAAGGAAATTTGTTCATGACCCATCACTGGTTGTAGAACCAGTTCTCCAGGAAGATTTAGAAGTAGAACCCAACTTAACTGTGGTTAGAAATCCTGTTCGGATTGTGGATCAAAATGAGAAGCAACTCAGGAACAAAGTGGTGAAACTCGTCAAGGTGCAGCGGAGCGAGGATCCTAGGGATTGTACCTGGGAAACTCTTGATAGTTTTTGGAAAGCTTACCCGGATTTGTGTCCGGATAACTAGTGATGTTTGTTAGAACTGACTGTTTGATTTGTTTGTTTTTGTATGGATGATATGTATGTTTGGAGTGTTAATATAAAAGTTTTGGAATTAACTGTTGTTTAAATTTCAGGGACGAAATTCTTTTAAGGAGGAGGAATGTAACATCCCGGAATTTTGACCATATTATTATAATAAGTTCTTAACCTAATTTAAATAAAATACAAGTTTTTCATTTATAAATAAATAAGATTTTGGGCATTATTAGTTGTATATGTGTTATAAAGGAAATTTTAGTTTCAAAATTTAAAATAGACTCTTTTAACAATATTTAAATAAAATCTGTTTTATTTAATTAAATTAAAGGCTATGTATTAATGACATTTAATTTCAGATATATAAATATAGTTGATAATAATAATATTTAAAATAACACAATTCTATTCGTATTAAATATAAATATAAAGTATACTAATGCAAATATAAGTTACAAATCAAATATTTGAAGAATTAACTCTAAATGAAAATAATTTTATAAATATGGAACATAAGTAAAATAAATATAGACGGTTTAAACATAAGTATGTAGACATAAGAAAACCATAATATATAAACATAAGTACAAAACATAAATATGAAATATAAGAAGTAAATAGAAATATAAAATATACAAATACAACGTTATGAATCAAATGCTTGAAAATCTAAATTACAAATAGAGTACAACTAATATAGTCAAAACAATAATTATATTAACTTTACTCAAACATACAAGAATACAACTAATATAGTCAAAATTATAATTATATTAACTTTACTCAAACATATAAGATAAGTTAAAAAAAGAATAACCTGTAACATTTATTTGTACAATGCAAATTCTTTAACAAATATGTATATTGTGTTCAAGCTAGATGATGATAAAACAAAATCTTTATACAAAAATCGTTGTACAAATACATATCAGACAAGCAAGTAGTACCTGACTAAAGATATATGCATAAGAAAACAAGCATTCACTTCAAATACAAAACAAATATCTTTGTAAAAAATACAAATTTCAGAAACATTAATTATATGTTAACATAAATGAAAGCATATGCATTAATTAGCACAACTTTGTGTCCAACGAAATCTTACAGCCGAAATCTCTGTATCATGTCATATTGTAGAAAATTTAATACAAATCTGGTTTGGTCAAATAAGTGAAACTTGTACCTGTAAAAAAAACCTACAACTGTTCAAAGTCCTTCTATTTATATACATCATACTATTGTGTTCGTTTATAAAACTTAACTAAAACCTAAGAGCAAACCTGAAAAGAACAAAGGAAAATAAACATTTTTTGCCCTGCAGCTCAATCAAATTCAAAAGCAAAGGAAGTTGCAGGGATTCATTCTTCAAAACTGCAGTCTTCCTTCATCAACAAGTCCCTCTATTTCAACAATTTATTTGGTGAGTAAACTTAATTTTTGAAATTAAATTATTAATAATTGATTCATGGAAAATACTACATTGATATAAAACTGTTCTATGGTGTTTATTAATTATTGGATTTTCTGCTTATGATGTTCTTCTAGTTTTCATGTTTCTGTGGCAAAAGGAATAGAGAATGATTTATACCTCTCATATTGAACAACTTAAAACTTAGAAATTTAACGTATTAAGTTGTATAAACAAAAATTAAGACCTGGAAATTGTGTTAATAGCATCATAGTTACAGTAAGTTTAATTAACAGTGAAAAAGTGAATAAATGGTTAAAATTAAAATAACTTAAATTCGAAGTTTAAATTTATATCTTGAATAAACATTAAAAGGTAAGATTTTTGAAACAAAAAGTATGATTTTTAGATAACCATATAGAGTGCAGTTTGTAAAAGAACCGAAAATGCTTTTTCTTTGATTCCTGTCAATTTAATCACTAATTGATGTTGAAATTTGTATGGAGGTAGTATATGGATTCATGGTTATAGGAAAAATGTTGAAAAAAATTTCTAATGCAAAAATTTTCGAAGCGAATCAATTTAGGGTTTTTGGTTCGACAGTTTTGGGGTCTGCATCTTTAATGATTGCATCGCCATGTTTCAACCGAGTTTCACGAATTTTTGGGAAAAGGTAGAGAACGACGACGTCATGGTATGGCCGGAGCCGCGTAGCCAATAGTGGTCGAGGGTATGAGGTCATGGCGATTTTGCATGGTCGAGATTAAGTCGCTGTTCATAAAAACAAGCATTTTTTTTTTGATTTCGTGCTTACTGCGTCGATCTGGGCAGTGTTTTCGAACGAGAGACCTATACGTGATTTGCAGGCATCATCGTTGGTCGCCAGAGTGGTGGCGAACCACCATGCACGTGCACGGTGGCGTACGTGTCTGTTGATTTGAGTTTGGGCTAGTCGCGGGTTTTCACTCGAGTACGTTAGCAGTTTACTTCGAGTTGTTGCCTGGGTGGGTGTGTGAGACTTTTCACGTGTTTCTGTTGTTTTTTTATTTTTTTACTTAACTAAATAAAAGAGAGAGAAGAAGGAGGGACGCAGGAGAATAACGCGGGAAAGCATCAGGGTAAGCACGAGATTTGTACGAGCTTTGCGCAATGTTTTCTTCGGGTTTAACTTCCAAGGATTAGCCAAATAAAATATTAAGTTGAAAGGGGTAAACAAGTTGGATATTAATTAAGTTATTAGTGTTGACAAATTTTTAAGCCAAGATTAACTTTAAATTTATTAAGAAAGTTTTACAGAAACGTAAGACGAGTAATTAATTTAAATTGAAGTTAATTAAGAATGTAACTAATTTTATAATTATGATGAAATAAATCGTTTATGGTTTAATTAAATTTGTAATTAATGATTTTTAATAATAATCTTGTATAAATCAATTTGTAATTAAGAATTTAATTAACCATTTAAAGTTAATTAATTAACAAATAGTAGTTAACTGATTAAATAATTAATTAAGGATTAAACGATTAAGTTAATTAGTAATTAATGGCTAATTAATAATTAGTAATAATTAAATGGGTAATTGAGATTTATAAATCAATAATTAACGTTATTGATTAATAATTAAGAATTAATTAACTAATTAAGTGAATACTTAATAAGTAATAAATTTAATAGATAATTAATTAGTAATTAACTAAGCAAGAATAAAATGGTTTATTCTTAAGCAAATAGTTAGGTTTAAATTAATCAAATAATTTTGAGTTGAATCGATGATTCTGTTTGATTGACTCTTATATGTAATTATATCCTGTGATGTTCTGTGATATGCCTGATATATCTGTGATGACTTTGTATGATTTATCTGTGATAAATGCTATGTGAATTCAATTATTGAATTAAACTATTTAAATTAATTAGACAACTTGGCCCTTAAAATGGCGTTTGGATTTCGATGAGACCGGGATCGGGTGTCAATTTGATATTCTGAAAACTACATCGATCCAAATTAAACGTTAGGTCGTGACATCTCAAGTGAAGATCGAGCTGGTGTTTTTAGAATGCAAGGGTTATCGTCGTTAACTCTGAGTGTGATTCCAAAACAAGTGTAACGAGATAATGCCTTCGGTTCCGTTCGAACCCGGAATGAACTTGTATGGATTGAATGCTTTCAGCACATCGTCAGGCGGACGATGAGCATTCTAAGAGATATGTTCTATAAAGGTAACCGCAGACTCAAGCCTCATCAACCGAGAATGGCTAAAACAGGGGATGTGCAGCAAGGTTAGGTGGGTTATGCCCAAGCAGGACGAGATATACCCCTGTCTAGATGTCCCTTTTTATTCGGTTGTGTGGGCAGTTGGTCTCCAGCCAACTGCGGGTTATCTTGTTCGGGACTGTTCAGTAAGGAATGGTTCCGGCCTTGTGTTGCAGGGGAGTTAGGGTGGATCCTCGGTACTGTGATCTAGGCCATGTTTTGTGACGGGCGATGCCCTAGTATCCCTGCCATTGTATGGGATCCAATTTCCAATAAGAGCCATACGTTTTGATTGTGCCCAACTATGTTGAAATGTGAGGTGTAAGCATTTCAGCTATTTCTATATTTTACTTGAAAACCCTAGACACCATTATAATATCATTGAATTTCCTATAAAATGTTTTGGTTAGCGTAAGGTAAAAGCTTACCCGTATTTATGTGTGGAAAGTCTTACGTGATACCTTTATTTAAAATGATTTTCAAAGTTAAACAACTTTAACCGTTTACTCATACCAGACCCATGTCTGACCCGGAGTTTATATTTTTTTTCATAAACTCTTGGGTACTCAAATTTTTATGAGTAGCCAAGTGATAGTTTCGGAGTATAGAGATTTTTGGAGGAGTTGGAGCAGAAGACCAGTCGTATGTATCTATCTATATCGTTCCACTGTGTTAGTTAGTTTATGATATATTTTGGGATGTATGTATTGATAGATATGTATATGACAGTTCTGTTGTATGATATTGTATAACTCTGATGTATATATAACTATGTAATAGCTATGTGATGTATTATATTTTGTTCCATTCCGCTGTGAGATTCTGATGTTGTTATTTCTTTCTTCCTATTCTTTTCTATTTCCATCCCTTTCTTTCTTTATGATGATACGTCTTTCTGGGTTTAGAAAGGCGGGTCGTCACAACGGAACTCACGCAAATGGTTAGTCCCTGGCCATTTGCAATGTGGGGAATTGACCTAGTTGGTTCTTTACCCATAGCTAAAGGTGGAGCGAAATATTCCATAGTTGCGGTCGACTACTTCACCAAATGGGCAGAAGCAGAGCCTTTGTCCACAA
Source organism: Allium cepa (assembly GCA_030765085.1). Taxonomy (NCBI): domain Eukaryota; kingdom Viridiplantae; phylum Streptophyta; class Magnoliopsida; order Asparagales; family Amaryllidaceae; genus Allium; species Allium cepa. Next base: position 685,526,973 of record CM060939.1, on the reverse strand, counting down.
TAACCACCAAGAAGGTTATTAATTTCGTCGTACGAAATATCATATGCCGTTTCGTCCTTCCACGGACCATCATTACAAATAATGGAACTCAATTCGAAAGCAAGGAGTTCAAAGAATTTTGTTAGAAATATGGCATTGACAAGAAGTTTGCAGCGGTTGCTCACCCGAAAGCCAACGGAGAAGTAGAAGCCGTAAACAAGATAATCAAGTCCATATTAAAAAAGCGTCTGGAAAAGGCTAGAGGCAAGTGGGTGGATGAACTTCCAACGGCACTTTGGGCCTACAGGACCACTCACAAGACCGCGACTGGTCACACCCCATTCGCATTGTCATATGGAACGGAAGTCGTCATACTCGTGGAACTTAAAGTTCCATCACATCGGGTAACTTATTACGACCCCGAGTCGAACCAGAATCTTTTATTGGAATCGTTGGACTTCATTGACGAAAACGCGAAGAGGCCAAATTGAGAGCCGCCGCATACAGACATAGAGTCGCCAAATATTATAACGAAAAGGTCCGACCAAGAATTTTTGGTGTTGGAGACCTCGTTTTGAAACGAGTTTTTCCGATCCCGTCTCATATGAATCCCGCATGGGAAGGTCCATACGTCATCGAACGGAAGCTTGGAGAAGGAACTTTCAAGTTAGCGACCGTCAATGGTGCGACACGCCCCCGAGCATGGAACAGCGAGCACTTGCGGCATTATTATACTTAGTCCATTTCTTTCATGTATTAGTTGCATTTATTTCCAGTACGCTTTTATTCTAGTTCTTGGCATGTAATAAAACAATTTAGCTCGCTTTCATTAATAAAGGCTTGCGGCCATCTTTTCCATGAATTACTAATGTTTCTGCGTATGATGATCCTGTGACAGGCAAATGAAACTATGTTATTCTTACTGACGTACGAACACGTGCAGACACTCAAAATCTCCAAGTCCCCAGAGTGCGGACTAGAGTACTCTAAGTCCTCGGACCGCGGACTCGAGTATAAACGATTCAAAATCTCCAAGTCCCCAGATTGCGGACTGGATTACTCTAAGTCCCCGGAGCGCAGACTCGAGCATAAATGACTCAAAATACACCAAGTCCCCAGAGTGCGGACTGGAGTATTCTAAGTCCCCGGAGCTTGGACTCGGGTATAAACGACTCAAAATCTCCAAGTCCTCAGAGTGCGGGTTGGAGTACTCTAAGACCCCGGAGCGCGGACTCGAGTATAAACGACTCAAAATCTCCAAGTCCCCAGAGTGCGGACTGGAGTACTCTATGTCCCCGGATCGTGGACTCGAGCATAAACGATTCAAAATCTCCAAGTCCCCAGAGTGCGGACTGGAGTACTCTAAGTCCCCGGAGCATGGACTCGAGTATAAATGACTCAAAATACTCCAAGTCCCCAGAGTGCGAACTGGAGTACTCTAAGTCCCCGGAGCGCGGACTCGAATATAAATGACTCAAAATCTCCAAGTCCTCAGAGTGTGGACTGGAGTACTCTAAGTCCCCGGAGTGTAGACTCGAGTATAAAGGACTCAAAATCTCCAAGTCCCCAAAGTGCGGACTGGAGTACTCTAAGTCCTCGGAGCACGAGCTTAAATATAAACGATACAAAATCTCCAAGTCCCCAGAGTCCAGACTGGAGTACTCTAAGTCCCCAGAGTGCGGACTGGAATACTCTAAGCCCCCGATGTGTAGACTAAAAAATATTCTAAGTGCTTGAAGCGCGGAAGGAAAAACGAACAACTCTCAAAGAATCTCCGAGCTATATGAAGGTGAACCGAGAAGTCCATATTATTCACAATAGCTTGGATTTAAATCACAATCATACAAAAATTGAACGACAAGAGCCTTTTGAAAGAAAGAAAAAGGAACTACGCTTTATTCAGAAAAAGTTTCTACTACAAGCCCTCCAAAGTTCGGAGTCGACAATCTATTTACAAAGAATACGGAAGTAGATAAAAATAATTACATGACTTAAACTAACTCTCGTTGAACGAGAGTAATGATCACTTCTTTTTCTTCTTCGACTTATTCACCTCCGTTGTCTTCTCGGACGGCTCCTCTCCTGTGCGTTTGCCCTTGGTACTCTTCTTTGATGGAGGGGTAGTAGCTGAAGAAGTACGGGGAACATCCACGGGCTTGGACCTGCCAGGGAGAATGACCTTCAACGGCTTGTTCAAGGGATCGTCTGGGTTCACAGCTCGACCTTGATCTCGGCCGTCTCTCTCTTCTCCTTCTCAAGCCGCTCCTTCATACTCGGCTCAGATGTGTGTTCGGTGGCGCCTGTAATCTCCACTTCATAACTCCCCTCGATGGGAGAAGAAGTCTCAGATTTGTCTTTATCCGGCGCTCCAATCACCTGAGCATCTGGCCCGGGAGCCTCTCCTGCCTGAGTGGCCTCACCTATCTTTTCCTCCACCTCTTTGGCGACATCGCTCCTCGGAGTGGGCGCAGGATCAGAACGACCAGTGCAAAATCATGAAAAACAAGCATTAGAATACAATAGTCCTTTATAAAGAATGACAACTTTTGAAATCTTAAAGTTAAGAGTTATCTACCAGGTTCCGGCAGGCTCTCAGCCGTCAAGGGCGTCTCACCCTCCGGAATGGGAGAGAGAATATGGACGCCAAGGCCGGGGTTCTCCGGATTGTAACCAATATACTGCTCAAATGGATTGAGTATTGGCCGACCGGCCGATTGAGTAGGCGCATGACTTGGAGGCACGACCCCGGATGGACTGGTAATACGTCTTTCCCTTTCTTTGAGGGGGGGCCTTTGCAATAAATAGCTTTAGCTGCTGACAAATCCGAAGCTCATTCCCCTTGAGGAATTCTTTTATCAGGGCCCCCTCATCAATCTCTTCGGTACCGTGCTCGGCCCTCCTGATTTCTATCAAGGCCTCCCATGCCTCGGCTAAAGATTCAAGATAGCCATCGTCCAGAAAAGTCAAGTCTCGATGCATGAGGATGTGGGCATTGAATTCAGTGATTAACTGGTCAAACATGCTTTTGACCTCTTCCCTCCCTTCTTCTCTAGCCGCCTCAAGACGGGAGCCGATGTCCGCAGACGCTATCTTCTTGCCCTCTTCATGGGATTCACTCTTTATCGCTTCGACTTTGGAAAGCTCGGCCTTAAGTTTTTCTTTTAAGGGTCGAGTAGCAACGATTTCGTCACAGTATCGTTGTGACTCTTCTTGGGCAGCCGTTTTCTCTTCCTTCTCTCTGCGGAGCTGCTCCTCAATTTCCTTGACTCGGAGGCTGAATGCATCCCTCTCTTTTTGGAATGGGTCCTTCTCTAATGCTAGGGCTCTGCATCGTTGCACCGCCTCGTCGATCTCTTTTTTATGTGTCGATTCCAGACGAGTCACGGCTTCGGCAGTGTCTCGAGCGCTCTGCCGGGCGGCCTTGAGTTGAGATCTATAAGATGCGAGCTCTTCGTCCTGAGCCTTAATGATATCTCTGTCGTGGATGGCCTCAAGCTTCAGGCGATCGATCTCGTGTTGGCGCTCCATGGAGACTTCAGAAAGTTTTTCAACCAAATGAACAAACATGTCATGTTGAACATAGATGTCGTTGGTATAGGCGATGGCGCTCTGCTTGACATGTCCTGGAATAGTATGAATCGCCGGGAGGAATTTCAGGCCATCAAAACAGATTTTTGGAAATTTATCCTTAAGCTCGGCCAGCCTCTCCGACATGGTTGCATCTGTTGCAGGAGCAGGAGGAGACGGCTTAGAAAGTTCAGCCCTCCTGTGAGGATCTCGGGACCGAGTAGAAGAGGAGTCAGAATATTAATCCCGGGGGACATCGAATTGTGACCCCTTGTGGCCGCGCTTGTCTTTGCTTGGTTTCGAATGAGAAGAGGAATGTTGGTGGTATTTTGCCTGATAGTAAGTTTTCTTCTGAGATGATGAGTCCCAGGAATGATAATCTCTGTCGCTGTCACCATCTCTGTCCCGATGTCTTTTGGAACTCGAGTCCTGTTCGGGTTGATAAAAGATAGACGAACCGCGAAGGCGATCGAATCCGTGTGAACGCCCTATGTCACCTGCACAGAATTCAAATAACAACGAATTTGCAAAGAGTAGCGCGACGACGAAAATCTAAGTGCAAATTGAAGTTTAAGTGTTTGTACATGTCCCAGTGTTTCCCCCCGACGGACCAGTTGCTTTACTAATGGGAGTTTTCTCTCCCTGACTTTGGGCTAGAGCGCCCGCATCGCCTTTGAACGGCGAGTGAAGTTGAAATGCTTCCGGATCGTTGAAGTCATAATTGAGCAGGTCATTGGGAATGGAGAGGTTCGACTGGCCCTTTAAAGAACTTTCTACAAGTTTTGAAGAGGCCTCTTTCTCCGTTGGAATGAGTGTAACTTTTGAAGTTCCTCTAACCTTCTCCTTCCTAATTTTGTACGTCAATCTTTTTTTCCTCTTCGAATGGGAAGATGACGTTTCGATGTCGTGCACTTCGACTGTTGGATCCTGAGTGGGACCCAAGTTCTCACCTTGTGCTTCGGGTGCTTCGTCCCCTTAATTTCCCCCTCTTCTGGTGCGTCAAGAGTGTGACGTACTGAGGACTCAGCCAATTTCTTCCCCTTCCCAGAGGTAGGGCAGGCTTATTTGGCGGTCTGCTGCCAACAGCCCAAACCTTGTAAGCGACTCATTCAAAATGAGAGCATGGATGTCTCTTTCTTTGACAGGAAGGGCTCGAATAGCCTCAACAGCCTTGGAATATTCCCGACCATCAGGACGCGGGTTGATACCTGAAAAGATGAAACAAGAATTGGAAAAGGCATAGTTCTGACCAAGTATGAATATCAATCTGGGGAAAAGACTTACTTCCTTCTACCATCTCCTCGCAAAACCGAGAGGGCAACGCACATAGAACCACTCCTGTTTGTATAGGGCAAATATTCTCCACGCTCCTATTAAGATTTGGCATTTGCGATATGGCTCGAGAAACATGTAAGAGGGGCTATCTCCCCGCTTCTTGATCATATAAATATATCTGATGTCACCCGGAATTAGGGGCCTAGAGAGGACGATCATGAAGAGAATGTAGGTACCGTAGATAAATGCGTGGCCGTTCGGGTGCAGTTGCGACGGGACAATGTCAATGTATTGCAGCACATCCCGAAGAAATAAACTGAACGGTGGCACGCTGCCAACCCAGCACATGAATTTCTTACACGCGCGTGTATCCAACTGGGGGCAAGTGTGGACGATCGTGCCTTGAGGGAACCAACACGTCGTCGAAAGGGATCCCATGGATGGAGCATATTCGCCGGAGCGCAAGTTCGTTGACCTTCGAAGCTTGTGAATCAACAGGGTTATCCAAGAGAATTGCTGCCTCCAAAGTGTCGAGAGCTAAGTTATGTGCAGGGGAGGTTGACGGATTTGAAACATCCACGACTTCTTGTCGGGAGGACGGTCCCGGTCTATCTGAAATCGTGGCGGAGCTAGATCTCGTAGACATTTCCAATAAATATTGAGTTTGGCAGAACATCTGTTTGAACTAAACTCGAAAAATAATCGGCGTTAGACTTAACAACATAAATTTTTTCCCCCTGTGCGGTGTGTGATCTAGTGCAATCATTCAAATATAAACGTTGAGAAATTATAGGTCACATAGATGATGGTATAAAGTTGGACGTTGAATTGTCATCCTCGAAGACCGTCATCGTTGACCGTCTTCGAAAACCAGCCTTGCAATGTTTCTAATTTTAGACTCGGACATCGACATTGTATGTCAAACACTTTTATCCGTTTTTATCGACTTCAGTTCAGGCTTATGAGTAATTGAAACTAGGAAGTCCTCGGTTCAGATCAATTCGATATGCTAGTATGCTGGAGTCTCTGTCCTTATTTTGTTATATGATTAGGCAAGGCAAATGATCGTTCGGCCTAAGTTATGTTCGGCTAAAAAGTGTTTCGGCATTAATGACTGTTCGGCCTAAATACGGTTCGGCATTCATAATTGTTCAGCCTATAAAATATAGTTCGACATTTATGATTGTTCGACTTGAGTATTGTTCGGCTGAGATATGGGTCGACAGTCATGATTGGTCGGTCTAAATGTTGTTCGGCCTAACTGTCGACCAGACAAGCTATCGTTCGGCAAAGCTATCATTCGGCCTAAGTAACGACCGACCTAAGTTCTGCTCGACCAAAGTAACGTTCGGCATCCTACCTAATTCATACTTCCTAACCCTCCATCCCATTGCTCGGCATGTGACGAGTCATGCCGAACTAAAAAGTTACGCCGAGCCCCAACGCTCGGCACTCCGTCCATAACTATGGTTTCATTTTTCCCTCTCTTCCTCCATCCACCGCGAACAACAAGGACATATCGTTCGGCGAGTCATGCCAGTCCATGCCGTTCAGCATCCTAACCACCTCCTACTCCCCTTCTATTCTTTTTACCTCCAATCTCGTTCGGCACAAGGGATCCTTGCCGAACCACAATACAACTCCCAATAGCTCCCTTGTACGCTCGTCTCTAGTCACTCCTCCTTTCCTCCTCATCATTTAACTCTAAAAACTCTAAAAATATCCTAAATCAAGGCTCGACTCTTTCATACACCAATCGACGATGGTTCCAATCTATGAACTTGAACATAAAAACTTTTTAGTTATGGAAAGGATCTAGATAGAAGAATCGATACCTAGTTAGTAGATCAAGACTTGGAAAGGATTGTTAAATCTTTGGAGGCTGTTAATTGGCGAGGTTAGCAAGTAAAAGATAGCGGAGGTAAAAAAAAGTGGAAAGAAAAGAAGAAGGAACGTGCTGACCTTTATAGGGAGGAAGAAGAAGTCGAAGCAACAATGACCGGTAGAACCGGTCAAAGCAGCATCGTTCGGCATCGGCCTTCATTTCGTTCGGCGTACATGGGATGTTCGGCTTCGGTTGTATCGTTTGGCATTCGCGTTACGATCGGCCCACACCACCTCACCTAGTACACACAAGAAAACAACCTCTAAGAGTAATGGGCCAAGGTTCGAAGCAAGCACAAAGGACTCATAGTTCAAAGCGTATCACGTTCGGTCATGCGATACACTTTGGGGGGCAAGTGTTTCCTAGGAATTTGACCAGGCAACAAAGTACTCGACATTTGCACACTGCTTGGCAATGTAAGTATCGTTCGGCATCTTGAACGCTCGGCACAAGGAATCGTTCGGCAGCCGAGAGCGTTCGGCATCAGAGAAACGCTCAGCATCCAGAAGCGTTCGGCATTGGGAAACGTTCGGTATTTTATATCATTCGGCATCCATGAACGGTCGACATACCACGGGCGCTAGGCATCAGTTCCGTTCGGCATACCAAGGGCGTTTGGCATACCAAGGACGCTCGACATAAGTTTCGTTCGGCATCTAAAGATCGTTCGGCATAAGATCGTTCGGCATCTAAAGATCGTTCGGCATAAGATCGTTCGGCACCCAGAGATTGTTCGGCATGCTTTCAATCTCGACCGGTCTTCGATTATTGCTCGGCCTACTCTCCCACACAACACCGCCTCGTTTGGCATGAAGATGATGGTTCGGCATTTAGCCGTTCGGCTTGTTTAGGTCGACGCGCAGAGCTTACTCCATTTAGGCCGAGATATTCAGCTACTAGGCCCACCAGGAAAGTCCAACCCACCTTCGTGTATAAATAGAGAGGCAGGGGCATAGTGAAAAGGATCGGTTTTTTGGGAACACTGGGAAACTCTGCCGCATTCAACACTCGCTCAAGACTTAATCTTTTACTTCACAATTGTATTCAAGTAATTAGAAACCAATTGTATCTGTAACCAACTATCAAGGAAATCAATAGAAATCAATCTCAAAGCGGACGTAGGCAGTTACGCTGAACCACTGTAAATTTGGTGTTCTTGTTCTCTACATCGAAATTCATATGTTGTTCTCTATTTTAATTTACTTTCTTCATTAATCTCTCTACACAATCTTTCTAAGGGTGTTAGTGACCAATTTTGGTGCTAACAAAAGCTAAGGTTTAGCTGAATATATTTTTGGTATCGTAGGATACCAAAAATATAAAATTGAGTTCTTGGAAAATTAAAGTAGAAACTTTTAAGTAAATTAATTTGAGAATTTAATAAATTTTAAAGAAGGAAATTTAAAAAGGATAAAGATTGATTTTTGTAATCCAATTGAATAAAATTCCAAAATATGGAAAATCATTTTAATAAATGGATTTCGAGTGATATTGTTTAAAAGTTGAAGAATTTATGTAACATTCGAATTTTAAATAATTTGGAAGAAATAAAGGAATGTATTTTAAAAAGGTAATCAATTGTAAAAATTGATTTGGTGTTTGGAAATAAATTTAGAAATCAATTTGGAATATGATTTGGTATTTGAAATAAATTTAGAAATCGATTAAAAATCGTATATGAGTGAATATTTGAAAATTTAAATTCACAATGGGAATTTATAAAGGAAGGGGAAATTTGTTTTAAAAATTAATATCGATTTATTTTTAAAAGTGCGAAAAGAAATTTACAAATTTGAAATGTAAATTGAAATAAATCAAGAAATATTTATTAACTGATTTGAATGGACCATTTTGAAATGGAAAGAGTATTCTTCCCTGGAAAGCCGAGTATTGTTTCAAAGTGGCTTTTAAAAAATAAATTAAAAGCTCTAGAATTAGTTTTAAAAGAATATTGTTGGAGAAATTATTTTCGAAAATTGTTTTTTTTAATCTTTAAAGTAAAGATTTATTTAATTAGTTATAGAAGTGATTATTTAAAGGTTTAATTGGTATTTGATTTAGAAAATGTTTATTTTAATGAATATTATTAAGTTGATTATAGAAGTGGTTATTTTAAAGATTGAATTGATATTTGATTTAGAAAATGGTTATTTTAATAATTACACTTATCTAATAATTTTATTTTTACAATTATTTGAACTTGAGTTTTATATGAGATATTGATATAAAATTTCATAACTAATGTTTTAATAAAGTGTTCCTAAATATTTTTTATTTTAAATGTTTCCAAGTATATATTTTTGGATAAGTGATTTAAATTATTTTAAAGTATTCGGACTCGGCAAATTTTCAGTGGAAATAAATAGATATTTGGAAATTTATTCCGCATGAGGAAAGTGATTTGAAATTAGTGTGAAAATATATCTTGTGAAGATATTTTGAAAAATAAATAACTTGGGGAAATTATTATATCTGGTGATTGTTGTGAATGTTGATTGATAGTTAAATAACCGATTATCAATATTGGCCTTTAAATGGCATTTGAATTTCGATGCGACCGGGGGTCAGATTCCAAACTGTTATCCGAAAAACACATCGAATCTTTGTGATGGATCTTTTGTTTAAAAGATCAAAGTGGGAATTTGTTGTGATTTTCTTAAAATCTGAATGTACCACTTATTTTTAAAATAAGCGCTCATTATTCGGTTAAGCCGAGAAAGGACTTTGTGTCATAAAACCCATTCCGAATAATGATACGACGAAATGGGATTGCATTTGAAGATGGTGCTGAAGACCGGGTATTTTCAAAAACAAAAGGATTACCTGTCAAATGTCTCTGCACTGAGTTGCTCCGGTATAGAGATTTTATCACCCTTTGTGATGGGGAGTCCGGATGTGATTAGTGAACATACGGATTTACAAGGGCTTCTTTGAAGTGCCTTCAGTTCCGTTCCAAGTTGGAACGGGCTTGTGTGGTTGTGTGTCTAATATTACACTGAGAGATATAAAGCTAGTTTCTATAAAATACATTTCTTTTTGTGGCGGAGAATTTATTCTCTTAGCTTAACACCCTTCTCTGAGACGTACGAGCTTAGAGGTTATGTAGTTGATGGTTACTAGTAGTATATTCCCAATTTGGTAATGTGGCATGCTAAGTGTTGCTGATCATTTATTGATCGAAGCATGGCTTTTGTGAAAAGCGTAGCATTATGGACAAGACCTCGTCGGACCTCACAACTCGAAAATGGTCAAAACAGGAAGGATGAGGCAAGGTTATTAGGGTAGAGCGCCCTCATGGCATGTCCATTTCCTTCTGGAAAAAGGTGGTATCATGGTATGGATCCCAGATAACTTATGTGGTTGCTACAATTTATTACTTTGTGGTTGTTGGTGTTGTGGATCCTTGGATAAAGCTCGGTAACGACTAAGGATGGCATACTCGTGTAGTAGTTACCTAGTTACAGCTTCATTATAGCATGAGGTAACTCGGCCTTGTGTTGGCAGAGAGCTGGTTAAGTTCTTGGGGCGTCCCTCCAGAGGCGTACCCATATGGCATAGGAAGTTCCTTAGCCTGACCATTTGTTGGAAATCCAAAGAAACAATACGCGCCCTGTACGGTTTTAGTTGTATAACCTGCCTTTTACTTATGGCAGTGACCTGCCATTTAATTGGTAGCTATAATAGGTATACCATAATGGTGGTATGCTGGCTAAGATTAATATTATCTTTCAAAATGTTTTATGCACTATACACTAATAATAATATCAAAAAGATTTTGCGTATCAAGTATGTTTTACTATCATGAGGAAAAATCTCCTCCAATTCTGCATTTGCATTATGTGTGTGGCGGGAGGCCTTATGGTAGTTTCATTTTCCAAAAGCATAGCAGATTTCTTTTTATTTCCTCTGTGAAAATAACTGTTTTTAAGATCTCACACCAGTCTCATGACTGACCTGGAGTTTATTGTTCCCTTTCTAAACTCTTGGCACCCATAATTTTCCACACGGACAGCCTAGAGTTAGATTATCAGTTGTTCTGAAGCGAAGTAAAGAAGTTGCTATGGAGATATGAAGGCAAGCTGGATGGCGAGGCGTATCACTAGTGTGAGACCCGCCCTTCTCGACCCTTGAAAATCGACACAAAATACTCCATAGTATAATATACCGACGATCAAATGCCGGAAAAGATAGATTGTTGAGGAAAAGAAAGAAGATAGAAGAAGAAGGAACTAAATAATAACAGAATCTCACAATCGCAGTGGAACAAAATATAGTAGTCAATAGCAGATCTTTACACAAAATAAAAACTATATCTGTTTTATACAATATATCATCGGAGAATATCTCAAACAAACAACAATTACCAGCCTGACAACATCAACAATCACAGCAGCGGACATAAACAAGTACGGATAATACGTCTCGGACTCCAGCTCCTCTCCTAAGCTCCACGGCATCCTTTCTTATAATCTATAGTACTTGGTCTGACCCGAGCATTATAATGAAATAACACCCGAGTCAGTCTGGAATACCAGCTGATAATATACACCCAAATTAATTATTAAAGTTCAAAAATCCTTTGGAAATCAAAGCATCTCGTAAGACCACGCCACAAATAAACATATCGGGTTTTTACCTTATGATAGCTAAAACATTTCTTATAAAATCCTCTGATATTATAATAGTGTCTATATACAAATACTTATTAAAATAGCCGAAATTGTTACATTTATTAAATTCCAGCTACTAGCCACAATGGTGGGTAATACAAACAAAACTAGTAAAAGGCGCATAGGGAGAATGGATTTCCAACTAATGACTAGGCACTGGGGTACCATCTGTCACAGTACATGGCCTAGATCACCGTACCGAGGACCACTCCCAATCCCCTGCAACACACGACCGGGACTACCCCTTGTCGGATAATCCCGAGTAAGATCACCCCACTGTTGGGATCAGCAACCGCTCCACTAAGCCGAATAAAAAGGGACATCTAGACAGGGATGACCTAACCCTAATGGGTGCTACCTACATAGCCTTGCTGCGTATCCCCTGATTTTCAGTCATTCCCGGTTGATGAGGTTTGAGGCTAAGCGTTAACTTTTTGAACGTTTCACTTAGAATGCCCATCGTCCAACTGACGATGTTCCGAAAGCATTCATCCATACAAGTCCGTCCCGGGTTCGAACGGAACCGAAGGCACTACTCCTACTTCATCCATTTTGAAAATATCCTCAGCATTAGTAGCGACTAGCCCTTGCACTTCACTACTCCATCTTCGACTCCGAACTCGTTTTTTCCTACGAAAACGTACAAACTGGATCGAAGTAGTTTTCGAGAAATTAATCCTGATCCCGATCTCTTCGAAACGATCAACGCATTGGCCAATATTGCTAGTCAGTGATTTAACTATCAATTAACATTCACAAACATCCATTAACAATAAATAATTTCCTACATTATTTATTTTCCTCAAAAATATCTTTGCAAGATATATTTCCATTTTCAAATCCTTTTGAAAATAGTTTCAAACCACATACTCCATATGGAATAAATTTCCAAATATTGATTTCCACTGAAAACGTCCAAGCCAAATACTTTAGACTTATAATAATTTAAATTAAAGCTATTTACATACTTAATTTGAAATATGTACATATTTTTTAAATGTTTCAAATAAAAGTGCTTTATAGAATATAAACTATTTTTCTTCAAAATAAAAGTTAAGTCATACTAAGTTTTAAAATAAAGTTATGAAATCCTATATAAGTTTCAAATAATACTTTAACTAAACTAACTTTACAATAAAACCAGTTTATAAAATATAAATATTAATGATATCCTTTTAAAGCATATACCAATTAACCCCTTTAAAATAATTATAGCTATAACTAATTTAGTAAATATTTACTTCTGAAATCTTTACAACTTAAATAAGAATTTTCTTAAAAACATTCTTTTAAAATCAAATTCAAAACTTTTAACTTTTACTTAGAAATCTGCTTTAAAACACACTTGGCTTTTCAGGGAAATACACTTTCTTTTCATAATAAACCAAAGAACCTTTTATAAATCCTACACGATTTACCTCAATTCAAATTTACTTTTAAATCCTGTAAATTCCTCCAACACTTTTAAAAAAATAAACCCTCTTTTTATTTTTTAACACATTTCTATTTCCTGGAATATCACTTTCAAAATGTACTTAAAGTATTTAAAATATGTTTACTAAATTCTTTATTCAAATTATACTTTTGAAAATCTATAAAAGTTTCTTAAGTAACTTAAATCAAGAATTTTCTTTTTATATGAGGTTATTATATCAAATGTTCATATTTAATTCCCTTAGAAACATAATTCTAAATTACCCTTTAAATAATTAAATACCATAATTACTTAAGCAAATATTTACTTTCACTTAAACAATTAAAAATAATAATAAATTTTTCTAAAATATTCTAAAAAAAACACCTTTGCAAAACTTTCCTGTTTATACTTCGAAAATTTTTCTTTGAAACATGTTAGTTTCCAGAAAAAATACACTTCCCATCCTTTAAAAATAAATCTCGCTATTATTTTTTAAAACAATTCACATTTCCTTTTTAAACCATAATTTCAAAACACTTCAAATTTCAACCAATTTCTTGAATTTAATTCCCTTAAACTCATTACTCAAAATTTCCACTTTTTATTCTTTTTTAATTCCAATTTATTTTATTTATATTTTAAAATCCCAAATTATACTTATCCAATCATAACACAGCACAATTTAATTTCCAAATCAATCTATCACAGGTATTAACGAAATATATCACAGAATATAAATAAAATTTCTATTTGTGAGGAATGCAGTTGGATCCCTCCAACCTGTTTTTCCCTGCATCCACAGATGTTAGCACGACAAATAAATATCGATCAAATTTGATAATAATTTTCATATTAAACTAATCAACCAATCATTTAAATATTAACTATTTAAAACAGCTGAAATTCCAGATGTGAGTGAGATTTAATCACCTTGAGTTCGTCGAGCGTTTTCAATTTTAAATTAAATCGAGCCCATTCGATTTAATCTAAAATTTCCGCTTGCACCAATCGTTCACAGAACTGAACTGTAGCGTAGAGTTCCTTGCTGTGGTTCTGATGCCGCAAATTTCGTTGAATTATAACAACGAATGCATTAGATATAAATTATTATAGTTTAAACTAAAATTTAAAACAATTTCCTTTTAATTATCATATAATATTATACCAAACAAAACCAGTCGCCCTACTTCTCTTCTTCCACGTGACCATCTCCCAGCTTCGAAAACCCTTGCCGCTACAACTTCACAAATCACGCAACCTCCACGTCGCGCTTGGCCACGATCGGAGGCCACCAAATTGAAAGGCATCTCAAGCTCCTCCAACGCCCAAAGTTTGACGAAGCTCGGCGCCTCCCTTATGTTGAAATACGCATGCGAACGCACTGCTTCTCGAGCAGATTCCGGCCTCCTCATCGACTTGTTGGCGATCTCCACCGTTGTCTATGTGGAGCCCCTCAAGCTCCGATCTCCGTTTAGGCTATATTGGAAATCGTTGAGTGGATGGAAGGAAAAATAAGGAAGAATCCTAGCCACTTTCAGCCATTGATATTTTCTGAGGCGGCCGTGAAACAACTAGGGTTTCGGCCCTAGAAAAACATGTTATATACACGTTTAAAATATTATTTAATATTAAATTCATTTTTATAAACAACTTTTCAACAATCTCCAAATAACGCGTGCCGATAAGCGATTATAAGGTTTTACCCGCGTTCCGAACACTAATTCGATCATATGCGCAAGTTATGGAAATAAATGATGAATTTTAAATTAAATCGATTAAAGTAGTATCTATGCGTTTTGAGCTGCCAGGGTCAAATGACAACTCGGATTGGTACGAAAATTGAAATCCGATAATAACTAACTATTACGGATCTAATGGAACTAGTTTCGTCGAATTCCGAGACTATGCCCCCGGAAGGCTATTTTAACTCGTCGGTTAATTCGAGCGATTTTCAAAGTCATCGAAATCATCTAAAATTTCACTTTTTAAACTTTACTAATTTTATTATAAATCATACAGGATTTATATTCACATCAGAAATCATTCTGATTCATTTCGAACCAAAATCTGATTATTTGCATTATTATATTATTAAATTCCATTATTAAATTAATATAAAATTCCAAATTTAACCTATCGATTTTTGATTCCATCCAAAAGTCAAATATTATAATTCAGATCAAATTAGACTTAAAATAAATCTTGGAAACCATTTTCATATCCGTTTATTTCCAGATTCACAAATTATCCCAATCCCAAATATTAAATTATTATTATCCAATTTCAATTTAATTGGCATAATTGAAATTTTAACTAATTTTATTAATTTAACCAAAATCTGTTTATTTCAAAATCAAATTATAATTCACGTTCAACATTTGAAATGAATTAAATTTTCAAATCTAGCGAACAAAATTTTGGGTCGTTACTACTAGTATATGATATTCTTTTCCGTTGTTTTGTTGTTGTAACACTCTGATGATGTATGTATAAACTAGTATAGTTCTTTGTTTTAAAGATTATTCATTTATCTATTATATATTGTTCCCTGCGAAATGTGAGATTTTGTTATTGTTTCTGTTTCTTCTTCTATCTTCTTCTTCTTTAATCCCAACAGTTCGGTTTTCCGGCATTCGATTGTGCGGCATTTGATATAGTGGACGTATTGATGTCACCTTTCGAATGTCGAAAGTCAGGTCGTTACAAAGTGGTAACAAAGCAATTGGTTAAGCGATAATCATGGCTCCGGTGGGGATTACTCATTAGAGATAGAGTCGGTGGTACTCTAAAATGAGTTTGAGTGTAATAATATATATGAGCACGTATTTGTTAGTGAATATGAAATTGTTTTATATTATATTGACTTATCGGTTGATTGTTTATAGATTCTGGTCGGTGCAGTTTGGCCAACTGTATCGATAGGGGTTTCTAAACTCTTAAACATATAAACTGACACGGTATTTTTTAAAATATAGTAAATGAAATAATTTTACCCAAACTATTTTTGTATATAAATGAAAATAATCTTTGTAAATTATTATAGTAAATGGTTGCTTGATTGTTAGGAAAATGATAATATGAAATAATTATCATTATTGTTGAATAAGAAATTAAAATCATAACTTATAGTTGAGAAATAAAATCCATATACAAATGGGATTTGTAAATATGAATTGTAAATGTGATTTATAACTTGAAATAGAATTCCAGAGAAATATTTGAGAATGTTTTTGAAAGGATACGAAATTTTGATATTTGAGAAATTTAATTCCCTTTTGAGTTTGAAAATGGTTTTCAAAGGTTTGGAAAAATAATGGTGAAATTGTTTAGGAAAATATTTTGAATTGGATTTGAAATCTGGTGGAGTTTGGAATTAAAAATATTTGAAAATGTTTTAAAGTGGGATAAAAGCACTAAACTCTTTTCGATCGCTGGAAAATAACTTCGATGATGGCTGCAGCATCATCGGTGTTCATTTCCGAGTTTCCAGGAGAGGAATTACTGCCAAAATGTTTTAATATTGAAAATTGTTTGTAAAAGTTGGGTTTGTTTTGGAAATGCAAAGGGTTTTGGATACAATTGATTTCAAAAAAGGTTTTGAAATACTTAAATGATTATTTAAACTCTGGAGTCTTAATTAAAAATGGTTATGGAATATGAATGAGCTTGATAACATATGAAATTTGAAACTGCTAGAATAAAATCTAACTTAAAGAAAGGTTAAATTAAAATAAGTGTGAAATGTAAATAATTAGGAAAACGTATCAAGGCTTAAAATTTGAAATGAAACTGGATATTTGAATTAAGTTAAATTAAGTGAAATGGAAAATTTGTTAAGTTGGACCAAATGAAGCCAAGTATTAAAATGAAATTAGTAAGTGAAACTAATTGAAGGAATGACAAATTTAGATATGGTTTGAAATGAATTGAATTCAATATTTATAAATGAAGGTAAATTGAATTCATATGGAATTTGGAGATTCAGTTTAAATATAAGAAGCTATACAAAATATTAATTGGGCTTAAGAAACAAATGGTGAAATTGTTAAGTAAAAAAAATCTGGAATTGGGAAAATAAACAAAGTTAATAACTGAGTGAAGGTTAAACTAGAAAATTGTGAAATGGTAATTGCGAATAAGTGAATGAAAATCAATGTGAATAAAGGAAAAGAAATTGATAAAGCTAATAATCAATTGATAAATACATAGGATGTATGTATATTACTTTATTCGCATAACGATTTGATCTAGAATTCGAGCATATAATTTCGAGATAGTTATATCGATCCGAGTCGGAATTTTCACTCATTTTCAACGGCGAACCCTGAATATGGATTTTTGGTTGATTCTGGAAGTTTTCTATCACAGTTTACGGCTATGCAAGGAGAATGATGGTTTCTGATCAAGAAACCAGATCTGATTCTGTAATAGGAAGTCGAGTGGACGATACTAGTTCGGAAGTGAAATTGTGTGATCGAGTGAGCGATCGAATTTGATATTACATACGAATGATATACAGACATCGTACATATTTAAATGAAATAAATATTCAAACTTTTGTAAAGAAATGTGCAAAATGATTTTGAATGTTGTAATTAGACATTATTGCTAGTAGGAATACAGGTGTTATAAAAAAAAGGGAATTGGATTTTCGATATCAGAAGATAATATGAATTGCTCAAAAAGGTATGTGTTTAAATTTCTATATGAAATTTGATGATTTTCTTGTCTAGCCACTTGGCCTTTTGTTTTCTTTTGAAATCTGGAGGCCGCTTGTGGCATTTTGTAGTCGTACCGAGCTAGCCGCGCAAAAGAGATACTGGCGAAATTTTTCAAAATTTTGGAAGTCAGAAAATTTTTGATAATTTAAAATTTAAATTTGAATTTAAATTTGAATTGTTAAAAAACAATGTTGTTTGGAATTTATGGAAGGTTTTGGAAAGTTAGTTAAAATGATAATGGATCTTTAATAAAAAGATTTGTTTTGGCAAGTTGTAGAAAACTGTTTGTTTTGGGAAAAAAGATAAACGGGTTAAGGATCATTCTTCTTAACTAGTAATTTCAGGAAAAAAATTCTTTTAATGGGGGAAGAATGTGACGACCCAGAACTTTGAACATTTGAAATTGAAATATTTAATTGATTTTAAATATTTGAAAGTTATTTTAAACTTGAATTTCAAATATAACTATGAATTTGGCAATTAAATTGTTGAATTTAATTTATTGAAGTTTGGTAATATGTTGAATCTTGATTTTTAAGCGGTTAAAAATATTTTAAAGGCTTGAAAAATCTATAATGATAACACTGAAGCTAATGGAAGCTTTAGAATTGGATTTGAAAATGTTTTATTCGGTTTTGAAATTATATCGTTTAAATCGATATTTAAAAATAGCTTTTCGAGGCACGGTCTTGGAATTCGATGAAATAAGTGTCATTGGATCCGTAATATTGTATTATTATCGGATTTCAAATTTCATAGTGTTTGGTGTTGTCGTGTGACCATACGAAAGATAAACGCGTTGAATTTCTATCGAAAATTTAATTTAATAACTGGTTCAAAAAACTATCTTCTCCATACGATCGAATTTGGACTCGGAACCTTTTCCATTGCGTACGAAATGGGGGTTTAACATTATAAACGCCTAGCGACATGCCTCAATTAGAGATCGAGATTTTGAATTGCATTTATCGAAGCGATTTGAATTTAAATCATATATATATATATTCATATATATGGGCAAGTTGACACGTTGAGGAATTTATTTCACGTGTTCGTTTTATTCTGTGAAACTGCTACATGTGTTAGAGAAAAAAATGATATACGAGTTTTTATTCTTCCTTCATCTCGTTTAAAATAAAACGAAGAAAAACACGACCAAGCTTTCTTCATTCCAAATCTCAAAATAATATGGCCGGGTTTCCGTTCAAAATCAAGCAATCGAAAATTAATCAAAAAAATGATAGCCCTAATTGAAATCACATATGCGACGCGATAAAGAAAATCAATGGTTGACTTCGGCACAAGGCTTGTGATCTCGTGAAGGCCGAAGTCGAGGAAGTGCCAGTGCAGAAGCAGTCGCATTCGATTCGATTTCGTGCTTTGGGTTTCGACGACGGCATTGGGAAGATGCGGAGTTCGATCGAGGCAATAAGGATCGACAATGGAGTTCGCGCGCTTTAGCATCTACGATAAGGTCGCGATCGAGTTTTAGGGCTTGCGCAAGCTAATTGCGTCGGTAAGTTTTATTTATTTATTTTCCTAGTTATTTCAGAATTAATAAAATAATTTTGATTTTAATTTAAAGGATATATTTTCACATGCATGTTTAATTTATGCAGTAATCTTATTGTTTAAGATGACAAAAGAAAAAGAAAAAAATACGGCTAAGAATTCCTGTTAAGGTTTGGGAGGATAAGAATTTATTTCCAAAATTTGATTTTTTTAATATAGGTATATTTTTAAATAAAAAAATCGATATATACATTTTTTTTCCTTTCTACTTGGTTATTTTCAAAATGATGTAATATGGAGATAAATTTGTTTAACAAACTTATTTAAAACTTATTTCAATCACTAAAAATAATCTGTAAAAGAAAATTTGTTAGAAATTTAATTTATTAGATAAAATAAAAATTATTAGAAGGAACTGGTTTAAAATTAAAAGTATTTATTTTAAAATAAAATCACTAGTTAATTAAATTATCAAATGGAATTTAATTGTTCGATTTATTCGAATATTAATGAAATTTTATATAATTGTTATACAAGGTTCAAAAATCGTGAAATTAAGTTGGAATGAGAATGGGTTGCATGCATAGTTAAAAGTGAGATCTTCTCACTCAAAATTGTTTGCTTGTTTAATTTACATTCTGGATGTGCTTGGATGAATTTGATAATTATCTATTGGTGATATTAGATATAGTAGTGTATGTGTGTGTATATGTATTGGAGTGCTTGATTTCTCGCATTGTATAGCGGATGAGACCCTATGCGCCGCATAATAGCGGATGATATTGTATAATCCCATATACCGCGTGTAACAACACTGTATTTTGTGATTTATTTTAATTGTTTATTTTGATTATTTTATTTGAATTTCTGATTTAAAAACTTTATTTTATTTATTAAAATGGATAAAAAAATTATTTTAAATATAAATTTTTATTTTTGTGTTAATTATAATTCCAAACCTGAATAAAGGGAATATTTTCCAAAAATGTGAATTTTGGTTAATATGGTCATACTTTGGCTTTAAAATTTAAATATTTGAATTTTCGAATTTTATCTTTTATTATGAAAATAAATTAAATTTTAAGATTACTTCTTTTCGTTTCGTTGAAATCTGATTAATATTGTGAAAGTTATGCTTTTTACAATATTGTATGTAAATTGTTTTATTTAGCAAAATTGTTTATTTTAATTCATATAAATAATATTTTTGGTTGTCAAATCATGTTCTAATTTGTGTAACATGACATGTTATGTATTTATTTTATTTTAAAACATTTTATAAGTATAGTTATAATTTTCAAATGTTGATTGTATTTTTTTTTCAATTTTTAATTCTAGTTTCAATTATTAAGCTATTTTCTTATTTATTTTCTATTTTTCCTTAAATTAAATATTTATTTTTTTCACTTTATTTTTTTTCTTTTTCTTTTTATTTACTGAAATTTTATTTAGTTATTTTGATAAAATAAAATAAGAAATTCAAAGAGGCAAAAGACCTTTCATTTTCCATTGTCATTTCATGTAGCCTTGTCTCTTCAATTACCAATTGGCTTTTCATTTTTTCTTGTAGTCGTCCATTTCTTTTGCTGTAGCCGTTACTTTCTTTTGCTAATTCACATGAAATAATCCTTCTCATCTTCAAAACAATTCATAGCCAAAAGAAAATGGTAAGACATGGCTTCACTTTCTTACTTTTTCTCCTCTTTTCCTTGTTTTTTGCCTTTGCTCCCCTTCAACTTTTCTCGGCCTCTACTCCACCTCAACTCCACCAACCATCACCATCTATAGCAGCTCCATCCCCTTTCCTCTGACCATGATCTGGCCATGACTTCCACTTGACGCTACCCCCACAAATTTGCACAAAAACCCCTTGAATTTGCATAGCCAAGTCTTGATTCCACCTATACCCATCACCTATCAATTCGGCAACCCCTTTAGCCACCACCACCTGCTCCACCACCTCTGGCCGCATCTCCAGCTACCACCTGGTCTGTCTAGACCTGTACCATGCTTTGCCGAGCCTATTGACCCATAGGACGAGCCAAAAAGTTGAACAAACTTGACCCTTTTTGCCTTATCCCTTGTACGCTTTATGTTGCAACCCTTCTCCTTCATCACTTCATGGCTAACCGTGCTATATGACCCAAACCTGAGCTTTAGCATCATTATGGCCGAGCTAAAGAGTCCCTAAACCAAGCATTGGAGTGGTAAAAGCTGTTAGTCCGTGAGATGATGGTTTTGATGACAACAACCTTAGAATAGATTATAAAATATAAATACTAACATTATAAGTTTAGATATATATGTATATGCAGGATTTAACCATACAGGTACTAATAATGAAGACTGTACAGTATAGAGATTCAAGATATCAAGATAGAAGACTAATGAGTATCGAGACTATCAAGAGTACAAGATTTCAAGGATAAGTATTTTTATTATTATTAGGAATTTTTGTTAAAACTCGTAGAAAAGCACTGGCATCTTAAAATCCAATTTATTCGTGGAATGGAATCCACTTCGATCCTGTTAGAGGGATGGAACCCTAAGTAGGATGGAACCTACAAAAATCTAGTGGGACATTGTTTAGTATCCACTAATTTTAAATTCAAAGGATTTTACAAAATTATCTTGTTTTCAAAATGATTTCAAAACCTTCCTTTTAAAAGATTCAAAACCCTCGATCCTGATTTTAAATAATTTTAGCTTCAAAACATCTTTATTTTCAAAGTCAAATTACTCCTGATTCTAAACTATCTTTTTTAATAATATATTTAACTTTTAATATTTATACTTAGATTTAAATATAAAATTATGGTTAAATTCTATATATATTATTCTTTATATTTACTTATGAATTTCAACTATAGTCAAGTATATTTATAAAGTTTAAATTAGTTTTTATATAAGATAAAGGTTATTTTCAAAGAAATTCAAAACATCATAAAAAGCTTTGGGATGTCGACATGCCTATAGGTACCATGTCGACATGGTGACAGTTTGATTCAAAAATTCATATTTCAAAAGAAGTGTCTATTCGCCATAACTCTTCATGAATGGACATGGTTTTTGTTCTTCTATAAATAGGCGTCACTTTTAATGAATTTTTAATCATAATTTTCTGGTTTTCACTCCTCTTCCTCTTTTCTTAATACATATTCTTATCATTATCTTTCCAAAATCAACATTGAATCATACTCGATTACTTCTAGTTTGATTCTCTATCACTATCTCTACAAGATTCTCAGTGCTATTCAGAGTTATAGTCTTCTTTGTAATTTATTAAGCAAGAAAAGGTGTGATTGTAGCCTTGGAAATCAATCAAAAGGGAAAAGGTGTGATTGTAGCCTTGGTAAATCAATTGGGTAAACTCGTGGCCCGAAAATCAAGTATCTCTACCTAGAGGATCGAAATTCTGGAGGGTGTACCTCGTAGCCTTGAAACTGAGGGTGTAATTATACGATTGCTTTTGAAAGGAAATCCGTACTTGTGTTGCGGGACTAGATGTAGGGTAACTTCGAACCAGTATAAAATCCGGTATGTTCTTTCCTTTACTGCTTTTATTTTATTTCTGCATCTTTGATTGTTTCTGTGATCATACCTGTGTCTGTATATTGCATACTTTTGTGTCTAAATTAACATAAATGAAAAAGATTTAGTAATTCTTTATGAACACTATTCCCCCCCCCCCCCCTCTAGTGTTAATCTTAGCCTTAAGATCCGTAATCCGCATTTCTCACAAAAGCTAGGTCTAACTATTTTTTCCATTGTTGCATTTTAAATTCAAATTGTTTCAATTTGTTTTGTGTTAAAAATATTTATATATATTGTCTTTTTTTTTGGTTGTTGATACAAGATCATATCTTGGCTCTTTCCACTCACTTGAAACCGTATTGTGCTGTGTCGTGCCGTATTGTGCTTTCTGGATTTATTCGGTGTGTTTTGATTTTCTATCTTCAGCTTAAATGTGAGTAATTCACACTTGACATTCATACTTATATAATTGTGAAGTGACACCAAGTGAATATGTAGAATATCTATATCATGTTATACCTGCCGGTGATATGAATCATATGATGTTAACCCTGTTTATAAACCTATCATGTCATCTGTTGCTACCATATGTTGCTATAATGTTTTTTATTCTGTTCTCACACTACAAGTTTCCTGTAGAATAGCATCACTATGGGTTGAAATGATACATACCCGAATGGACTTTAGAATAAGGAAAAATTGATATGGGCTAAAATGATAGGCCTGAACGATTTTTATTTATTTTATTTACTTGGGATTGCGGGTTTGAAATGATAGAACTCGGATTTTTCTTTGTGAATTACGGATTGAAATGATATATTATCTGTATCAATTGACCTAGATTAGAAAATATTATACAGACCCGTGGTTATTTTATATATATTTTTCTGGAAATTTTTGAAGTATTTTAAAAATGTAAATTTGTGATATATTAATTTAAATTGAATTAAAAATGATTTTTATAAAGTATTAATGATTTTTCTACAAGTTAAAATGTGAAACAAACGAATGGTTAAGTGGAAATTTGAAATATAACTAAATTTGAAATTTGTGATTTTTGTTTAAAAATGGAGTTTAAGTTAGGTAAATAAAATATGATAATTTGATATAAATTTGAATTCAAAATGACTTAATAAAGTGTTATTGATTTTTCTATGAATTGAAATGGTTAAATAAACAAATGAATGTTTGAAAGTGTAAATTGAAGTATAACTTGACTTGGAAATGTGAAATTTGGTTTAAGAATAAAAGTTAAGTTAAGTAAATAAAAATGGAAATTAAGTTTATATTTTAAATGGTAATTAAATTTAAGTGTTAAGTTAATTTTAAAAAAAATGTAAAGAATAGAAAATTGTGCACTCGAATTTAATAAGTGAATTATTGAGAAAAAAATTTGATATTTATTTTTGTAATTTACTTTATAAAAATCATAAATTAAAGGTATTTTAAATGACCATTTTTAAAGTGGAAAAATATGAAATTTTATAAGTTAAAATGGTTTAAATTGGAATTTTATTATTGCTGAAATTGTATTGAAAAGCTGGAAATTGAATTAACAGCATTCAGAAATGCTATCATTTCTGAAGTTAACTTAAAATCTATTGTAAAGGATACAACGGCACTTTGTAAGTGCCGCGGTTGAAGCAAGTGAACTAAAAGGCAAAAACTAACTAAGAGCTACTATAGCACTTGGTAAGTGATGTGGTTGTAGAAACTAAAATTAAAACCTGAAACTAATAAAAAGAGCTACCGTAGCACTTTGTAAGTGCCGCAGTTGGCTTAAATGAGATTTTTAAATATAACTGAACTATTACAGTTGTTTTAAATGCTGTCTTTGTTGAATTGAATTGTTTTCAAATGTAACTTACCGCAGCATTTTCTGAGTGCTGTGGAAAGCTGAAATTTCACTGTTTTAATGTATTTAAGTGAATAAATGAATTATGAAAAGGTTAAAATTTTAGGAATTTAATATTTGATTTGAAGGTATAATGGCTCCATTTTTTATGGTTTAAATGAATGATTTTAATTCGAGATTATAAACCTTTTTGGAATGATAACCACGGGTACACTTCTCTGTTTGCCTTGTGATTTTTGGATGTACATAATTTATGGTTTAACGGATCCTTAGAGGATGGGCGATCCCAAGCATCCTTTAAGTTATTGTGCATTACTAATACAGTTAACTTGAGTTGGTTTACATTGAATAAGTATGTATGTCCTGACTCGAGTATTTTGTGTTTTACTTTACGCTCGGGTCAGCTTGAGTATTCACAGCTTAGCTTTGGATTTCTCTCTCTGGAGCTAGGAATCGCTGGAGATTTTGCTTCTATAGTTTTCTATCTATTTCAGTTTCAGTTGTTCTATTTCAGCTCTTGTATTTATAAACTTCTATGTATTTGGGATTTCTATTGTATATGTTTTCAGACTGGTATTATGTATTTTGTTTTGAGATTTTTTATAGTAGCTTCATGAACTAGTATGGTATTTTATTTCCGCTGCGAGTTATTCCGATATTTCTGTGTCTGTGATTGATTTTATTTGCTCCAAATTTTATTAAAATGCGGTATTTTGAGCAATTCAAGTCCGACATGTACAAATGCGAACGACTGAAAATATCGGGTTGTTAAACCGCGACATTCCACCTCGAAGTAGAATCGGTATTTAATTTTTGTGCTAACATCTGTGGATGTAGGGAAACATATTGGAGTGATCCAACTGAATTCCTCAAATATTTGAATTTGTTTCATATATTGTGTGTTGATTTATTGAAAATCTGTGAATGATTATATTGCTGATTGAAATTTATTGAAAGCTATGGTTTAACTGAATATATTTTTGGTATCGTAGGATACCAGAAAAATAAAATCGGGTTTTTGGAAAATTAAAGTAGAAACTTTTAAGTAAATTAATTTTTGAGAATTTAATAAATTTTAAAGAAGGAAATTTAAAAAGGATAAAGATTGATTTTTGTAATCATATTGAATAAAATTCCAAAATATGGGAAAAAGATTTTAATAAATGGATTTTAGGTGATATATTTAAAAGTTGAAGAATTTATTTGAAATTCGGATTTTAAATAGTTTGGGAGAAATAAAGGAATTTATTTTAAAATGGTAATCAATTTGAAAATTGATTTGGTGTTTGGAAATAAATTTAGAAATCAATTTGGAATTTGATTTGGTGTTTGAAATAAATTTGGAAATCAATTTGGAATTTGATTTGGCGCTTGAAAGTGAATATTTGGAAATTGATTTGAAAATTGTATATTAGTGGATATTTGAAAATTTAAATTCACAATGGGAATTTATAAAGGAAAGGGGAATTTATTTTAAAAATAAATATCGATTTATTTTAAAAGCGTGGAAAGGAATTTTACAAATTTGAAATGTAAATTGAAATAAATCAAGAAAGATTTATTAGTTGATTTAAACGGACCATTTTGAAATGGAAAGAGTATTCTTCCCTGGAAAGTCGAGTATGGTTTCAAAGTAGCTATAAAAATTCTAGAATTGGTTTTAAAAATAATATTATTGGAGAAATTATTTTCGAGATTTTTTTAATCTTTAAAGTAAAGATTTATTAATTAATTATAGAAGTGATTATTTAAATATTTAAATGGTATTTGATATAGAAAATGGTTATTTTAATGAATATTATTCAGTTGATTATAGAAGTGGTCATTTTAAAGATTGAATTGGTATTTGATTTAGAAAATGGTTATTTTAATAATTACACTTTATCAAATAATTTTTATTTTTACAATTATTTAAACTTGAGTTTTATATGAGATATTGATGTAAAATTTCATAACTAATGTTTTAAATAAAGTGTTTCTAAATAGTTTTTGTTTTAAATGTTTCCAAGTATATATTTTTGGATAAGTGATTTAAATTATTTCGAAGTATTCAGACTCAGCAAATTTTCAGTGGAAATAAATAAATACTCGAAAATTTATTCCACGTGAGGAAAGTGATTTGAAATTAGTGTGAAAATATATCTTGTGAAGATATTTTGAAAAATAAATAATTTGGGGATTTAATCTGGTGATTGTTGCAAATGTTGATTGATAGTGAAATAACCAACTATCAATATTGGCCTTTAAATGGCATTTGAATTTCGATGCGACCGGGGGTCGGATTCCAAACTGTTATCCGAAAACCACATCGAATCTTTGTGATGGATCCTTTTTTTAAAAGATCAAAGTGGGAATTTGTTGTGATTTTCTTAAAATCTGAATGTACCACTTATTTTTAAAATAAGCGCTCATTATTCGGTTAAGCCGAGAAAGGACTTTGTGTCATAAAACCCATTTCAAATAATGTACGACGAAATGGGATTGCATTTGAAGATGGTGCTGAAGACCAGGTATTTTCGAAAACGAAAGGATTACCTATCGAATGTCTCTGCACTAAGTTGCTTCGGTATAGAGATTTTATCACCCTCTGTGATGGGTAGTCGGACGTGATTAGTGAATATCCGGATTTGCAAGGGCTTCTTTGAAGTGCATTCGGGTCCGTTCGAACCCGGAACGGACTTGTATGGTTGTGTGTCTAACATTACACTTTGAGATATAAAGCTGGTTTCTGTCAAATACATTTTTGTTATGGCGGAATATTTATTCTCTTAGCTTAACACCCTTCTCTGAGACATACGAGCTCAGAGGTTATGTAGTTGATGGTTGCTAGTGATATATTCCCAATTTGGTAATGTGGCATGCTAAATGTTGCTGTTCATTTTTTGATCGAAGCATGGCTTTTGTGAAAAGCGTAGCTTTGTGGACGAGACCTCGTCGGATCTCGTAACCCGAAAATGGTCGAAACAGGAAGGATGCAGCAAGGTTATTGGAGGAAGCGCCCTTAGGGTATGTCCATTTCCTGGAAAAAGGTGGTATCATGGTATGGAGCTCAGATACTTATGTGGTTGTTGGTGTTGAGGATCCTCGGGTAAAGGTCGGTAATGACCGGGGATAGCATACTCGTGTAGTAGTTACCTAGTTACAGCTTCATTACAATGTAAGGTAACTCGGCCTTGCTTTGGCAGAGAGCTGGTTAAGTTCTCCGGGCATTCCTCCAGAGGCATACCCATGTGGCATAGGAAGTTCCTTAGCCTGACTATTTGTTGGAAATCTAAAGAAAAAATACGCGCCTTGTACGATTTTAATTGTATAGCCTGCCTTTTACTTATGGTGGTGACCTGCCGTTTAATTGGTAGCTATAGTAGGTATACCATAATAATGGTATGTTGGCTATGATTAATATTATACTTTTGAAATGTTTTCTGCACTGTGCACTAATAATATCAAAAGGATTTTGCGTATCAAGCATGTTTGACTATCATAAGGAGAAATCTCCTCCAATTCTGCGTTTGCATTGTGTGTGTGGCGGAAGGCCTTATGATAGTTTCATTTTTCAAAAGCATAGCAGATTTCTTTTTATTTCCTTTGTGCAAATAACTGTTTTTTAAGATCTCACACCAGTCCCATGACTGGCCTGGAGTTTATTGTCCCCTTTCTAAACTCTGGATGCCTATAATTTTCCACATGGGCAGCCTAGAGTTAGGTTATCAGTTGTTCTGGAGCGAAGTTGAGAAGTTGCTGTGGAGATCAAAAGGCAAGCTGGATGGCGAGGCGTATCACTAGTATATGATATTCTTTTCTGTTATTTTATTGTTGTAACACTCTGATGATGTATGTATAAACTAATATAGTTCTTTGTTTTAAAGATTATTCATTTATCTATTATATATTGTTCCACTGTGAAATGTGAGATTCTATTATTGTTTCTGTTTCTTCTTCTATCTTCTTCTTCTTTAACCGTAATGGTTCATTTTTCTAGCATTCGATTGTGCAACATTTGATACAGTGGACGTATTGATGTCGACTTTTGGAAGTTGAAAATTTGGGTTATTACAAATACTTTTTATAATAAAATACTTTTGTATCAAAAAAGATTTTCCTTTCGAAAATACTTTTATAACTCGATGTTTTAACATGTTTATCCTCATTCTTGCAGACTCTGGCCATGCATTGATTAGGCGCAAAGCTAGAATTCTTCAAGTACTTAGTAAACTTGTTTCAACACCTAGTGAAAATACTCGAAAAATATTTAAAACCGATATGGAAAGTACAATCCAACAAATCAATTGAATCATGGGTCGCAGATACACAATGGTTACGCCTGTATCCTCCAGGAAACATCCGTACCTTTGAGCAATCACTGCCTTGCGAATTTCGCCATGATAACCAAAAACCCGTAGACCGTGGATACACAATGGCTACGCCTGGATTCTCCAGGAAACATCTGTGCCATTTAAGCAATCTCTGCCTTGCAGATTTCCCCATGACAACAAAACTGGTAGACCACGGATACACAATGGTTACGCCTGGATCCCCCAAGAAACAACTATACCCTTTAAGCAATATCTGCCTTGCGAATTATGCTACCACAACAAAACTGTAGACCGTGGATACACAACGGTTACGCCTGGATCCCCCAGGAAACATCCGTACACTTTAAGCAATCTCTGCCTTGCGGATTATGCTACAAAAACAACCATGGGCAATGCTACGGAATTCAAAGGACACTCGAGTATCATATCTGGAAAAACAAATCAGAGAGAATAATATCGATAGAATGAATCCACAATATGGTCAAAAAGCGGATATCAAGCAGAAGGAACTTTTTTTGTCTTTACTTCGAAAATATGTATCTTACAGTACCTTTTCAAATCAATTTTAAATATCATACTTATATGAATTCCATTATATATAAGATTTCATTTTCAAATCGAATACTTTATCAAATCACACTTATATAGACTTCGATCATATAATATTTTGCGTTTCAAATTGAGTGTCTTTCCAAATCAATAGTTTTCAAATCAACTTCATACTTATACAAATCAATTTTATATAATTTAGTTAACTCCCAAATCAAAATATTTACTAAAATAAGGTTCTCAATTTCAATTCGTTTCAATATTAGTTCAGTTTCAAAATCATATACGATTCCACCAAATTATTTCTTCCTAATCAAATATCTTTATATTCAAAGTTTCCAAAATAATAGGTTTAGAAAATAATCCAAGTTTCCAAATCAACATAATTTAGCTCAAACAATTCTTTTCCAAATCATCATACAAATACTGGGTTTTAAATCCCAATCTACTTTCGAAACCAAATATTTTTCTCAAAATCAATTAAACCCAAAATGATTGCCAAGAATAAAAACCTTTAAAATATTTATTTATATTTGAAGGATCTAATTTACCTTTTGAAAATTATTATTCTATACACACACACACACACACACACACACACACACATATATAGTTTTATAAAAGATGTTATTAAGTTAAAAACATTTAAACTAAATTTTTTTTCAAACATTTCAAAACTAAATTTCATATTAGTATAATTCAAATAGTCTTATTCATTTACTTAACGAAACAGTTTCAAATTTATTTAAATCATATTACTACATATTAAAAATACAAAACTAAACTTATATACTTTATCAAATAATTTATACTTTTCGAAATTACTTGTCTTTGAAAATTAAATCTCGATTTGGAAGTGTTCGAACATTCAAAATAATCGGAGAAATCAAATTTCAAATCCAAGAGTTGGAATTCAGCAACCAATCAGTAAATCAATTTCAGTAAATAGGGTTATACCAAATCAAATCCGAAACTCGAGGACTGAACACCGGCTCACTTCAAATCGTTTTAAATATACATACATATATCTTTCGAATATCAAATCATACTTTAGAATTTGAAACCAAAATTGGTTTCACAAAATCATTTGCATAGCAAAACTACTAAAGTGGCTTCTCCTCCGCTCTGAAACTCAAAAATCAATGTCGATGATGCATGCACTCATTACCGAAATTATTCTCCAGCAACATAAGTGAGTTTTGGACTTCTATCTTCTTGAAAACATCTTTGAAATTTCTTTGAAATCATTGGAACTCATTTGAAGTCATTTGAAATGTTTCTTACTCAGAAAATACTTTTAAATCTTTTTATTATATATTTTCAAATCTTAAAACCAATTTCAAAACATCGGAATTCAACTCCTCGAATTTCCAATTTAAAATCCTTCAGTTATAAATCATTTTTAGATAAATCAAATTTCTTATATAGTTTTCAAAAATTCAAATTCTTATTTTTTTAGAAGGTATATAATCCTTATCGAAAACATTTTCTCTTTATATATGTAACGACCCGAAATTTTCGATCCCGAGAATTCCAGATAGTTAGGAAAAGAAGAAAGGGAAAGAAGAAATAGAAACACTAAAATATAAAATCTCATATTCGCAGCAGATCAAAATATAATATCAGATAATGACAGTTATACAAAAGAAAACTGTATCTGATAATTCATATTTATTTACATCAGAGTTACAATCTTTACACAAACACTGGACAGTTGAAATAACTTGTCCTAGAAAATAACAATATATCACAGTGGAATACACTCCATGCGTTCCTGCCGTCCAGCTTGCCTCCTGAGCTCCAGAACGTCCACACCTGAGAATCTGTAACACTTGGTTAGACCTGAGCATTATATCAAGTAACACCCGGGTCAGGCTGGAAACCAACGTGAGTAAACTCATATAATATTAAATACCAAGCTATATAACTTAAGTTAATTACCAGGGTAACTCATACTTTTCTACGAGTTCTAATCTTATTTAAGTCGATCATTTATCTCAAATCAATATCCAAGAATCGTTATCCAGTTTAAATATCCATGATACTTAACTTATTTCATTCTAGCCTGTTTGCTTCTAAACTCAAATTTATAAAGAATCGAAGTGGTTTCGGATATTTGCTGATACCCGACCCTGGTCTCTTCGAATTCAATGTCATCTCTAATCCAATGTTGTTAAGCTTTAAACAATACAATTCATATCCAGGATATCATATCACATAACAATTCAACTCAGAAAGGTAACCTACATTATCACAGTTCAACCCATTGATATCACAGCACATCTCAATCGCCTATCAGAGATATCATCAATCCAAGTCATCCAATATTATTCAACCATTCATAATAAGATTTATTAGATATATAATTCCTAATTACTTTAATTAATCTCCAATTAAATTAATCACCAACTTTAGTCACTTAGATTACCTTAATCCTGCATACTCAACATTTATTAATTACAACCAAATTAATAAATCATTCCTTAATCGTCCATCTTAATTAATCATCTTGATTAATTATCCTTTAATTACATTATGTAATTAACCTTTAATTGCCTCATAGATTAATTAACCTTAACCATTCACGTTAACTTTTAATTAATCTCCTTAATTAATTAATCAAATTAATTAAAGATTCTCTAATCACTTTGTTAAAGTAATTACTTAAGAATTAATCACTTAACCCTGCTAAATCAATCATTAATTAATTACAAACCATTTAATTAATTAGTCATTCCTTGATTACCTTACAAATCAATTAATTAATCTTTAATTACCAAATTAATTACTTTTTAATTATTAATTAATAAACCTTATTTATTAATTAATAAATTTTAGTTACAAATTAATTAATCTCTAATTAATAGTTAATTCAATCTTAAATCTCTAATTATTTAATTAATTAATAATTAATACAACTTAATTTGTAACGACCCGATATTTTGGACCATTCGCATCCGCACATGTCGGACTTGAGTTGCTCAAAATATCAGATTGTTAATTTAAAATTTGGCAAAACTAAACATAAACAGTAAATAAATCACTCACAGAATTACAGATACAGAGTAGTACAATAATAAGCAGCGGAATAAATAATAGTAGTTCATGAAGCTACTATATAAACATCAGAGTTAGAAATAAAATACAACAGAATATCTCAGATGCAGTGAAGTCTCCAATACGAGCAGATGACTTCTCTGAACCAATCAACAAGAAAAGCTGAAAGCTGAATCGATAGTTGGATCTCAAACGAAGCTCTAAACTCCAAAAGGTGAGTCTCAAATGCTGTATCACTCAGTCTGACCCGAGCGTAAAGCAAAACACAAACACTCGAGTCGGAATTAACATTCTATATCGATAAACCCAACTCAAGTGAAATATCAACTGAAATACAAGTAAATCAAAGGATGTTTGGGATAACCATTCTCTAAGGATCCGTGGGACTATCTACAATGCAGAGATATACACTATAACACCGCGGTCATTTCAAATTAATTTTTCAAATATATATCCAAATTTTTTCACTTTAAAAGTTGTGATTCAAATCTACTCAAATTCCAAATTCAAATTTAATCCCATCTCAATTTATAAATTCAACTCAACTCCTAAATAACCATTTCAAATTTTATCGATCTTAAATCCGGGTTTAAATCACAAATACCCATTTATATTTCAATATATTTCAAAACTTTAAATATTCAACATTTTAAACAAAATTTAACGATTTCATATAGATTTAGTTTATCTTTATTATTATTTAGTCTTGAAGTATTCCATCATTAGATTCAATATCATTTAAGTAACCCTAAATTACAATTTCTAAATATTTTCTTTATTTTATTGAAACGTGAAACATTCATTAAACCACATGAATCAAAAATCCAGTTATAAAATCATATCTTTAAATTTCACATTCAGTAACTTCAAATCTATTTAATTAAATAAAATTCTTAATTAAATATCATTTCAAATAAACCCAAATTTATCTTCCCAACCTTACTTATTTAATTTTTCATAAAATCTATTTGAAAAATAGATTTCATAAATATTTAACCATATTATATGTATTAAATCAATCAAATTTAAATTAATATTATTATTAAATCTATATATGTAACGACCCTAGATTTTAATTTAATTTAAATTGATAATTTAAATGAAATTATGAATTAAAATTTGTAAAATTGATTATAAATGATGCGAGTTTCCCCGATTCAAATAGAAAATATATTAAGTCATATGGGTTTGAAAATATGTATATATTGGCTTTTTAATAAATTCTTATATTAGTGGTTTGAAAAATATATATTAAAGTATATACCTTGACACAAGTACGATATGAATAAATAAATGAATTGTTAATTTATTATTGATGGTTAAAATATATATAATAAATACAAGACAATAAATAAGAAGTAAATAAAATATAAGATATAACAATATAAAGTAAATATATATATATATATATATATATATATATCTTAATCTCATATTAATAAATCAATACAAAAGTAATAAGAGTAAAATAAAAATAGAAGTTCACTTATTTTGTAAAGTAAAATAATTCATACTTAAGCTATGAATAAAAATAAGAACATTGATATATAAAATATAATCAATAAGTATTCAAACAAATAAAATAAGAAACAAAATATATATGTAACATCCCGCCTTTTTGCACACTTTAAACCAACACACGTGCCAATTCAAAGCATACGCAAGGGCGGATTGTTATGGGGTAAATAAGAAAAACAGAGAAGAAATAAGAACAAAAACAGAATCTCACAGCGGAAGGATAAAATATAATAACAAATATACAGTTCATAAACAGTTTACAAAAGCTTGATTCTTCTTTTAC
Organism: Allium cepa; assembly: GCA_030765085.1. Lineage (NCBI taxonomy): Eukaryota > Viridiplantae > Streptophyta > Magnoliopsida > Asparagales > Amaryllidaceae > Allium > Allium cepa. The sequence continues at coordinate 685,492,838 of CM060939.1, read as the reverse complement.
AATAAATATCAGAGTTACACATACCAATACAAGCAATGCAGCGGAATAGAAAGAGTGTGGTGTAATACTATATATAACATAATACTTATTCTTCGTCTTCGTCCTCCAAAGCTAAAATCTGCTATCCTGAAATGCTCGGACTGACCCGAGCGAATTTGAATAGACAAAAACACCCGAGTCAGACTAGAATATCTTATGTGAGTTAAATAAACAGAATATAAATATGAGTACAGTAACTCAAGAGATGTTCGGGATTTACATCTCCTAAGGATCCGTTAAACTATTTACTATGTAGTATATTGCGCTATTATAATAGTGTCTATTTATAAAATAAACTTACTTTTAAATAGCGTTAAGGCTTTACATTTTCCACCTTAACACGTAATAGTCCCAGTAGTCCGTCCAATATCATAGCCCCTCCTGATCGGGAAGCCACTAGAGGATACCACACGGGCTACGGGAGAAAACCAAACTCGTACAAGGCGCGATATGGTAGGTGACACGGCACAACTAGGCAATGCCAGGGTAGATATACCAATTGCTATCCAGGCTGGTGGAAACGCGTAGCCGCAGTTACCGCCCACCTCGGACTAACTCCCCAAAATCAAAATATAGCAGTGGCCACTGAATCAAATCCAAGTCAAATTATAATATCGAAGAGGAGCGTCCGATCAGAGGAATGACCTCATTGGCCTGAGAATCGCTCCTGTTTTAGCCACCTTATGCCAACTCACGGGAGTTGGGTCCACGTATTTACCTTACAGGAAACGTCGCCACCACCTACTTCATTCTGGAATCTCCACCGCGTACACGGTTAGTCAAAGTGGTTTTCGGTATCGACAGAGAGTATGTCCATATCCGATCCCGGTCTCTTTGCCAACCAATCGTTATTATAACACCGCGGTCATTTAAAATAGTTTATACTTTAAAACCAGAACATAGTCCCTTTCAAAACCATAATATTACGATATCATTTCTTCTTTTAAAACCCAAAACAATATGATATCGTTTATCCCAAATAAAATTATTCCTTTCCAAAAAATTATGTCACTTTTTATTATTTAATATCCCATGTAACCAATATTCTGTTTGTAACTTTCAACATAATTCTTCGAAAATCCATAGCATTTTAAAACCATTATTTTCAAAACTAAATGGTTTGGATATTCAACGGTATGCGAATTAAAAAAAAGTTTAACTTTACTGTTGCTTTATAAAGAAATAAATTACATGGCTTTCCAAATATTTCTTCTTTTAAAGTTAAACCAAAATCCAAAATATTACTTCAAGTCGCAAAACCATTTCAATTTTATATATATTTATATCCATTTTGGAGCATTAATATTTCAACTAAAGTTGGATTTTTATCCTTTCAAAAATCAATATTCTATTAATTAATCCTGACCATTCACATAAAATCCATAATTAATAAGACTTCAATTTCTAGTAAAATATATATATATATATATATATTTCCAAATTCAATTTTTACTAGAATATTCATTTCAAAATATTTTGGAAAAAAAATCCAATTATAAATATCATATCTTTAAAATTTCCAACTTAATATTTAAACATAGGATATAATCATCAAACTCCATTTTCTTAATTTTCTTCCATTTTTAATAAAGAAATTTATTCACCTTTTAATTTCAAAATTTCAACTTCATATGCATATAACTATGGAAGAAAACATTTATTCAGTATAAAATTTAAGATTTTTATAAACCGTATTCCATCCAAACCATAGAAATCACATTAAAATAGTTATATATAGACCGCGGTGCCTGTATATAGTTTTCTATCCTATGGTCAAGTGATACGGATATTTATCATTTCAATCCGCAATTTAAAAATAAAAATTTGCGGTTATATATCATTTCAAACCACAATCCCGAAAAATGAAATATGCATGATAATTTTCAATTTAATGATATGCAATAAACATCCATCCATCAACAACATCCATCATCCAATCGCAACCATCAACCAATATCAATCAATAACAATTATATATATGATCATATATAACAGGTGATAACTGGCAGTTTATTCAAATTAAATTTTTCAACTATTAATCTAACAATTTATATTCAGTGATAATTGACATAACTGTTAACTAGCAGTTCATATGCAACCAAAAATTTCTAACAGCCAATTAACACGCAATAAATCAATTAAATTAACAGTTACATTCAATAAAATGCAATTCAACAGATATGAATGAAATAACATGCCAAAAGCTCATAAATAAATTTCTATTCATTTCTAAAATTTATTTAACAAACATAAAAGCTTCTAGTAGTTGTGAGTGGGTTAAAACACTCACCTTTTGAATTTAAATTGAATTCAAATCCAATTTAAACCCAAAAATTGGACAGTCTCCAAATTCATCCAAACCAGTGCCAAAACGTCAGAAATTCCGATACGATCCCAGCAAAACAAATCGCGCGTGAATCCGAGCTCGTATGCAAAAGTTATGAAAATTTGAAAAATGAAAAATTCTGGTCCTGGGTCAACTTCGGGTTCGACTTCGGGGCGCCGCCTCATTTCCCCGATGCTTGCTTGGAGTTTTCGCCAAAACGACCCGGAGCGACCCGAGTCATTTTCTTCCTGACCCGAAGTTTCTCTAGGGTTTTCTCCTCTGAAACCCGAAGCGCGACCAGAAGCTGCTGCAGATCCACAAATTTTTTTTTTTTTTTTTTTTTTTTTTTTTGAAATAAAATTTTGGAATTTGGGAATTAGGTTTTTTTCTGCCATTGGAATGAGGAGTTGAGAAGGAGATGTACGTATAGAAAAATGAAAATAAGGAGTGGCTAGGATTTATAATCGCAAATATATAGACAGATAAAAGAAGGCTAGGTGGGTACGGATAACGAACGTGCTAAACGATAGTTGGCCCAAAAAGCCCGTTCTGCCTCCGGAGTCGAATTTGTTAAAACTATATATCCAAATAGGTGTTTCAAAATATTCTGAACGCGATGGAAAAAGTTTCGCGACCAAATTCGATCGTATGAAGAAGTTATGCTAAAAAAATAAAAATTTCAAATTGATTTCAAAATGCGTAAATTTCAAGACGTTTCGAGTCCGTACGATCAAACGACAAGTCCGATCGCAACGAAACTTGAAACATTATTATAATTCACCGTTACGGATCCGATGAAACTAGTTTCGTCGAAATCCGAGTCCGTGACAAAAATGGCTATTTTTAATATTTATTAAATAAATTAAAATAAATCATAAAATCCAAATTTTCTTTCAACTTTAAATATTGGCCAAATTTCATTACTTATATAATCCAATCAATTCCAAATAAGCTTGGATGTGAATTAAAATTTATAAGTATATAAATTTCGCAGTGTTAACCTCTGCGTTTTCTTATTATTTGGGAATTATAAATTTTATTCGCAAAACCCAATTATTTAATCATATACTTATACTCTCATCTTAAATCTAATTATATAAATAACTTGATTTCTATTATCCAACTCAAAATATATCAATTATTCTCCAACTACATAGTTAACGTTTCTTTTATATATCACTGTGGTAATATTTCAAAATGTTCATCTTTTGTTTGCATAAATTACTGTATTTAGATAAAATTGTAATTTTGGTAACTTATCACATAAATAACTTAAAACCTCAACTAATACATTCCACCTTTGTTTCATCTTATTCATTCACTCATCAATATTCCGTACTAACTACAAAATTTAGTGTATTCCTTTAAATTGATCAAAATAAGACTTATCAACTAATAGAAAGATTTACGTACAAAATTTATTGTCATACATCTAATTTACAAGCCTATACTTAATTATTATCCTACAATACGTTTTACGTTACTATAATGTTCATTCTTCTGTTCCTACGTTTCTATAAATTTATTCCTTTATAATTTATTTAACGCAACACTTAATCTACACCTATTGCGATGTTTCAAATTTACTTGAATGAACAATTTCTTTACTTAAAATAGTTGTTGTAAACTCTTAATTCCACATTTATAAGTGTATTATTATTTTCACTCAAATATTATACATATATATAGAGTATTGGGTTTTTTATTTAATCATCATTTATTATATATATTAATTAATTAAATTCAATACTTAAGTCTGACTAAATTTATTCCCCAAATACACATTTACATTTCTCAACCAATAAATATAACCAATCAAATTCTCATTTTATTGAACCTTGGTCAATTCCACACGTTAATTTTACTTAAAGTCTCAATTAATTAATTTACCTCGGTTTCATTACCTTATTACCTTATATGCATAATTGACATGGTTATATCTTCCATTACATCAATAATTTATCATTTCATTTCTATGCAATATATACTCATCTTATTCCATTTATTTGGTTACTGCATTGAAATCTATTTATTAACCAATACTAACGTTATTATCATAAAAAAAAATTTGATTCTCAATTTTATTCAATACTTAGAACAAAAATTTTCACATTAAATCAAATCCTTCTATTCAAACCAAGTATCATGCTATGATAATATTTTACGTTGGTTACACTGAAAAAAATCAACTTTTTATCGTTATCAATTAAACATACATTAATTGCACAAATTAAAGGAATTAATTGTCATTTATCAAATTAAATTTTTCATACATCAATCTATTTCATCTAAATCCTTACCTATGAATATTGCAACCTTTAATTCCATTAAATACCAATTAACCCAAATTATTTCATTTATTCTAAGTCATATCACTAAAATAATTCATCATAATAAACTTAAAATCTATACGTTTATTGATTTATTTCTATTTGTCTTATGTTAAATTCTAAATTTAGTAAGACAACCTAAAGTACTCCACTCAATCGACAGCCCCTTTCAATTGTTAATACGTACTTAAATTTCTACAGTTGCCTTCCATCTGCACTTCCGTTACTATGATAAAAATTAGTAACGTTTATGCCATCAATCCATCATAATTACTTACCCTTAATTGAGTTTGATTTCCAAATAAATTTGCTGACCCTTAATTAGACAATTTATAAAAGTTTGTCATCATACCTATAGTTCTACGCTTATGCTATGTCTTAAATTTCAATAAATTTATAAATTTTGAGATGTTCATTAGGGTTTACAAATTTATTGACTTGCAATAACAGGGTTTCTTAATCTATTCAATTTATCGTTCACAATCTTTTATTGCATTAAATTGGTTTAATATTCCCATATTAAATTCTATGTACAGGTAAGAATTTTTCTTTCTTTCTCTACTTAATTCATTTGAATTTTATTCAAATGTCTTTAAATAGGTTTCTAAGTCACTTCTATATAATTTATTCTAGCCTTCATTTTAATACTTATCTACCACCTTTATTCTTTCAACTAAAATAAATTACAAAATCCTATTAAACAAACAATTTTAAATGGTCGAACTTAACGGGTCGTTACACTCTCCCCCACTCAAAACTTTTCGTCCCCGAAAAGGGAAAGGAAGGGAGAAGGAAGAATAAAACAGTATATCTAATTTCAAATATTAACTTATAACAATAATTTACTAAATTAATTTCCTTTAATGAAATACACTTGTTTTATAATCATTATGTCTTTTAATACTTGAACTATTAAAGTTGGAAAAATATCTTTAACCAAATTCTAAGTCCAAAATTTACGAAAATTTTTGGCAGAGTCTCCTTTGTACGGAGGGACTCTGGAGAAAATATAATATCCAAATATACAAATATATTACATATATTATTCAAAATAAAATATCCCAACACGGGAAAATATATAAAATAGCGCTTTATACGTAATCCGGAAACGTACCTATTTGTCGGGCAATACGCTTATTATTTTGGAACCAAAAGCAGTAGCAGTTGCTTCCAACCCCTGTATTCACTTATAAAATCTAAAAGTTAAATATCTATATTACAGTGAAATGTTTGGGTAGATTCAATCATTCATATCCAAATCAAATGCAACAACCATACATTTTAACAAACGGCACACACCACAAACAACAATCATTCAATCAACAACCGTTAGTTGTTCGGGTTCAAATTATGAAATTTTACGGAGTGAGAAATAACTATCAAGTGCATCCGTTACTCAACAGTCTTAGATGGAATAGAGATAGATTATTGTTCCTCCAACAACTCCAAAATTCCTTACCCAACAACCATACATCAACCAAACAATTCAAATCAACACCACAATAGCTTATTATACATTTATTTCATGCTTCAGTGGTTTTATTTTCTTTCTTTCATTTATGGAGGGATTTCTTTGTTTCTTACAATTTTCATTTTCCATTTGTTACAAAATTCATTATATTGTATTCCAATTTATTGACTAAGGTTTATATCATCTATTTATACTACTTACCCTTTCTTATATAGTAAAATTTCCAATTTAACTTAAGTTTATACAATTAATTCTCATTTATAACAGCAAATTTATTGAATACCTTAATTACCTCAAGCTTCACTTGTAAGATTTCCCCTTACATTTTCTTACTAACATTGCAACTTTTATTATATGGTAAGTTATGTATGTTTAAGAATGCAAGTGAAAATTTACAAGTTTCTTCTCAATTCCTTTTTATTTATTAATGGTTCAATAAATATATATTCGTTTTATAAATTACAATTTCAACTTACCCTTAATTTCATTCCTTTATTTAATGTTTACGTTTTATTATATTTAATTACAGTAACCCTCTACTTACACTTAAATTATTAACCTTAAAACCTCCATTTTTATAAATAAAGGATCTTATTAATTCATTATCTAGGGTTTACAGACATTTATTTATATTACCTACTTTTTATTATATTACTAGTAGCATTTTAAAACATACTTAAGTTTATAACCGTACACATCAATCTTTATTTATTAAAGAATTTCATTTTATTTACTTAAGTTAAAATCACCTATTAATAATACTCACCTTTAATTTGGGTAAAATTTCAATTATCACTTAAGTTTATACCAATAAATTCTTATTATAACAGTAATTTATTGAATACTTCATTTTTCCTAAATTCCTACTTGTAAAATATTCAATTCCAGTTTCTCATTTAACACTTCAACTTTTATATTTGGGTAAGTTATTTATGTTAAGGAAATTGCAATTGAACTTATACAAGTTTAATCTCCATTCTTTTAATTAAATTTAATGTTTATTCATATTACCCTTTGTCTCATATGTATGCAAATTCCTCTTTATAGCTTTGCAGTTATTCTCTTATTTCAATTAGAGGTTTCAATTCATTCATTCTTCAATAAATCTTTTCCATTATTTATCAGTTAAAAACTTTTACTTCCCTTATCCCTAGCATTAACTTTCTTACTTAATATTTCACTAACAAAGTTTAAACAATTAATTAACAGAAAAATTTAGAATTAAATACCGGGTCAAATTTTAATCTATTTCAAAATAATAGATAAATAAGTTCTTACAACTTTTATATCTCTAATTATATTTAGAACAATAAAAGAAAATTTTTAGAAAATTTCAAAAATAAATCTGCAGTAGAATTTACTACAGTGGCCTTTCCCCTTCGAAACTCGAAAATGAAAGTCGATGATGCGGCCGTCATCACCGAATTTATTTTCCAGCGACAGAGAGGAAAGTACAGAATTTAATTCTTTTCCAAAATCTTCTTTAAAACAATTCTTCCAATTTATACGAAATATTTATATAAGAAAATACTTATAAACCAAATCAATAAATTTCACAAATTCTTTGAAAGCAAATTTTCAAAAATCCCGGACTTAAGTTCTAAATCTCCAAATTTGGTTTATTATAATTTCACTTAGCTTCAGTTATTATAAATATTTTTATTGCCTAACATCCAATCTATAGCAACCAAATATATATATATCTTTATAAAACTATTTTTATATATAGAAATATAATAGGCAAAATTATTTCATTCACCTATATTAAAAACAAATATTATGTCGGTCTGTCCTATTAAGTGTTTAGAAATCCCTATTGATGACATAGCGTCTCATGCATCAACCAGAATTTATAAATACAAAGCGGAACAGATTAACACAATATTAAAATCTTTTTATTAATACTAACAAGTACGCTCTCTCTTATATATACACTCAGCGACTCCCATAGGATATTTCTACCCTATTAACAAAGAGTCAAACCCCACAAAGCCAAGGTTTATCGCTAAACCAAAGCTCTGATACCAACTGTAACATCCCGCCTTTTTGCACACTTTAAACCAACACACGTGCCAATTCAAAGCATACGCAAGGGCGGATTGTTATGGGGTAAATAAGAAAAACAGAGAAGAAATAAGAACAAAAACAGAATCTCACAGCGGAAGGATAAAATATAATAACAAATATACAGTTCATAAACAGTTTACAAAAGCTTGATTCTTCTTTTACAATAAATATCAGAGTTACACATACCAATACAAGCAATGCAGCGGAATAGAAAGAGTGTGGTGTAATACTATATATAACATAATACTTATTCTTCGTCTTCGTCCTCCAAAGCTAAAATCTGCTATCCTGAAATGCTCGGACTGACCCGAGCGAATTTGAATAGACAAAAACACCCGAGTCAGACTAGAATATCTTATGTGAGTTAAATAAACAGAATATAAATATGAGTACAGTAACTCAAGAGATGTTCGGGATTTACATCTCCTAAGGATCCGTTAAACTATTTACTATGTAGTATATTGCGCTATTATAATAGTGTCTATTTATAAAATAAACTTACTTTTAAATAGCGTTAAGGCTTTACATTTTCCACCTTAACACGTAATAGTCCCAGTAGTCCGTCCAATATCATAGCCCCTCCTGATCGGGAAGCCACTAGAGGATACCACACGGGCTACGGGAGAAAACCAAACTCGTACAAGGCGCGATATGGTAGGTGACACGGCACAACTAGGCAATGCCAGGGTAGATATACCAATTGCTATCCAGGCTGGTGGAAACGCGTAGCCGCAGTTACCGCCCACCTCGGACTAACTCCCCAAAATCAAAATATAGCAGTGGCCACTGAATCAAATCCAAGTCAAATTATAATATCGAAGAGGAGCGTCCGATCAGAGGAATGACCTCATTGGCCTGAGAATCGCTCCTGTTTTAGCCACCTTATGCCAACTCACGGGAGTTGGGTCCACGTATTTACCTTACAGGAAACGTCGCCACCACCTACTTCATTCTGGAATCTCCACCGCGTACACGGTTAGTCAAAGTGGTTTTCGGTATCGACAGAGAGTATGTCCATATCCGATCCCGGTCTCTTTGCCAACCAATCGTTATTATAACACCGCGGTCATTTAAAATAGTTTATACTTTAAAACCAGAACATAGTCCCTTTCAAAACCATAATATTACGATATCATTTCTTCTTTTAAAACCCAAAACAATATGATATCGTTTATCCCAAATAAAATTATTCCTTTCCAAAAAATTATGTCACTTTTTATTATTTAATATCCCATGTAACCAATATTCTGTTTGTAACTTTCAACATAATTCTTCGAAAATCCATAGCATTTTAAAACCATTATTTTCAAAACTAAATGGTTTGGATATTCAACGGTATGCGAATTAAAAAAAAGTTTAACTTTACTGTTGCTTTATAAAGAAATAAATTACATGGCTTTCCAAATATTTCTTCTTTTAAAGTTAAACCAAAATCCAAAATATTACTTCAAGTCGCAAAACCATTTCAATTTTATATATATTTATATCCATTTTGGAGCATTAATATTTCAACTAAAGTTGGATTTTTATCCTTTCAAAAATCAATATTCTATTAATTAATCCTGACCATTCACATAAAATCCATAATTAATAAGACTTCAATTTCTAGTAAAATATATATATATATATTTCCAAATTCAATTTTTACTAGAATATTCATTTCAAAATATTTTGGAAAAAAAATCCAATTATAAATATCATATCTTTAAAATTTCCAACTTAATATTTAAACATAGGATATAATCATCAAACTCCATTTTCTTAATTTTCTTCCATTTTTAATAAAGAAATTTATTCACCTTTTAATTTCAAAATTTCAACTTCATATGCATATAACTATGGAAGAAAACATTTATTCAGTATAAAATTTAAGATTTTTATAAACCGTATTCCATCCAAACCATAGAAATCACATTAAAATAGTTATATATAGACCGCGGTGCCTGTATATAGTTTTCTATCCTATGGTCAAGTGATACGGATATTTATCATTTCAATCCGCAATTTAAAAATAAAAATTTGCGGTTATATATCATTTCAAACCACAATCCCGAAAAATGAAATATGCATGATAATTTTCAATTTAATGATATGCAATAAACATCCATCCATCAACAACATCCATCATCCAATCGCAACCATCAACCAATATCAATCAATAACAATTATATATATGATCATATATAACAGGTGATAACTGGCAGTTTATTCAAATTAAATTTTTCAACTATTAATCTAACAATTTATATTCAGTGATAATTGACATAACTGTTAACTAGCAGTTCATATGCAACCAAAAATTTCTAACAGCCAATTAACACGCAATAAATCAATTAAATTAACAGTTACATTCAATAAAATGCAATTCAACAGATATGAATGAAATAACATGCCAAAAGCTCATAAATAAATTTCTATTCATTTCTAAAATTTATTTAACAAACATAAAAGCTTCTAGTAGTTGTGAGTGGGTTAAAACACTCACCTTTTGAATTTAAATTGAATTCAAATCCAATTTAAACCCAAAAATTGGACAGTCTCCAAATTCATCCAAACTAGTGCCAAAACGTCAGAAATTCCGATACGATCCCAGCAAAACAAACCGCGCGTGAATCCGAGCTCGTATGCAAAAGTTATGAAAATTTGAAAAATGAAAAATTCTGGTCCTGGGTCAACTTCGGGTTCGACTTCGGGGCGCCGCCTCATTTCCCCGATGCTTGCTTGGAGTTTTCGCCAAAACGACCCGGAGCGACCCGAGTCATTTTCTTCCTGACCCGAAGTTTCTCTAGGGTTTTCTCCTCTGAAACCCGAAGCGCGACCAGAAGCTGCTGCAGATCCACAATTTTTTTTTTTTTTTTTTTTTTTTTTTTTTTTGAAATAAAATTTTGGAATTTGGGAATTAGGTTTTTTTCTGCCATTGGAATGAGGAGTTGAGAAGGAGATGTACGTATAGAAAAATGAAAATAAGGAGTGGCTAGGATTTATAATCGCAAATATATAGACAGATAAAAGAAGGCTAGGTGGGTACGGATAACGAACGTGCTAAACGATAGTTGGCCCAAAAAGCCCGTTCTGCCTCCGGAGTCGAATTTGTTAAAACTATATATCCAAATAGGTGTTTCAAAATATTCTGAACGCGATGGAAAAAGTTTCGCGACCAAATTCGATCGTATGAAGAAGTTATGCTAAAAAAATAAAATTTTCAAATTGATTTCAAAATGCGTAAATTTCAAGACGTTTCGAGTCCGTACGATCAAACGACAAGTCCGATCGCAACGAAACTTGAAACATTATTATAATTCACCGTTACGGATCCGATGAAACTAGTTTCGTCGAAATCCGAGTCCGTGACAAAAATGGCTATTTTTAATATTTATTAAATAAATTAAAATAAATCATAAAATCCAAATTTTCTTTCAACTTTAAATATTGGCCAAATTTCATTACTTATATAATCCAATCAATTCCAAATAAGCTTGGATGTGAATTAAAATTTATAAGTATATAAATTTCGCAGTGTTAACCTCTGCGTTTTCTTATTATTTGGGAATTATAAATTTTATTCGCAAAACCCAATTATTTAATCATATACTTATACTCTCATCTTAAATCTAATTATATAAATAACTTGATTTCTATTATCCAACTCAAAATATATCAATTATTCTCCAACTACATAGTTAACGTTTCTTTTATATATCACTGTGGTAATATTTCAAAATGTTCATCTTTTGTTTGCATAAATTACTGTATTTAGATAAAATTGTAATTTTGGTAACTTATCACATAAATAACTTAAAACCTCAACTAATACATTCCACCTTTGTTTCATCTTATTCATTCACTCATCAATATTCCGTACTAACTACAAAATTTAGTGTATTCCTTTAAATTGATCAAAATAAGACTTATCAACTAATAGAAAGATTTACGTACAAAATTTATTGTCATACGTCTAATTTACAAGCCTATACTTAATTATTATCCTACAATACGTTTTACGTTACTATAATGTTCATTCTTCCGTTCCTACGTTTCTATAAATTTATTCCTTTATAATTTATTTAACGCAACACTTAATCTACACCTATTGCGATGTTTCAAATTTACTTGAATGAACAATTTCTTTACTTAAAATAGTTGTTGTAAACTCTTAATTCCACATTTATAAGTGTATTATTATTTTCACTCAAATATTATACATATATATAGAGTATTGGGTTTTTTATTTAATCATCATTTATTATATATATTAATTAATTAAATTCAATACTTAAGTCTGACTAAATTTATTCCCCAAATACACATTTACATTTCTCAACCAATAAATATAACCAATCAAATTCTCATTTTATTGAACCTTGGTCAATTCCACACGTTAATTTTACTTAAAGTCTCAATTAATTAATTTACCTCGGTTTCATTACCTTATTACCTTATATGCATAATTGACATGGTTATATCTTCCATTACATCAATAATTTATCATTTCATTTCTATGCAATATATACTCATCTTATTCCATTTATTTGGTTACTGCATTGAAATCTATTTATTAACCAATACTAACGTTATTATCATAAAAAAAAATTTGATTCTCAATTTTATTCAATACTTAGAACAAAAATTTTCACATTAAATCAAATCCTTCTATTCAAACCAAGTATCATGCTATGATAATATTTTACGTTGGTTACACTGAAAAAAATCAACTTTTTATCGTTATCAATTAAACATACATTAATTGCACAAATTAAAGGAATTAATTGCCATTTATCAAATTAAATTTTTCATACATCAATCTATTTCATCTAAATCCTTACCTATGAATATTGCAACCTTTAATTCCATTAAATACCAATTAACCCAAATTATTTCATTTATTCTAAGTCATATCACTAAAATAATTCATCATAATAAACTTAAAATCTATACGTTTATTGATTTATTTCTATTTGTCTTATGTTAAATTCTAAATTTAGTAAGACAACCTAAAGTACTCCACTCAATCGACAGCCCCTTTCAATTGTTAATACGTACTTAAATTTCTACAGTTGCCTTCCATCTGCACTTCCGTTACTATGATAAAAATTAGTAACGTTTATGCCATCAATCCATCATAATTACTTACCCTTAATTGAGTTTGATTTCCAAATAAATTTGCTGACCCTTAATTAGACAATTTATAAAAGTTTGTCATCATACCTATAGTTCTACGCTTATGCTATGTCTTAAATTTCAATAAATTTATAAATTTTGAGATGTTCATTAGGGTTTACAAATTTATTGACTTGCAATAACAGGGTTTCTTAATCTATTCAATTTATCGTTCACAATCTTTTATTGCATTAAATTGGTTTAATATTCCCATATTAAATTCTATGTACAGGTAAGAATTTTTCTTTCTTTCTCTACTTAATTCATTTGAATTTTATTCAAATGTCTTTAAATAGGTTTCTAAGTCACTTCTATATAATTTATTCTAGCCTTCATTTTAATACTTATCTACCACCTTTATTCTTTCAACTAAAATAAATTACAAAATCCTATTAAACAAACAATTTTAAATGGTCGAACTTAACGGGTCGTTACAATATATGTATATGTGCATATATTGGATTTGAAATAAAATAAAAAAATAAATGTTTGAGTAAATTTGAATTTAATATATAGGAAATATGAACTACAAACAAAGTATATTTATAAAATATAAATCTATGTATAACAAGACATACAAGTCAATGAAATATTTAAGTTAGAAGTGTAAATAAATTCATACAAGATGAATTATAAAATATAAATTAAACATATTGGACAAAATATAATAACATTTATTGTCATTCATATTACAAAACAAGTAAAATAATATTTTAAGTTAACAATAGAAATTTATTCATAATGCAAAGTATAGACAAGCATGTTAAAGCAAGTAATGCAGCATCAACCTGGATAAGGCAAGGCAAATAGAAAAAATAAGTATAAAAAAAAAACATAAACAAACTGTACAAGTTTATAAAACAAATATAAATAAAGTAAGTAAGGCTGAAATAAAAAAATACAAAGCTATGAACAAGGACAGGTAGGTAGGGGATGAAGTAAAGCAAAAGTATGTACACATAAAAATATAAAACCAAAACAAAGTAAAAATATAAACATGTAAGTGTATGCAGGCAAGAAAAAAAAATGCAGGCTGAAATAAATATAAGCACAAAAGTAATAAATACACTTAAACTTGAAAACAAAACTATAACAAAGAATGCCAAAACAAAGTATATACACAATTTAAAAAGTATAAGCTAGTAAACAAATGGAAGGAAAAGAAAAAAATAGATTACATCAGCCACCATAACCTATCATCTCAGCCGAGACAAGTAAGTTGGCTGAAGTAAACAAATACATGTATATGTATAAACAAGTACAAGTAAGCATCTTCACCCATACCTATGTATAAACAAAGATATCATCCCTGTACAACTCATTTTCTTATATACTCAGCCTTCCTCAATCTCATTTTGTCCATCTTCAAAACTAAAAAAAAAAAAAAATGTAACTCAACCAAGAAAATATAAGAAGAAGCTTTAGCCTGCAAATCCAAACTGCTGTTTCAACATAAATACAACTCAGTTTTCTTTCCTGGAAATCACGTGAGTAACTTTTAAACCACTATATTTGATTTTTGGTGGCATGATTGATCTAGGTGTTAAATATGTGGAATGGATGACATTGTCTGCCTGAGTATATATAGATGTGATTGTGTATATTTATCACTGTTTAAATTCCAGGTTTGGAAACAAATTTAAAGATTCATATTACTTAAATACTGGGCTATAATCTCGAGATGGAAGGTGATTGTAATGTTGTATCACCAATTTTAACAATGACTACAATCATAATTATTGAATAAACATTTTGAAAATTGGGAAATTGGATGAAATCTGTGTATATCTATGATTGTATCTATATGTATGATTGTTACAGAGATGTATTTCTCTGTTAAATATTTTGTAGGCTAAGAGCCACTTAGGAATTCAATTTCTTCTTCCCTGGTCTGTTATAAGTCATAACATATAAGCAATAAGTGTTTGAAATAACAAGACTTTTTATCTAAAAATAGTTTCAAGTAAGTTATAAACATACAGGTTTGAAAAGAACTTGATTTTTCAGAACAAACTTAAAATATGATATACTCGAACATGATTATTTGTAAATTCAGTTACATAATGTGAATTGTTATACAAAAACAAGATTTTTAAAACAAAAATGAGAATTTTTAGCTGAGGAACAAAGGAGCAGTTTACATATGAACAAAAATCATACTTTTACAAATTTCTCGGGTTTTGATGAATTTTAGATGCTGAAATTAATTGTGAAGCTAGCTTGATAATCCACGAGCACGGGAAAAATAATAGAAGATTTTTCAAATGCATGGATTTGTGGATCGAATCAATAGTAGGGTTTTGTTCGAGTTTTTTTTCGTGCTCTGAAATTGGTTGTTTCTGCTGCCGTGACTTGATCGAGTGGATCGCGCTTCGTGGAGGTGGTTGAGGAAGTTATGGACGTGACGTTGACAAGGTGGGTTCGCCTCCGATGGTCAGTATTGAGGGAAACGTGGCGTTTTACTGACGAGTGTTCGAGCGTTTGGGTTCGAGTTTTCAGGCTTTTTTCGATTCCTTGAATTTTGCGACAAACTGAGTTTCGATTTCGAGTTGGGGAACGATTTTTGGTTTGTGGGTGGTGGCGAGGATCGCCGAAGGAGCGGCGAACCACCGTGCATGTGCACGGTGGCGTTGGTGTGTCAGTAAGGTAGTGGGTGGTTTCGACTCGAGTGTTAGTCGAGTAGGATGGAGGGGTTGCTTCGGGTTCCTGAGAACGTGCGCGAGAGTGATGGTGTAACTGCAGTTTTTAAATTTCAACTTCAAAAAAAAAAATGTAGAAAAGGATCAGGTGGTAGAAGAAGAAGAAGAGTGGAGGAAGAATGGAACACGGGAACGAACAGGGGGTGACGCGAGTTTTACACGGGTTAATTCAGTGATTGTCTTGGGTTTATTTGCTTTGTAAATTAACCCATTAACTCTTATGTTAGTTTGTTAAATAAAGAGTTAGTATTAGTTAAACAAATCATGTTGGCAAAATTAAAGCTAAGATATGATTTAAAATTATTAAAAGGGATTTGATTCCTAATTTAATTTATATGGAAAGTTAATTGAGAATGTAACTAATTTATAATTGTAATTATATTTAATAAATGTGTATTTAAAGGTTGATATAAATTAACTTGTAATTAAATTAATGACCTTAATTAAGTTGTAACTAGAAATTAATGTTGTTTGATCCATTTAATTTAAGAAAATTTAATTGATTATTTAAAGTTAATTAATAAATGGTAATTAACTTAAGTGATTAATTAAGAAATAAATGATTAGTTAATTGATAACAAATGATTAATTAAAATAATTTGTGATAATTAAATAAGTAAGTAACCTTTATTAATTAATTGAGAAATTAAGTAATAAACAATAAAGTTAATAAGTTATTTAATTCCACTAATAAATGGTCATTGGATACTTGACACCACCTATGAATGATTGTATTGTATGTGATGCCTTGAATTGATTGTCATGTCTGATCTGTGATATTTTGTTCTATGATTTGTGCCGTGTATGATTTATTCAGTTATTTACATTCGTATATTATCTGTGAATCTGTGAATAGACAATAAGCATTATAGTTTATATCGCTTATCAACTATATTTCTGTGTTTTAATCTGTGATGATTGAATGATGTTGCATTATTGTGTATAACCTCGGGACCACACCATAGACACACAAATATGGATTTCACGAGGAAATCGATTAAGTCGCAGATTTTTGGAATAGTTAAATTTGAATTTTAAATTCAAATGTTTTGGAAATGGAATCGGAATAAAAGTGAAAAGCTTTTAAAAAAAATGGAATTTCAAGTTGAAATTTATTTTAATTAAGTTTTGAAATTTAAATAATTTGATTTAAATTTGAATTCAAAATTAGGAATTGAATTCTATATTTTGAAACTAGGGATTAACGATATTATACTAGTCATTATGAGTTAAACCATTTTAAAAGTATAATTTTGAGAATTTGGATTTAACCAAAGAACTTTAACTCGTATAGATGAACCAAATTTTCAAAATGAAAACTGTTTGTTTAAAAAGAATAAAAAGCTTTCAGATAAGAAATGAAATTCCAGTTTAATTAAAGGAATTTCAAGATTGAGTTGAAAAATGGTTTTCTAAGTTATGAATGAATTCTTTTTGAAAGCTATGAATTAAATCTACTTATTCTTAACAGATTTAAATTGATGATTTAGTTTAATCAAATCAAAATGAAATTGTTTTGAATGCTATAAGTTAAATCTTTGATTTAAAGATTTAACGAGTTAATCAAATCGAAATGAAATTGTTTCGAAAGCTATAAGTTAAATCTTTGATTTAAAGATTTAACGAGTTAAATTGAAATGGAAATTGATTTGGAAAATCTGTGAATGAATCTTTTGTTTAAAAGATTAAAATGTGAAAATTGTTTAAACCGTTAAAGGTTGTGAAAATGAATCTTTTTGTTTAAAGATTTAAATGGCAATTGGATTAAACCATTTGAAATAAAGTTTTGAATTATTAAGTTGTGACTTAATTGAAATCCAATTATCCATTTGTTTTTGAAATATCATGCTCACTTTTCGGTTTAGCCGGGAAAGGACCTTTGTGTCGTATAACCCATTCCGAATATGTGATTCGACGTTATGGATAGCATTTGAAGACCGGTGATGAAGACCGGGTATTTGCGAAAGCGATAGGATGACCTGTCGATTGTTTCTGCACCGAGTCGCGCCGGTATAGAGACTCCCTAAGTGATGGGAAATCCGATCGGGATTGTGAATATCCGGATTTCAAGGACTTCTTTGGAAGTGCCTTCGGTTCTGTTCGAGCCCAGAACAGACTTGTATGGATTGTTATGTCTGACATTACAATTTGAGATATAAAGCAGATTTCTTTCAAATATATTTCTGTTGGTGGCGGAGAATTTATTCTCTTAGCTTAACACCCTTCTCTGAGACGTACGAGCTCAGAGGTTATATAGTTGAAGTTATCAGCGATATATTCCCAATTTGGTAATGTGACATGCTGAGTGATGCTGAAATGATCATTGTGTTGATTATTTGTGATAGGATCATTTATTTGATCGTCTATCTTAGTGATCATTGTGTTGATCATTTGTTGACCCAAAGCACGACTTTTGTATAAAGTGTGTTTTTGTGGACGAGACTTCGTCGAGCCTCACACCCCGGAAATGGTCAAAACAGGAAAGATGCGGCAAGGTTATTGGGGGTAGCACCCTTTAGGGTATGTACATTTCCTTCTGGATAGAAGTGGTATCATGGTATGGAGCCCAGATACTTAACTTATGTTGATATCGCAGATATATATATATGATTTTGTGATTTGTTGCTGGGGCCCCGGTTAAAGGTTGGTTACGACCGGGAGGTGGCATACTCGTGTCAGTAGTTACCCAGTTAGGGGTAACCCGGCCTTGTGTTGGCAGAGATCCGGTTTGGTTCTCGGGGGCGTCCTTCCAGAGGCGTTCTCAGTGGCAATGGGAAGTTCCTTGGCCTGACCATTTGTTGGAAATCCAATTCCCAATACGAAACCCTGTACGGTTTTAGTTGTAGAACCTGCCATTTACTTATGGTGGTCACCACTGTTTAGATGGTAGCTATAGTAGGCATACGATAATGGTCGTATGTTGGCTAAGATTAATATTCTATTTTCGAAATGATTTACTTCACTATGCACTAGTAATAATATCAAAGAATTCTTTAATGCGTATCAAGCATCTTTGACTATCATAAGGAGAAATCTCCTCCGATTCTGCGTTTGCATTGTGTGTGTGTGCGGGAGGCCTTATGGTAGTCTCATTTTTAAAAAGCATTGCGAATTGACTTTGAAAATCTTCTGTTGAATGTTTTAAAAGATAAACTGTTTTTGTTGCTCACACCAGTCCCACGACTGATCCGGAGTTTATTGTTTTCTTTCCTAAACTCTGGATGCTCATTATTTTCTACACGAGCAGTCTATAGTTGGGTTTTTCAGATAGTCAGATTTAGTAGATTATCTGGAGTTAGTTCAGTCTTTGGATCGCACCAGTCTTGGTTATCTTGGTGCATCGTTATTGGGAGTTCAAGCTATTACTGGATTAGTTCTTGGAAATGGAGTTGCAGTTTCTGGAGTTCTTCCTTGAAGACTATCTTAGAGTTATATTGTTCCGCTGCTAGTGTTATCTATTTTCTTTTCCGCTGCTATTTTATCGTATCATATCTCTGATGTATATTGATATTCATTGTATCGTTCTGTTGTATCAAAGCTGTATATCAATATATTATTCTTTTATTCCACTGTGTTATTTACTTAATGTTGTTATAAGCTCCGGCGAATCGGATTTGAACGGTTGAATCTACGGCATTCGAATACGAGTTGAAGTATGGATGTCGATTTTTGAGCGGGCAAAATTCGAGTCGTTACATGTGGTATCAGAGCTAAGGTGAAACTTTAGCTCAGGAGTGTAACACGTTAACTAACTCATTATAGATAGGGTGAAGTATCCCTAGAATGAGTGTATTCCTAAGATATCCGTTTGAATGCCTCAGTAAATTCTCTTACTATCCGCTGATAGTAAGTATGAGTGCAAGAAGAGAACGAGATAGGGGACAGGGAAATACGACTATAATTGGTCAATACTCTGTAACAAAAGTGGAAATAGCTTTCTTATCAATTTCCTTTGATTCATTTCTAAATTCTTTTGATTTCTTCGTACCACCCACAAAAAGAAGTTTCGGTGTGATGGTGGCCTTACGAATCGTTGCAGAAAATTATTACTTCGTACTTCATCGATTTCTTATCGGCTTTTCGATTTAAACTCTAATAAATGAATTAGAAATTGGAAATTTTAAATAAATTGGAAATTTTAATTGAATTAAATTGATTAATAGAATATGAAGAATGATTAGAATTGTATCGATAAAATGATTTTGTTTAAAACTAAATTTGAAATTCTATTATAATTTCTTGTATCTATTGTTGATATTCTGATTTGGTAAGCCAAATGCAGAATTGATATCCAATTTAATCTGGAAAGATATTTCTCTATCTTTCATCTATCTCTGTGTTGTTTTCGTGCCTGCGAATTTCGAGGACGAAATCCTTTTAAGGGGGGAAGTTTGTAACGACCCTAGATTTTAATTTAATTTAAATTGATAATTTAAATGAAATTATGAATTAAAATTTGTAAAATTGATTATAAATGATGCGAGTTTCCCCGATTCAAATAGAAAATATATTAAGTCATATGGGTTTGAAAATATGTATATATTGGCTTTTTAATAAATTCTTATATTAGTGGTTTGAAAAATATATATTAAAGTATATACCTTGACACAAGTACGATATGAATAAATAAGTGAATTGTTAATTTATTATTGATGGTTAAAATATATATAATAAATACAAGACAATAAATAAGAAGTAAATAAAATATAAGATATAACAATATAAAGTAAATATATATATATATATATATCTTAATCTCATATTAATAAATCAATACAAAAGCAATAAGAGTAAAATAAAAATAGAAGTTCACTTATTTTGTAAAGTAAAATAATTCATACTTAAGCTATGAATAAAAATAAGAACATTGATATATAAAATATAATCAATAAGTATTCAAACAAATAAAATAAGAAACAAAATATATATGTATATGTGCATATATTGGATTTGAAATAAAATAAAAAAATAAATGTTTGAGTAAATTTGAATTTAATATATAGGAAATATGAACTACAAACAAAGTATATTTATAAAATATAAATCTATGTATAACAAGACATACAAGTCAATGAAATATTTAAGTTAGAAGTGTAAATAAATTCATACAAGATGAATTATAAAATATAAATTAAACATATTGGACAAAATATAATAACATTTATTGTCATTCATATTACAAAACAAGTAAAATAATATTTTAAGTTAACAATAGAAATTTATTCATAATGCAAAGTATAGACAAGCATGTTAAAGCAAGTAATGCAGCATCAACCTGGATAAGGCAAGGCAAATAGAAAAAATAAGTATAAAAAAAAAACATAAACAAACTGTACAAGTTTATAAAACAAATATAAATAAAGTAAGTAAGGCTGAAATAAAAAAATACAAAGCTATGAACAAGGACAGGTAGGTAGGGGATGAAGTAAAGCAAAAGTATGTACACATAAAAATATAAAACCAAAACAAAGTAAAAATATAAACATGTAAGTGTATGCAGGCAAGAAAAAAAAATGCAGGCTGAAATAAATATAAGCACAAAAGTAATAAATACACTTAAACTTGAAAACAAAACTATAACAAAGAATGCCAAAACAAAGTATATACACAATTTAAAAAGTATAAGCTAGTAAACAAATGGAAGGAAAAGAAAAAAATAGATTACATCAGCCACCATAACCTATCATCTCAGCCGAGACAAGTAAGTTGGCTGAAGTAAACAAATACATGTATATGTATAAACAAGTACAAGTAAGCATCTTCACCCATACCTATGTATAAACAAAGATATCATCCCTGTACAACTCATTTTCTTATATACTCAGCCTTCCTCAATCTCATTTTGTCCATCTTCAAAACTAAAAAAAAAAAATGTAACTCAACCAAGAAAATATAAGAAGAAGCTTTAGCCTGCAAATCCAAACTGCTGTTTCAACATAAATACAACTCAGTTTTCTTTCCTGGAAATCACGTGAGTAACTTTTAAACCACTATATTTGATTTTTGGTGGCATGATTGATCTAGGTGTTAAATATGTGGAATGGATGACATTGTCTGCCTGAGTATATATAGATGTGATTGTGTATATTTATCACTGTTTAAATTCCAGGTTTGGAAACAAATTTAAAGATTCATATTACTTAAATACTGGGCTATAATCTCGAGATGGAAGGTGATTGTAATGTTGTATCACCAATTTTAACAATGACTACAATCATAATTATTGAATAAACATTTTGAAAATTGGGAAATTGGATGAAATCTGTGTATATCTATGATTGTATCTATATGTATGATTGTTACAGAGATGTATTTCTCTGTTAAATATTTTGTAGGCTAAGAGCCACTTAGGAATTCAATTTCTTCTTCCCTGGTCTGTTATAAGTCATAACATATAAGCAATAAGTGTTTGAAATAACAAGACTTTTTATCTAAAAATAGTTTCAAGTAAGTTATAAACATACAGGTTTGAAAAGAACTTGATTTTTCAGAACAAACTTAAAATATGATATACTCGAACATGATTATTTGTAAATTCAGTTACATAATGTGAATTGTTATACAAAAACAAGATTTTTAAAACAAAAATGAGAATTTTTAGCTGAGGAACAAAGGAGCAGTTTACATATGAACAAAAATCATACTTTTACAAATTTCTCGGGTTTTGATGAATTTTAGATGCTGAAATTAATTGTGAAGCTAGCTTGATAATCCACGAGCACGGGAAAAATAATAGAAGATTTTTCAAATGCATGGATTTGTGGATCGAATCAATAGTAGGGTTTTGTTCGAGTTTTTTTTCGTGCTCTGAAATTGGTTGTTTCTGCTGCCGTGACTTGATCGAGTGGATCGCGCTTCGTGGAGGTGGTTGAGGAAGTTATGGACGTGACGTTGACAAGGTGGGTTCGCCTCCGATGGTCAGTATTGAGGGAAACGTGGCGTTTTACTGACGAGTGTTCGAGCGTTTGGGTTCGAGTTTTCAGGCTTTTTTCGATTCCTTGAATTTTGCGACAAACTGAGTTTCGATTTCGAGTTGGGGAACGATTTTTGGTTTGTGGGTGGTGGCGAGGATCGCCGAAGGAGCGGCGAACCACCGTGCATGTGCACGGTGGCGTTGGTGTGTCAGTAAGGTAGTGGGTGGTTTCGACTCGAGTGTTAGTCGAGTAGGATGGAGGGGTTGCTTCGGGTTCCTGAGAACGTGCGCGAGAGTGATGGTGTAACTGCAGTTTTTAAATTTCAACTTCAAAAAAAAAAAATGTAGAAAAGGATCAGGTGGTAGAAGAAGAAGAAGAGTGGAGGAAGAATGGAACACGGGAACGAACAGGGGGTGACGCGAGTTTTACACGGGTTAATTCAGTGATTGTCTTGGGTTTATTTGCTTTGTAAATTAGCCCATTAACTCTTATGTTAGTTTGTTAAATAAAGAGTTAGTATTAGTTAAACAAATCATGTTGGCAAAATTAAAGCTAAGATATGATTTAAAATTATTAAAAGGGATTTGATTCCTAATTTAATTTATATGGAAAGTTAATTGAGAATGTAACTAATTTATAATTGTAATTATATTTAATAAATGTGTATTTAAAGGTTGATATAAATTAACTTGTAATTAAATTAATGACCTTAATTAAGTTGTAACTAGAAATTAATGTTGTTTGATCCATTTAATTTAAGAAAATTTAATTGATTATTTAAAGTTAATTAATAAATGGTAATTAACTTAAGTGATTAATTAAGAAATAAATGATTAGTTAATTGATAACAAATGATTAATTAAAATAATTTGTGATAATTAAATAAGTAAGTAACCTTTATTAATTAATTGAGAAATTAAGTAATAAACAATAAAGTTAATAAGTTATTTAATTCCACTAATAAATGGTCATTGGATACTTGACACCACCTATGAATGATTGTATTGTATGTGATGCCTTGAATTGATTGTCATGTCTGATCTGTGATATTTTGTTCTATGATTTGTGCCGTGTATGATTTATTCAGTTATTTACATTCGTATATTATCTGTGAATCTGTGAATAGACAATAAGCATTATAGTTTATATCGCTTATCAACTATATTTCTGTGTTTTAATCTGTGATGATTGAATGATGTTGCATTATTGTGTATAACCTCGGGACCACACCATAGACACACAAATATGGATTTCACAAGGAAATCGATTAAGTCGCAGATTTTTGGAATAGTTAAATTTGAATTTTAAATTCAAATGTTTTGGAAATGGAATCGGAATAAAAGTGAAAAGCTTTTAAAAAAAATGGAATTTCAAGTTGAAATTTATTTTAATTAAGTTTTGAAATTTAAATAATTTGATTTAAATTTGAATTCAAAATTAGGAATTGAATTCTATATTTTGAAACTAGGGATTAACGATATTATACTAGTCATTATGAGTTAAACCATTTTAAAAGTATAATTTTGAGAATTTGGATTTAACCAAAGAACTTTAACTCGTATAGATGAACCAAATTTTCAAAATGAAAACTGTTTGTTTAAAAAGAATAAAAAGCTTTCAGATAAGAAATGAAATTCCAGTTTAATTAAAGGAATTTCAAGATTGAGTTGAAAAATGGTTTTCTAAGTTATGAATGAATTCTTTTTGAAAGCTATGAATTAAATCTACTTATTCTTAACAGATTTAAATTGATGATTTAGTTTAATCAAATCAAAATGAAATTGTTTTGAATGCTATAAGTTAAATCTTTGATTTAAAGATTTAACGAGTTAATCAAATCGAAATGAAATTGTTTCGAAAGCTATAAGTTAAATCTTTGATTTAAAGATTTAACGAGTTAAATTGAAATGGAAATTGATTTGGAAAATCTGTGAATGAATCTTTTGTTTAAAAGATTAAAATGTGAAAATTGTTTAAACCGTTAAAGGTTGTGAAAATGAATCTTTTTGTTTAAAGATTTAAATGGCAATTGGATTAAACCATTTGAAATAAAGTTTTGAATTATTAAGTTGTGACTTAATTGAAATCCAATTATCCATTTGTTTTTGAAATATCATGCTCACTTTTCGGTTTAGCCGGGAAAGGACCTTTGTGTCGTATAACCCATTCCGAATATGTGATTCGACGTTATGGATAGCATTTGAAGACCGGTGATGAAGACCGGGTATTTGCGAAAGCGATAGGATGACCTGTCGATTGTTTCTGCACCGAGTCGCGCCGGTATAGAGACTCCCTAAGTGATGGGAAATCCGATCGGGATTGTGAATATCCGGATTTCAAGGACTTCTTTGGAAGTGCCTTCGGTTCTGTTCGAGCCCAGAACAGACTTGTATGGATTGTTATGTCTGACATTACAATTTGAGATATAAAGCAGATTTCTTTCAAATATATTTCTGTTGGTGGCGGAGAATTTATTCTCTTAGCTTAACACCCTTCTCTGAGACGTACGAGCTCAGAGGTTATATAGTTGAAGTTATCAGCGATATATTCCCAATTTGGTAATGTGACATGCTGAGTGATGCTGAAATGATCATTGTGTTGATTATTTGTGATAGGATCATTTATTTGATCGTCTATCTTAGTGATCATTGTGTTGATCATTTGTTGACCCAAAGCACGGCTTTTGTATAAAGTGTGTTTTTGTGGACGAGACTTCGTCGAGCCTCACACCCCGGAAATGGTCAAAACAGGAAAGATGCGGCAAGGTTATTGGGGGTAGCACCCTTTAGGGTATGTACATTTCCTTCTGGATAGAAGTGGTATCATGGTATGGAGCCCAGATACTTAACTTATGTTGATATCGCAGATATATATATATGATTTTGTGATTTGTTGCTGGGGCCCCGGTTAAAGGTTGGTTACGACCGGGAGGTGGCATACTCGTGTCAGTAGTTACCCAGTTAGGGGTAACCCGGCCTTGTGTTGGCAGAGATCCGGTTTGGTTCTCGGGGGCGTCCTTCCAGAGGCGTTCTCAGTGGCAATGGGAAGTTCCTTGGCCTGACCATTTGTTGGAAATCCAATTCCCAATACGAAACCCTGTACGGTTTTAGTTGTAGAACCTGCCATTTACTTATGGTGGTCACCACTGTTTAGATGGTAGCTATAGTAGGCATACGATAATGGTCGTATGTTGGCTAAGATTAATATTCTATTTTCGAAATGATTTACTTCACTATGCACTAGTAATAATATCAAAGAATTCTTTAATGCGTATCAAGCATCTTTGACTATCATAAGGAGAAATCTCCTCCGATTCTGCGTTTGCATTGTGTGTGTGTGCGGGAGGCCTTATGGTAGTCTCATTTTTAAAAAGCATTGCGAATTGACTTTGAAAATCTTCTGTTGAATGTTTTAAAAGATAAACTGTTTTTGTTGCTCACACCAGTCCCACGACTGATCCGGAGTTTATTGTTTTCTTTCCTAAACTCTGGATGCTCATTTTTTTCTACACGAGCAGTCTATAGTTGGGTTTTTCAGATAGTCAGATTTAGTAGATTATCTGGAGTTAGTTCAGTCTTTGGATCGCACCAGTCTTGGTTATCTTGGTGCATCGTTATTGGGAGTTCAAGCTATTACTGGATTAGTTCTTGGAAATGGAGTTGCAGTTTCTGGAGTTCTTCCTTGAAGACTATCTTAGAGTTATATTGTTCCGCTGCTAGTGTTATCTATTTTCTTTTCCGCTGCTATTTTATCGTATCATATCTCTGATGTATATTGATATTCATTGTATCGTTCTGTTGTATCAAAGCTGTATATCAATATATTATTCTTTTATTCCACTGTGTTATTTACTTAATGTTGTTATAAGCTCCGGCGAATCGGATTTGAACGGTTGAATCTACGGCATTCGAATACGAGTTGAAGTATGGATGTCGATTTTTGAGCGGGCAAAATTCGAGTCGTTACAATATATACAAAATTACCATTTATATATAATATTTTAAGGACCAATATTAAATAAAAACCATATTCTTTTCCAAAACCATAGAATTATTTTCAAAATATTTATATATGGACCAACGATGTCTGCATACAGGATTCTATCATATGGTCAAATGATACGAATATTTATCATTTCAATCCGTAATTTTAATATATACGGGTAGATATCACTTCGACCCGCAATGCCAAATTAAATTCAATTGAAAATCGCTTGGGTCTATAATTTCAACCCATAACGGTTTTCTCCTATTCTAAAGTCCGTTCGGGTATGTATCATTTCAACCCATAGTGAATACTATACTAACAGGGAACTTGCAGAGTGATAACTTATAATATAAAGTAGAACAACAGGCATATATCATCAATTACAATATAATATAAACAACAGGATATGGTGTCATATCCCACAGGTGAACAATTACAGATAATAGCATAAATAACAATTTAAATAACTACAGCAGCATATTTCAATTGTCGTTTCAATTGAAATCAAAATTAATAAATTATAAGAACGTTAATCATGAGTGATTTCTTACCTTTCAAGGCTAGAGAGATTCGACATAGGAATGAGTTACTCAATCCAAAGCAACGCTAGATGGATATGATTTGATGTAGAAAACAGGCACGATGGACAAGGCTGATAATGGGAAATCGAAGAGAATGATTGAATTAGTTTTGATATAACGGAACTATTTCATTTTGTATATTATTATTTGTTTCTAAAATAATTCCAAACATATATTTTCAAATCCATATCATGGCCCAAAATTTTTAATTTAAAAAAAACTCAATATACAATGTTTATAAAATTCATACATTTCCTTAAACCCATCTTAAGCGCTAACACTAATATAAGTTTGAAAACCGACCAAACATATATGCAAACAAATACAAATCCATATGCAACGATATATACATTGTCTTCCAATGAAATCAATATTAAAATTTTAAGACGAATGTTGAAATAAAAATCATTGTTTAAATTTAAAGCACCTAAACAGTTTAGATGTTGAAAATAGTCCATATATTAAAATACTTTAAATAGTTTGTATATTAAAATAGTTTGTATATAAATTCAAAATTTTGAACACATATTAAATTAAATATATGTCTAGAATCATCGTTTTTGAAGAAAAAATAACATATCTACATAATATACTTTATATAATACTTACAGATATGCTTCCTAACACAAATAGATACTTTGAACAAATATATTTCTAAATAAGCTAAAATATACACAACAGGTTGAACCTATGTTAACAACTTTACTAAACACTTAACTTATATTATTATACAAATAGAATGTAATATGACTTATATACTTGATTCTATATGCATAACAAAATATACTGTAAGCTTTTCATATTATGCTGTAAGCCCATATATGCATGCACTATATAACTATATACTGCTAATACAATTTTTATAACTTAAGTAAACTTATAAAAACAATGTAACTAATAGATTTGCAGGCTCATATAAAACTTATACCTACCTATATTTTATTTCATTTTAATTTTTTTTTTAAACACACGTACACATTAAAAATCAACTTATATATAACTATACTGTTCGTACTATAACTTATAGATATAAAAACGTACAGATATAAAACAGCAAACCTATTTAAGCAAGATCAAATAACAGATTTATATACACTTATGGATATATATACCTTTAAATAAAAGAGAGGAGCAAGGCCGAAAGGCTGGATGCAGTGGTGGTGGCCAATCTTGTGTGTGAAGGCAGGGAAGAAAGAAGGTCAGGATGGATGGTTAGAGGGGCGCAGGCCTGCCATGGTGGTGAAGAGCCGAGCACTTGATGGAGTGAAACAATGGAAACAAAAGAAAAACAAGAAGAAGAAAAAGAAAAGAAATAAGAAAAAAATAAGTGCAGCCATTTACCTACAGGAGAAGCTTCACATGCAAGAGAGGAAATGAAGGCCAACTAATATGCGGTGGGTATTTGTGTAGTGGGGTTTGAATATTTATCAGGGAAGCTTGCGTTGATTAAGTGGGAGAAAGGCAAGAAATTTTGTTTAAAGTGGCAAGAGAAAATTTAGGCATTCATTTCTATTAAATATACAGAAGAAAATGGAAAGAAACAAAAGATTTTGAAACGGCTAATGTAAATCAAAGATTATATTCCTATTCAATACGGAGACGCAAATGAAAGTGGAGAGTTTTACATGTGACTTGTAAGGTAGGAAATCATATTTGAACGGCTGTTGATTGATTTTTAACAGCTAAGATATGGAGTCAAAGAGTGCGTATAATTGATGATTAAAACGAAACGTACGCCCAAAATAATTAACAAAGTAACGTAATTTTAAATCTATTCGTTTCTCATTTATTTAGTAAATATGCTAAAGAGTATATCAGGAAATAACGTACCATTTATAGCGTCAAATAAATTAAACAAGAACAGATATAAACGTACCAATTTAAAACGTATAATTTATTGCCTTTTTGCAACATTATTTATTACTTAATTTAAATTTATTTGTTTCTTTCGTTAAATCCATTAATTACAATTAATGTATTTCTTTTTTTGCCTTTTAATATTGAAAGATTCCAAATCGACATAAATGTAATTAATTTCAAAATTAACTTTAAAGCTGATCCTAACAAACGTACATTTCTTTCATTAAACATCATTAATTTCAGTTAAATTCTCTTTCCCTTTTATTCAAAGATTCCAAGTTAAATTAACGGCAATAAATTTCAACATTAGAATTTAAAAGGGAACATAATTAATGGATAGATAATTAAAACAATTGAAATCTTTTTACAGTAACTTAAATACATTTATAGAATTGTTGTTTACATAAGATAATTAAAACATTTGAAATCTTTTTTTTTATAGTAACTTAAATACATTTGTAGAATTGTTGTTTACATATAAGAGTTATAAATTAACTTGCTTAAATAGTATCAATCACATACAAACAACAAAATTTATATTTATATTTTATTATTATTGATAATTTCACCAAACTTCAATAGTTTAAATTCGATTAAATTTAGTAGAGTTCTTAATTAAATACAATTTCAATTAATTCAACTTTATCTCCTCAATTCCTGAATCGTTTAACTAATTAAGTCTTATTAAATTAAAATTTGTACTTCTTTCCTTTTATGTAAAATCCAATTATACTAAATTTTATTAACAAATTAATTTTAATAGGTTGATATGTAAGATGAGCGAAAATCAAGACTAAAATTTAAATAAGTTTGAATACATAATTATACACTTGTTGTTTACAAATAGATTAGAAGTTAATTTACAAGTTAATTAAAAATTGATTTCATGCTTTACATAATATTAAATCTATCCAATTAAACTTTTATTCGTTTGAAATCACATAAAATAGTTGTCACTTTATTAAATCAAAATCAGATGTTAAAATTCAAAGTAAATTTTATTTAAAATCATAAATTTTTAGTTTCTTACTGTGTTAAATTCTAAAATTTAAATTTTCTTCTTTTCGAAAAATACGGGTCGTTACACTCTCCCCCACTCAAAACTTTTCGTCCCCAAAAAGGAAGGAGGTAGAAGAATAGAACAACCAAAAATAAAAGTAGACTGAATGTTAAAATTAACAATTAATTTGAAACTATATAAATTTTACCTGAAATATTCATACTTTTCAAAACCTATTTGTAAAATTTCCTGCTTCCTCTACAAATATCATTTATATGTTTAAATAACACCTTTATAAATATATGAAAGCTATTTGAAAACAATCATTTACATCATTACTTATATTTACAAAGAAGCTATTGAAAACATTAATCCATAATTCATAAGATTATAAATTTTATCTCAAAATACCTTTCAAATTTTATTAATAAATCGATAATCATTTACTTTAAATATGTTTTATTTAATTAATAACTTCTAAAATATTTATAACACTAAAAATTTTCTATTAAAACATGAAGTATATAAATAAACAATATTTTAAAAGGGCATATTCTAAAGGAAAGGAGGTAGATTTGGAAAACAGAATATAGGTGAATAAATAAACTGAGCAGATAAGGTAGATTCAAAAGAATAGTATAGGACACGAATAGTTAATCCAACGCAAAATTTATTTGTTGGAAATACCATTGTAATAAAATACCTTTATATCGAAACAAATTTTCCTTTCGAAAATACTTCTATAACTCGATGTTTCAACAAGTTTATCCTCGTTCTTGTAGACTCTGGCCATGCGTTGATTAGGCGCAAAGCTGAGTTCTTCAAGTACTTAGTAGACTTGTTTCAACACCCAGTGAAAATACTTGAAAAACTTTTAAAAACAGATATGGAAAGTACAATCCAAACAAATCAACCAAACCATTTGTCCAACCATGCATCGTAGATACACAAAGGTTACGCTCGAATCCTCCAGGAAACATCCGTATCCGTAAGCTTTCTCAGCCCTGCGAATTTCGCCATGATGACTAGTAGACCGCAGATACACAAAGGTTACGCCTAAATCCCCCAAAAAACATCCGTATCCGTAAGCTTTCTCAGCCTTATTGATTTCGCCACTAAAAACGACCTACGTAGATCACAGGATACACAATGGTTACGCCTGAATCCCTTAGGAAACATCCGTACCCCTGGGCCATCTCAGCCAGGCGAATTACGCTGCGCAGTCGCGCCAAGGAAAAAAAAACCATGGGTTACGCCATGGTGGTACACTCGAGTATCACATTCGAAAAATCAAAATCGGAGAGAACAATATCGATATAATGAATCCAAGATGTGGCCACAAATCGAGTATCAAGCAGAAGGCACTTCCCATATCTTTACTTCGAAAATATGTAATCACTTTCAAATATCATACTTACATAAAGTCCATTATATATAAGATTTCATTTCCAAATCGAATACTTTCCAAAATCAATAGTATATCAAATCACACTTATATAGATTTCGATTATATAAGATTTCACTTTCAAATTGAGTACCTTTTTAAATCATAGTTTTCAAATCAACTTCATACTTATACAAATCAAATTTATATAAGTTCGGCACTCCCAAATCAAGTATTTAGTAAAACAAGGTTCTCAATTTCAATTCATTTCAATATCAATCCAGTTTCAAAAATCATACCCGATTTCACCAAATTATTTCTTCCAAATCAAATATCTTCAGTTTTAAAGTTTCCAAAATCATAAGTTTAGCAAATAATTCAAATTTTCAAATCAACATAATTTAGGTCAAACAAAATTCATTTCCAAAACATCATGTACATACTGGGTTTAAATTTCAATCTATTTTCGAAACCAGATATTTTTTCAAAATCAATTTTTTTACCCCAAAATGCTTACTAAGTTTTAAAACCATCCCTTGTAAAACCTTTAAACTATTTATTTCAATTTACATTGGAAAGATTATTATTTTAAATATACATATATATACTTTATTCAAAACATTTCAAATCTATATTTCCTACTAGTATAATTCAAAATAGTCTTATTCATTTACTTAACAAAGAAGTTTCAAATTTATTTAAATCATATTAAAACATACAAAACTAATCTTACATACTCATCAAATACTTTATACTTTCCAAAATTACTTATCTTTGAAAAGTTAACCTTGATTTGGAAGTGCTCGAACCTTCAAAATAGTCGAAGAAATCATATTTTCAATCCATGAGTTGGAAATTACCAACAAATCAGTAAATCAAATTTCTAAAGATAGGGTTATACCAAATCAAATCGAAAATTCGAGGAGTGAACACCGGCTTACTTCAAATCGTTTCAAATATATATACATATATCTTTTGAATATCGAATTATACTTCGGAATTTGAAATCAAAATTGGTTTCACAAAATCTCTCGCATAGCGAAGCTATTAAAGTGGCCTCTCCCCCACTTTGAAACTCGAAAATCAATGTCGATGATGCATGCACTCATCACTGAAATTATTCTCCAATGACATAAGTTAGTTCTGGACTTCTATTTTCTTAAAAATTCTTTGAAATTTCTTTGAATCATTGGAACTCGTTTGAGTCATTTGAAACACTTCTTATTCAGAAAATACTTTCAAATAGTATTATAATATATTTTCAAAAATCTTAAAACCAATTTCAAAACACCAGAATTCAATCTCTCGAATTTCAAATTAAAACCCTTCAGTTATAAATTATTTTTATATAAATCCATTTCTTATATAATCTTCAAAATTTCAGAATACAAACAAAGCCCGATTTTCAAAGGATGATTCAAGAATGAATTTCAAAACAAAGATAGAGATTTAAATTAGAGGAACTCTAATCAATAGAATCCTGATTCGAAGATAGACTCGATCGAACATGAGATAATTAAATTGCAAAATAGAAGATGGATATACTTCTATAAATCGCGGGCGACCTTATTTGGGTCAACAGTGACTTTAGGAATATGATCGATGTGGAATTCCGAGGCAAATCGACATTCGATCGCCAGATATAGAATTCTGCATAACCAGAGATAGCAGTGTCTAAACCGAGGATATATAAATCTTCGGTGAATCGATGCTATTGTAAAGGAGTTTCACCCCTTTACAAATCATTCAGTGGAGCTATGGGATACTCCAGAATTTAGAAAACACGAATAGGGAAAGATAAGAATGGATTTGGAACCGAGGGGAATGTTCCAAAATTCAAAGGAAACCGAATCAAATAGGAAGAGATTAAAGCTCGAATGAAAGTGATTCTGTAAATAAATTTACCATATATACTAAGTTTGCCTAGAGCCAAAGCTCTGATACCAACTGTAACGACCCGATATTTTGGACCATTCGCATCCGCACATGTTGGACTTAAATTGCTCAAAATATCAGATTGTTAATTTAAAATTTGGAAAAACTGAAAATATACAGTAAATAAATCACTCACAGAATCACGGATACGGAGTAGTACAATAATACGCAGCAGAATAATTAAATAGTAGTTCATGAAGCTACTATATAAACATCAGAATTAGAAATAAAATACAATAGAATATCTCAGATGCGGTGAAGCCTCCAGTACGAGCAGATGACTTCTCTGAACCAATCAACTGGAAAAGCTGAAAGCTGAATCGATAGTTGGATCTCCAAACGAAGCTCCAAACTCCAAAAGGTGAGTCTCAAATGCTGTATCACTCAGTCTGACCCGAGCGTAAAGCAAAACACAAAAACTCGTGTCAGGATTAACATTCTTATATCAATAAATCCAACTCAAGTGAAATATCAACTGAAATACAAGTAACTCAAAGGATGTTTGGGATAACCATCCTCTAAGGATCCGTGGGACTATCTACAATGCAGAGATATACACTATAACACCGTGGTCAATTCGAATTAATTTATACCAAAATATCATTTCATTTCAAATATATATACATATATATATTTATATATATATTTCCAAGTTTTATCACTTTAAAAGTTGCGATTCAAATCTACTCAAATTCCAAATTCAAATTTAATCCCATCGCAATTTACAAATTCAACTCAATTCCTAAATAACCATTTCAAATTGTATCGATCTTAAATCCGAGTTTGAATCACAAAATACCCATTTATATTTCAGTATATTTCAAAACTTTAAATATTCAACATTTTAAAATAAATTTAACGATTTCATATAGATTAAGTTCATCTTCATTATTATTTAGTATTGAAGCATTCCCTCATTAGATTAAATATCATTTAAGTAACCTTAAATTACATTTTTCTAAATATTTTCTTTATTTTATTGACACGTGAAACATTCATTAAATCACATGGATCAAAAATCCAGGTGTAAAACCATATCTTTAAATTTCACATTCAATAACTTCAAATCAATTTAATTAAATAAAATTCTTCATTAAATACCATTTCAAATAAACCCAAATTTATCTTCCCAACCTTACTTATTCAATTTATCATAAAATCTATTTGAAAAATAGATTTACATAAATACTTAACGATATTATATGTATTAAATCAATCAAATTTAAATTAAATATTATTATTAAATATACATATATAAAATTATCATTAATATATAATATTTTAAGGACCAATATTAAATAAAAACCATATTCTTTTCCAAAACCATAGAATTATTTTCAAAATATTTATATATGGACCAACGGTGTCTGCATATAGGATTCTATCATATGGTCAAATGATACGGATATTTATCATTTCAATCCGTAATTTTAATATATACGGGTAGATATCACTTCGACTCGCAATCCCAAATCAAATTCAATTGAAAATCGCTTGGGTCTATCATTTCAATCCATAACGTTTTCCTCCTATTCTAAAGTTCGTTCGGGTATGTATCATTTCAACCCATAGTGAATTCTATACTAACAGAGAACTTGCAGAGTGATAATTGATAATGTAAAATAGAACAACAGGCATATATCATCAACAACAATATAATATAAACAACAGGATATGGTGTCATATCCCATAGGTGAACAATTACAGATAATAGCATAAATGACAATTTAAATAACTACAACAGCAAATTTCAATTGTCGTTTCAATTGAAATCAAATTTAATAAATTATAAGAACGTTAATCGTGAGTGATTGCTCACCTTTCGAGGCTAGAGAGATTCGACATAGAAATGAGCTACTAAATCCAAAGCAACGCTAGATGGATATGATTTGATGTAGAAAACAGGCATGACGGACAAGGCTGATAATGGGAAATCGATGAGAACGATTGAATTAGTTTTGATATAACGGAACTATTTCACTTTATATATTAATATTTGTTTCTAAAATAATTTCAAACATATATTTTCAAATCATATCATGTTCCAAAAAATTTAATTTAAACAAAAATCAATATACAATGTTTATAAAATTCATACATTTCTTTAAAATTTCCTTAAATCAATCTTAAACGCTAACACTAATATGAGTTTGAAAACCGACCTAACATATATGCAAACAAATACAAATCCATATGCAACGATATATATATTGTCTTCCCATGAAATCAATATTAAATTTTTAAGACGAATGTTGAAATAAAAATCAATCTTTACATTTAAAACGCCTAAATAGTTTAGATGTTGAAAATAGTCCATATATTAAAATACTTTAAATAGTTTATATATTAAAATAATTTGTATACAAACTCAAAAATTTAAACACATATTAAATTAAATATATATCTAAAATCGTCGTTTTTGAAAAAAATAACATATCTACATAATATACTTTATATAATACTTACAGATATGCTTCCTAACACAAATAGATACTTTAAACAAATATATTTCTAAATAAGCTAAAATATACACAACAGATTGAACCCATGTTAACAACTTTACTAAACACTTAACTTATATTATTATACAAATAATAGGTTAATGATTTACATACTTGATTCTATATGCATAACAAAATATACTGTAAGCTTTTCATATTATATTGTAAGCCTGTATATGCATGCACTATATAACTATATGCTGCTAATACAATTTGTATAGCTTAAGTAGACTTATAAAAACAATGCAACTAATAGATTTGCAGGCTCACATAAAACTTATACTTACCTATATTTTATTTCATTTTATTTTTTTATTTTATTTTTTACTTTTATTTTTAAAACACATGTACACATTAAAAATCAACTTATATATAACTATACTCTTTGTACTATAACTTATAGGTATAAAAACTTATAGATATAAAACAGAAAACCTATTTAAGCAAGATCAGATAACATATTTATATACACTTATGGATATATATACCTTTAAATAAAAGAGAGGAGTAAGGCCGAAAGGCTGGGTGCAGTGGTGGTGGCCAACCTTGTGTGTGAAGGCAGGGAAGAAAGAAGGTCAGGTTGGGATATTGGAGGGGCGCAGGCCTGTCGTGGTGGTGAAGGGCCGAGCACTTGATGGAGTGAAACAATGGAAACAAAAGAAAAACAAGAAGAAGAAAAAGAAAAGAAATAAGAAAAAAAATAAGTGCAGCCATTTACCTACAGGAGAAGCTTCACATGCAAGAGAGGAGATGAAGGCCAAATAATATGCGATGGGTATTTGTGTACGTGAGGTTTGAATATTTATCAGGGAAGCTTGCATTGATTAAGTGGGAGAAAGGCAAGAAATTTTGTTTAAGTGGCAAGAGAAAATTTATGCATTCATTTCTATTTAATATACAGAAGAAAATGGAAAGAAACAAAAGATTTTGAAATGGCTAGTATAAATCAAAGATTATATTCCTATTAAATACGAAGACGCAAATGAAAGAGGAAAGTTTTACACGTGATTTGTAAGGCAGGAAATCATATTTGAACTGCTGTTGATTGATTTCTAACAGCTAAGATATGAAGTCAAAGAGTGCGTATAATAAATGCCATAACTAAAATGAAACGTACGCCCAAAATAATTAACAAAGTAACGTAATTTTAAATTAATTTGTTTCTTATTTATTTAGTAAATATGCTAAAGAGTATATCAGGAAATAACGTACCATTTATAGCGCCAAGTAAATTAAACAAGAACGGATAAAAATGTACCAATTTTAAACGTATGATTTATTGTCTTTTTACAACATTATTTATTACTTAATTTAAATTTATTTGTTTCTTTCGTTAAATCCATTAATTACAATTAATGTATTTCTTTTTTTGCCTTTTTAATATTGAAAGATTCCAAATCGACATAAATGTAATTAATTTCAAAATTACACTTTAAAGCGGATCCTAACAAACGTGCATTTCTTTCATCAAACATCATTGATTTCAGTTAAATTCTCTTTTCCTTTTATTCGAAGATTCCAAGTTAAATTAACGGCAATAAATTTCAACATTAGAATTTAAAATGCAACATAATTAATGGATAGATAATTAAAATAATTGAAATCTTTTTACAGTAACTTAAATACATTTATAGAATTGTTGTTTACATAATATAATTAAAACAATTGAAATCTTTTTTTTTACGGTAACTTAAATACGTTTGTAGAATTGTTGTTTACATATAAGAGTTATAAATTAACATGTTTAAATAGTATCAATGACATACAAACAACAAAATTTATATTTATATTTTATTATTATTGATAATTTCACCAAACTTCAATAGTTTAAATTCGATTAAATTTAGTAGAGTTCTTAATTAAATACAATTTCAATTAATTCAACTTTATCTTCTCAATTCCTGAATCATTTAACTAATTAAGTCTTATTAAATTAAAATTTATACTTCTTTCCTTTTATGTAAAATCGAGTTATACTAGATTTTATTAACAAATTAATTTCAATAGGTTGATATGTAAGATGAGCGAAAATTAAGACTAAAATTTAAATAAGTTTGAATACATAATTATACATTTATTGTTTACTAATAGATTAGAAGTTAATTTACAATTAAAACCCAATTCTAGTTCATTATAAATTGATTTCATGCTTTACATAGTATTAAATCTATCCAACTAAACTTTTATTAAACCATACGTTTGAAATCACATAGAATAGTTGTCACTTTAAAAAATCAAAATCAGATGTTAAAATTCAAAGTAAAATTTATTTAAAATCATAAATTTTTAATTTCTTACTGTATTAAATTCTAAAATTTGAATTATCTTCTTTTCAAAAAATATGGGTCGTTACATAATTACTTAATTAATTAATGCATAATCATTAATTAATTATCTCTAATTATTAATTAACTAATTTCTAATTGTCTAATTAACAACCCTTAATTACAAATTAATTAATCCTTAATCATTAATTAATTAAATTAATTAATGACTCGTTAATTACTTCATTAATTATCAAAACCTTAATTAATTATAAGATAAAACATTCCCTTTATGAATAACCTATCACATATTTTTAGAACATTTATCCCTTAATTATTATCATTTTTAAATTTAAATGGTTGATGATAATAATTTTTTCTGCTAGATCAAATTTGAACTTAGAAACCTGTTATTACTTCCTTCCAAAAACCTGCTAACATATAACCTGAGTCAACATTCAATTTCATCTAGCTCAAACTCGAGTTTCACACCTCTTATTCTTCCCGAGCTATTTCTCGATTCTCTTCGAGTTCGGCCCAACTAAACTTCATCCTCTTCAACCTTCAAACCACACAGATTCGCTTCCTCTTGCATGCACGTGTACAATCAGCCAAGCCACTTCCGACCATTGACATCTTCGATGGCGAGTCATTCTAGACCTCCTCACACGATCACGACCACGAGATCGCCGTAACTTACCCAAAATCAAAATCGATCAATCCAGCTTAAAACTGGAACCAACTCGATCATCGAATTCTACCTCAATACGCTGCTACTGACCACCAACGACCCTGAAACTCCGACCAGAGCTTCATCACGTATCCACGCTCTCATTCTTCTCGGTGCGATCGATCCTAAAACTTCGATGACGATGGAAACAGATCGAGAACGACATCCGCCCAAACCATACCTTAAACCCTACTGTCACGTCGACCAGCCACCACAGCAGCTTAGACTTCAAGCGGGAATTTTTCTGATGATCTTCGATCTTCCAGCCAACTCCAGTATCAACCACGACATTCAGATCATCGCCAATCATCGAAAATTGACGGAAATGTCAGTTCCGTTCGACCCCAAAATTCTCAGCACACCCAAGATTAAAAATCAAGATTTTAATACCAAAATTCATCATTACAAGTTCGAATCAGGTTATAAAATCAAAATAATAAATTACAAATATAGATTTTTATCTTGACTTTGATTTTTTTACTGAAATTTCTATTTCCAGAATATTTCCTTAATATAAATTCTTGCAACAAATTTTAAAAATGACTTTACATGGTTATAGACATTTTCCTTTTAGAGAACAAAGCTTGAATCGATTCAGATAGAATGATAGGGATTTTATATGTTGTTCTTTGACGTTGTGAAACAACAGAGGCCATACGTGTGTGTGTGTGTGTGTGTGTGTGTGTGTGTGAGTGTGTGTGTGTGTGTACATAGACAACACCATATACAAAATAATTCAAGCTATATCTAAATTTAAAACATCCATGCAAAACCAGATATACAACGTTTCAACAAAGATCTATCACAGGCATCCAGAAATAAAAGATTTTAGCTTAAAAGGTTTTTGTTTACTCGCCTTTTTTATGATTGAACAGAGCCTGGAAGTGTTTGAATTTGGAAACTGAAACTTGTTCTTCATGAAACTGGAAAGCTTTAGATTTGAACTGGAAACTGGATCATGCTTAGTTGAGTTGATTTTGCTTTTAAACTAAAATGAAGTTGCTTTGATTTCTTGATGATCTTTGCTTGATTTAGTTGAATATGTTGTTTGAATTAATTTTCTATTTTTGCTTATTCTTTTACAGGTTTTTGTTTCTTTAAACTTTTGAATAAGAGGATAGAAAAAAGAAAGAGGATAAGGAAAAGATATAAGTTTATGTAGATTAATTAGGATTTGTTAAAAATAAAAGAAAATGAAAATAGAATGGTGACACTTTTCTTTTACATTAGTTAATCCACTTACACATGTTAGTAAAAAAACATATATATATTAACACTTGTAATTGCACGAATATATTAATTTTTAAATGGTTTTAAAAACTTTTATAATAAATTTTCTAATTAATAAATACGTATCTTAATTTTATAAATAAAATCCTTTAAAAGAAATAACATAACACAAACTATATTCATAAATAAAAATCATATATAATATATTTTAAATCCAAAAAATATATATCCAAGATATATACTTTTCTTTTGAATTTTCAAATTCAGATCCATATTTGAATTCAAATTCAATTTAAAATCCAATTTAAAATTAATTTTAAATATATATATATATATATATATATATATTAAACAAACACAAATTCAATTTGTAAATAATATTTATTTTTTAAAATCTATTTATAAAAAGCAACACTTTATTATTATTATTATTGCGTTAAATTTTCAGTATATTACATTCCTCCCCCCTTAGAATCTTTTGGTCCTCGAAATGGAAGGAAGCCAGAATTTATTAAAATGCTTGTTATCAGGAAAACTACTCTTCTATTAAGAATTTTTAAAACACTTTCAAAATCTACATAGTATTACAAAAAAAGTTTTATAAAAATACATTTTATAACTCGATGTCTCAACCAGTTCATCCTTCTTCTCATAGAAATTCGGCCATACGTTGATCAGGCGTAGGACTGAAAATCTATAAGTACTTGGTAAACCCGTTTTCAACAGCCAGTGAAAATACATGGAAAATAATTTTGTTGAAAATATTGGAAACATTTTTGAAAATAGAGGGAACATCTTTTGGTGAAAATGCTCTGGAAATCATCACCCCATCCATGGTCGCAGTTAAGCCGATGGTTACGTTGCCATTCCGGCAAAATCCATAGATAACTGTAGGCCTCCATGCCCCTCGATTACACCATGGAACCCACTACAGATCGCAGCTACATCTGGGGTTATGTTGCTATCACAGCAAAAACCAATATAACTATAGGCATCAACGCCCTCCAATCTCGCTGCCAAAAGAATAAAACTTCTCCCCTTGACCATAGATCGCAGTCTACAGATGTTATATTGCCACCCTGGCAAAATCAAGCATAGACCGTTGACACTCACCTCACAATGATTTTTGCTTTGGTCCAGCGCAGCGACATCGAGTTACACTGTCGTCATAGCATAACCCAAATGCCTATGTAGGCATCAGCGCCCTCGACTTTCGCTACCCAATAATCCTTAGGAACTTCAGTTTGTCCGGACTTCCTTACAGGGTCCACTTTAGAGCCTCCTCCCTTTGAGGCTCAAGGCAGTACCAACCTATGGTACTCCTAATAAGTTCATTTCAAGGGAGCACCTTTTTCTCCAGAGCCATTTTCAAAACACTTTATACTATACACATATAGTATCTTCCAAATCATACACCTAGTATGAATCCCATATAAATCTGCTGTTCTCAAAATTGATAATTCTCAAACTAGGCTTTTCAAATTTCAAAATTTATTTTACCCAAAAATCAGAAAGCCTTTCCAAAATCCACAGGTTCCAAAACCTTTTTCCAAAATCATTCTCATAAAAACCTTCGTGTGTGTGTGTGTGTGTGTGTGTGTATAACTTTGAAAATCTTTGGATCATTTCATACTAGTATAAATTCCCTTTTTATACTTCGAATACTTTCAAAAACCCTTTTCTTCTGTCTATAGATTCAACAAGGGGAGTTTATCATTTATATATAACTTATTTATTCCAAATCAAATATTCAAATTTGATTACTCTTTTATAAAGTTATTCATTTACACTACTTTTAATAAAATGAGTTCTAATCATAGAAATATCAATCTCCCATTTTATTTCATCATTCATTTTTCAAAATATACCTTTCTAATTCAAAAATCATTTTACTGTTCGTATCCAAAAAAATTCAATATCTATTTCATTCAAACTCGTATGATGTACACATATCCTCCGTACGCAATATCAAATCTGATCGCTCACTCGATCACACAATTTCAATTTCGAACTAGTATCGTCCACCCGACTTCCTAGTGTAGACTCAAA
This sequence comes from Allium cepa, assembly GCA_030765085.1. Taxonomy (NCBI): domain Eukaryota; kingdom Viridiplantae; phylum Streptophyta; class Magnoliopsida; order Asparagales; family Amaryllidaceae; genus Allium; species Allium cepa. The sequence continues at coordinate 685,450,314 of CM060939.1, read as the reverse complement.
TCTGGTTTCTTGATCAGAAACCGTTATTCTCCATTCATAGCCATAACGATGATAGAGAATATCCAAAACCAATCAAAAATCCATATCCAGGTTCGCCATCGAAAATCGAGTGGAAAAAAATCCCAATTCGGATCGATATACTATCTCGAAATTCTATGCCCGAATCCGGATCAAATCATTATATGAATAATATAATATACGTACATCCTACGTATTTATCTTCATTGATTATTAGCTAAATCAATTCTCTTTCTATTTACCTTCATTTTGATTCCATTCACTCATCCAAATTGCTTCCAATTCCATTTGGGTTATCACCTTAATTCTTATCTCAAATAGATATTTAATCATAAACGGTTTGCACTTTGACCAGCTTAAATTTAGAAAATAGCTTGAAATAATTATTAGTTTGTAAAATAGTTGTAAAATAGTTAAGTAGTTATAAAATAGTTAGATAATTGCAAAATAGTTTTTAAAATAGTGATTAGTTATAAGTAATTGAAAAATAGTATTTAGTTTATAAAACAGTTGCAAAATAGTTAAATAGTTCCAAAAATAATTGTAAAATAAGTATAAAATAATTTGGATTTAAAAAGAAAGGTTCTATATAGTAAATAGCTTGGAAAAATAGATTTAAAAAAGTTTATATTATAATAATTTATTTGAAAATAGTCCAGAGCCAAACTGTTCAATTCCCAATCTCCATTTCCAATTTCCAATTAACCATCAATTTCAATTCAAATTAAGTTAACTTCCATTCCCATCCAAAATTCAAATCAACTTCCCATTTGAACTCATTCAACTTCAATTTCATTTCAAATTAATCCAATTCAAATTTTCCATTTGAGTTTTAAACTTATCGATCTTCAATCAAAATTCTAATGAATTCAAATCAAATTCAATTTGAACTAATTCAATTTAAATCTCAACTTTAAACCATTTCGAATTGTATAAATTCGAGTTAAATTTCAAATGTTGATTTAATCCCTTAAATCAAATTTACCTTTATTTTTAAATCCACAATCTAAATCTTTAAACAATTTAATTCTAATTCAAAATTTCAAAATTTCACTTTAAATTATCTTTACTTAACTTATTTCAAAGCTCAAATAAGAGTTCAAAACAATTTTATCTTTAAAATTCAATTTATTACCCAATTTTATCTTCCAGCTTTGAAACCGATTCTTAAACAATTTTAATTTACAAATTCAATTCTTAACATTCAAATCTTAAGTTCAAAGTAATTCCATATCCTTAATTTCAAATTAAAATTTAATTTCCTTTTTATCTCAATAATGGATATATTACCAAACTCCATTTCTTTATTCATTTAAACAAATTCAATTCACAGTTTAAAGATTATTAATAACAATAGGATAATATTATCCAAAATATTTTAAAACAACCATCTATTTCCAATTTCCAAATCTCAAACCCATTTTGAGATCACTCAAAATCCCAATTCAAATCCACCATTTAACTTCCCAAGTTAAATCTCAATTTCATCTTGAAATTTCCAATTCAGGTTGTTTGTTCTAAACTTATTTAATTTCCCCAAAATTAAATTCACTTCAATTTAATCCAGACAACTTTACCGAATTTGAATTCCTATTTCAAATCTTATACTTCATATTAATAATCTTCCCACTTAAGCTTAAAAACTTATTTCACTTCGGGTTTTCACATCACATTCCAAGGAAAATTCAAAACTCAACCTTAGAGTTTATTTCAAATTTACAATTTTATTTCCTTTACACACCAAGTTACTTTAAATTTTAAACCACCTTTGGTTTCAAATTCAAAACAAATTCCTTTAAATTTTCAAACAACTCTTATTTGAAATAGGACCCTTCATTCAAATACATTAAATAATATTATTTATTATTTCTTTATCACTTTGAAACAATTTCCAAATTCTGGACCTAGATTTAAAACTCCACAATTTAGATCATCTTCAATTCTAATTTATAAGTCATACTCACCTAAATGTTTTACTTCCCTAAAAAATTTCATTTTTCTTATTCATTAACACACATTTCATTATTAAATACAACAGCCATTTGCGATAATAACCAAGATTATCATATCTGGAAACCAATTCATTATCATCTTATTTTGAAAATACTTTTATAAATTGAGGATTTTATTTTCTAATTTGAATCCTTTTCTAGCTTATCTTATTTATATAGTTCATATTATCCAAATTCCCATTTGGTTGTGTTTCTATTACCACTTAATTCTTATTATTATTATGTTAATTCAAATAATACAATAACCAATTATCTTAATACACAGTGGTTAGAAAATTATTGCTCTATATATCAAAATATAAACTACTTTTAAAAACCATTTTGAAATCTTTATATAAGAAAATAACAAATACGCTCTCACATATACACACACACACTCAACTAATTCTAGTGTACTATTGACCCTTATTCAAATGAATAAACCCACCAGAGCCAAGGTTCTCGCTTAACCTTCAGCTCTGATACCAAATGTAACGACTCAAAATTTTCGATCCTGAAAATTCCAGATAGTTAGAAAAAGAAGAAACAGAAGCACCAAAATATAAATTCTCACATTCGCGGTGGATCAAAATATAATATCAAATAATGACAGTTGTACAAAAGAAAACTGTATTTGACAATTTATATTTATTTACATCAGAGTTACAACCTTTACACAAACACTGGATAGTTAAAATAACTTGTCCCAGAAAAATAATAATATATCACAGCGGAATATACTCCATACGTTCCTGCCAACCAGCTCGCCTCCTGAGATCCAAAACGTCCTCACCCGAAAATCTGTAATACTCGATCTGACCCCGAGCATTATATCAAGTAACACCCGGGTCAGGCTAGAAACCAGCGTGAGTAAACCCATATAATATGAAATACCAAGCTATATAAATTTAGTGAATTACTAGGGTAACTCGTACTTTTCTACGAGTTCTAATCTTATTTAAGTCAATTATTTATCTCAAATCAATATCCGAGAATCGTTATCCAGTTTAAATATCCATGATACTTAACTTCTTTCATTTCAGCCTGTTTGCTTCTAAACTCAAGTTTATAAAGAATCGAAGTGCTTTTGGATATTTGCTGATACCCGACTCCGGTCTCTTCAAATTCAATGTCATATCTAATCCAATGTTGTTAAGTTTTAAACAATACAATTCATATCCAGGATATCATATCACATAACAATTCAACTCAATAGGTAACCTACATTATCACAGTTCAACCCATTGATATCACAGCACATCTCAATCGCCTATCAGAGATATCATTAATCCAAGTCATCCTATATCATTCAAGCATTCATAACAAGATTTATTAGATATATAATTCCTAATTACTTTAATTAATCTCCAATTAAATTAATTACCAACTTTAATCACTTGGATCACCATAATCCTGCATACTCAACATATATTAATTACAACCCAATTAATAAATCATTCCTTAATCATCCATCTTAATTAATCATCCTTGATTAATTATCCTTTAATTACATTAAATAATTAACCTTTAATTACCTCATAGATTAATTAGCCTTAACCATTCATGTTAACTTTTAATTAATCCCCTTAATTAATTAATCACATTAATTAATGATTCTCTAATCACTTAATTAAAGTAATTACTTAAGAATTAATCACTTAACCCTGCTAAATCAATCATCAATTAATTACAAACCATTTAATTCGTTAATCATTCCTTGATTTCCTTACAAATTAATTAATTAATCTTTAATTAGCTGATTAATTACCTCTTAATTCTTAATTAATAAACCTTTTTTATTAATTAATAAAAATTAATTACAAATTAATTAATAATTAATTCAATCTTAAATCTCTAATTACTTAATTACTTAATACTTAATTACAACTTAATTACTTAATTAATTAATGCTTAGTCATTAATTAATTATCACTAATTATTAATTAATTAATTTCTAATTATCTAATTAACAACCCTTAATTATAAATTAATTAATCCTTAATCATTAATTGATTAAATTAATTAATAACTCTTTAATTACTTCATTAATTATCAAAACATTAATTAATTATAAGATAAAACATTCCCTTTTTATTACCTCTCACATATTTTTAAACATTTATCCCTTAATTATTATTATTTTTAAATTGAAATGGTTGATGATAATAATTTTTTATACTAGATCAAATTTGAACTTAGAAACTTGTTATTACTCTCTTCCAAAAACCTGCTAACATATAAACCCGAGCCAACATTCAATTTCATCTAGCTCAAACTCGAGTTTCATACCTCTTCTTCTTCCTGGGCTATTTCTCGATTCTCTTCGAGTTTGGCCTGACTGAACTTCATCCTCTTCAACCTTCAAACCACACAGATACACTTCCTCTCGCGTGCACGTGTACGATCAGCCAAGCCACTTCCGACCGACATCTCCACCGACGAGTCATTTTAGACCTCCTCACACGATTACAACCAGCAAATCACCATAACTTACCCAAAATCATAATCAATCAATCTAGCTTAAAACTGGAGCCAACTCGACCATTGAATTCCGTCTCGATACACTGCCATTGACCACCAACGACCCTGAAACTCCGACCAGAGCTTCATCATGTCTCCACGTTGTCATCCCTCTCGGTGCGATCTATCCTAAAACTTCGATGACGACAGAAATAGATCGAGAACGACATCCACCCAAACCATACCTTAAACCCTACTACCACGTCGACCACCCACCACAGCAGTTTATACTTCAAGCGAGTATTTTTCTGATGATCTCCAATCTTCCAGTCAACTCTAGTATCAACCACGACATTCATATCATCGCCTAATCACCTGAATTTGATGGAAATGTCAATTCCGTTCAACCCTAAAATTCTCAGCACACCCAAGATTAGAAATCAAGATTTTAATACTAAAATTCATCATTTACAAGTTCAAATAAATTGAAAACAACCATGCAAAACCAAATATACAACATTTCAACACAGATCTATCACAGCCATCCAGAAATAAAAGATTTTAGCTTGAAAGTTTTTGTTTACTCGCCTTTTTTATGTTTGAACAGAGCCTGGAAGTGTTTGAATTTGGAAACTGAAACTTGTTCTTCATGAAACTGGAAAGCTTTAGATTTGAATGGAAACTGAATCATGCTTAGTTGAGTTGATTTTGCTTTTAAACTGAAATGAAGTTGCTTTGATTGCTTGATGATCTTTGCTTGATTAGTTGAATATGTTGTTTGAATTAATTTTCTGTTTACCTTATTCTTTTACAGGTTTTTATTTCTTTAAGCTTTGAATAAGAAGATGGGAAAAAGAAAGATAATAAGGAAAAGATATAAGTATATATAGATTAATTAGGATTTATTAAAAATAAAAGAAAATGAAAATAGAATGGTGACACTTGTCTTTTACATTAGTTAATCCACTTACACATGTTATTAAAAAGACATATATATATTAACACACGTAATTTGCATGAATATATTAATTTTTAAATGGTTTTAAAAACTTTTATAATAAATTTTCTAATTAATAAATACATATCTTAAATTTATAAATAAAATCCTTTAAAACAAATAGTATTAAACAAACTATATTCATAAATGAAATTAATATATAATATATTTTAAATCCAAAATATACATATCCATGATATATATCTTTCTTTTGAAATTTCAAATTCAAATCCATATTCGAATTCGAATTCAATTTAAAAACAATTTAAAAACAACTTAAAATATATATTTTAAACAAAAACAAATTCAATTTGTAAGTAATAATTTTTATTTAAAATCTATTTATAAAAAGCAACACTTTATTATTATTATTGCTTGAAATTTTCGAGATATCACAATATATAGAATATAATCATACTTATCAAAATAATAAGTTTGGTATATAAAATAATTTTTAAAATACAAACAAACCCGATTTTTCAAACGATGATTCAAGAATGAATTTCAAAATAAGGATAGAGATTTAAATTAGAGGAACTCTAATCCAATAGAATTCTGATTCGAAGACAGGCTCGAATGAAGATGGGGCAATTATATTACAAAATAGAAGACGGATATACTTACATAAATCGCGGGAGACCTTAACCGGGTCAACCGTGACTTCAGAAACAAGATCGACGTAGAATTTCAAGGAAAATCAACAATCGATCGTAAGAGATAGCAGCATCTAAACCAAAGATATAGAAATCTCTGGTGAATCAATGTCAATTATAAAGGAGTTTCACCCCTTTACAAATCATTAAAAGATTGGTGGGATCGTCGATTTTTATAGAGATCATTCAAAGTGGAGTTATGGGATGCTTCAGAATCAAAAGAATATAAATAGGGAGAGACAAGAATGGATTTCATAACAAGCGTAGAGTTCCAAAGTTTGAAAGAAATCCGAATCAAAAGGGAAGGAATTCAAGCTCGAAAGAAGATGATTCTGAAATAAAATTTACTACATATGCTAAGTTTTTCCTAAAACTCGAGCTCTGATACCAACTGTAACGACCTGGTATTTTCAACCATTCGCATCCACACATGTCGGACTTGAATTGCTCAAAATATCATATTGTTAATCCAAATTTGGTAAAGCTCAACATATACAGTAAATAAATCAATCACAGAACCACAAACACAGAGTTATGTAAAAATAATGCAGCGGAATAAGTAAATAATAGTTCATGAAGCTATTATATAAACATCAGAGTTAGAAATAACATACAGCAGAATATCTCAAATACAGTGAAGTCGCCAATACAAACTGATGACCTCTCTAAATAAATCAACCGGGAAAGCTAAAAGGTGAATCGATAGTTGCATCTCCAAGCGAAGCTCCAAACTCCGAAGGTGAGTCTCAAATGCTGAAATACTCAGTCTGACCTGAGCGTAAAGCAAAACGCAAAACATCCGAGTCTGGATTAACATTCTTATATCAATAAATCCAACTCAAGTGAAATAACAACTGAAATACAAGTAACTTAAAGGATGTTTGGGATAACCATCCTCTAAGGATCCAAAACTAACTACTATGTAGAAATATACGCTAATAACAACTAAATGTCACTATAAAACCGTGATCATTTCAAAATAATTTATACTTCAAACCGAAATATCATTTTCATTTCATTTATATATATATATATATATATATATATATATATATCCAAATTTATCTCACTTTCAAAACTAAATTGATATTTTCATATATCTTATTTTAACTTTGTTTTTGTTTAGTTTTGAAATATTCACCTAATAAATCATTATCATTTAAATAACCTTAAATTACATTAAACTAAAATTTTCCTTTGATTTATTTAAAACTTGAAATATCCATTTAATTATTCTAAACCAAAATCAAGTTATAAAATCATATCTTAAAACCCTCAAATTCTATAAATTTTAAACCAATTGAATTAAACAAAAATTCTTAATAAAATACAGTTTCGAATATATTCAAATTTATCTTCCCAACCTTAACTTATAAAATCATTATAAAGATCTATTTTTAAAATAAGATTTAAATAAATACTTATATATATTTATATTAATTAAATCATACTTTCTTAAATTAAAACTTACTATTAAATCTACTTTATATTAAAAGTTATTTATATATAAAATATTACAACATTGAATAAAACCATATATATATATATATATCCTTTCAAAACCATAGAAATCATTTTGAAATATTTATATATAGACCGACGGTGTCAGTATAATTTTTTCTATCCTATGGTCAAGTGATACGGATATTTATCATTTCAATCCATAATTTAAAAATATACGGGTATATATCATTTCAACCCGCAATCCTAAATTCAATTCAAATGAAAATTGCTTGGGTCTATCATTTCAACCCATAACGATTTTCTCCTATTCTATAAATCATTCAGGTATGTATCATTTCAACCCATAGTGAATTCTATACTAACATGGAACTTGCAGAGTGATAACAGATATAATAATAATAATAACATGCATATATTATCAATAACAATATAATATAAACAACAGGATATGGTGTCATATCCCATAGGTGAAAAGTTACAGATAATAGTATATATAACAATTTAAATAACTATAGCATCATATTTCAATTGTCGTTTCAATTGAAATAAAATTTAATAAATACAAGAACATTAATCATGAGTGATTTATCACCTTTCGAGGTTAGAGATGAAGGAGAGTGAGATGAGTTACGAATCCAGGCACGAATCCCAAAATAAAGCTAGACTGGTATAAATTTGACGAGTGAAGCTAATAGATAGGAATCGATAAGAATTGGATATCTAATATTGAGGCTAAATATTTACTCTTATTAAATGATTCGTTTTTATACAAAGCCCAAAAATAAATTTAGAATATATATATATATATATATATATATATATTCCTAAATATCCATTTAATATATAGTTAAAATGAAAGATATATTTAATTTCAAACCAATATTTACCATAAAATCAATATAAACAATTTATTATAATATACATATATATATTATCTTAAACAGAAATGAAATATTTAAAATCTATATGTAACTCCATGTATCACTATACATGAATCTTCTTTCCAGATCAGATATTTGTAATCTATAATAAATATCAATACTTTTAAATGTAAAATATCTACCTATACTTGCTAAAACTGTTATAAAACCAATTTATATACTAATAGAATTTAAAGGCATGCCATAACTTTGTTTTAAAATACAAATATAACATGTAATATACCTTACTTATCTTATATATGTAAACCGGCATCTATACAAAACTTTCGAAAAAAACATACATAACTGGCATATAATATTATATGATTGAACTGGTTAGAACTTTATATAATATATATAATACATACATTTTTAAACATCACTATTATATAAACAATATATTATCCTTATAAATGACATATTATATAAATATACATATGTAAAACTCATTAGAATTTTTTACAACATTATTGACGTGCAACAACTTATAAAACTATATATATATATATATATATATAATTTATATAACAACATAATATATGTAAAAATCTACTATATCTGCAACACATAACTATATATATATATAACTAGTATTTTATAAAACTAATATAAACTTTCATATCTAATAGAACATACTGCTAAGCATATTACAACTACATTATATATTTTGTATATATATGAAAATATCCACGTACATAAACATACATACCCTATAATCCAATGTATATAAAACCGAAGTACAAACATTGATATATATTATAACTAAATATACACAAATAGATACGAAACTATTATATAAATATATTACTCCTTGTATAAAGTATATACTGCAAACACACAAAAATCGGAAAGGACACTTCAAAAATGCTTAAAACCAAAATCAAAAATATATAAATATAAGCTGATTATTCAAATACATTATAACATCTGCACTTAAATGTATAAATAAATCATATATAGCTTATATATACTTATATATATACACAAACTAAATATATGTAACTTTATACGCTGTAAAACAACTTTGTATATTAATATATACATATAACTATTATATAGATGGTATATAAACTCCCAAATATTAACGTAGTTTTAAATATGTACAGTACATATATACTCTATAAAGCAACATACGTAAACTAATATACATACTTCCCTGATACTGTAATAGTAGTAATTGAAAATATCAAAAATCTAAGTGCATTATATTTTCAAATCATGATATCTATATATAAATATATATATATATATACGGTTGCAAAATAAATATATACATATATCAAACCATAAAACTAATATATATATAGACAACCTGACATATAAATCTTATGACAACAAAACTTAAAATAGAAGTATATACATACTAACTTATATAATATACACTTAAATAAAACATTGGGTACCAAAGAACATATTATACTAACTGCAACTATATTTAGAAAGCTAGATATATATAAACTTACAAATTCAGAAGGGAAGAGGAGGAATGGGCGGCAAGAATCTTGGAATATGGGTAGGCAGGCCACCTGGTCTTGGGGAAGATCGGCACTGCTGGATTTGGGCGAGCGTGAGTGGGAGAAAGACGATAGTGGGTTGGAACTGTGGGCTCGGAGGCGGTGACAACGGGTTTGAGGGGCAAGATTGGTTCGAACTAGCTGTCTGAAGGGGGACATGGCCTAGGCTATGCGCGAGGCCGAGTGCTTGCGTGCCATGGTCAAGGAAGGGGAGAGGGCGGTAAGGCATGGCATATAGGCCGAGAAAGCTATAGGTAATAGATGAATATAGATGGGCAGATCTCAAGGGAGAAGGAGAAATGAGGAGAACAGGAGATGTAAGTGGTGATGGAGATGTTGCAGCAAAATGAAGAGGAAAAGATAAAGAAGGTTTACTTTTCATATATATACACACTATAATATAATATTTTCATAAAGAAGTGAATAGACAGAAAACAAACAATGAATAGACTGAAGAGGAAGCGGATTCGGAAAAAGCTGAAGCTAACAGGTTAAAACAAAGAATGTCAACTGACACATATACAGCTTCATATACATTAACTATATAGAATATATATATATATATATATATATATTTCTCTTTTCCAATCGAATTGATAGAACCAAGGAAGGAACAGGAATGGATGGCGCACCTGGTTTGAGAACAAAACTTGTGAGTGAAGTGAAGAGGCAGAACAAATTATAAAGTGGAAGAAATGACAACAGCCATACAGTAATATAGCTGCAATTTATTATTGGCCGGGTTGTAAGGTTTTAAATTTTAAAACCAGGAGAATCAAAGAGTCATAAATGTGGCACCGTTACAATGGACCGTTATTTTCATTTCCATTGCGTAACGGACCTCAAAACACAAAAGTGAATATACCGTAGAGATCAGCACGACGAGATGGTCAAAATGGGATACAAATATTAGTGGTACGATCATCCAATTAAAAGTCAATAATCGGTACCAATATATGTTGCTATTCTGTACGAAAAAATCCAAACAGAGCTAGAAACGTTCGAATTTCACGAAACGAATTTCGCAGTTTGATTCAAAGTGTTCTAAATAAATTTTCTCATGTTGACATATTTCGGTTTCGAAAAACTTTTAAATTCAACTGTTATTAGCTGATTTAAATTGAAATAGAATTACACAATAAAATAAACTTCAATATTATCAGATGAAAACTTACCAGTTGCTATGTTTAAATAAACGTATTCCAAATTATAAATTTTTATTTTCAAATTTCATTGTTTTAAAATTTCACAAAATTTCAATTAATTATCTTATTAAAACCATTATAATTTTCGGGTCATTACAATTGGCCTCCCTTTTTTTATTTTTGGATCTCTATTACTGATTTATGGATTGTATTTTCACCAAATATTTCTTGGGTTTTGCTTTTATGAGATAAAAGTGGATCTGGGTTTGATGAATAAATTTTAAGGATAATAATGTCCTTCTATGTTTTGCCACTATGTGGCTATGTTTTACTATGGAGATTCAATTTGAGATTTCACCGTAATCATGATTTGCCTATGAAAGGCTATATTTGTGTTCTACGATTTGGTGAATTATTTAATGTTTTTCCATTTACTTTCTCATGGCTATTTATAAGGTTTGGAATCATTTGCTATGAGTTATTATTATTGCAGTTGAACTAGTTTAGTATAATTCACCACATAATTTCTATATCCTTATTGTTTATCCATGTTTATTATTGTGATCTCATCCTTTGGATTTTTAGAGATAGTCTGACCCGTTTATTATATTTTATAATACATAAGTCAAACCGAGAGTTGACAGCTACAAAGACTCGGTGACTTTGGATGTGGGCTAACTATGATAGATCTTTGCAGTGTTATCTATATGAAAGAGTTTATTTTGAGATGCTAGTCTCAAATGTATTCGTGTTGTGTATTTGATGTTTTTTTTTAGTTGAGTTATCATGTATGCTTTTATACCCTTCATGGTCTATGTATGTGTATTGTTGTATATGTAAGTCTAGTTTTCCTTTTTGTACACTTACACTATTATAAGATGTTTGATGTATTTTATTTCCGCCATGACTTGTGATTTTGTGTTGTATTATGTGATATACTGTTCTGAATCATTAGTGAGCCAATGTATTATTGTTTTGCGCCTGGATTGTATATATCGAATCCCTTCTCATAAGAAAATGGTAAAATAAATAATATAACAATATCTGGGTATCAATACTCGTCCAAAGTAATATTATGAATTGTTGCTCCTAACCAACCTTATTCTCCGTATTACATGACAATATTACATACAATATTCTCAAATAATATTGGTATAAAGGTTGGGCATTATAGTTGGTATCAGTGCCTAGGCTCAGAATAATATAGAATATAAAAAACACGAATCTTGGCCTAGATAAACTTAGAGTCCCATCCCTTGGGTGTTTTGGGTAGAAAATAGGACTTATTTCCCATTTAGAATAGAAGTATAAATGATTATTGGGAAAAATTATCGGGCCGCATTTGTGGAAATTCTGAAATACCTTATTATTTTTATAAAATGATTTAAAAATTGAAGTACTATGTAGTAGTGTTCTGATCCATTAGTGATTAGAGTTGCGCCGCGGAAGCTGATAGATTGTTTCCATTGAGCACGGTAATTAGTTGTTTATTTATGTTTGATTGAATATTATATGCATGGTTGAATGTGCCACGACCCAACTTCCAAACACCAGGAAGTCGCATCGCTAATAAGAAAGAAAGGGATAGAAAAGAGAAAGAAAGAGAAGAAAGAACAAACAACCCATCAGAATCTAAACAGCGGAACGAACAAATTATATTATTAACATAAAATATTATATAGTCTGCAAACACTATCAGAGTACACAGATAATACAACACATACTAGACAGTTATAAACACTTGTCTAGTATTTACAACATAATACAACTCAGAGACAACACAGAACACACAGCGGAATACTATATATCTAACGCAGAAGCCTCATGCTCCATTGCTCCTCCAATATTCGTCAAAGCTAACCTGAATCCCTTGGCTACTCGTAAAAAATTTGAGTACCCAAGAATTTAAGAAAACAAAGAATAAACTCCGGGTCAGACATGGGTCTGGTGTGAGTAACAGGTTAAAGTTGCTTAACTTTGAAAATCCTTTTGAAAAGAAAGGTATCACGTAAGACTTCCCACACATAAACATGGAAAAAAAATTTACCTTACGCTAACCAAAACATTTGATAGAAAATACCGTGATATTATAATAGTGTCTAGGGTTTTCAAGTAAAATACAGAAATAGCTGGAATGCTTACATCTCACGTTCCAACATAGTTGGGCTCAACTAATACGTACGGCACTTATTGGATTTTGGATTCCATCAATGGCAGGGCTACTGGGGTACCGCCCGTCACAGTACGTGGCCTAGATCAACGTACCGAGGAGTACGCCCGCTCCCCTGCAACAAAAGGCCGGACCCATTCCTTACTGAACAGTTCTAAACAAGACAACCCCGCAGTTGGTGCGCATATCCAACTGCCCACTAAGTCGAATAAAAAGGGACCTCTAAACAGGGGAAAATCTTGCTCTCCAGTGGGGGCTACCCACGAAGCCTTGCTGCACCTCCCCTATTTTAGCCATTCCCGGTTGATGAGGCTTGAGGCTACGATTACCTTTAGAGAACACATCTCTTAGAATGCTCATCGTCCACCTGACGATGTTCTGAAAGCATTCAATCCATACAAGTTCGTTCCGGGTTCGAACGAAACCGAAGGCATTATCTCGTTACACTCGTTTTGGAATCACCCTCAGAGTTAACGACGATAACCCTTGCACTCTGAGTCTCTATCTCGAGCCTATAAGTACTAGTTCCGTCAAACTCATCACGGAATCACCCCCAGAGTTATACTGACGTATAGTCCTTACACCTCGAGTCTTCACTCTTCACATAAGATTCATGACCTATCGTTAATTTGGATCGATGTGGTTTTCGGATATCCAAATATGGAAACCCGATCCCGGTCTCATCGAAATCCAAAGCGTGTCTTTTAAGTCCAAGTTGTTTTAGAGTTTAAAACAATTCAATAACATTATCTATATACACACAGATAGATAATTCACAAATTCACAACAAATAATTATCATTATCATAACCACAGATAATCTATATTATCATTACCAAAGATAATCCATATCATAATGCAACCAATGCATCAATATCACACAACATTACAAATCTCATAGCTGAAATTCAAACCATTCAAGGCAACTATATCATCCATTCGTAAGCAATGACCTATAATCATACCATATATAATTAATTTAAAATGAATTAAATTAATTACATCGTCTCTAATTAATTTAAAATTAAATTAATTTCTTGCACCAATATAAATCTTGCTTACATCATCATTAATTAATTACAAATTAATTAATTAATTATCCTCTAATTTATCATCTTAATTAATCTCCCCTGATAAATTATACTTTAATTAATTTCACAAAATTAATTACCCTAACTAAATACAGTAATTAACCTTTAATTACCTCATTAATTAATTACATTTAACCTTAATTAATTACAATTAATTAATTATACCTAATCACTTTTTATTGATTAATTTAATATTAATTAATCAATCTAAATTACATCATTAATTATATTAATTAATGACTCTTAATTATATTTAATTAATTACTTAATTAAATTAATTAATTTCAGTAATTAATCTCACTTAATCCATAATTATTAATCACCTTGATTAGTCTCAATCTGTAATTAACTACCCTTAATTACTTATCAAATTAATTACCCCTTACTTAATTCTTAATTAATCTCTTGATTAATTATACAAAATAATTTAATCCAAATTACATTCACAATTCCAACATCATCCACTAATTACATCTAGTAATTATCTTTAATTACTTCACTGAGTAATTTTATTAATTATATTAAGTAATTATTATCACATCAAATGGTTAGAATTAATTAAACTTAATTAATTAATTTAAACCAACCTTAATTAACTTCGTTAATTATATTAAGTAATTAATGTCTTAATTACTCTTATTTAAGTAATTAAACTTAAATAAATTTCACAATTTAATCAATCTAATTAATTATAAATAAATAAAAAAATTAATCATATTAATTAATTACTAAATAAACTTTAGTTAATGACCATCATTAACTATTATTAATTCTTTAATTACTTTTCTTTTAATTACTTATTAATTAATCTCTAATTTAAATTAATCCAAATTATTGATTATAAATTAAATAAATAAGTCATTCCTTAATTATCTTATTTATTTAATTATTTTAATATTTTAATAACTTCTAGGATAATCATTCCTTATTTATAATTACATAAATATTAAAGTGGACTTAGAACATTGCATTTTAAAATTTAAATTTAAATTCCATTTGAATCTAAAATTCAAAAATGACATTTATTTAAGTATAAACCAAACTTAGATTCCATTTAAGATTCTTTAAAATAAATGTAAATAACATTTATTACTTCCATTTAAAACTTATATAAAATAAGTCTTAATTTACTTAATTTAATTAAAAAAATTAAGTTTTAAATATATTACTATTTAAATTATAAATTCAAGTTAACAAATCATTTGACTTCTTTTATAAACCTTTATAAATGACTTCATTCAAAAGAAAAATAAAATTTAAACATTTGTTTGAAAACAAATTTACTTCTAATAAACCATATAAATTTAAACTTGTTTGAAAACATTCAAATTATAAAACTTAATTCAAATATCAAGATTTTTAAATTCAAAATATTTGAACCATTCCTTATTTAAATTATTTGAATTTAATCTTGAATTAAAATTTTGATTTAAACCTTGATTTTAAAATGCTTTATTTAAAATACAAATTCATTTTAAAAAAAAACTGAAGATTCAAAGAATCTTAAGAAACTGAACTTAAAATTTTAAATCCAAACTGCTATTTAAAATTAAGTTTCAGATTTCAAATTGAAATTAAATTTTCCAAATAAAACTGTCAGGTTTTATATTTTTATTTTTAAAACTGAAAACCCCTTTAAATTTTTAAAACTTATAAGATTCAAAATCATTTGAATCTATAATGCAAACTAGATTTAAACCTAACTCAGATTTTAAAACTTAACTTCATTTAAATTCAGTTTTTTCTAAATTTTAGTTTAAAATGGAAACAGAACTACAGGTTTTAAAAAAAAACTGTAACCTGTTAATATGATTAAACCCGAGCAAGAGCAAACTTGCTTCGAGTCAGCAAAACCCCTGCTTCGAGCCAAGCGCAGCAACACTCGAGTATTACTTCGAGTAAAATAAACAACAACAATACCCAAAACCTAAAACAGCAGTGCACATGCACCGTGCCTCCGGCGATCTCCAACCACCTCCGGTGGCTTCCCCATGACGGCGACAAACCCTACGACCCTTCACGACCATCACTTATCCCTCCACAGCTCGAAATCAAATTCGAGACCAAATCCCAAAACTTGTAACCAGAAGTACCAAAACCCATCAAACCTGTCATCGCTTCGTTTGCAAAATTCCGACCACCTGCAAGTTTACCACTCCGGCCTCGACTTCGTCTATAACCAAGCTTCCATTACCCAAGAGCCAGTTGAACTCCATCAACTCTTCAACCCGTGCCGACCAATTTAAATCACCTAGTTAAAACTAGGGTTCTGGATAAGAACACATCACCGCAGCCACCACGATGAACTACAACTCCATCCAACATTTTTCCAAGTTCCGCTGAACACTCCTCTACCCTCGGGGGGAAACACGACTTCCCAAATCAATCTGATCACCAGTGACCACCCACAAACCAATTCATGGCCAAACCAGAAATATACATCCAAACCCAAATTAAAAATTTAGATTTTTGATTTAAAAATCTTGTTTTAGTCTAAGTACCCAAATCAAGATCCTAGATTTATAAACTAAAATGTTTGGATTTTTCCCTCATTCAAAGTTTGCTTTGCTGTTTTAAATACCCAGTAAGATTTCAAATTTTATTTAACTTAAATAATATATTTTTTAAACTTCTCTAGGATTAAACAAACAAGTTTTGTTTAAAACTTGAATCGTAACACAGCTTTGATCGAGAGGTATAATTTTTAATTCCAAAAACTAGAGCTTGAACTAAGAACAGAGGGGTTACAGGAATATTTACCATACACACATCATACATGTATAAACATATAGATAATTCATATATATACATTCACATAAACATATTTATTTCCAGATGTAAACATGCAACCAATTAGTACTTAAGAAATTTTTAAGAAAAATGTTACTCACTTGATCATTTGAAAAACAGAGCCCCTTTTTGCTTTGAAATTTAAACTACAGTTTGCTCCCTTATATGAAAACTGCATACATGCATTGGTTTCCAGGTTCTAAGTGAAATGCTTCAGCTTTGCTTCCAGATCTTTCAATTGCATGCATGATACAGATTTTAAAATGTAGGCTCAAACAAAATTTGAAATTGCAGGTTGTTTTTGATGTAGGTTTACTTGAATGCAGAATTTCTTTGATGCAGGTGCTTTTACATTTGAAAAAATATGCAGGCTGTTTTGTTTTGATTTGAAAACAATTGGTTTGCATGCAGGCTTCAGATTTTAAAAAAAAATAGCAAGCATGCTTTGTTTTGATTTGTAAAAAGGATTCGCAGAGTTGAAGATGTTTACAGCTTTATGTTTTTGGTGTTTTATTTTATTTGTTTGTCTTCATAGCCTTAGATTTGAAAAGAAACAAAATGGAAGAGATATGCTTAATAAAATTGAAATTATTAAAAATAAAATCAAAAGAAAATGTTAAAATAAATTTTTGACACTTGTCTCACAATGTAACATTTGTCAAAACTTTATTTTATCATTTAACAAGTGTTATGTAAAACCTTAAGATGTTAAACTTGTCTTTAAAAAAAATTAGTATTTAACTAAAAGTTTACTTAGTATTTATTTAAAAGTTAATTAGTATTTATTTAGTATGTTAATATAAGATGGATGTAAACTTTTGTTTTAATAAATTACTTAATCATGTATTTATTCATATGTAGATAAAATTTAAAATGAATAAATAAAATTTAGTTTATAAAATGAAACTTATACAAATAATTCAAAATCAAAACAAATTAAAAACATTTATACTTTAGATTTTAAAAACTTTGAATTCAAGTTCAAATTAAATTTTGAAATCAAATATATTTACAAATATAACTACACAATTTTAAATTTTGAAAAAAAGTTATTTTTATTAAAAATTTATTTGTTAAACCAATGTATTATTATATATTTTTAAAAATAACAAAATAACAACATTTGATAACTATAAATAACTTATAAAAGAAATTGTCTTCTTATTAATAAATTACTTATTTTATTCAATTATATTTAAAAGAAAATCAAAATAACCTTATTGCTATTTATTTTAAATTTTAAACTTGAGTTAAACATATTTTAAATCAGTTCAATATTTATCTTATGTATTTAAAACCATATTTATTTATTAAATAACCTTTTAAAATTTTAACCTTTAAATAAAATCATAATTCACGATTTACTAAAGATACATATTTTATAGAAAACATGATTTATTTATTAATTAAATTTAAAACAATACCCATTGAAAAGATATTTTGTACAAAAGTATGCATACATGTTTATACAAACGTGATAATATTAAAAACAAGTATCTTGAAGAATAACAATATTTTGAAAGAAAATATTATGAGTTATATGATTATTTGGAAAGAAAATATTAATTAAAGTTTTGATAATAATGATATTTAGTAAGTGTTTAGAAATTTATTATTATTTTGTACAAATAAAAATATTTTATGGAAAGTTAATTTGAAAAATAAATTTATAAGAAAAATTTATCAATAGGTATATATTTGTTTAAAATTTTGATGGTTTATAGAAAATTATTTTTATAAAAGTGCTTATTATGCATTATTTTAGATTATGTATGCAGCCATCGAATCGCAGAGACCAGTGGCGAGGCCATGTTGACTTCACGGTCAACATCATAGCCATTTGATAAAGTGATTCGCTATAAATAGATGGCAAGGCAACGTCATGGCATTAATTGATATATGTAAATTGTGAATGCTTAATTTTGACAAATATGCTAAGAAGAATAGTGTGTGATATATGTAAATCATTTTGTGAATTAAATACATGTTAGCTTTTATATTTAAGCCCTAGCTATAGGCTGTTAACTGCTTTAAAGAAGATGTGGAAAATATTCACAAATATATATGGACTTTCAGAAATCACCGTATATATAATTGAATTCAAGATAATTGCTTTCAAAAATACAAGCTTGCTTTGGCTTTCATTATTCTTGTCCTTAGCTGTAAAAGCCATTTTGTTATTCATTGGTGACTTATGAATTATTGCTTCTTGCAATTTCCACCATGTTTTGTTGCTTGGGTTCTGACATTGTTTGGATTAATTTATGGTATTTTCCTTTCTCGACTTGTAGGTTATTTCTAACCTTCTTTTGATGCTCTTATTTTGACGTTTCCTTCCATGGCAATTGCTCTATTGATGTGGCACAATCCACCTCTTTGCATTGTTTTCAAACTAGATTTTACAAAGAGATATATTTCAAAAAAAATTATAACAAGGATTTAATATATATATATATATATATATATATATATATATATATATATATATCGAAATATATTTTCTAATAGCTATTATTAATTTTGATACAGCAATATTTCACAACTATCTTATATTCTTGATAGTTGTTATTATTTTAAGTTGATTATCATTTGATTGAGATGGTTGTGAATTTGGCATGTTAAGTTAATAAGAATAATTCAAATTATAGCTTTACAAAATAATAATGAGATTAAAGAAGTTCCTTTGTAAAGCAAAAGAAAATAAGTAAAATTTTAGTTTAAGGATATGACTTATACTAAATTAAATTTTCTTTATAATCATAGGAAGTCTATGCAGATTTGATAAAATTAAATATTTTGGTGAAGGAAAAAATTATATTTTTTTAAGCATACATGTAACTATTTACTAGGAATTAGCTTTTCTAATTTATGAATTTCAAATATGAGAATTTCAAATGGTAGAAATTAAAAGTTGAGTTTTGGTTGATATTTTGTAATTTTTAATATTATGAAAATTTTATTTATTAGAAAAATGAATTCTTTTCAATAAAATGAAATTAAGAAGTGGAATTTTAAGATGATAATAAAGGAAGTCTTTATTGTTTTCACATTCTTGCTTTATGAGATTTAAATAAGATGAATACCTTTTTAACACCTTAATTATTTAGTATTTCAAACTATAAAAGGTGGTATATTTTAAAAGAATGTGAAATATTGATGTAAACTTATTTTCAATCTAGAAAATAAAAATGAATGAGATGTTGACTTTTGTAAACTAATTTGTTGAATTAAATTAATGTTTTATATTAATGGAGTTTAGTTAAAACCACATTTATGTTCTAAAGATGCTTGGTTAAGATTTAAATATTAAAGAAGAATTAGGAACATAAGATTTTGAAAATATATTATCGACTTTTCTCTGAATTGGAAATTGCGAGGACGCAATTTTCTTAAGGAGGGAAGTCTGTGACAACCCGGAGTTTTTAGGTGTTTGAATAAAACAAATAATGATTTAAATTAGAGAATTTAAATCATTAATCTAAAATTTGTATCTTTTTATAAAAGATAAGATATTTTAAAATGTTAATTCTAAATATTTGAAAAATTAGAAAATGATGGAATTTTCGAAGTGTTAGAAATCACTTTAAAATCATTATTTGGATTTTATTTCAAGTATGGTAACTAAATTTAACTAGAGTTTAAATTGGTTTTTAAATTAAAAAGTGTAATATTCTCTTTATAGATCATTATTGAAATTATCTCAATCAAGATAAATTACGAAGTCATTTTATTGAATTGGGCTTTGATTTAAATACTTAGGCTTTTTGATTCATGAAGCTATGAATAAGTAAATAAAATATGAAGCTAGGTTTTGTAAGAAAATAAAAGATAAATAGTTCTTTTAAATAAGTTTTAATTTCTTACTGGGTTGTTTCTTAGCCCAAATCCATTTAGCCGAAGAGATATATTCCTTCTCATTTTACTGTACATTCAATTATAGTATACTGAAAAATAGAGGGTCGAAAACCAAATAACCCTCTTCTACTCTAAATGGGAAAATCAGCAAATTAAATAGGATTCAAATTGCTAGAAAATCCAATAAAATTAAGGTAATTATTTTATAACTTGTTCAAGCTTTTTGATTGCTCAATTTTAGTTTTAAAGTCTTTGATTTGGTTATTGCTTATTTTGGAGTTTGACTAATTTTCTAGGGTTTCGTTGAAATAAAGAGTTTGGCAAATCAAATTAGGGATTCAAGGTGAATTAATCCATAAAACCCAAATTTTTGTCCAACATTATTCAAGACATTCAATTTGATAGATTAAATAGAATAATATAATGAGATTTCGAAAATTAATCTGGTTTTGCCTTAATGAATTAAGATAAGTGTTTAAAGATTTAACATATAAAAGAATGATTAAGAGGGGCATTTTAGAAAATATACCTAAACCCTTTGCCTTAAGCTCTTACCCATCATTCAATTCTCATTTTCCATCATTCACAAACAAAAGAAAACTAAGAGAGGCCAGCCATAGAAAGGAAGTCAAAATCTAGAGATCTAAGGGAGGAAGCTTAGGAAATCAAAGCAACACCAAATCTTGAACTCCAACCATTAACCTAAGATGAATAATAATACTTATTATCTCTTAAATATTTATTTTGATTTGGTTATGGCTAATACCCAAATTTCATGTGCTTGATTGATCAAGTTATGGTATAATTATTGTTCGGATAAAATAATGGTTAATGAGAATTTTTGGAATTAATTAGAATGGTTTAAATCAGTTTTTGGGTTAAATCCGAAGTTTATATCCTCCATTGATTTGAAAGTTAGACAAGTGATGTAAAACAACATTTTAGAGATGGGTTTCCCATTCCATAATTTCCCTAGATGGAACAAATATTATATGAATTTTCTAGTGAGAAAACGAAGCAATTTCGGCTTTTATTTAATTTAAATGATTGAATAATGATTTTCCACTTGAAATTTTTATATGATAAATAAAATGATGTATTTGATTTTATGTGAATTTTTTGGATTTTTCCCACGTAATTTTGAATTGTGAAGAATTATTTATGCTAGAATAAGCATTTAAAAGTTTAGCTAATATGATTATTAGTTACTTATTTGAAATAATATTTTGGATCTTGAAAATAGGTGCGGCAGTTTTCAGTAAAAATAATAATAAAGTTTTTCTAGCCAATAAGCTTTTGACAAATTATAGAGGTTTGGTGAAAAGTAATATCTTTTTATAGTAATTTGGCAGATTTCAAGTTAATTACAATTCTATTATGTCGATATTGGCTATGTGGAGCCATGTCTCCTCATCACAGCGTCATCGACGCGGAACAAAACAATGTCTCACGATGTCAACGAGTTTGGCATGCATTAGATTGATTTTAAGCCTCGTTGAGGCCAAAGTAACAAAGAGAAAAAGGGATAGGATTTGACATGACGATATCGATGTCTATACATGCTGAGTTTTATACCAAGAGGCTTGTTGCGGCATTTATACTTGAAAGCATGCTGCCAATATACCATTCTATGTTTTTACCTTACCGACCCAAGGGTTTTCGAGCCTAGCTCTTATGCTTTTTGGCAGTGATGCCGCATTTATTTTCTTTAGCTTCAAAGAGATGCTTCTTGCTACTATTCATTTGGATCAACATGGTCTATTTGTTAAATGAAATTGAAGCAACAATGCCGTCGAAGTCATCAGATTCAACGCAGAATATTATAAGAAGATAATTTATAAAATGAAAGTCAACAACACTTTTTTCGGCATGAATTTATACTAATCTTACCTTGGATAGTGGATGACGCCATTGTAAACCTATGTGTATAATATATTTTTATTAAAGGTGGAGAGCCTTGTGGTTTCGTTTCGACATTGTTAGCAGTGTCGATGTTGATTTATATTAAACTTAATAAACGGTGGAGAGCCTTATGTTATATGATTTTGACATTGAACCCTTAGGATACGAAGGTATATTTTAATGAGTCGACACTAAACCTTAGGGACACCAAAGTACGTCATGTTAAGTTCGATATAGATCTTTTAAGGATACCAATGTATTTCATTTTGAAACGGTAATTATAAGGGGAAACAACCTAATTGGGGACACTAATGAATATAGGTTAAACATAGGGAGAGCATGGATTAATGTTGAACATTTTGGTAGCATGGAGTAAAGATAAACATGTGGGTAACAGGGATAAATAGAAACATGTGGATAACACGAATTAAATGGCTAAGTGATGGGTTCATAGTCATCCTAGAAAAACTATGGGATGTATAATGGATATTCTCTATCATGTCAGAGATGAGTAATCTCTAATTGGTTAATTAAAGCTTCATAGTCATCTTAGAGAAACTATAAGATGTGATATGGATAGTCCACATCAGTTTAAATGATAAAATGTGAGATTGATAGTCCATACTAGTTTAAGTGAAATAAAATGTGAGATGGATAGTCCATACTAGTTTAAGTAAAATAAAATGTAGGATGGGTAGCACACATGAATATGAGACGGGTAGTCAATAAGAACTTAGATGGACAATCTAATAAATGGGGGATGTGTAATCTAGTAGATATGACATGTTTATACGCTATCATATTATATTGGTATAACCATTTTGGATGCAGAGCATAATATATGGTTGACATGTTTAATTAGGTACTAGTGAGAGGAAATCTGTTTCGCACATCAATGTGGTCTTACTAAATATCTATTGGTTTGAGATGTAGATTGTTATTCACACCAGATTTTTTGTTTGGCTCGAAGTTTATGTTTTCCCTTTAAACTCTCGGTTACTCTAGCTTTGTTCGTCGATGGAAATTCAGTCGAGTTATAAATCTATCAAATGAATTTATAATAAAATTTATACCGCAAGTGCAGGGCGTACTATCGTAGTACGTAGTGAGTACGGGTCGATCCATAGGGAGTTGTTGAATTTAAATCTCTATCCAATCAAATTAACCAAAGTTGAAAGTGATTAACTAGAAAATGTAAGAAAAATGACAAAAAGAAAGTGATAAAAATATGATAATTAAATGACAATTTAGAGATAATTACACTCTCTATATCATATAGTTTAACAAAATATGAAATTATGACTTCTCTTTTTTGATCATTAGTGAATTTCATAAGTATGGCATATTTGTGCTATTAGTTAGCCCAACATAAGCAATCAAACTATAAAAATCACTTCTAATTCTCATGAAAAATGACAACAAGTTGAAAGTGAAATCTATTTTAAGCATGGTCTATTAATTATTGTTTAGAAATATATGCCATCAAATTTTGATTTCATTATTCACTTCATTACCATAATCATATGTAGATGAAGATGTAATTTGTTCTAGTGATTACTTAAGCATAGCCTATTTGGTGTCAACAATATAGATTATCAAATTCAAAGTAAAAACAACAAGTTAAACACTTCATGCATTCTCATTAAGTATAAAAAAAGAGCATAAACATCAAATTATGTTAAGCTACATGATTAGAGAGCTTCATTACCTCTAAATTAAAGGGGTCTAGCCACTCATTTTTGTTATCATTTCAACAAATGTAGCATGAAACATGAAAGAAAAAGAGAAGGAAAAAGAGAGCAAAGTAAAGGAAAAACTAATCTAATCGCACAAATGTAAATCTACACTACTAACATGAAAAGAAAAGAGCATGTAATAGAAAAGAACATGAATTAAATTGCATAAAAAAATTACATAAGAAGAAAATGGCTAAGTAGCCATGAAAAAAGAAAGAGAGCTTTATTTTATTTTCCTAAACTAAGAGGCTAAAGAAGAGAGAGCCTAAAGAAGGGGAGAGAGAGAGAGAGAGAGAGAGAGAGAGAGAGAGAGAGAGAGTTACATGAAACATAAGGGGTATTTATACAAGTTTAAAACCTTAATCCAATTTTTTGGGAACTACCCAAAATACCCTCTTAGAAAGTGTGGTGGCCAAGTTATCATTAACTTCAAATAATCATCTATTAAGTATGCATGAAGATTTAATGGCCTTTTAGCATGTGCATTACCTCCTAAGTGTACATTAAGGTAGGTGGGTAGGTGGGCTCCTCCATGATCATCACTTTGAATTATTTACATCTACATTCCTTTGTATTCACTCTTGTGCATGCATATCTCCATGAAGCCACTTGTAAATTCACTAAAATTCCTATTAAACAACATAGAAAATTCCAAGTAAATTTTTGCAAATTAATAAATGCAGAAAAATAACCTTTTTGCCCCTATATGAAGATGAATATGTGACAATTTGAATATAATTTGAATTTTTGTTTAAACAAGTTAAAATACCCAATATGATCATTTATATAATTTAAACACATTAGATATGATGGTAAAAAATATGCACATTTACGTGTGCATCAAATACCCCTACACTTATCTTTTTATTCATCTTCAAATAAAGAAAAAACTAAGATAAATCCATTTTCGTAAGAAAAATGATTGCATTGAGCGTATGCAACAAACCGCTAAACCTCTAGGTGTCCTCAGTAGGACGAGATTCGTCTCATGAGGGTTTTCAGCGGATACTACCCACAAAACCCAAATGCAGGATGAAAATATTTACAAAATGCCAGATTTATTTATAAAGAGATAAATGCGAGTTTTTGAAAATATTTACAATGAAGGAATTACTTTTAAATTGACACAAATAAGTTAAATATAGATTTGGCCATTATCTTGAAATTTAAGTCATTTATTCGTCAAAATTTCGAATAAAAACGAAGTTATCATAACAAATGGGCTATAGTTTAACTCGTTGTTTCAGTCGATTATACAGTGTAACTATGAAATGGATCCTTAGTTGATTATCAATGTTTATCAAAGTGGTATTTTCATTTATTTTCAATAACAAGTCAAATCAAACAGGTTAAAATGGTGCTTGGATTTCAATTGCTTGCTCTCCCTAATTTTTTATTTGAAAATTTTATTGATATTAACAATATTTAGATATGCCTAACTCAGATTACCGAGGCCAGATATATTACTCATGCACTGCCTTGCGAATTGATGTGAGGGGAATACCGAGGGTGGCGAGTGAACACACAAGTGTGAACACTTCTTGACTGTAGACGTTTTTAGTAAAATAGTTTTTTATATACATACAACTAACTCCGATAAACTTAGGCTGGATATACCGATCATGCACTGCCTTTTGGGCTTATGTGAGAATGGTATAAAGCATGGCGAGTGAACATACGAGTGTGAATACATGACCCTAGGTGTTTATTAAAAAATATACATATATACAAGAATTTTTTTTTGTTTTTGTTTTTTGATATATGGTTGGAACTTAACAACAATTGAAACAAAACAAGTTAAAATCAAAGCAAAACAAATGTAAAAATTAATTAATTTTTTTTTTTTTCGTTTTTAAGGATAAAACAAGGCAACAAAACTAAAACAAACAAAAAAAAACAAAGTAAACAAAGTAAAACACTAAAATAATTAAACCCGAATTACTACGGTGAACAAATTATGTTAGAATTTCTAAGCCCGGCCCACTACACACGAATTATCAAAGGGAACTGCCAGAGCAATCAACTTCACAATTAAAACCCCATCAGCTTATTTCTAAATTAAACTTCACAATTAAACTGCATCAATCATATTCCATCCTCGAATTCAATTCCGCAATCAAATCATGAAAAACCAGAGAGTCAAAACCCCAACGATCCATACTCCATCCTCGAATTCAACTCCATTCCTAAATCGATTTGCCGCAGTAAAGGGGGGCAGATGGTCGTGATGATGGTTGGGTGAGTTCGAGTGGTTTCGCAATTGTGGTTGATGCTGTTGTAGTTTTAAGCGATGTTCGAATGGGTTTCAAGGATCGTGATGCAATTCAATGATTTGAAGTTTGAGGCGAGTCGATGTCTTCGACTGCAGGGAAGGGAGGAAGATGATTAAAAATGAGCCGCGATGGGTTACTGGAGGTAGCAGCAGTAGTAGTGGGTATAGTGGTGGTATGTCTGCAATTGCTTTCTTTCTTTTCTTTTTTTTTTAGAATGGTCGCTGTGGTTTGGTGAAGTTAGGAGGAAGGCAGGGAAGTTGTAGGCGGTTCGATATGGTCAGAGGTTGTATGCCTATGGGTGAAGTCAAGGTAGTTTGGAGTAGCCATTGGTTGATCTGTGGAAGTGATAAGGTAATGTTATGGTATGTGAAGTGGTTATGTGATCAAGTTGTGATATGTTGACAGTTTTATGAGCAGCAAGGAACTTGATGTTGTTGAGCAGCAGTTAGCAGTTTGGAAGAGTGGCAGATTGGAAGTTGGAGGGAGTATGGCAATAGGCTAGTAGCAGTAATAGTGAATGGATGAAATATGGTGGTTGTTGTCAAGTGGCTTGATGGCACAGTAGTGTGTAAGTTAGTGTAAGTAAGTCAGTGGGTGGTAGGGGTAGTTTGTTTTGGTTGTATGTTGTGTATCAGTCTTAACAGGGGTATCAAGTGAAGGGAGATGGTCAGTGATGGTTTAAGAGATGGTATGAAGGTTGTTTGCTGTATGGTCGAAGGGGTTATGAAGTATTGTAAGTTACAGCTATTAACATAAGGAAAGAGATGGTGACAGGGTTAATGAAAGAGATGGCACAGCTACTAACATAAGGCAGGTTATGAAGTAAGTGACAGAGGTTGAAGCTGGTAAGTGATGGTGGAGTAGGAGTAGTGTATGGAGTGAAGAAGTGAGACAGTAAATGTAAACGAAAAAGAAAAAAACAGAGAGATATACACCGTACAATGTAAACTGAAATGTAAAAAGAAAAGTGGAATGATTTTTTTTCCATTTTCAAATCAAGTTATGTATTTTATTTTATTTTTTAATATGCTAATGCAAATGCACTTAGAAAACAAAATATGCACATACACAAAATGCACAACAAAAAACATACACAAGTAATTTTTTTTAAATACAAACGAACACACGATGAAATCAAGCAAATTAATTCGAAGAATAGAAAATTAAAATCAAGACTATTCCCCGACAATTGTGCCAAAAACTTGTTCGTCGACCGGAATTCTATCGAGTTAGAAGCCGTCAAACGAATTTATAATAAAATTTATACCGCAAGCGCACGGCGTACTATCGTAGTATGTAGTGAGTACGGATCGATCCGCAGGGAATTGTTGATTTTAAATCTTTATTCAATCAAATTAACCAAAGTTGAAAGTGATTAGCTAGAAAACGTAAGAAAAATGAGAAAAAAAAAGTCATAAAAATATGAGATTTAAATGACAATTTAGAGATAATTACACTCTCTGGATCATATAGTTTAACAGAACATGAAATTATGATCTCTGTTTTTTGGTCATTAGTGAATTTAAATGTTGTGCTTATCATAAGTATGACATATTTGTGCTATTAATTAGCCCAACATAAGCCATCAAACTATAACACAACCTTTAAATCACTTCTAATTCTCATGAAAAATGATAACTGAAAGTTAAATATATTTTAAGCATGACCTATTAACTATGTTTAGAAATATAGACCATCAAATTTTGATTTCAACATTCACTTCATTCTCATAATCATATGCACATGAAGATGTAATTTGTGTTTGTGAATGTTTAAGCATATCATATTTGGTGTCAACAATATAGGCTATCAAATTCAAAGCAAAAACAACAAGTCTAACACTTCATGCATTCTCATTAAGTATAAAAAGAGAGCATAAACATCAAATTATGTTGAAGCTACATGATTAGAGAGCTTCATTACCCCTAAATTGAAGGGGTTTAGCCTCTCATTTTTGTTATCATTTCAACAAATGTAGCATGCAACATGAAAGAAAAAAAAAAAGGAAAAGGAGAGCAAAGTAAAGGAAAAACTAATCTAATTGCACAAATGTAAATCTACACTACTAACATGAAAGAAAAGAGCATATAATAAAAGATAATATGAATTAAATTGCATAAAAAAATTACATAAGAAGAAAATGGCTAAGTAGCCATGAAAAGAGAACGAGAGCTTTCTTTTATTTTTCTAAACTAAAAGGCTAAAGAAGAGAGAACCTAAAGAAGGAGAGAGAGAGAGAGAGAGAGAGAGAGAGAGAGAGAGAGAGAGAGAGAGAGAGAGAGAGAGAGAGAGAGAGAGAGAGAGAGAGAGAGAGAGAGAGAGAGAGTGAGTTATATGAAACATAAGGGGTATTTATACAGGTTTAAAACCCTAATTCACTTTTTTGGGAACTCCCAAAATACTCTCTTAAGAAGTGTGGTGGCCAAGTTATCATTAACTTCAAATAATCATTCATTATGTGTGTATGAAGATTTAATGGTCTTTTTAGCATGTACATTAGCTCCTAAGTGTACATTAAGGTAGGTGGGTAGGTGGGGCCCTTCATGATCATCACTATAAATTATTTCCAACTTCATTCCTTTGTATTCACTCTTATGCATGCATATCTTCATGAAGCCACTTTTAAAATTCACTACAAATTCTACAAAACAACATAGAAAATTCCAAGTAAATTTTCACAAATTAATAAATACACAAAAATTGTCCATTTTGCCCCTATATGAAGATGAATATGTAACAATTTGAAAATAATTTGAATTTTGGTTTAAGCAAGTTAAAATACCCAATATGATCATTTATTTAATTTAAATATATTAAATATGTGGCAAAAAATATGCATTTACGTGCATATCAAGCTTCCAGAGACGTGCAGAAGGAATCTGGCTAGTAGGTTGAGAGTAAGGGTTTTTCTGGTTCTTTTTAGACAAATAAGCTTTCTGAGACGTACAGAAGGAAATCTAGTTAGTAGGAGCTATATATATATATATGTATGTATGTATGTATGTCTAGTTTTAGCTATGTTTTGATTATGCTTTTGTGTTGTGATGGCAAGTTGCATTAAATGCCAAATATTTGACTCTGATCATCTAAGGGGTATCTTCATATGTCGCTCTTAGAATATGTTGTAATAATTATATTTACTCTAAACCGGTTTTCCATGTGGCATTATGTAATGAAATTGAAATCTTATTATGAAATGAAATGAGAAATTTTATTTTAATTTTGTTTGAAATTTTTCATACTCATGTGCTTCTGGTATTATCAATGTATCTAACATATCATATTTTATCACCAGAATTTAATAACTATGGATGACTGCAGCATTTGTAGTACTTAGTTTTGGACCTCAAAATGAGGAATGTTACAAGTTGGTATCAGAGCGTGGATTTATGTAAACTTAAAAGGAATTTAAACCTAAAAGATTTTGAAACCGTAAAACAATGAATCAGATAATAAGATTAGGGTTGGGATAACGCAATAATAACGTACTTGTTTTTTTGCTATATATAGGTATGTATTCCCCTCTCTCTTAGACCATTCTCCTGTATCTTACTAAGGCTCGTATGATGATTTACGAGAAAGAAAGGTATGGAAGCAAGAAACAGAAGAGTGAATCTAGGTAGAGGAAGCACCAAAACTAACGAAAATGCTCGACCCAATGCCAGGAGAAACCAGGGCCCTCGGGTAAATGCTAATCAAAATGCAAATGCCAACGTAGGTGTTGGAACCCCACCAATAGATATGGGGATAATGTATCAGTTCTTCGTTAATGCAAGCTAGAGTGGATGCAGGAGTAGTTGGAGGAAATGCTATGAATGCAGGAGGAGCAAATTCTATGCCTCCAGTTGGCAATAACTATGCCAAGCTGAGCCGACGTTATACCAGTTCGGGTGGGAAGCCTTTTCCGGGGACTGAAGATGCTGTAGATGTGGAAAATTGTCCTTTGCATTACGAGGGAATCTTTGCTGAACTTGGTTTGGATGATGAGCAGAAAAGGATACAGGCAATTGTAGGAAGCAACATTGTTCTGGTGGAATGGAGTTACCGTGGATGTGCCAAAGGAAGAGTTAACTTGGGCAGATTTTCGAAGGAGATTCGAGGAGAGATTTTTGTCTGAGGTAGCTAAGTGTGCTTTGCTTGGGAAATTTATGAATTTGGAGCAGGGGGAGATGTCAGTGTTGGAGTATTCTGTGAAATTTAATGAGCTATCCAGGTATGTATATGCCACTACGGACACTGTTATTAAGAGGAGCGAGAAATTTATACAGGGGTTAAGCCGGAAATCACTAGAGAAACCATGCCACATCTTCGAGATCCATCAAATATAGTAGTGGAGATGGAAATTAGGAACAAATAAATGCTTTCTTCCATTAGGAAGGAAAAGTCAATGGAGACTCGGGAATCCAGGAATAAGAAAAGAAAATTCTACAAGAAGAAGGGTGCTCAGAAAGGAGGAGCGGCTAAGAAGGGGAAGAATGATATTTCCCTTTATAGGTGCGATAATAAGGTGCATAATGCTAATGAATGTCTCTTAGGTAATGGAAATGTGGTTGTGAGGAAGCGGAATGTGAAGTGCTTTAACTGCGATCAAGTGGGGCATTACAAGAACAAGTGTGCAAAAGCAGGCAACGCTGAGAGGGTAAAGTCTATGCTTTGGAACCATCATCCCCTAAACCAACAGCAGCTGAATTAAAAAATATACGTATATCTTAGGAAAATTAATTTGTGTGTTAAATTGTAGGTTGAGTGCTTTAAGAATTTTGGTCGATGCGCCTGATCAACATTATCGATAGGAATTTCCTAAACGCTAGAATGAGACATTCGAACACAGTATTTTTGGGTATATATAATATATTTTTTGAGAAGATGATAGAATTTTGAAACATGTTAATGGCTTTAGAAGATAAAGAGGATAATTTGAAAAAGTATTTTTGAAAATAAAATAATATTTTATGGAAGCATATAATTTACATTTTTGGAAGGCAGTATCCTATGATATTTTGATAAGTAAAGTATTAAAAATGAGTATGCATTCTTTGGAAAAAAACTAGAGGATTATTTGAAAAGATATTTCAGTATGGAAATTCAAGTATTATTTAGTAATTGTGAAATTTATTCATTTTCTTAGATGTATGTTAAATAAAATTTGTGTGATATGTTGGATGATTTCGCATATCTTATAATGCTTTGGATGAATGTTAGGATTTATGTTTTTGAAAAATGTAAAATGATATAAAACTTATTTATATGAATTTCCAGTTTAAATGAAGTTTGAAATGTAACTATAGTTCAATTGTGGTTGTAATAACTAATGTTGGACACTTTGATTTGGTGGGTAAATATTTTTCTCGAGTATGGTTTTGCGAAATAAAATGAGATTTAAAATTTCTTTTATAAAGCTAAGATAAGAAAGACATTTAATGAAAGGAGTTGGTAGAGAAAAATGTTTTATGCATAAAGACACACTATGTACCAAAATAAAAATTTAAGTTATTAATTATTAAAAGAAACTCATAAAAATGTATTGAGATAAAATTTAATAAGAGAAAATCCTTTTTGGTTATATATATACATACACAACTTCATTTTAGAACTTGGCTTTTCCAATTATTAAATTTCAAATATAGAAATTTAACTTGAATGAAAACAAATATTGAATTTTCATGGCTTTTAATTTTATGGAAAATGATCATTAGAGAAATTAATTTTATTTTAAAGAAATTTAATTTATGAAGTAGTAGACTTATGCAAGAGAAACCCTTAAATCTTTTTCATCCTTATTTAGAAAATATTAAACGAGTTAACTTCTCTAACATATAAAATTTCTTATTATTTTAGAATTTGGATAAGGGGTTGATATGTTTTAAAGGATGGAAAATATTTGTGTAAACTTATTTTCAAATTGGAAAATATTTAAAGGAAAGGTAATTTGTAAATTGATCTACAAAGTTTGAAAGAATCTTTTATGGTAGTGAAGTTCATTTAAACTTAATGAATGAAGAAAAATGTTCTTTATTAAGAAGCATTTATAATAAACACAGAAATAAAATTTATGAGTTTTGAAGTTTTCAAAACAAATTTGGAATTTTTTTTTTAGTAATGGGTTACTTTAAAATGAATAATGGACTTTGAAAAAACCTAGAAAATTTTGTGTTAAGGCTATGATTAGTTTTACCCTTCAATCCTAAATTTTAAATTCATTTTCGATGATTTCAAATTTATCAGAAAGCAATGCTATTAGAGAGCAATTTTGTTTGAAATGCAATGCAAATTTTAAAGATAAAAATGATTGGAGATGAAGAAAAAATATCGGTTGTCTAATATGTAAATCCCGTGTCTCATCGCTAAAACTTATTTGATCATAACTCTTGATTTAGACGTCCGATTGTGACGATTCTTATTTTATTGGAAGATTTTTAATATACAACAATTTTCATATTCATCACTTTCAAAAAATTTGAAATCTATTTTTGTTAAAGATGGTTTACATTTAAAATAAAAATCTAGCTGGTTAATTAATTTCTAAGTTTGTATCCTATGAGTTTTGGCCATATCTTTTGAATGGATTGTCCGATTTCGACGATCTTACACTTTCCGAAAACCTAAGAAAATAAAAAACAATTTTTATGTTAAGAGTTATATAAAATTTTCACGTCTTCTATGCTAAATAGGTCGTTTTCTAAAGAGAACCTGC
This sequence comes from Allium cepa, assembly GCA_030765085.1. NCBI lineage: Eukaryota > Viridiplantae > Streptophyta > Magnoliopsida > Asparagales > Amaryllidaceae > Allium > Allium cepa. The sequence continues at coordinate 685,416,642 of CM060939.1, read as the reverse complement.
ATTTTATAATTAATTCCTGAAGTGCTACCTTTAGAGAAATTACTATAACAAATGGTAAACTTTTTATACTAATGTATCGGATGTTAATTAGAAAGCTTAGCCCATGCTTAATTTTGTTATTTTAGTTCCTAAAAACTTTATCGAAAGTGGCCTAACTGAAATGCTCGTTGCATATATATTAAAGTTATGCACTGCTTATTAAATCTTCTATATGCGACTAATGTCTCAATTAAGTTGAAAATAAGTACCATTGGAGCATATTTTGGTTAATGGGCGACTTTGGATCGCTTTTGGGCATAAATAAGTTAAATAACTTGCTTTAAATGCGAAAAGTAAATGTACAACTATGGTTTAGAATAGAGAAGTGATAGAAATTTTGATATATATTGTGTTTCCAACCATGTGGTCATGTATATCATATATATTATATTTGTAAAATTGCAAACGTCTCTTCGCACAAAAAAGACTCTGTCGAAATTTTTTGAAAATTCTAACACCTAGAAAATTTTCAATAAATTTTTATTCGTGTACGAAGAAATAAAAGTTAAGAAATTAATCTATTTTAATTGTAGAATCAAAAATGAGTTAACATTTGTGTATCGACCCATAATTTTAATAGTTTAAATAACATAATTAATTGAATTTTTTATGAAGATTAGACAATTAAATTTGAAATGAAAATTTGATATTTGGTATGCGTCTATTTAAACGTAGCAAATGACAGATTTTCATTGGTAAATATAAAAGTTTGTTTTGTTGTGTAATTTTTAATTTTGATTTATAATCAGTTAAATTGATGAAAATAAAATATTTTCCAAATCAAAATATTTTTATATAATAAAAATGTAAACTATCTTCTGAGTGAGATGTCATAATTCGTTTCTTCAAATTTGGACTTCTCTAGCCCCGTTTATCTTATTTTCGGCAATTTAGCAGCAGTTTCGCTGTGAAATATCAACTTTTGATAGGATTGTCGTATCACTGATATCTGTATACCATTCTGTTCGTCTCATTGTGTTGATCTACGTAGTATATTCATTTGTATGTTTCGGTATCCGATAGGCGACGAATTCGACGAAACTATTTGTCGTATCGATTCCGTATTTAGGCCTTTTTCCTCCTTGTCCCGTCAGTTTCCACCATGAAATGAATAGACACCGATAATTAATTTTCCTGAATTTCAACTTCTAACTGTCACCATTCCCATTGGTTATTTACATTCTCGGTAGTCCTTTCATTTGTTCATTTCTGTTCTCCGTTCTTCTTTCCCTTTTGATTCTGTACATTCGCTTGAAATATACGTTGTAATATATTACAGCCTACATATATTATACTTGTCAGAGAAACTTGTTTATTTCCCCACGTCATCTCTCCTCTTCTTTATAAGAGATATATACAATGTTTTCATAACCGGACCGTGAATCAAACCGTGAGGACTCAAGGTTCGAGGTTTCGAGGGTTCGACCGGTCGAACCGTCAAGAACCGCACATAATCTTTTTTGAAAATTAATACATTTAGATGCAATGTATCAATCATAAGTACACAATAAATCAACATCTTCAATAAATACATACGATATTAATTCATAATCCACATATTAATTCAAATATGAAAAATTAAACAAAAGTTATTACACTAGCTGCACTAATTACGAACATAAAACGGACGGAGATTTGAAAACATATTTTGAAACGAAGAAATTGCGCATATGAGAGGGTTCAACGGGGTTCAAATGAAGGGTTAAACCGCCAATTCAAAGGTCGAACCAAGGTTCTTGCATGAAGGAGGTTTGATTGAGTTCCTGGCCTTTGACCCCTAAGGCTCGAGGTTATTCGCGGTTCAACTGCGGCAGGGTTGGGTTATGAAAACTATGGATATATATTTATAAATATGTTGCATTATTTTCGAATGAAGCCTGTTTATCAAACGAAGTTCCATTTCCCCTTCGAGACCACCGTCCGCCATTATTCCTTACCCCGCCTCGTTCTCCGCCCATCAACCACCATGTCACCCACCTCATGCAACCACCTCTTCTCCCATCAACCACACACTACCCCTAGCCTTTGAATCCACCATGGCCTCACAAGTAACACATGCTCCTTCCTACTTCCAACACCCGACAGCCACCACCCATCCATTCTGCCAACCGTTCACTTCCTTTAGCAGCCGAGACCTGGACAATCCACAGCCTGTCACCACCATACCACCCAAAGCCTCAATCCACGTTTGTACAGCAGTGCGACAGCAGCGACCAGACATAAGCCCTCCGCACCAGCAGCCATCAACCTCCCCACAGCCTCATCCGCCAACCTTCCATTCCTCTGCCTTACTGCTCTCCACCACCTTGCATTCCTATAGCCTCTTCTCCCTGTGCCTTTCCACATCCACTCGATCAGGCGATCGCCCAGCAACAACCTCCCCTCATTGCCAGTGCTCGACAATGCCACCACAGCCCTGCTTCATTGCCGAGAGCACTTCCACCCTCTCTGCCGCCCAACACCATCACACGCCAAACTCATCTCCACCCTACCTGAATCCATTAGCGCAACTTCTCTAGTTCTTCCTCTTCTTTCTCCTCATCATATTTAACGTGAGCAATCTTATCCCTTAACTTATTCTACAGACTTCTCTTTTGTTTATATAAAATATTGTTTTAGATATTGTTTTAAAAATTATTGTTTTGTTGAAGAATAAAATTAAAAAGTTTACACACACACACACACACACACACATATTTGTTTATGTATTGGGTCTGCATATATTTGTTTATGTATTGGGTCTGCACATATTTGTTCATGAACATCGAGTCTGCATATATTTGTTCACATATATTGGGTCTGCATATATTTGTATATATTGTGTCTGCACAAATTTAGGTAGCATGCATGAATTTGTATATAGTATGCATACATTTTGTTGATGGCCTGCATATATTATAATTTATATATGTTTAAATATATTGTTTTAAATATAATATGTAGGTACTGTAAGCCTGGGGAATATTATATATATGAGTCGGTGTATTTCAGATTTACAGTATTATTTTTAAGTTTAAAGAATATATAGGCAAGTTTGTGTATGTAGAATTAAACTATATAAATTTTAAACAAAGTATACTTGTATCCCACTTTTAAAGCATATATTTAAGTATTGATTTTTTTTATATAACATATATATCCTTGATTTTTAAATATTTGTATTTTAATAATAATGATTTTGAGTTATATATATACGTTTTATTTTAATAGTTGTCTTAAATTAAAATATTGATTTTAATAAAATAATATATATATATATATATATATATATATATTCTGTTTATATCAAGCCATTAGATTTGTTCTCATCGATGCATATTTATCAGTTTTGTCCGTCAAATCCATATTCAACTTACTTTTTTGAGTTTTGTTGTTTGGATTGGTCGAATGTCTAGATCGTGATTCAAATCGTAGCTTGCCGTGTTGTCTATTTTCTTTAGCCTCGAAAGATGAGCAATTACTCACGATTAACAATCTTATGTTTAATAAATTTAATCATATGAAATGACGATTGAAATATGTTGTTAAATTTGAATTGTTATGTTATTTAATTGTTAAATAGGATATGCCATCTTCTGCAATTGTTTATCTATGACATATGACACCATAACCTGTTGTATGTTATATTTAAATTTATTACTGATGATAAATGCTTGTTGTTGATATGTCATGCTATCATATTTGTTCTCACTCTACAAGTTCCCTGTTAATTTAGAAATTCCATATGGGTTGAAATGATACGCACCCGAACGAACCGATACACTAAAGGAAAATCATTGTGGGTTGAAATGATAAACCCCAACGACTTTTATTTATTTTGAATTTGAGATTACGGGTTGAAATGATATACACCGGTAAATATTAAATTTAAATTGTGGATTGAAATGATAAATATCTATATCACTTGACCATAGGATATAAAATTATACACGGACACTATCGGTCTATTTTTGAAAATGATTTCCATAATTGAAAGGAAATATATGGATTTTACTAAATATTGATTTTTAAATTATAATATAAAGGATAATTTTAATATATGTGTAAAATTTAGATTTTTAAAATTATATGTTTTGAAAATCTTAAATTTATAAGCTAGTTTCAAAAATATAAATTTTAAGATTTTTCTTATAACTTTATTATTTTAAATATATATATAATAAGATTTAATTTAATAAAATTTAATTTAATTAATATATGTATTATTAATATGTATTTTGTAACGCCCCGAAAATTTTCGACTTTCGAAAATTCAACATCGACACTCACTTTATCGACTGCCGAGAAATCGAAGGTCAAAAACCGGAATGTTATGGGTTTTAAAAAGAATTTAAGAAAAGAAAGAGGTAGAAGAAAATAGAAAGAAAACAGAACAACAGAATCACATCAGAATCTCACAATTCGCAGCGGAACAACATATAATAATAAATGAATAACCTTTAAACAAAGAACTATATCAGTTATTACATTACATCACATTTCATTACATCATATCATCAGAGTGTACAACAACAACAAATAGTGCAGCGGAGAAAGAAATACTATATAAACTAATAATACGTCATGCCATCCAGCTTGCCTCCAGCAACTCCAGAATATCCAGAATATCCTGATAAACCTTAACTCTTAACTGCCCGTGTGGAAATTGGTGGGCACCCAGAGTTTAGGAAGGAAAACAATAAACTCCGAGTCAGTCATGTGACTGGTGTGAGAACTCAAAACAGTTTATTTAACTTTAAAATCAAAATAGAGGAATATTTTTAAATTCAATTCGCAATGCTTTTAAAAATGAGACTACCATAAGGCCTCCCGCACACACACACATGCAAACGCAGAATCGGAGGAGATTTCTCCTTATGATAGTCAAAGATGCTTGATACGCATTTAAAATAACATTTGATATTATTATTAGTGCATAGTGTATAACAAATTCATTTCGAAAGTAGAATATAAATCTTAGCCAACATACGACCATTATCGTATGCCTACTATAGCTACTATCCAAACAGTGGTGACCACCATAAGTGAATAGCAGGTTCTACAACTAATACCGTACAAGTTTCGTATTGGGAATTGGATTTCCAACAAATGGTCAGGCCAAGGAACTTCCCATTGCCACATGAGAATGCCTCTGGATGGACATCCCCGAGAACCAAACCGGATCTCTACCAACACAAGGCCGGGTTACTCCTAACTGAGTAACAACTGACCGAATATGCCATCCCCCGGTCCTTTGGGACCTTTTCACCGAGCGCTCGTAATCAATTCACACAATCATAAAGTGTTTTCAACATGAGTAAGTATCTGGGCTCCATACCATGATACCACCCTTTTCCAGAAGGAAATGGACACATCCTAAAGGGTGCTACCCATCATAACCTTGCTGCTTCTTTCCTGTTTTGACCATTCCGGGATGTGAGGCTCGACGCAGTCTCGTCCACAAAAACATACTTTATACAAAAGCCATGCTTTGGGTCAACAAATGATCATAGAAATGATCACCAAGATAGACGATCAAACAAATGATCCTATCACAAATAATCAACACAATGATCATTTACAGCAACACTCAGTATGTCACATTACCAAATTGGGAATATATTGCTGATAACTTCAACTATATAACCTCTGAGCTCGTACGTCTCAGAGAAGGGTGTTAAGCTAAAAGAATAAATTCTCCGCCACCAACAGAAATATATTTGAAAGAAATCGGCTTTATATCTCAACTTGTAATGTCAGACATACAATCCATACAAGTTTGTTCCGGGCTCGAACAGAACCGAAGGCACTTACAAAGAAGTCCTTGCAATCCGGATATTCACTAATCACGTTCGGACTTCCCATCACATATGGAGTCTCTATACCGGGGACCAGTCGATGCAAAGACATTCGACAAGAAACCCTTTCGTTTTCGAAAATATCCGGTCTTCAACACCGGTCTTCGAATGCAATTCATAACGACGTATCACGTATTCGGAATGGGTTATACGACCCCATGGTCCTTTCCCGGTTAACCCGAATAGCTTATTTTAAAAAAATAAAGTGTGCATTCAATTTCAAGCAAATCACAACAAATACCATTCAAGGTAATTATCGATAGTCGGTTATTGAACTATCAATAGATATGCACACATCACCAGATTCCAAATAATTTTCCAAATTATTTATTTCTCGAAAATATCTTTACTAGATATATCCATAATTTCCATTCTTCAAAAATAAATCGATATTTATTTTTAAACCCATTTTCCAAATCCATTTATAAATTCCATATTGAATTTATATTTCCAAAATATTTATGAATATACGATTTCAAATATTCATTTTCAATTTATCTTCAGAAAGATAAATTCTCAACATATTCACTTTATATTGGAAAACATTTCCATACTTATTAAATAAGTAATTCACAAGTCTTTTTATTTTCTACGCTTAGAAAATATTTAATATACTCTAATCGAAATTAAGTATATATTTCATTCTTTAAGGAAATCATTCTCTTAAACATATTTATTCGGGCCAAAACGAATGTTGCGTAAAACATCGTTACGACAACCCAAAATCACTAGTATAGGGATTCGAAATTAAAATAGATATATAAATCCCAATACTATACAAAACATTTCCTTTCGGAAATCATCTATTATAACAACCGTGTTATAATCTACTATTTCCTTTCGTTTCTCGAAAACACCTATTTCAACAATAAATGTTGAAATCTATGGTTTCGAATCTCAACACCTTTTAAAACATCTTTAGATTGTCTTAATTCTATTTCAAATATCACATCCAAAATAATTTCTTAAATATATTATTCACTATTCAAAAACGTGAATATACTTATTAACCAATTTCATCATTTCTATTCCTTTTATTTTTAAGGATTTTTCACTGTTCAAAAACGTGAATATAACCCCATAAATAAATTATAACAATTTACTTATTAAAAATAAGTAGTTTGCGGATTTATAAAACAATTTTTATAAATTCCATATTGAATTCATTTTATATCAACTCCTTTTACAAATTCCTTTATTAACCTATTTAAATTTATATCTCAATGATATACTACAATTTCATATTATAAGTCAAACACTTATAATTTATTTGTTTGCAAAAACATACTTTTAAACTTCCCAAATTTATAAATCTTATAACTTATAAGATTCATTTAAAAATCTATTTCTTTACAAATTTTATAAACCTACTTCTTATAAAATTCCATTTATAACTTCAGCGTTATAATTCTATAATTCCATTTCTATTTATGAAATTCATTTACAATTTATTCTAACACTTATAAGAGTTCATTTTATAATTCCCATATTTTTAAATTTACAAATATCCGTTTGTAAATCCTTTAATATAAATCAATTTATATTACTATTTTTAAAACATCTTTTACTCTTTTATAAATTTCATCTTTGATTTAGAAATAATCCAATTTCATAAATCCTATTTTTAAACCTTTTATAATAAATTCAGAAATCCCAAATTTAAGCTATTTTATAAAATCATCAATCTCATATTTTCCAAAAATCAACTTTTAACTATATTTCTCAAAAATAAAATTTTTATAACATTAAGATTATAACGTTTATTTATTTATAATGGATCAATTCCAAAAATTATTTTATAAACGTATATTTTCAAAGATCACTTTAGAAATCCCTTAAAAATCCAAAATCGTTATTTTTAAACTTCAAAAAAATTGGATCCGATGATGCAACACATCAATTAGTCAATCACGACTTTCAAACATCATATATCATCCATGATAAACAATCAAATATCACAATATATGAATCAAATAAATATTTGTGAGGAATCCAGTTGGATCCCTCCAACCTGTTTCCCTGCATCCACAGACATTAGCACAATACCAATTCCGTTTCAAGACGGAATATCGCGGTATATGGGATTTTTTATAAATATTATCCGCTTACTAACGGCGCATAGGGTCTCATCCGCTAAAAGAAAATGCGGGAAATCAATCAACTGCAATATATACATATGCCAATATATATATATTGCTATATATATAATATAATACCAATTCCACTTCAAGATGGAATATCGCGGTATATGTGTGTAATAAATAACCTCCGCTTACTAACGGCGTATAGGGTCTATTCACATCCAATATATATATAACAATCATCATTCAATCATTCAATCAACACAGTCAAGCAAATTTTAAATCTAACTATTTAAAATTTAAATAAACAACCGAAATTCCTTTTGAGTGAGAAGTTCTCACCTTTTATTCCCGTTTGCAATCCACTTCCAATTCAACTTGATTTCTTCATTTATACCTTGTATAAATATTTACACAATTTATTAATATTCGAATCAATCGAATAAATTAAATTTTCATTAGATAATTTCGATTCATCGGCGATTTCATTTTTTTTATAGTTAAATTAACTGATAGTTTTATTTTTAAACCAATTTCTCGTTTAAACAAATTTATTTAACTAATTATTAAATTTTCTTTCTTTTAATAAATTAAATTAACCAGTGGCCTTTATTTTAAATCAATTCCTTTTAGTAAACTAACCTAACATTTAAATTTTATACTAATTTTCTTTTTATACATACTCTTCACATTCTAAAAATAATATTCCTGTCTTTAAAATTTTAACTTCAACAATTTATCAAATCCACTTGAATATTTATTTTTATTTTCAATCTTCCTTTAAATAATTTAAATAACTATCGATTTAGTTCTAAACAAATGATTTATTTATTTTTAAACTAATGCTTTTAAATTTTTAAATCATTTCCTTTTATAAATTAAATCAACTAATAGATTTTGGTTTTTAACTATTAATTTTGTTATAAATAAATTTTTCCTTTTAAATAGAATATTCGAACTAAGTGAAAAATCACTTACCCTTTAATAGCTTAATTTATTTCTTTATTTAACTTAAAAATCAATTTCCTTAAATAAATCGTTTTATCAAATGATTTGAATTCTTAACAAATTTTCTTTTACAAAAATATTTTTCATTTGAAACTAAATTTTATATTTAACTGATAATTTTGTTTTAACAAATAAATTTAATTTTAAACAAATCTTCTTTTATAAATTCCATATTTCTTTTGATAGTTTTAATTAACAATTTCTCTTTTTATTTTAAATCAACTAATTTCTCTTTAATAAGATATTTAACTAAAAATTTAAATTTAATAAATCAAACTCTCTTTTAATAACTTAATTAACTATAGATTTTCTTTTTAGTAACTAAAACAGATAAAACAAATTTATTATCGTAAACTATTGTTTATAACAACTTAACAAATCATTTTACGTTAAATTGATATTCTTAAATCAATTTCTTTCGATAAATTTATTTAACAAAAATTCAAACTTTGAAACCAAATTTTCTTTAAATCATTTCTAAAAATAAATTTAAACAAGTAAGTTAAATAAATTCATTAATACCCGAAATAAATCGAATACCTGTTTTCGTCTGGTATTCTATTTTTTTTCTAACAATATACATATAATTTATAAATTAAAATAAAAAAAAAAAAAAAAATACCTTACTGCAAATCGCTCGAGTTCCCATCGCCTATGCAATCCCCAAACACGCGCGACATCATCGGCCTCACCATCAACATCTCGTCGCCGCCTACTCCAACACGCGCGAGCACACGAGCTCCCTCCATCCACGAAATCACGCGCGCCGCCGATACCCCACGTCGCCGCCTCCACCAATTCTGCGCGACCCCCCTTCGAGCGCGCGCCGAGCCCTAGCGCCGCCGCCAGTCACCGCCTTTAAGTTCCCCAGGTCGAGCGCGACCACGCCTCCCCCCTCCATCGCGCGCACGCACGCGAGCTACTCGACGTCGCCATTGATTTATTTTTTTTTTTTTTTATTTTTTTTTTATAATCAACGGCTGCGGCCATTACTTGTGAAGAGAAGAGAAGGGGAGGAACGAACATTGGCTTCGGCCATTATTTTATTTTGTTTAGATTTTTTTTTCGCGAATTGCTGTTGCCTTCTTTTTCTTTTTAGTTCGGCCATTTTCTTCGAATGAAAACAAGTGAGGGAAGAACGTGATTTTAAGGGGAGAGACGAGAGATCGTGTTTGCCTGCTTCGGCCGTGATGCTAGGCACGATTTTAGGCTAGAATATAGGGATGCTGTTGACAAAAATTAAATTTAAATTTAAATTTAATATTGAATTCGTTTTAAAATTTCAATGCGTTTATATGTCGTGTGATCACATATCAACTCCGAAAAATACGAAATTTGAAATCCGGCAATAATTCAATATTACGGACCCAATGGAACTGGTTTCGTCGAATTCCGAGACTGTGCCTCGGACGGCTATTTTTGAATGTCGATTCAAACGATTAAATTTCAAAACTGAACGTTTCACTTTCAATTTCAATTCTGAAGCTTCTAAAATCTTCAATATTATCAATATGAATTTTACAAGCCTTTGAAATATTTTTAAATTGGCTTAAAATTGAAGATTCAAATTTTTTATTCAACTTCGATAGATTAAATTCTATAATTTAACCGTCAAATTCATAATTATATTGAAAATTCAATCCAAACCATCATTTAAATATTTAAAATAAATTAAATATTTCCAATTTAAATTGTTTAAAATTCTGGGTCGTTACAATCTTTCCCCCTTAAAAGAATTTCGTCCCGAAATTACAAGTTAAGAAGAATGCCCTTATCTTGATTATTATCTTTCACAATCCAAATAGTTTTATCAACTTGCTAATCTAAATCTTTTTACTAGTGATTCACTATCTTTTCAACTAGCTTTCCAACTTCAATTATAAGTTTCAAACTTTCAAATTTTTCTCAAAATTTTTCTAACACCCTAAATTTTCGAAAAATTTCGCCAGCGTTTCCTTTGCGCGGCTCGATCGGTACGACTACAAAATGGCACCACGGCCCCTCAGAATCAAAAAGAAAAGAGAAAAGCCAAGTGGCTAGAGAAGAAAGTCATCAAATCTCATACTGAAATTGAAATACGTACCTTTTTGTCGAGTAATTCAATTTTATCTTTGAAATCAAAAATCTCAATTCCTTTATAATACCTGTATAACCTGCTAATAGTAACATCTAAATCCAACATTCAAACCATTTTGCAAATTTCTATTACAAATTTCCAATATATGTTTCTTATACGTTTTTACTTCACTATTGAAGTTACATATCCAAGTTCATTCAATTTTACATTTCAATTCAATTCACAATTTAAATTTCATTCGAATTCAATTCACAATTTTAGATATTGAATTTTATCGATTAACTTTCGTTTAGTAATTTACATTACTACCTTAAATTAGTTCCATTTTTATATTCATTCCATTTGAAATTATTTCGCAAATAAATAAATTATCAAGTTAATTTACTTGAATTCAATCCATTTTATTTAATTCCATATACTAATGATAATAATTCAATATTATCACTTCTTAACAATCATGCAACCATATACTATAATAATTCATAGAAAATTATTTCTTTTCTATACAAAAATAGTTTTGGGCAAAATTATCTTATTTACCCGATTCAAAAACAATTTTATATTAACTATCAAATACGCGCTCATATCTATTATTACACTCAAACTCATTCTAGAGTACTGCTGACTCTATCTCTAACGAGTAATACCCTACAGAACCATGGTTGTCGCTTAACCATCAGCTCTGATACCAAATGTAACGCCCCGAAAATTTTCGACTTTCGAAAATTCAACATCGACACTCACTTTATCGACTGCCGAGAAATCGAAGGTCAAAAACCGGAATGTTATGGGTTTTAAAAAGAATTTAAGAAAAGAAAGAGGTAGAAGAAAATAGAAAGAAAACAGAACAACAGAATCACATCAGAATCTCACAATTCGCAGCGGAACAACATATAATAATAAATGAATAACCTTTAAACAAAGAACTATATCAGTTATTACATTACATCACATTTCATTACATCATATCATCAGAGTGTACAACAACAACAAATAGTGCAGCGGAGAAAGAAATACTATATAAACTAATAATACGCCATGCCATCCAGCTTGCCTCCAGCAACTCCAGAATATCCAGAATATCCTGATAAACCTTAACTCTTAACTGCCCGTGTGGAAATTGGTGGGCACCCAGAGTTTAGGAAGGAAAACAATAAACTCCGAGTCAGTCATGTGACTGGTGTGAGAACTCAAAACAGTTTATTTAACTTTAAAATCAAAATAGAGGAATATTTTTAAATTCAATTCGCAATGCTTTTAAAAATGAGACTACCATAAGGCCTCCCGCACACACACACATGCAAACGCAGAATCGGAGGAGATTTCTCCTTATGATAGTTAAAGATGCTTGATACGCATTTAAAATAACATTTGATATTATTATTAGTGCATAGTGTATAACAAATTCATTTCGAAAGTAGAATATAAATCTTAGCCAACATACGACCATTATCGTATGCCTACTATAGCTACTATCCAAACAGTGGTGACCACCATAAGTGAATAGCAGGTTCTACAACTAATACCGTACAAGTTTCGTATTGGGAATTGGATTTCCAACAAATGGTCAGGCCAAGGAACTTCCCATTGCCACATGAGAATGCCTCTGGATGGACATCCCCGAGAACCAAACCGGATCTCTACCAACACAAGGCCGGGTTACTCCTAACTGAGTAACAACTGACCGAATATGCCATCCCCCGGTCCTTTGGGACCTTTTCACCGAGCGCTCGTAATCAATTCACACAATCATAAAGTGTTTTCAACATGAGTAAGTATCTGGGCTCCATACCATGATACCACCCTTTTCCAGAAGGAAATGGACACATCCTAAAGGGTGCTACCCCTCATAACCTTGCTGCTTCTTTCCTGTTTTGACCATTCCGGGATGTGAGGCTCGACGCAGTCTCGTCCACAAAAACATACTTTATACAAAAGCCATGCTTTGGGTCAACAAATGATCATAGAAATGATCACCAAGATAGACGATCAAACAAATGATCCTATCACAAATAATCAACACAATGATCATTTACAGCAACACTCAGTATGTCACATTACCAAATTGGGAATATATTGCTGATAACTTCAACTATATAACCTCTGAGCTCGTACGTCTCAGAGAAGGGTGTTAAGCTAAAAGAATAAATTCTCCGCCACCAACAGAAATATATTTGAAAGAAATCGGCTTTATATCTCAACTTGTAATGTCAGACATACAATCCATACAAGTCTGTTCCGGGCTCGAACAGAACCGAAGGCACTTACAAAGAAGTCCTTGCAATCCGGATATTCACTAATCACGTTCGGACTTCCCATCACATATGGAGTCTCTATACCGGGGACCAGTCAATGCAAAGACATTCGACAAGAAACCCTTTCGTTTTCGAAAATATCCGGTCTTCAACACCGGTCTTCGAATGCAATTCATAACGACGTATCACGTATTCGGAATGGGTTATACGACCCCATGGTCCTTTCCCGGTTAACCCGAATAGTGAGCGCTTATTTTAAAAAAATAAAGTGTGCATTCAATTTCAAGCAAATCACAACAAATACCATTCAAGGTAATTATCGATAGTCGGTTATTGAACTATCAATAGATATGCACACATCACCAGATTCCAAATAATTTTCCAAATTATTTATTTCTCGAAAATATCTTTACTAGATATATCCATAATTTCCATTCTTCAAAAATAAATCGATATTTATTTTTAAACCCATTTTCCAAATCCATTTATAAATTCCATATTGAATTGATATTTCCAAAATATTTATGAATATACGATTTCAAATATTCATTTTCAATTTATCTTCAGAAAGATAAATTCTCAACATATTCACTTTATATTGGAAAACATTTCCATACTTATTAAATAAGTAATTCACAAGTCTTTTTATTTTCTACGCTTAGAAAATATTTAATATACTCTAATCGAAATTAAGTATATATTTCATTCTTTAAGGAAATCATTCTCTTAAACATATTTATTCGGGCCAAAACGAATGTTGCGTAAAACATCGTTACGACAACCCAAAATCACTAGTATAGGGATTCGAAATTAAAATAGATATATAAATCCCAATACTATACAAAACATTTCCTTTCGGAAATCATCTATTATAACAACCGTGTTATAATCTACTATTTCCTTTCGTTTCTCGAAAACACCTATTTCAACAATAAATGTTGAAATCTATGGTTTCGAATCTCAACACCTTTTAAAACATCTTTAGATTGTCTTAATTCTATTTCAAATATCACATCCAAAATAATTTCTTAAATATATTATTCACTATTCAAAAACGTGAATATACTTATTAACCAATTTCATCATTTCTATTCCTTTTATTTTTAAGGATTTTTCACTGTTCAAAAACGTGAATATAACCCCATAAATAAATTATAACAATTTACTTATTAAAAATAAGTAGTTTGCGGATTTATAAAACAATGTTTATAAATTCCATATTGAATTCATTTTATATCAACTCCTTTTACAAATTCCTTTATTAACCTATTTAAATTTATATCTCAATGATATACTACAATTTCATATTATAAGTCAAACACTTATAATTTATTTGTTTGCAAAAACATACTTTTAAACTTCCCAAATTTATAAATCTTATAACTTATAAGATTCATTTAAAAATCTATTTCTTTACAAATTTTATAAACCTACTTCTTATAAAATTCCATTTATAACTTCAGCGTTATAATTCTATAATTCCATTTCTATTTATGAAATTCATTTACAATTTATTCTAACACTTATAAGAGTTCGTTTTATAATTCCCATATTTTTAAATTTACAAATATCCGTTTGTAAATCCTTTAATATAAATCAATTTATATTACTATTTTTAAAACATCTTTTACTCTTTTATAAATTTCATCTTTGATTTAGAAATAATCCAATTTCATAAATCCTATTTTTAAACCTTTTATAATAAATTCAGAAATCCCAAATTTAAGCTATTTTATAAAATCATCAATCTCATATTTTCCAAAAATCAACTTTTAACTATATTTCTCAAAAATAAAATTTTTATAACATTAAGATTATAACGTTTATTTATTTATAATGGATCAATTCCAAAAATTATTTTATAAACGTATATTTTCAAAGATCACTTTAGAAATCCCTTAAAAATCCAAAATCGTTATTTTTAAACTTCAAAAAAATTGGATCCGATGATGCAACACATCAATTAGTCAATCACGACTTTCAAACATCATATATCATCCATGATAAACAATCAAATATCACAATATATGAATCAAATAAATATTTGTGAGGAATCCAGTTGGATCCCTCCAACCTGTTTCCCTGCATCCACAGACATTAGCACAATACCAATTCCGTTTCAAGACGGAATATCGCGGTATATGGGATTTTTTATAAATATTATCCGCTTACTAACGGCGCATAGGGTCTCATCCGCTAAAAGAAAATGCGGGAAATCAATCAACTGCAATATATACATATGCCAATATATATATATTGCTATATATATAATATAATACCAATTCCACTTCAAGATGGAATATCGCGGTATATGTGTGTAATAAATAACCTCCGCTTACTAACGGCGTATAGGGTCTATTCACATCCAATATATATATAACAATCATCATTCAATCATTCAATCAACACAGTCAAGCAAATTTTAAATCTAACTATTTAAAATTTAAATAAACAACCGAAATTCCTTTTGAGTGAGAAGTTCTCACCTTTTATTCCCGTTTGCAATCCACTTCCAATTCAACTTGATTTCTTCATTTATACCTTGTATAAATATTTACACAATTTATTAATATTCGAATCAATCGAATAAATTAAATTTTCATTAGATAATTTCGATTCATCGGCGATTTCATTTTTTTTATAGTTAAATTAACTGATAGTTTTATTTTTAAACCAATTTCTCGTTTAAACAAATTTATTTAACTAATTATTAAATTTTCTTTCTTTTAATAAATTAAATTAACCAGTGGCCTTTATTTTAAATCAATTCCTTTTAGTAAACTAACCTAACATTTAAATTTTATACTAATTTTCTTTTTATACATACTCTTCACATTCTAAAAATAATATTCCTGTCTTTAAAATTTTAACTTCAACAATTTATCAAATCCACTTGAATATTTATTTTTATTTTCAATCTTCCTTTAAATAATTTAAATAACTATCGATTTAGTTCTAAACAAATGATTTATTTATTTTTAAACTAATGCTTTTAAATTTTTAAATCATTTCCTTTTATAAATTAAATCAACTAATAGATTTTGGTTTTTAACTATTAATTTTGTTATAAATAAATTTTTCCTTTTAAATAGAATATTCGAACTAAGTGAAAAATCACTTACCCTTTAATAGCTTAATTTATTTCTTTATTTAACTTAAAAATCAATTTCCTTAAATAAATCGTTTTATCAAATGATTTGAATTCTTAACAAATTTTCTTTTACAAAAATATTTTTCATTTGAAACTAAATTTTATATTTAACTGATAATTTTGTTTTAACAAATAAATTTAATTTTAAACAAATCTTCTTTTATAAATTCCATATTTCTTTTGATAGTTTTAATTAACAATTTCTCTTTTTATTTTAAATCAACTAATTTCTCTTTAATAAGATATTTAACTAAAAATTTAAATTTAATAAATCAAACTCTCTTTTAATAACTTAATTAACTATAGATTTTCTTTTTAGTAACTAAAACAGATAAAACAAATTTATTATCGTAAACTATTGTTTATAACAACTTAACAAATCATTTTACGTTAAATTGATATTCTTAAATCAATTTCTTTCGATAAATTTATTTAACAAAAATTCAAACTTTGAAACCAAATTTTCTTTAAATCATTTCTAAAAATAAATTTAAACAAGTAAGTTAAATAAATTCATTAATACCCGAAATAAATCGAATACCTGTTTTCGTCTGGTATTCTATTTTTTTTCTAACAATATACATATAATTTATAAATTAAAATAAAAAAAATAAAAAAAAATAATACCTTACTGCAAATCGCTCGAGTTCCCATCGCCTATGCAATCCCCAAACACGCGCGACATCATCGGCCTCACCATCAACATCTCGTCGCCGCCTACTCCAACACGCGCGAGCACACGAGCTCCCTCCATCCACGAAATCACGCGCGCCGCTGATACCCCACGTCGCCGCCTCCACCAATTCTGCGCGACCCCCCTTCGAGCGCGCGCCGAGCCCTAGCGCCGCCGCCAGTCACCGCCTTTAAGTTCCCCAGGTCGAGCGCGACCACGCCTCCCCCCTCCATCGCGCGCACGCACGCGAGCTACTCGACGTCGCCATTGATTTATTTATTTATTTTTTTATTTTTTTTTTATAATCAACGGCTGCGGGCATTACTTGTGAAGAGAAGAGAAGGGGAGGAACGAACATTGGCTTCGGCCATTATTTTATTTTGTTTAGATTTTTTTTTCGCGAATTGCTGTTGCCTTCTTTTTCTTTTTAGTTCGGCCATTTTCTTCGAATGAAAACAAGTGAGGGAAGAACGTGATTTTAAGGGGAGAGACGAGAGATCGTGTTTGCCTGCTTCGGCCGTGATGCTAGGCGCGATTTTAGGCTAGAATATAGGGATGCTGTTGACAAAAATTAAATTTAAATTTAAATTTAATATTGAATTCGTTTTAAAATTTCAATGCGTTTATATGTCGTGTGATCACATATCAACTCCGAAAAATACGAAATTTGAAATCCGGCAATAATTCAATATTACGGACCCAATGGAACTGGTTTCGTCGAATTCCGAGACTGTGCCTCGGACGGCTATTTTTGAATGTCGATTCAAACGATTAAATTTCAAAACTGAACGTTTCACTTTCAATTTCAATTCTGAAGCTTCTAAAATCTTCAATATTATCAATATGAATTTTGCAAGCCTTTGAAATATTTTTAAATTGGCTTAAAATTGAAGATTCAAATTTTTTATTCAACTTCAGTAGATTAAATTCTATAATTTAATCGTCAAATTCATAATTATATTGAAAATTCAATCCAAACCATCATTTAAATATTTAAAATAAATTAAATATTTCCAATTTAAATTGTTTAAAATTCTGGGTCGTTACATATTTATATAAGAATTTTATTAAAAAAATTTAAAACCTATTGAATTTGAGATTTTAAAGATAGGATTTTATAACTTGATTTTTGATTAAAGGTGACGAAATGAATATTTTCGAATTTAAATAATTTAAAAAAAAATTGAATATTTAGTTCGATTTTAAAGGTGTAATTGGAGATTTTATATAATTGTTATTAAAATGATTAAGTGAATATTTTCCGATTTGAATAAATTTAAAGTTAAATATTGAAATAAAAATGAAACTTAAATTGAAATTGTTTGAATATTTAAACTTTGAATCTTATTGGAATTGAAATGATAGTTCAAACCTGGATTTGAAATCGATAAAAATTGAAATGATTTATTGACAATTTGAATTGAATCATTAACCTTTTAAATTGAAAGTGTTGAATAGGGATTGATTTAAATTGAAATTTTGGAATTTAAGTTGATTCGAATCGATTTGTGGAATTAGATGAAATAACTCTAATCGGGAAACTATCTTAGTATAATCTCTTTAAATAAATAAAAACTATTTTTAATTTATGACTATTTTAATTTATAAATATTTTGATACACACACACACACACACACTCACTATTTTCAATATCTAAACTTTAAGTTGGAACTGTTATCATTACGGAAGTGTTGTGATTTCGAAAGTGTGATGATCTCAATAAGTGTTATGATCTCGAACGTGTTATGATCTCGAGAGTGTTATGATTTAGGAAGTGTTATAACTTGGGAAGTGTTATAATTTTGAAAGTGTAATGATTCTGGAAATGAACATTATTTATAGTAAATAATGATATCGAATTGATGTGGTTTTGAAATGAATATGATATTTTGATATGAAGTATGAACTATATGAAATAAAACGACCACGGGGTGAAATAAGCGTTTGGTTGTTAAAGAGACCGGGATCGGATATTGTCATATTCTCTGCCAATACCAAAAACCACTTTGACAACTGTTTGTTAGGGATACGGATTAATGGTCTTAAGGCAGAAATAACACTAGAGGGGGGTGAATAGTGTTTTAAAGAATATATGAACTATATGGTAAATTAAAACTTTCAACACAAATCTAAACAGAATTCTAACACAGAATGATCACAGAACATATAACAAATGCAAATAGTAAAGTAAAGCAAGTAAAAGGAAAGAACACACTGGATTTTATACTGGTTCGGAATCCTCCTACATCCAGTCCTGCACCAAGGCAATATCCTTGTACAGATTTTTATAAGCCCATATCTAAATTACAACCCTCAATTTCTAAGGCCTTGAGGAACCCTCCTATCTCCAAGTCTGGAGTAAACTCTCTTGATTTACGGGACAGAAGATCACCATAATACTTCTTAATAACAATCCTTTTGAATGGATAGACTCTATGGACTTTTTGAATACAAATTAATCCTATAACTCTGAATGGCACTTTGATATTTAGTAGAACGATGGAGAATCAAATAGAGAGAGTATCTAAATGATTTCCTATTGAAAATTTGGCAGAATGATGGCACAATCTTGAAAATATAAAGTTTTATGGATATAGTGTAACGACCCGTTAAATTTATGATATTTAATAAAATGAATTAATATAATTTCTAATTTGGTTAAAAATAAATGTAGAAATTTGGTATAGTGGTTGCAATTTAGTGTAACTATAAAAATTTATGATAATAGATGTGGATAATGTAAATTGTCACAACTTGATTTAAAGTAATTTTTAAGAAACAAATAAATGTTGAATTTGTGAATGTTAGAATAAATATTAACTTAAATGGTGTTCATTAATACAAAGATGTAATTAGTGTAGATAGTAATAATTTATGCCTGTAGTGAAAGGAAAAGAAAACTAATAGAAACATAAAATTTATTTTATGTAAACAAAAGTATAGTTTTGAACAAACTTATGAAAATTGATAGAAACAGTGTTTGTAATCAGTTTGGTTATTTTATATTTGAAAGATAGAGATGTGTAAATACGTTAATGAATTTATAATGGGAAGGAATGGTAGAATGAAAAGAATATATATAATAATAAGCATTTGATTCAATTAAGGGAATTAAATTATAATAAATGGTCATTTAATAAATTCAACGTTTGTGAGAAATCATAATAGTTGTGTAAAATGTGTACAAACTTGGATTTGGAAGTTATTGGATTTATAACGGTTTTGTTATTAAGTGTATGAGTTTAAAAGTTATTCCCTTTTGTAAAGTTATAGAAGAATGCATAAAGATATAAACAGGGCTTAATAGAACTGACACTTAATGAATTGAATAAATTACCCATTTATGTAGATATGTATAGTGAAATAAATGGCCTAAGCAAATTAAAATGGGATAATCATTGAGATTTGTACTATGAAAATAAATAGTAACATTTATTTGCAAGGAATAAAAGACTATTTAGGTGACTAGAATTTGGAGTAATGACTATTGTATGTTACCTACCCTTGTTTCTTGTTAATTTAGATTTTGGGAATCAAATTCAATTTATCCGCCAATTTACCGCAGTTAAAGTGAAATGAATTGGTGATTGAGAAATGTTAAATACAAATAAGATGTAAACCAAAGAAAATCACATTTGTAATAAATTATGTAGAATAAAGTAAAGAAACTAGGAAATGAAAATGTGAAAATGTGGATGCAGTGAGATCTTAAGTGATAATAACCTTGTTAGGCAAGTGATAACGGAATTTTGTGTATATGTAATATTTACTGGTGTGTCAAGTAATAAACACATAGATGCAAGAAAAGGAAAGTTGGTAGAAAACTATATATGTTATTTATCTTACTTAGTATATTAAATAAGGTTTGGAATTCAAATTTTAAATAAAGGAGTTGGTAGCACGTTAGTAGGAAATAATTGTAAGGGTGGGATAACAACTACTATAAACTACCTAATTTAAATGAGTCAATGAACTTATTTGAAATAACGTTCATCTAAATATGAGTAATTAAAATGGCGGGGTCAATAATAAAAGTTACTTTAGAATTAATTTATATTTTAACGGAAGTGTGAAAGTAAAGCAATAGAAGCGTAAACTTATCAAGGTAGAATTTAGTAGTGTAATGAAAAAATGTTAAGAATGATATAGTATAATGATTGATTGGAAATCAAAATTTACTTGTTTGAATGTAACTTTAGGGAAATTGGATTTAATTAAAATAAAAAGGAAGAAAAAAAAATTGGATGAAATTTAATGTTGGAATATTATGTAAATATAAACTTAGATAAAATTTAAGGATATCTACGTAATAGAGTGTAAAACCAATGTTAATTTCATCTATTTAATACTAATAGATTAATAATAGAATGAAGAGTAAATTTAATGTTAAGTTAATATGAATTAAGGTAATATTGGGGAATAATGTGAATTTTCTTCATAATATGATAAGTTGTAGAATACAACGTAAACTTAAGTATAACCTTTGGATTGAAAACATTGTTAAGGGTTACCTGTTAAATTTGGATGGAATTGGCAATAAATGTTACACTTATGGGTAAGGAAATAAAAATGTTCAGAATTTGAGTATATTAAGAAATGGGGATTGAAATTGAAATCTTGCAACGAATCTAATAATACGTTACATAAGTGTTAAATTAAGGTAACATTTGGAAAATATGATAATGATTTTCAAATTGAACAAGTTGTGGAATTAATAAGGATGGAAGAAAAAAAAATCAAGATTTATTTTATTTATTGGAATGAAAAATTTATAATTTGATTTATTGCGAATAATTGAAATTTAATTTGGTAATTGGCGAAATGATTAATGATTGAATTAACATAGAACTTGTTGTTAGTTATTAAAATTGTTTAAGAAATCAAAGGAGAGAAATTTTATAAAATTTTAAATTTTGTAATTGGATTGGCTAAAGTGGGAAAGTGGAATTAATCAACGTTGTTACTTTTATCTCCTTCCCTATTAGATCCTTATGTGATTGCATCCACATTTATTGTTGATTATTCCTATATATTGTCACCAATTAATCGTACTTGATGTATGTTTAGCAATTTTGTCACACAGTTAAAGTATGAATATATATATATATGATGTATTCAAATTTTTCTGTATCTAGCACTTAATTAATTTAGAATCAAACTAACGAAACGTGTCATTTATTTTTGTCCCTCCATATTCATTTTCTTTCTAATTAATAAATACCTCTTTTTAATACCTGCTACTTTAAAAAAAAAAAGGACTGTTCATATTTGCTATATTTCAATACCAAGTGTTCATATTCACTTTATTTCTAATTAATAGCAGCCTCTCCTTTCAAATCTATTTGTCCCTAAACCTAACTCTAACCTTATAAATAACCTACTTCTTATTCTTCTATTACATTTTGTTTCTCCTAACTCTAACCCTAGCCTCCATGCTATTCTTCTTCTTCTTCTTCTTCTTCTTCTTCTTTTTTCTTGTTTTTCTCAAAGCTCCTTATTATCTCTCATTTTAATTTTTTTTTCTTTCTCTTCAAATATTCTTCTTCTTCTTCTTCAAATTTACTTCTATTTCAAACTTTCTTCTTTTCAAATCTAGATCTTCTCTTCCGTTTTCAGTTCTTATTTTAATCATTTTTTTTCAATTCTTCTTTTTCAAATCTTCTTTTTCTTTCAAACCTTTTAAAATACATACATTCATATAATAAGGAGGAAAATTAAAGTAAATCGAAATAAAAGAAAAATTACGGAACAAAGTTAGCAATCAAGAAGAAGCATATGCGTTTTTCACGAGGGAAGGTGGATGCGGCACGGTATTTTATTTTTGTTTTTTTTTATTTTTAATTTTTTTTAATTTCAATTGCAAATCGTTTAATTGTGATAACTTTCACATACGAACTCCGTTCCACACGAAATTTCTTTTGTTAGGATCGTAATTAAATTCCGGATCTGATGACGCTAGTTTGGATAAATTTAGAGACCGTCAAATTTTGGGTTTAAATCGGATTTAAATTCGATTTAAATTCAAAAGGTGAGTGTTTTGACCCACTCACAATTACTAGAAGCTTTTATGTTTGTTAAATAAATTTTAGAAATGAATAGAAATTTATTTATGAGTATTTGGCATGTTTATTTCATTCATATCTGTTGAATTGCATTTTATTAAATTTAACTGTTAATTTAATTGATTTATTGTGTATTAATTGACTGTTGGAAATTTTTGTTGCATATGAATTGCTAGTTAACAGTTGTATAAATTATTACTGAATAAACTGTTAGATTAATAGTTGATAAATTTAATTTGAATAAACTGCCAGTTATCACCTGTTATATGTGATCATATATATAATTGTTATTGATTGATATTGATCGATGTTGTGATTGGATGATGGATGTGTTGTTGAATGAATGTTTTATTTGGATATCATTAAACTGCAAGTTAGTATGCATTTACATTTCATTCGGGATTGCGGTTTGAAATGATATACAACCGCAGTTTTTTTTTTTTTTAAATTGCGGATTGAAATGATAAATATCCGTATCACTTGACCATAGGATAGAAAACTATATACAGGCACCGCGGTCTATATATAACTATTTTTAATGTGATTTCTATGGTTTGGATGGAATACGGTTTATAAAAATCTTAAATTTTATACTGAATAAATGTTTTCTTCCATATTTATATACATATGAAGTTGAAAATTTTAAAATAAAAAGGTGTATAAATCTCTTTATTAAAATGGAAGAAAATTTAGTAAATGGAGTTTGATAATTTATATCCTATGTTTAAATGTTAAGTTGGAAATTTTAAGATATGATATTTATAATTGGATTTTCCCAAAATAAATTAAATAAATATTCTAGTATAACTTGAATTGGAAAATATATATAATTTATTACTAGAAATTGAAGTCTTATAAATTATGGATTCTATGTGAATATTCAAGGCTAATTAATAGAACATTTGATTTGAAAGAATAAAATCCAACTTTAGTTGAAATATTTATACTCAAAATGGATATACGTATATATATGAATTTATTGAAATGGTTTTGGAACTTGAAGCGATATTAAATTTTGGTTTTAACTTTAAATAAAGAAATGTATTGTAAAGCCACGAGAAATATTTCTTTTCAAAGTAACATTTAAGTTAAACCACTTATTTTATATACTGTTGAATATCCAAACCATTTAGTTTTGAAAGTAATGGTTTTAAAAACTATGGATTTCGAAGTATTATGTTGAAAGTTAATATTCAAATATTTGGTTACAAGGAATTATAAATTTTAAAAGTGGCATAATTTTTGGAAAAGATTTATATTTGGGAAATGATATCATTGATTTGGGTTTTATAAAATAATATCAAAATGAATCTTTTTGGGTTTTAAAGAAGAAATGATATCGTAATATTATGGTTTTGAAATGGATTATATTCTGGTTTTAAAGTATAAACTATTTTTAAATGACCGCGGTGTTATAATAACGATTGGCAAAGAGACCGGGATCGGATATGGACATACTCTCTGTCGATACCGAAAACCACTTTGACTAACCGTGTACGCGGTGGAGATTCCAGAATGAAGTAGGTTGGGGCGACGTTTCCTGTAAGGTAAATACGTGGACCCGACTCCCGTGAGTTGGCATAAGGTGGCTAAAACAGGAGCGATTGACGGGTTAATGAGGTCATTCCTCTGATCGGACACTCCTCTTCGATATTATACTTCGACTTTGGATTGATTCAGTGGCCACTTCTATTTTTGATTTTGGGGGAGTTTGTTCGAGGTGGACGGTAGCTGCGGCTACGCGTTACCATCGACCGGGAAGCGTAATTGGTATATCTACCCTGGCATTGCCTAGTTGTGCCGTGTCACCTACCCTATCGCGCCTTATACGATTTTGGTTTTGTACCATACCTATGGAGTGCCCTCTGACGACGCCCAGTACGGGGGAGATTACTGTACTGTATAGACTATGGGAATATATTCTGTGTTAAGGTGGAAAATGTAAAGCCTTAACGCTATTTAAAAGTAAGTTTATTTTACAATTAGACACTATTATAATAGCGCAATATACTACATAGTAAATAGTTTAACGGATCCTTAGGAGATGTAAATCCCGAGCATCTCTTAAGTTACAGTACTCATATTTATTTCTGTAAAATTTAACTTACATAAGATCTTTTAGTTCTGACTCGAGTGTTTTTGTCTTTTCAAATTCGCTCGGGTCAGTCCGAGCGTTTCAGGATTTGAAGATTTAGCTTTGGAGGACGAAGACGAAGATTTGTATTATTATTATCTATACTAGTGCACTACACCATTTAATTCCGCTGCATTGTTGTATTGGTATGTGTAACTCTGATATTTATTGCACAAGAAAAATAAATTATTTTGTAAAACAGTTTCATGAACTGTATATTTGATTATTATATTTTATCCTTCCGCTGTGAGATTCTGTTTTGTTTTATTTCTTCTCTATCTTTCTCATTTACCCCATAACAATCCGACCTTCCGTATGGTTTGAATTGGCACGTGTGTCGGTTTAAAGTGTGCGAAAAGGCAGGATGTTACATCTGGTATCAGAGCTTTGGTTTAGCGATAAACCTTGGCTTTGTGGGGTTTGACTCTTTGTTAATAGGGTAGTAATATCCTATGGGAGTCGCTGAGTGTATATATATGAGAGAGCGTATTTGTTAGTATTAATAAAAAGATTTTTATATTGTGTTAATCTGTTCCGCTTTGTATTTATAAATTCTGGTTGATGCATGGGACGCTATGTCATCAATAGGGATTTCTAAACACTTAATAGGACAGACCAACATAATATTTGTTTTAATATAGGTGAATGAAAGAATTTTGCCTATTATATTTTCTATATATAAAAATATTTTTATAAAGATATATATATATTTGGTTGCTATAGATTGGGTGTTAGGAAATAAAATATTTATAATAACTGAAGCTAAGTTGAAATTATGATAAATCAAATTGGAGATTTTAGAACTTAAGTCCGGGATTTTTTCCAAATCTGCTTTCAAAGAATTTGTGAAATTTATTGATTTGGTTTATAAGAAATTTCTTATATAAATATTTCGTATAATTTGGAAGAATTGTTTTAAAGAAGATTTTGGAAAAAAAAAATTTAAATTCTGTACTTTCCTCTCTGTCGCTGGAAAATAAATTCGGTGATGACGGCCGCATCATCGACTTTCATTTCGAGTTTCGAAGGGGAAAGGCCACTGTAGTAAATTTTACTGCAGATTTATTTTGAACTTTTCTAAAAAATTTCTTTTATTGCTCTAACTATAATTAGAGATATTGAGTTGTAAGAACTTATTTATCTATTATTTTGAAATAAATTGAAATTTAACCCGGTATTTAATTCTAAATTTTTCCGTTAATTAATTGTTTAAAATTTGTTAGTGGAATAAAAGTTAAGTAATAAATGAATTGAAACCTCTAATTGAAATAAGAGAATAATTGCAAAGCTATAAAGAGGAATTTGCATACATATGAGACAAAGAGTAATATGGATAAACATTAAATTTAATTAAAAGAATGGAGATTAAACTTGTATAAGTTCAATTGCAATTTCCTTAACATAAATAACTTACCCAAATATAAAAGTTGAAGTGTTAAATGAGAAACTAGAATTGAATATTTTACAAGTAGGAATTTAGAAAAATGAAGTATTCAATAAATTGCTGTTATAATAAGAATTTAATGGTATAAACTTAGGTTATCATTGAAATTTTACTGAAAAAGGGTTAAGAATTATTAATAGATGATATGAACCTAAGTATATAAAATGAAATTCAAAATAAGAATTGATTGTATGATTATTGACTTAAGTATGTTTTAATCTTCCCTATTCTAATATAATGGAAAGTAGGAAGAATTTAAATGACTGTAATCCATAGTTAATAGATAAATAAAAACTTCCACTTATAAGAATGAATGTTAGCAGATTAAGAATTTAAGGGAAACCTTACAAGTAAAGAGTAAAGAAAGGAAGATATTCAAAATATTTGTTGTTATTAATGAGAATTATTTTATAAACTTAAGTAATAAAAAGGAAATACAAATATAATAAATTTGGTGATAATTGGAAAATAAAACTTGTAAGAACAAAGAAATCCCTCATAAATGAAGGGAAGAAAATCAAACCACTGAAGTATGAAATAAATGTAAATAAACTATTTTGGTGTTGGTTTGGATTGTTTGGTTGATGTATGTTGGTTGGGTAAGAAATTTTGGAGTTATGGGATGAACAAATAATCTATCTTTGTTCCATCTAAGACTGTTGAGTAACGGATGCAATTGATAGTTATTCTTCATTCCGTACAATTTCAGAATTTGAACCCGAACAACAAATTGATTGTTTGATTGAATGGTTGTCTGTTGGTGGCATGTGCTGTTTGTTAAAATTTATGGTTGTTGCATTTGATTGGATATGAATGATTGAATCTACCCAAACATTTCACTGTAATATAAATATTTAACTTTTAGACTATATAAGTGAATACAGGTGATGGAAGCAACTGCTACTACTTTTGGTTCCAAAATAAAAAAAAGTATAGTGTCCGACAAATAGGTACGTTTTCGGATTACGTATAAAGTGCTATTTTATATATTTTCCCGTGTTGGGATATTTTATTTTGGATATATATGTAATATATTGTATATTTGGATATTATATTTTCTCCAGAGTCCCTCCGTACAAAGGAGACTCTGCCAAAAAATTTCGTAAATTTTGGACTTAGAATTTTGTGAAAGTATTTTTCCAACTTTAATAATTCAAGTATTAAAGGATATAATGATTATAAAACAAGTATATTTCATTAAAGGAAATTAATCCAGTAAAATATTGTTTATAAGTTAATATTTGAAATAAGATGCACTGTAAATCTTCCTCCTCCCTTCTTTTTCCTTTTCGGGGACGAAAAGTTTTGAGTGGGGGAGATTGTAACGACCCGTTAAATTTATGATATTTAATAAAATGAATTAATATAATTTCTAATTTGGTTAAAAATAAATGTAGAAATTTGGTATAGTGGTTGCAATTTAGTGTAACTATAAAAATTTATGATAATAGATGTGGATAATGTAAATTGTCACAACTTGATTTAAAGTAATTTTTAAGAAACAAATAAATGTTGAATTTGTGAATGTTAGAATAAATATTAACTTAAATGGTGTTCATTAATACAAAGATGTAATTAGTGTAGATAGTAATAATTTATGCCTGTAGTGAAAGGAAAAGAAAACTAATAGAAACATAAAATTTATTTTATGTAAACAAAAGTATAGTTTTGAACAAACTTATGAAAATTGATAGAAACAGTGTTTGTAATCAGTTTGGTTATTTTATATTTGAAAGATAGAGATGTGTAAATACGTTAATGAATTTATAATGGGAAGGAATGGTAGAATGAAAAGAATATATATAATAATAAGCATTTGATTCAATTAAGGGAATTAAATTATAATAAATGGTCATTTAATAAATTCAACGTTTGTGAGAAATCATAATAGTTGTGTAAAATGTGTACAAACTTGGATTTGGAAGTTTATTGGATTTATAACGGTTTTGTTATTAAGTGTATGAGTTTAAAAGTTATTCCCTTTTGTAAAGTTATAGAAGAATGCATAAAGATATAAACAGGGCTTAATAGAACTGACACTTAATGAATTGAATAAATTACCCATTTATGTAGATATGTATAGTGAAATAAATGGCCTAAGCAAATTAAAATGGGATAATCATTGAGATTTGTACTATGAAAATAAATAGTAACATTTATTTGCAAGGAATAAAAGACTATTTAGATGACTAGAATTTGGAGTAATGACTATTGTATGTTACCTACCCTTGTTTCTTGTTAATTTAGATTTTGGGAATCAAATTCAATTTATCCGCCAATTTACCGCAGTTAAAGTGAAATGAATTGGTGATTAAGAAATGTTAAATACAAATAAGATGTAAACCAAAGAAAATCTCATTTGTAATAAATTATGTAGAATAAAGTAAAGAAACTAGGAAATGAAAATGTGAAAATGTGGATGCAGTGAGATCTTAAGTGATAATAACCTTATTAGGCAAGTGATAACGGAATTTTGTGTAAGGTAAATACGTGGACCCGACTCCCGTGAGTTGGCATAAGGTGGCTAAAACAGGAGCGATTGACGGGTTAATGAGGTCATTCCTCTGATCGGACACTCCTCTTCGATATTATACTTCGACTTTGGATTGATTCAGTGGCCACTTCTATTTTTGATTTTGGGGGAGTTTGTTCGAGGTGGGCGGTAGCTGCGGCTACGCGTTACCGTCGACCCGGAAGCGTAATTGGTATATCTACCCTGGCATTGCCTAGTTGTGCCGTGTCACCTACCCTATCGCGCCTTATACGATTTTGGTTTTGTACCATACCTATGGAGTGCCCTCTGACGACGCCCAGTACGGGGGAGATTACGGTACTGTATAGACTATGGGAATATATTCTGTGTTAAGGTGGAAAATGTAAAGCCTTAACGCTATTTAAAAGTAAGTTTATTTTACAATTAGACACTATTATAATAGCGCAATATACTACATAGTAAATAGTTTAACGAATCCTTAGGAGATGTAAATCTCGAGCATCTCTTAAGTTACAGTACTCATATTTATTTCTGTAAAATTTAACTTACATAAGATCTTTTAGTTCTGACTCGAGTGTTTTTGTCTTTTCAAATTCGCTCGGGTCAGTCCGAGCGTTTCAGGATTTGAAGATTTAGCTTTGGAGGACGAAGACGAAGATTTGTATTATTATTATCTATACTAGTGCACTACACCATTTAATTCCGCTGCATTGTTGTATTGGTATGTGTAACTCTGATATTTATTGCACAAGAAAAATAAATTATTTTGTAAAACAGTTTCATGAACTGTATATTTGATTATTATATTTTATCCTTCCGCTGTGAGATTCTGTTTTGTTTTATTTCTTCTCTATCTTTCTCATTTACCCCATAACAATCCGACCTTCCGTATGGTTTGAATTGGCACGTATGTCGGTTTAAAGTGTGCGAAAAGGCAGGATGTTACATATGGAATGGTGGAGAAGAAAGAGTGAAGAAAATAAGAAAGTAGTTGTTAAAAAAATTCGTTTTGGAAGCCTTTATATAGATGCACAACAGTCATAACCATTAGCGAAAGGTTTTCGAACGAATGGACACTTTTTTGAAAATTGAATTTTGAATCCAACTGTCACCATGTCGACACGGGGTATCCCCTTATGTCGAGATCCCTTAGTTCAAAATTATAGAGATGTTGTTTTGTAAAGACAATTGAATTTAAAACAAGTTGAAACTTCTCTGAAGCAAAGTAAAGTGTTGAAACAATATTTTGAGATAGAGAATGAATATAAAACATTATTTTAAATATATATATATATAATTGATATAGACCGTCGATTATATAAGTAATATTTAAAATCAGAAT
Organism: Allium cepa; assembly: GCA_030765085.1. Classification (NCBI taxonomy): domain Eukaryota; kingdom Viridiplantae; phylum Streptophyta; class Magnoliopsida; order Asparagales; family Amaryllidaceae; genus Allium; species Allium cepa. The sequence continues at coordinate 685,386,044 of CM060939.1, read as the reverse complement.
AAGTTTTGATGTTTTAAAAAAAAGAAGTTTTTAAAATCAGAATAGAGTAATATTTCAAGGCTAAAACAAAGTTTGAAAATATTTTTGAAAACATGATTTTGAAAGCTAAAACATTTTGAAAATAGATTTAAAAACATTTTGAAAAATCTATTCAAACTGAAATTGCAAGAACCTTCCTACAGAGCTCCTCCATAGGACTCGAGAACTTGTACAAAGTAGTTTAAATGATTTTGATTTTCGTGGGTTTGTAAGCCACTTGTCGTAGTTTTGTAAGCTACTTGTCGTGGGTTTGTGAGCCACTGGTTTCGATAGAAATTGGGTTCCATCGCAAAAGAAAATTAGGAGAAAGATGAGAGTGCTATTATAAAGTTTTAACAAAATACTAGACACTTATCTTGAGATCTTGAAATCTTGATTCTCTAGAGTCTTGAATCTTGATTCTCTAGAGTCTTGAATCTTGAATCTCTAGTCTTCATCTTGATGCTTGAGTCTTTATACTGATCAGTCTTTGATGATACCTGCATATACTTCCTATATACATATATATATATATATATATATATATGTAAATGTTAGTATATATTTTATAAAGTAAAGTATAATAACTATATAAGGTTGTTGTCATCAAAACATCATCAACTCGGTTCCTAACACTGTTAATGTGGGGGAGATTCCAGAATGAAGTAGTATGGTTTAGCGACGATTCTATATGAGGTTTTAGCGTAACCCTGACTCCCATGAGTAAGCTTGATGTGGCTAGAACAGGAGCTATGCCGGGCCAAGTGAGGTCATTCCTCCTATCGGGCACATTTCTTCGATACCATTATATTGCTTTTGTGATTTATTGGGTGCACCTTTGATTTGGGAGTGTGTCTCGAGATGGGTGGTAGTAAGTGCTACGTGTTCCCGCCAATCCGGGGGTGCAAATGGTATTTCTCCCTGGCATTGCCTCGCATACCTTGTCACATGCCCTATCGCGCCTTCTATGAGTTTGATTTGTGTCGTACCTATGGAGTACTCTCTGATAGCCCACCTACGTGTGGAGTTTATAGTATTATATTGACTATGACATTATATAAAATGTGTTAAGGAGGATATGGGTAACGCCTTAACGTTATTATATAAAATGTTTTAAGGAGGAAATGGGAAAATGGTGATTGAAATATGTTGTAAAATTTGAATTGTTAAGTTATTTAGTTGTTAAATAGGATATGCCATTTTCTGCAATTATTTAACATATGACACCATATCCTGTGGTATATTATATTTAAATTTGTTACTGATGATAAATGCCTGTTGTTGATATGTTATATTATTATATTTTTTCTCACTCTGCAAGTTCGTTGTTAATTTAGAAACTCTCTATAGGTTGAAATGACACACACCCGAATGATCTGATAGATTAAGAGAAAATTGTTGTGGGTTGAAACGATAATCCTCAGCAATCTTCATTTACTTAGAATCTTTCGGGTTGAAATGATATATACCCGTAAATATTAAATTTAAATTGTGGACTGAATTGATAAATATCCGTATCACTTGACCATAGGATAGAAAATTATATACGAACATCATTGGTCTATTTTTGAAAATGATTTCCAAAGTTGAAAGGAAATATATGGATTTACTAAATATTGATTTTTAAATTATAATATAAAGGATTTGTTTTGATATATGTGTAAAATTTAGATTTTTAAAATTATATGTTTTGAAAATCTTAAATTTATAAGTTAGTTTTGAAAATATAAATTTTAAGATTTTTCTTATTACTTTATTATTTTAAAGATATATATAAAATACGATTTAGTATAATAAAATTTAATTTAATTAAGATGTATATTATTTTTAAGTATTTAAAAAAGAATTTTATTAAAAAAATTGAAACTTATGGAATTTGAGATTTTAAAGATAGGATTTTATAACTTGATTTTTGATTAAAGGTGATGAAACGAATATTTTCAAATTTAAATAATTTGAAAAAATTGAATATTTAGATATAAAGGTGCAATTGGAGATTTTATATAATTATTATTAAAATGGTTAAGTGAATATTTTCCAATTTGAATAAAAGTAAAGTTAAATGTTGAAATAAAAATGAAACTTATATTGAAAATGTTTGAATATTTAAACTTTGAACCTTATTGGAATTGAAATGATAGTTCAAACCTGGATTTGAAATCGACAGAAATTAAAATGGTTTATTGAGAATTTGAATTGAAGCGTTGACCTTTTAAATTGAAAGTGTTGAACAGAGATTGATTTAAACTGAATTTCAAGTTGATTTGATTCGATTTGTGGAATTGGATGAAACAAATCTAATAGGGAAATTATCTCGGTATAATCTCTTTAAATAAATAAAACTATTTTTAATTTACTATAATTTTCATGTGTAAATTATTTTAATATATAAACTATTTTAATTTATAACTATTTTGATATATATATATATATTATTTTCAATATCTAAACTGTCAAGTGGGAAATGTTATGCTTACGGAAGTGTTATGGTTTCAACAGTATTATGATTTCAAAAGTGTTATGATCTCGAAAGTGTTATGATTTCGAAAGTGTTATAATTTTAAAAGTGTTACGATTCTGTAGATGAATATTGTCCATCTTTGTTTTCGAATAAGTGATTTTCATAAGGTTGGAGGCCTGTAACAACCATGTTTTCGAAGCAGTACTATTGTACGAATTTAATCAGAGTAAAAGAATTCAAATTCGATTTTTAATAACAATTATTCTGAAATTCACTTTTTCCTTAAGTTGAGTCCATTTAATAGTAGATATTGTTTTAACAATTTGAAATATAATATTCTTTCCAAGAAATATATCAAATTAGATATAGTGTTACAGTTAAATATAAAATATTTTAAAGTGTAAATAATTCTATACACTTGAAATAGATAAAAAGAAATTCTCTTTGTTATTCAATAAAATAAATAAATCGATGAAGATGAATAATTATTGAGTTTAAATATGTGAAAAAATATTTGATATGTCTTTTAAAATTGGAAATGAATCGATAATTCAGTGATAGAATTATTCTTTTGTGAATAAAGGGATTTCAATTTGCAATATAAAGAGATAAAATGAAAATTGATTTATAGAAAGATTTGATTGAGAATAACATTGGCTATAGTTTTAATTCATTTACCTTCCCACTTTAACACTTCAAAGCCCTGGCCCATGCTAATCCAAAACCATTCCCTCAGTTAAGCCCAAAGTCGTGTACATTTTTTCCCTCAGTTGTTTTATCCATAAATCATTTGAATCAAAAGAAGAAGAAAGCAGTGATTTGCTTTCTCGTGCTTGGGCTGCTTGACAAGCTCGTTCAGGCACATGATGATGGGCAAGGCTGGTCGGCTAGGACTGATGGAGTCATGGGAGGCGATGGAGGCGCCGCTGTGTGTGTAGGGTGGAAGAGTCATGGCTGAGGGTGAGACTGAAGCACAACCATTTCTAGGCAACGACCGGTGATGGAGTGAGGGTGGAGACGCCGGAACCTAATGTACTTGATGGAGGAGACCACGTTATAGGTTTGGCAATGGTTTGGCTAATTAGAGTTTGAGATAATCTTGCTCTGGTTTGGAAATTTCAACATGTTTAGTGAGTTATTTTCACTCACAAAGACTATCTTCTATAAATATGAACTTTCATATTGCATGCTTCCCTTTTGATTATGTATTTTGATGAACGCTACTTGTGAATGAACTAATTGAATGGAACATCTTTGCATGCTATGGTTTACCTTGTCATTGAATAATTTGGATTGTAAATTGGTTGTTTGGTGATATGTGGATTGTTATATGGATTGAAAGAGTCCAATTTGCAAACGGAACTCTGTATAATTGCAAATTGAATTTTATTAATTTATATAGAAGTACATGCATTGTTTGTGTGTCCGGAGTTTTCCGAAAGCAACCAGGATCACTAATCAATTTTATATTATGGATTAATATTTTTATAGAGCGATGTTGGCTTTATAAGCTGCAATCTTGAAGGATTTATTATTTGTATTATTTAAATATTTTTAAAATATTTTCCAAAATGAGGTTATAGCTATTTTGATCCTTATTAGAATTTATTTTATATAATATATATAATTAAATTATGTTATATTCTTAAGTTATATCTCTTAAGTTATATCCTATTTCAAAATTTCTATCCAAAGCATTTAAAGATCACTAATATTTTTTAAAAACCTTTTTAAAGTTACTGTTATAAGTATATCATAATTTAGGAAATTTTTTAGCGCAACCTTTTTGTCCATCTTTGTTTATCGTTGGATTTTTGATTTCTTGCTTCACTTGCATCTTAGATTTCTAGAATTGTTGGAATTTTAATGATTTCACATTTTAGGAATTTTCATTATTCTAAATTATTCAGAATAATGTGTGTGTGTATTAAATACATTATATATGAAAAGAAATCATCTTTAAACTAGTTATATTAAGTATAATATTTAGAAATCGCTTATAAAACTTATGTAGAGTATATTACAGATTTCAAAATTCGGATTCGAAATATGGTTTTTGAATCTTATATTTAAAAGTATTTTGATGAAGAAAGATTCTTATAGAATTTTTAATAGTAGTTGTGTTTTTTTTTTTGAAATGGTACTTTATATCTATGTAGTTAAAGCACACGGCAAATTCAAAGCGGTGGAGGTGCAAAAAGTCATAGCAGGGATACAGCGAGGATATAGCGGGATATAGCGGATGACTCTAAAGTAGCATATAAAACTTATACTTAATGTTTTTACAAAGATACAAATGGTAATTGTAACGACCCGTATTTTTGGATAATTTAAAATTTCTAATTTAATAAGATTTTAAAAAAAATTATTGGAAGAAATTAAAATTCGGGATTCATTAACGAAATAGTAACTAGAATATAATGTAATAATGTTAATTCAAGTTAATTATTAACAATAAATTCCAATCAACTGAAATGATTTAAATGTTACACTTAGTTATAAATTGAATATATGAAAACAAATGTGAATATCTGATTACTTAATGAAATAGTATATAATAAATGGTATAGGTGTTCTATAAGTAATTATAATATTTGGTTGAAAATGATAAACTTATAAAAGTGTAATTAAGAGTCAATGGTAACAATTATTATAAGTTACCTATACGTTTAATCTGTTATATTAAATTGAAATCAATTGCAATTAGATGGAATTAATTATTATGTTAATAGAAATTTGAATGAAATTTGTTAAATATTAATGTAATTAGATAGAAACCAATGTTAAATGGATACATAGAAAAATGGATGGTTGAACATAAAGCTTTGAAATCAAGTTGATTAAATTTTGGAATTTAAATCAATAATAATTGGGTTTATGGCAATTGAATGAATTTGAATATTAAGTTAATGGAAATTAAGATGAAATTGGAAAATATTAATGTAATAAGAAAATATTAATGTAATAAACCACGAACCAATGTTAATTTCATTCAATTGATAACAATGGATTGAATAATAGGATGAAAGGTCAATTTGACAGAATTATTGGAAATTAAATTTATAATTACTGAATTTATTGAAATCGAAAGTAAACATGGAAATTAGTGAAATAATTAACATGGAAATTTGTTTTAAATGGTGTAAATGTCTAAGTAATCTAAAATGACAAAAAGTGTAAATTTTTAAATTTGGATAAAAAAAAGTGATTAATTAATTTGATATTAATGTATTTAATTAACTGAAATATAGCCATTTTGGCCACTGACTCGAATTTTGACGAAACTAGTTCCATCGGATCCGTAACAGTGAATTATTGTAGGATTTCAAGTTTCGTAACAATCGAACTTTTCGTTTGGTTGTATGGGCACGAAACGCCTTGAAATCAATTGAAATCAATCTGAAATTAGCATATTTTAACATAACTTCTTCATATGATGGAATTTGGACTTGAAAATTGTTCCATTGGGTTTAAAAATATTGAAAACATCTATTTTGGTATATGGGATGATCCATTTCCGTTTCGAAAACGAAAGGGCTTTTCAAGTCGTTTATCGTCCAATTTTCAAATCAATCTTGTTCGTTCTTTCTATTTTTCAGCTTTGCCTATAAATAGCCCATTATAAACCCTAGCTTGCTATTTCTTATTCCTTTTATCTGTACGTATATTTCTTTCTCATCTCCTCTTTCCAATGGCAGACAAACAAAACCCTAGTTCCCAAAATGCAAATCAAAGTCAAAACCAAATCAAAAATTCAAACTCCTTCAACCTGAACAAATTATATATCAATTCAAAGCTCTCGACGTGCATAACTCACTGGTGCAGTTAGTTTTTCTATTCGAATCATCGTTTTTCTAGAAATTGAGGATGAGCCTTGGCCATTCATTTTAGGTTTTTGACGATCCAACGGTGGATCGTCGTCTCATCGGTGATCGGGAGGTGGCGGTTGGAAGAGGGTGTCAAGTAGGTCGATATGGTATTGTTCATTTGCTATAATAGGCCATGACTTCGGTAGAAATTGGCTCCAAAGCCAACGTAGGCGCAACATGTAGAGATGATCTGAGGTGGCCGATGAGGCGGCGAGGTGGATGGCCGGAGATGCAGGCGTAGGGTGCACGCTCTGATCGAGCGGCAGTGGCCAAGGGCTGCGTGCATTCGACGATGATGTGGTGGCGGCATGCGTGTCCTATGGGGTTCGAACGAGGTATCGGGTAGGGTTTTCTTTTGAGGTTACATGGCAAGTGACATAATACTTTTATTTGTTTTTCTTTGTTTTTTTATTCCAAATTGTTGAATGCTATAACCTATATAACTTTCACATATTAGGTCCAATTCAAGCGTGGTTTGCTTCGTTGGGATCTTTTTGAAATTTTGGAAATTTTTACGTTGGTTTGGGAAAATTCTAAGACTGTTCAAATATGGGCCCTAATTTGGATTTTAATTTGATTTAAAATTGAAAGTGAGTGTTTTGACCCGCTCACAACTTCTAAAATTTCTTATGTTAGTTCAATTAAATTTATGATGTGATTAGGAATTTATTCATGGCTATTTAATATTTCTAAATTGCAATTCCTGTTAATTTGAATTTATTTTGAATTAAACAATCATTTAATTTATTATTGAATTTAAATTTCCAGTTAATATCCTATATATAATAATCTGTTAATTGTTGATATTTATTGGATGATGTTTGTGATGGATGTTTGAATTTATCATTGGATAATTTGATGCTATATTTGATTTATGAAATGTTATCGCTATGCAAGTTCCCTTAGTTATTTTTTGGAAAATCATTATGGGTTGAAATGATATATAATCGAACGATCTATAGATTAAGAAAAAATCGTTATGGGTTGAAATGATAGACTCGAGCGATTTTATGGATTTTAATATTAATTCGAGATTACGGTTTGAAATGGTATATAACCATAAAATTTTAAATTGCAGATTGAAATGATAAATATCCCTATCACTTGACCCTAGGTAGAGGATTATATACGGACACTGGATTGGTTAAATTTAATGATTTTTAAAACTATTAATTTTGAATTTAAATTGAATGATATTTTGAAATAAGAATTTGGTTTATATAAATTGAATTATTATTGAAATTCGAATTTTATGTTAAAATTGGAATTGTTTAAAGGAACTAAATTAAAATCTTGAAGTTGATTTTGAAGTATAATAGAAATTTATCTGAATTGATTTATTAAAATTGATTGAAATATAACTTTGAAATATGTTGAAATTGGAGTAATTTAAATTGATATTTCAAAACACGGATTGGAAGCGATACCAAATAAATATTTTATTGAGGATTTGAATTGGAAAACTTGAAATAAGGTTTGGAAATTGCAATGGTCCTAATGTGTTGGAATGAAATAAATTATTTTAATCGATATAAATTTCAAATTTAGGTTGTTAGTATAAACTATTTCAAAATTATATATTTTTAAAGGTTCTAAATTTTAAGATTTTCAAATTTTTAAACTATTTAACCTATAATAACTATATTAAATCATTTTAACCTATTTTAAACCATTTAATTTATTTAAAAACTAATTTACTCATTTTTAACTTATTTTAAATCTAATTAATCTATTTTAAAGCTATAATCTATTTTAATTATATTTAATCTTTTTTAAATCTATTTAACTATCTTAAATCAATTTAAAAGTATTTTTAACCTATAATTAAACTATCTTAGAGTATTTTAACTATTTATAGCTATTTGAACCATTTTCTAAATTTCCAGACTAAGTGAAGTGGAAGTGTTTATATTCAAATTCATTAATTAAAAGCAAATACGGTTAAATAACCTAAGTTGGGATTTAAATGATATAATTAATTGAATATCATGATTTTTTAGTAAGGATTTAACCTGATTGGAAATATGATTTTGAAAGAAATTTTGATCCTAAAGGTGAATATGATTTCGAAAATGAATATGATTTTGGAAGTGATATGGTCTGAATTGAATATGATATTTTGATATTTATTATGAAATGGCTTTGAAATTTAAAAGAACCATCTAGTGTGTAATAAGCGATTGGTTGTTAAAGAGACCAGGATCGGATATTGTCATACTCTCTGCCAATACCAAAAATCACTTTAACAACTATGTACGTGGTGGAGACTCCAGAAATGAAGTAGGATGGTTTGGTGAACGATTTCTTTATAAGGTATGACGTGACCCTGACTCCGTGAGTTAGCTTAGATGTGACTAAAATAGGAGCCATCCGGTCCAAGTGAGGTCGCACCTCCGATCGGGCACATTTCTTCGATACCATTCTATTACTTTGCGATTGATTTAGTGGCCACCCTTGATTTTGATTTGGGAGTGTGTCCAAGGTGGGCGGTAGTAGCTGTTATGCGTTATCACCAGTCCGGATCCACAATTGGTATATCTACCCTGACAATGCCTCGAGTGCCGTGTTTACATGCTCTAGAGTGCCTTCAACGAGTTTTTTTATACCATACCTATGGAGTGCCCTCTGGTAGCCCTCTAGTATACGGGAGGAGTTACGGTACTGTATAGACTATGAGAAGATATAAATGTGTTAAGGGGGATATGGGTAACGCCTTAAAGCTATTTTGATACTTTTACTTTACTGTAAACATATTATAATAGCGTATTATACTACATAGTAGATAGTTTAATGGATCCTTAGGAGATGTGAATCTTGAACATCTCTTGAGTTACTGCACCCACGTTAGACACTGGATAAGGATGTCAAACACCGTAAACATCTCTGATGTCGTTCCTCTCATATTTATTTACCGTTGATATAACTTACATAATATCTTTTAGTTCTGACTCGAATGTTTTGTCTTTTCAATTCGCTCGGGTCAGCCTGAGCATTTCAGGATTTGAAGACCTTATTCTGGAGGACGAAGACGAAAATTTGTACTACTATTATTTACTATATTCCACTTTATTCATACTGTTTCGTCACATTATTTATCTATCTCTGATATGTGTAACTCTGATTTGTGTTTTATAAGTAAAATCGAATGTTTTGTAAACAACTTCAATGTTATTTGATTATTTTATTTTGTCATTCCGCTGCGAGATTCTATTTTTTTCTTCCTTCTCTGCATTTTCTTATTTACCCCATTACAATCTGCCCATTGAATGGCTTGAGTATGACGAGTGTGTCTGCTTAAAACATCCAAAAAGGCAGGTCGTTACAGTTGTTATCGGAGCTTTGGTTTAGCGATAACCTTAGCTTTGTGAGGTCTGACTCAAATTAATGAGGGTAGTAATATCCTAGAATGAGTCATTGAGAGTATATATATGAGAAAGCATATTTGTTAATACTGTAAAAGGTTTTTATATTATGTTAATTTGTTCCGTTTTGCGTTTATAAATTATGGTTGGTGCATAGGACGCTATAACATCGATAGGGATTTCTAAACACTTAATAGGGCTGACCGACACAATATTTGTTTCGAAATATAAGTAAATAAATTAATTTTGCCTATTATATATTTTGTATATAAAATAATAATTTTATAAATGATGTATTTGGTTGTAATATATTTGTTTTTTAGGTAGTGAAATTTATAAATATAGGTTGAAAATAAGATTTGTAAATAAAATAAATCTAAATTGGGAAATTAAGAACTTAACTTCCAGGATTTTTAAAAACTCCTTCCGAATGATTTTGGAATATAAAATTAATATTACTTTGAATTATTTTCTGACATAACTATTTCAATGTGATTCGAAAGAATGATTAAAAGAATTTTTGAAAGAAATAAGTTTCGTACTCCCCTCTCTGTCGCTGGAAAATAGTTTCGGTGATAGGTTGTAACGATCCCCTTTTTGAGTCGAATTTAAATTGATTAATTATATAAAATTTTGGATTAAATTGTTAATTTATTTAAAATTTTCAAATTAAATAAAACATTTATTTGTTTATTCATATATATATCGATTATAAATAGAATTTTATTTAAAATTCAAAAATAAATATTTTGAGAAATAAATTGGATTTGAAAACACTATTTTTAAATTAATAAAAATGTGTTATAATGTACATATGTAATGTATATTTTGAAAGTTATATTTTGAATTTGGTATAAATAATTTTCAAAAGTTATTTAAAGTTAAATTTATATTTTAAAAGACTTATATATATATATAATCTATATTTGTGTTTATTTATTTATGTGCAATTAAGTTTTGAAATCAATTTCTTCAAAGTTACAAATATATATAAATAAAAGGAAATAGATTTATCTAAATTGAAAATATTATAAAAATATATTTAGAACATTAATATATAAACAAAGACAAAATGTAAACAATATAACAAGGAAATAAACAAGTGTAACATTTTAAAACATAAACTTAACAAATTAAGTTAAAGACAACATGTAACAAGTGTTAGCTTTTGTAATACATGCAAAATACAAATGGCAAATTGTTTTCTTTTCATTGTTTTTAAATAAAAATAGGAAATCAAAGCTATAAATATCAATATACTCCTACACTTCATTTCTTTTTCTATCTTCAAACATAATTCAAAAAATTCAAACTTGGAAAGATCAAAACCAGAAATATAAAGTAAAACAAACTAGAAATGAAAACCTGAAACAAAACTACAAACCCGATCAAAAGCAAGATCATCTTAGCAATCAAACAAATTCAACCCAGTATTAATTCATAGCAAACAATCTTCAACCTGAGGCTAAGTTCAACATAATCAAAGTAGCAGATCAAACAATGGCTTCAACCTGAACTAGCAAATGAAATTCAAAGATCAACTCACCTTAAACAACTAAGTAAGTCAAAGATCAAGCTTCAACACCAAAATCAAGATCAGATTTTCAAACTCAAAACATTTTTCAGGCTTAAAGCATGTTCTCTACTTCAATTCCAAGTAAGCAAACCCCTTGAACCTATTATATATCATGGTATTTGGATTTGTACTTGAAGTTATGATGTAAATATGCTTGTATGATTGTGTAAAAATGCCTGCATGTTATATATATATATATATATATATATATATATATGTAGTTTGTGTGTTTGCATGTCTGTACATGCCTTTGTTTATAGTTTACAGGCATATGTTAAGTTAAAAATTCAAAAATCTTACTTCTCAATCTCTTCTAGGATTTGATCTCTAAATGAAATTTGTTAGTGTCAACCAGAATTCATTTTTAAAAATAAATTCAAGTGTTTATATTAAGAGATTATTTCAAAAATGATATAGTTACAGAGAAAATCAAACACAAGTTAAAATTTGAATATCTGGAAATCATGTTTGGTTTTTACCATCAGATTCGCACTGCAAATTCATGATTTTTCACAACCATTTTATGATTTTTAAGTTAGTATATGTCATGAATTCGTGAGTTGATCAGATTTGGTATTATCGTTGATTACCGACGATTGGCGAGGAGATATTGGTCATGATTGATGTCGAGGGTAGCTCGGAGGATGCAGGTCATAAGAAAAATGGCAAGAGAAGTTTCAGGTGGTCGAAGCAGTCAGACTATGACGAAATAGGGTTTAAAAGGCAGTTTTTGTCGATGTGAGTTTTTGAGGCAATCTCGTTGTCGATGGTTGATCGGAGGTAATCGTGAGGAGGGGGACGTCACTGGGGTTCGTGACGATGGCAGTAGAATTTCCGATGGACTAGATCGTCGGCGAGAGGCAGTTTGGGTGAGTAGGATGAGTTCCAGCATTTGATCGAGTGGCTTGATCTTGATTCCTTGGCGATTCTGTTAATCTAAGAGGATGTGGTGGTCGGCAAGGGTGTCGATGATGTGCTGAAGGTAGCAGGGTTGGTCGGAGACGATCATGTCGATCGTACACGTGCATACATACACGATAATGTCTTGGTTTGTTTGAGCTCGAGGAAGAAAGGTGAAGGCTCGAAGTCGTACTCAGGGCAGAGAAGGTTTTGGCTCGGGTTAGTATACGAGTAAGGTTCCATTTTTTTGGAATTTAAATTAAAACAAAGTTAAAAAGAAGAAGGAGGGAGCGATCCGAGATTTGGTTCGAAAAATTTGATAGCTGGCTCGGGTATTTAAACTTTGGGCTCAGGTTTTTGTTAAGTTGAATTAACCAAGTTTTAAAAGGGTAAAGTAAGAGCGAATATAGTTAACAAATTTTTAAGGAAAAGTATTAATAAGTTTTTTTCAGAAAAAGTTTTCAAGATTTAAATTAAAAGTATTAAAAAGTTGTTGTGTTTAAAATTAACTATATATTAGTTTATTATTTAATTTAATCCCTAATTGTTTTCAAGCATCTAGTTTAAATTAGAGATAAATGGTAAGTAATTAAAGAGTGATTAATGTATATGATTAATTAAAGAATAATTAACATATGTGATTAATTGATGTGAGTAATCTAAGAATAATTATTTAAAGGTTAATTACTTGATTAATTAAAGGATAATTACATGATTATTTAAAGGATAATTACTCAATGTGATTAATTTGTGATTTATTAATATAAATGGCTAGGGATAATCACTTATTGTAATTAATTAAGGATACTTAATTAATTTAAATGGAAATTAATAAATGGCTAATTAATTAATGTAATTAATTAAGAATAATGAATTAGTTAATGATTAGGGTTTAATTAATCAAGTGATTGAAAAATAATTACTAAATAAAATTAATTGAAGATAATTAATTAATTATAATTAAGGTTGATTAATTAATGAAAGGAATTAAGGGATAATTACTTAGTGTGATTGCTTAAAGAATAATTAATTGATTAAAGGGTTAATTAATTAATTAATAAAGGTTAATTAATCAAGTGATTGTAGGATAATTACTTAATTGAAGTAATTAAAGGGTTAATTTGTTAAGGATTAATTAATTGGTAATTAAAAATTAATTACCTAATAATTGAAGGTTAATTATTTATTAATTAAAGAATAATTAATTAAAGGTTAATTAATTAATGATTAAAGGTGGATTAATTAAAGGTTAATTAATTCATGATTGAAAGATAATTAATTTATGTAATTAATTAGGGGTTAAATTAATAATGTAATTAACTTAAGGTTAATTTTATTTATGTGATTAATTTAGGGGTAATTAATTAATTAAGGATAATTAATTAAGGTTAATTAATTAAGATGGATAATCAAGGTTGATTAATTAGATTCATTAATTAATATTAAATGGTTTACTTAATGTTAATTAAGTGAGATCATAAGAGATTAATTTATTTGATTTAAATTAAATTAACTATAGATTATGTGATTGATATCTCCTTGCTTATGGATGATTGTTGTATTTAATGCTTGAATTGTTTGGTATCTCTGATCTGTTATATTCTATGATGGTAATTTCTTTGAATTGATTTGTGAGCTATGATTTATTTATCTGTGATGATATTACTTGTTTATCTGCGACTGAAAGATAAGCGTTATAATGTTATACCGTTTATTGTTATTGTTGTACTTGAAATGATGATGGTTGTGATATGTTATTGCTATGTGTAAAACCCCTAGACTACACCACACACAAATATGGATTTCACAAGGAATTGGTTAAGTCACGGATATTTTGAATTTAATATTATTTTATTCAAATGATGAAAAGTTAAAAGATGAATTTTGAGTCCAAATGTTTTTGGAAATGGAATTGGGTTGAATATAGAAAGCTTTTGAAAAGGAAGTTTTGAAATTGAAATTTATTTGAATATAATATGTCTTGTTCAAGTTTTGAAATTATTTTGGAAATTATGGTTTGAAAGAGTTATATAAGTTATATAATGTATATATATGGATTGTAAACCGTTTAAGTATTTTAAATGAATTGTTTTAGGATTTTGAATAGAGCTTGCCGGTAGTTCGCTGATTTTCCAGTGTATACTTTGAAAGGCTTAATCTTGAGTAAATTTAATCGGATTTTCCCGAACTAAAAAGCATTTGTTTTCAAATGATAATATCTTTCACATAAAGAAATAATTTCCAATTTTGTTGAAAGGATTTCATGTTATTGGTGAATCAAATTGAAAATAGTTTTGAAAGCTATGAATGAACCTTTGTGAAAGATTGTTGAACCTTGTTTTCAAATTGAAAAGGATCTTAAAGGATGAATCTTTTGTTTTAAAAGATTAAAAGTGGAAAATTGTTTAAATAATTCAAAAGAAAGGTTTTTGGGAATAAGTGTTGAAAAATTGTGACTTAACTAAGATCCCATATATCCATATGTTTTTAAAATAAGCGCTCATTATTCGGTTTAGCCGAGAGAGGACTTTATGTCATAAAACCCATTCCGAATAGTGATACGATGAAATGGATAGCATTGAAGACGGTGGTGGAGACCGGGTGTTTTCGAGAACGATAGGATTACCTGTCGAATGTCTATGCATTGAGTTGCTCCGGTATAGAGATCTCCATATGTGATGGGGAGTCCGATCGGGATTGTGAATACTCGGATTTTCAAGGGATTCTTTGAAGTGCCTTCGGTTCCGTTCGAACCCGGAACGGACTTGTATGGATGTATGTATGACTTTACACTTTGAGATGTAAAGCTGGTTTCTATCAAATACATTTCTGTTTGGTGGCGGAGAATTCATTCTCTTATCTTAACCAGCTTCTCTAAGACGTACGAGCTCGGAGGTTATGTGGTCGATGGTTACTAGTGATATATTCCTAATTTGGTAATGTGGCATGCTAAGTGCTACTGATCATTTGTTGATCAAATCATGGCTTTGTGAAAAGTAGCTTCATGGACGAGACTTCGTCGAACCTCACAGCCCGGAAATGGTTGAAACAGGAAGAATGCGGCAAGGTTATGAGGGCCGCGCCCTTTAGGGTATGTCCATTTCCTTCTGGATAAATGGTGGTATCATGGTATGGAGCCTAGATATTTAATCTATGTGGTTGTTAGAATTTGTTGGTGTTGAGGATCCTCGGATAAAGGTCGGTGACGACCGAGTGATGGCTTACTCATGTCAGTAGTTACCTAGTTATAGAGGTAACCCGGCTTGTGTTGGTAGAGAGTCGGTTAGGTTCTCAGGGCGTCCCTCCAAAGGCGTACCCATGCGGTGGGGAAGTACCATAGCCTGACCATTTTTTGAAAATACAATCATCCAATACGCGCCTTGTACGGTTTTAGTTGTAGAACCTGCCATTTAACATGGTAGTTATAGTAGGCATACTATAATGGTACGTATGTTGGTTAAGATTAATATTATATTTTCGAAAAAAAATTCTGCACTATGCACTAATAATAATATAAAAAGGATTTTGCGTGTCAAGCATGTTTGACTATCATAAGGAGAAATCTTCTCCAAGTGTGCAATTGCATTGTGTGTGTGGCGGGAGGCCTTATGGTAGTTTCATTTTCCAAAAAGCATTACGGATTTCTTTTTACTTCTTTTGTTGTTTGTTTTTTAATCAAAACAACTGATTCCTTTTGCTCACACCAGCCCCATGACTGGCCTGGAGTTTATTGTTCCCTTTCTAAACTCTAGGTGCTCACAATTTTCCACACGTGCGGCCTAGAGTCAGGTTTTCATATAATCAGATAGTAGGTGTAGCTTTTGAAAATCTTCAAAGTCTTTGGATTTTGGCAATCTCATTGTGGACCGAGTTTGCTTCATTTCAGCGTTGATGGTGGTTCGAGCTTATTGGATTATAGTCTTTGGAGCTTTGGCATTGGAGATATTATCTTTCCGTTGTTGTGCTTTCCGCTGTTGTGTATCTCTGATAATGTTGATAATCATTTGTATCATTATTGTATCATTGTTGTGTATCAATAAAATTATTCTTCTGTTTCCGCTGTGTTGTGATATCCTAATGTTGTTATAAGCTCCGACGAACTGGATTTCAACATTTGAATCTGCGACACTCGAATATGGGTGAAGTATGGATGTCAATTTTCGAGCGCTGAAATCCGGGTCGTTACATTTGGTATCAGAGATGAAGGTTGAGTATGAACTTTAGCTCAGGAGTATAACACATTAGATAACTCATTAGAGATAGGGTTACAAATGCCCTAGAATGAGTATATCCCTAAGATATCTTGTCTGTATGCCGAAGTAAATTCTCTTACTATCTACTGATAGTGAGTATGAGTGCAAGAAGAAGACGAGGTAGGGGACTGGGGAGTACCACTACAAATGGTCAATACCATGTAACAACAAGGAACAACTTTTTTCCATCAATCTCTTTTGATCATCGTTCACTTTCAATTCTTTGATGGTTTTCTAGCAGCTACAAGAAGAAGCTTTAGTGTGGTGGTAGCCCTGTGAATCTTTGTTTACGTTATAGAAAGGTTCCTATTTCGTATTCTATTCATCAGTTTTCTATCAGCTTTTCATTTAACTTTAATGAATTTGAAATTTTAATCTAAATAAATTGGTTAATTAAATATGAAGCCAAAATTGGATTGTATCCATTAGTCTGTTCTTTGAGATCCAGATATATTCTTCGAACGGATAGTTATCCCTTCAGACTAACCAGTGCCATGCATATTTCGTAGACTGGATGACCCGAGTATTTCGAGAAGAATTAAATAAGATCGTTCTCATAATTATAGATGATATTCTGGTTTGGTAAGCCAAATATAGAATAAATATTCAATTTGATCTGGTAAAACATTTCTCTATCTTTCTATATTCTTTAGTTGCCTCCCTGTCTACCAAATTTCGGAGACGAAATTTTCTTAAGGGGGGAATCTGTAACGATCCTATTTTTGAGTCAAATTTAAATTGGTAATTTATATAAATTTTTGGATTAAATTGTGAATTTTTTTGAATTTTTTCAAATTAAATAAAACATTTGTTTGTTTATTCATATATATATATATATATATATATATATATATATATTGATTATAAGTAGAATGTAATTTAAAATTCAAGAATAAATATTTTGAGAAATAAATTGGATTTCAAAACACTATATTTTACATTAATAAAAATTTGTTATAATGTATGTAATATATATTTTGAAAGTTATATTTTGAATTTGGTATAAATAATTTTAAAAAGTTGTTTAAAGTTAAATTTGTATTTTGAAAGACTTATATATATATATATAATCTATATACGTGTTTGTTTATTTATATGCAATTAAATTTTGAAATCAATTTCTTTAAAGTTATAAATATATACAAATAAAAGGAAATGGATTTATCCAAATTGAAAATATAATATGAAAAAATTATATAAAAACATATTTAAAACATTAATATATAAACAAAGACAAATGTAAACTACATAACAAGGAAATAACAAGTGTAACATTTTAAAACATGAAATTAATAAATGTAAGTTAAAGACAACATGAATAACAAGTGTTCGCTATTATAATACATGCAAAATACAAATGGAAAATTGTTTTCTTTTCATTGTTTTTAAATAAAAATAGGAAATCAAAGTTATAAATATCAATATACTCCTACACTTCATTTCTTTTTCTATCTTTAAACATAATTCAATAACCTCAAACCTAAAAAGATCAAAACCAAAAATTAAAAAGTAAAACAAACCAGAAATGAAAACCTAATACAAAACTACAAGCCTGATCAAAAGCAAAATCATCTCGGCAATCAAACAAATTCAACCCAGTATTAATTCAAAGCAAACAATCTTCAACCTGATCCTAAGTTCAACATAATCAAAGTAGCAGATCAAACAATGGCTTCAACCTAAACTAGCAAATGAAATTCAAAGATCAACTCAGCTTAAACAACTAAGCAAGACAAAGATAAAGCTTCAACACCAAAATCCAGATCAGATTTTCAAAATCAAAACATTTTCAAGGCTCAGCCTGTTCTCTACTTCACTTCCAGGCGAGCAAACCCCTTGAACCTATTATATATCTTGGTGTTTGGATTAGTACTTGAAGTTATGATGTAAGTATGCCTATATGATTGTGTAAAAATGCATGCATGTTGTGTGTGTGTGTGTGTGTGTGTATGTAGTTTGTGTGTGTGCATGCATGTACATGCCTTTGTTTATTGTTTAAAGGCATATGTTAAGTTAAGAATTCAAAAATCTTACTTCTGAATCTCTTCTAGGATTTGATCTTCAAATGAAATGTGTTAGTATCAACCAGAATTCATTTTTAAAAATAAATTTAAGTGTTTATATTAAGAGATTATTTCAAAAATAATATAGTTACAGAGAAAATCAAATACAAGTTAAAATTTGAATATCTGGAAATCATGTTTGGGTTTTACCATCAGATTCGCATGGCAAATTCATGATTTTTGATAACCATTTTATGACTTTTAAATTAGTATATGTCGTGAATTCGTGAGTTGATCAGATTTGGTACTATCGTTGATTACTGACGATTGGCGAGGAGATATTAGTCGTGATTGATGTCGAGGGTAGCTCGGAGGATGCAAGTCATAGGAAAAATGGCAAGAGAAGTTTCAGGTGGTCGGAGCGGTCAGGCGACGACGAAATAAGGTTCAAAAAGCAGTTTTTATCGATGTGAGTTTTTGAGGCAATCTCGTTGTCAATGGTTGATCGGAGGTGATCGCGAGGAGGGGGATCGCCGCTGGGGTTTGTGACGATGCTCTGGACGAGGTGGCAGAATCTCCTGTGGACTAGATCATCTTCGCGAGGCAGGTTGGGTGACTAGGATGAGTTCCAGCATTTGATTGAGCAACTCGATCTTGATTCCTTGGCGACTCCGTTGATCTGAGAGGATGGGGTTGTCGGCAAGGGTGTCGATGATGTGCGGAAGGTAGCAGGGTTGGTCAGAGATAATCAGATCGATCATACACGTGCACATGTACACGATAATTCTGGGTTTGTTTGAGCTCGAGGAAGAAAGGTGAGGGCTAGAAGTCGTACTCGGGGTAGAGAAGGTTTTGGCTCGGGTTAGTATACGAGTAAGGTTCCAATTTTTTTTTCTAATTTAAATTAAAACAAAGTTAAAAAGAAAAAGGAAAAGAAGAAGGAGGGAGCGACCCGAGATTTGGTTCGGGAAATTTGATAGCTGGCTCGGGTATTTTAATTTTGGGCTTGGGTTTTTGTTAAGTTGAATTAACCAAGTTTTAAAAGGGTAAAGTAAGAGTGAATTTATTTAACAAATTTTTGAGGCAATGTATTAATAAGTTTTTTTAAAAACAAGTTTTCAAGATTTAAATTTAAAAGTTTTAAAAAATTGCTGTGTTTGAAAATAACTAAATATTAGTTTATTATTTAATTTAATCCCTAATTGTTTTCAAGCATCTAATTTAAATTAGAGATAAATGGTAAGTATTTAAAGAGTGATTAATGTATATGATTAATTAAAGAATGATTAACATATGTGATTAATTGATGTGAGTAATTAAAGAATAATTATTTAGAGGTTAATTACTAGATTAATTAAAGGATAATTATACGATTATTTAAAGGATAATTACTCGATGTAATTAATTTGTGATTTATTAATACAAGTGATTAGGGATAATCACTTATTGTAATTAATTAAGGATAATTAATTAATTTAAATGGAAATTAATAAAGGGCTAATTAATTAATGTAATTAATTAAGAATAATTAATGAGTTAATGATTAAGGCTTACTTAATCAAGTGATTAAATAATAATTACTAAATAAAATTAATTGAAGATAATTAATTAATTATAATTAAGGTTAATTAATTAATGAAAGGAATTAAGGGATAATTACTTAGCGTGATTACTTAAAGAATAATTAATTGATTAAAGGGTTAATTAATTAATAAATAAAGGTTAATTAATCAAGTGATTATAGGATAATTAGTTAATTGAAGTAATTAAAGGGTTTATTTGTTAAGCATTAATTAATTAGTAATTAAATATTAATTACTTAGTAATCGAAGGTTAATTATTTACTAATTGAAGAACAATTAATTAATTGAAGGTTAATTAATTGATAATTAAAGGTGAATTAATTAAAGATTAATTAATTCATGATTGAAAGATAAGTACTTTACTTAATTAGTTAGGGGTTAAATTAGTAATGTAATTAACTTAAGGTTAATTTTATTTATGTGATTAATTTAGGGGTAATTAATTAATTAAGGATAATTAATTAATTAAGGTTAATTAATTAAGGTTAATTAATTAAGATGGATAATCAAAGTTGATTAATTAAATTCACTAATTAATATTAAATGGTTTAATTAATGTTAATTAAGCAGGATCATAAGTGATTAATTTATTTGATTTAAATTAAATTAATAATAGATTATGCGATTGATATCTCCTTGCTTATGGATGATTGTAGTATTTAATGCATGAATTGTTTAGTATCTCTAATCTGTAATATTCTGTGATGAGAATTGCTTTGAATTGATCTGTGAACTGTGATTTTTTTATCTGTGTTGATATTACTTGTTTATCTGTGAATGAAAGATAAGCGTTATGATATTATACCGCTTATCAATATCGTTGTGCTTGAATTGATGATGGTTGTGATATGTCATTATTGTGTGTAAAACCCTTGGACTACACCCCACACACACAAATATGGATTTCATGAGGAATTGGTTAAGTCACAGATATTTTGAATTTAATACTATTTTATTTAAATAGTGAAAAGTTAAAAGATGAATTTTGAGTCCAAATGGTTTTGGAAATGGAATTGGGTTGAATATGGAAAGCTTCTTAAAAGGAAGTTTTGAAATTGAAATTTAGTTTGAATATAATATGTCTTGTTTAAGTTTTGAAATTATTTTGGAAATTATGGTTCGAAAGAGTTATATAAGTTATATAATGTGTATATATGGATTGTAAACCATTTAAGTATTTTAAATGAATATTTTTGGGATTTTAGATAGAGCTTGCCGAATACGGCAGTTCGTTGATTTTCCAGTGTATACTTTGAAAGGCTTTATCTTGAGTAAATTTAATCGAATTTTCCTGAAATAAAAAGCATTTGTTTTCAAATGAGAATGGCTTTCACGTAAAGGAATAATTTCCATTTTTGTAGAAAGGATTTCAAGTTATTGGTGAATCAAATTGAAAATAGTTTTGAAAGCTATGAATGAATCTTTGTGAAAGATTGGTGAACCTTGTTTTCAAATTGAAAAAGAACTTAAAGGGTGAATCTTTTGTTTTAAAGGACTAAAAGTGGAAAATTGTTTAAACCATTCAAAAGAAAGGTTTTTTGGAACAAGTGCTGAAAAGTTATGAATTAACTAAGCTCCCATATATCCATACGTTTGTAAAATAAGCGCTCATTATTCGGTTTAGGAAGGAGAGGACTTTATGTCATAAAACCATTTCGAATAGTGATACGATGAAGGATAGCATTGAAGACGGTGGTGAAGACCGGGTGTTTTCGAGAATGATAGGATTACCTATCGAATGTCTCTGCACTGAGTTGCTCTGGTATAGAGATCTCCATATGTGATGGGGAGTCCGGTCGGGATTGTGAATACCCGGATTTGCAAGGGATTCTTTAAAGTTCCTTCGGTTCCGTTCGAACTCAGAACGGACTTGTATGGATGTATGTCCGACGTTACACTTTGAGATGTAAAGCTGATTTTTATCAAATACATTTCTGTTTGGTGGTAAAAAAATTATTCTCTTAGCTTAACACCCTTCTCTGAGATGTACGAGCTCATAAGTTATGTAGTTGATGGTTACTAATGATATATTCCCAATTTGGTAATGTGACATGCTAAGTGTTGCTGATCATTTGTTAATCAAAGCATGGCTTTTGTGAAAAGCGTAGCTTTGTGGATGAGACTTCGTCAAACCTCACAACCCGGAAATGGTCGAAATAGGAAGAATGCAACAAGGTTATGAGGGTCGCGCCCTTTAGGGTATTTACATTTCTTTCTGGATAAAAGGTGATATCATGGTGTGGAGCCCAGATATTTAACTTATGTGGTTGTCGGAATTTGTTGGTGTTGAGGATCCTCGGATAAAGGTCGGTGAAGACCGACGGATGGCATACTCATATCAGTAGTTACCTAGTTATAGAGGTAATCAGGCCTTGTATTGGCAGAGAGCCGGTTAGGTTCTCGGGGCGTCCCTCCAGAGACGTACCCATGTGGTGGGGAAGTTCCTTAGCCTGACCATTTATTGGAAATTCAATCAACCAATACGCGCCTTGTATGGTTTTAGTTGTAGAACCTGCCATTTAACATGGTAGCTATAATAGACATACTATAATGATACGTATGCTGGCTAAGATTAATATTATACTTTCGAAATATTTTTCTGCACTATGCACTAATCTATACTATAATATTATTATTGAGTTAGATTTCAAGAGCACACAAGCCTCCTTCATATTTTGGAAAATGAACAGTCACGTTTTTAATTTTTTTTCTATTCCAAACTTTGAAATGTGATAATTTTTTCTACATCAATTGGATTAAAGAATCGATTTCACTATTAAATCTCAAATTTAATATGCTTTCCAATGATATCCATTGTTGATAGCTAAAAATAAATTTTTTAAAATCACAGTTTTTTGGATTATTCATATTATTAAAGTTATTAAATCTGTTTGACTTTATTTCTTTTAACTAATCTATGTCGTTGATTGTTTTGAAAATTTCCAGCCACTGATTCTACTCTCACAAATTTCAGTCAAGTCAGGTGAAATCCAACATTACCAAAATACAGCAACAATGTCAGATGGAACTAGAAATGGAACCAGAAAGCTCAAAAGCATTAAATACAATCATATGCTTCTTATTATATTGAATTTGCTTTGATTGTAAAAGAAATACAATGATATTCTTCGCATTAAAATAAATATTGTTGAATAATGGTTGTTAGTTCCAACACTTCAGATATAAAATATCTATGCTTTAGATTTAGTATATTTTTCACAAGAATCGTTCAAAATAGAAATAAATCTCTTTATCCTCTAATCTTATCATTCTACAATAATATGATGATGCTGCATAATGTGTTCCTAGACATAGTAAGTTATGGGATCATCATCAACACTTGCGTTCTCATGAATCATGTCAACGTTGCTTTTTGCATTTTTGGATCAATGGTCAAGTGTAAACCAAATGTTGTTACCTGCACTGCTCTCATAGATAGTTATTACCAAAGCAACAAATGGAATCAACGACTTCAAGTATTAAAGGAAATGATTAATAAAGGTGTATCCCCAAATGAAGTTATATATAATACAGTTGATGCATGGAGCAATAGCTGATGCACACAATAAATTTATATGCGTATAATTTATATGTGTATTGTGTGGAAATTTTATATTTGAAATCATTTTTGCTCGATATTTTGCAATTGTTTATCAAGCACCAGTACTATCTGCATTACCGTTTTCAAAGATTTATACACAAGTTTTAGACAAAATGCAAACTTATTTGAAAAGTGATAATAAAGATCACTATTTCTCAATTAATGAACCATATAAATCATTTAAACATGTTATGATGATAAGAGGTTGAGTGTGGTCCGTATGCGAAGCACGGGTTTGCACTAGTAATAATATAAAAAGGATTTTACGTATCAAGCATGTTTAACTATCATAAGGAGAAATCTCCTCCAAGTGTGCGATTGCATTATGTGTGTGGCTGGAGGCCTTATGGTAATTTCATTTTCCAAAAAGCATTGCGGATTTCTTTTTACTTCTTATGTTATTTGTTTTTTTATCAAAACAACTGTTTTCATTTGCTCACACCAGTCCCATGACTGACTTAAAGTTTATTGTTCCCTTTCTAAACTCTGGGTACCCACAATTTTCCACACGGGCAGCCTAGAGTCAGGTTTTCAGATAATCAGATAGTAGGTGTGGCTTTTGGAAATCTTCGAAGTCTTTGGATTTTGGCAATCGCATTGTGGATCGGGTTTTCTTCACTTCAGCATTGATGGTGGTTCGAGCTTATTGGATTGGAGTCTTTGGAGCTTTGGCATTGCAGATATTATCTTTCCATTGCTTTGTTTTCCGCTATTGTGTATCTCTGATAATGTTGATAATCATTTGTATCATTGTTGTGTATCAATAAAATTATTCTTCTTTTCCACTGTGTTGTGATATCCTAATGTTGTTATAAGCTTCGACGAATCGGATTTCAACGTTTGAATCTCCGGCACTCGAATACGTGTGAAGTATGGATGTCGATTTTCGGGCTCTGAAATCCAGATCGTTACCTAAGTGCACGCATCATTGACATTCATTTTCGAGTTTCAAAGTGGGAATGCCATTGTAGTTTACTGTAGATTTATTTTGATGAACAAATATAAATTTCAAAGTAAGATATGATTGATTATAACAGTTATATATATATATATATATTAAATAATTTGAAATGTAATCCGGCATTTAGTTCTTAAATTTCTATAAATTAACGATTTCAATTATTGTAATGAAATGAAAATTTTAACTAATTAATAATTGGAACTTATAAAAGGAAATAAGAAATTAAATGCCATGTATAAATGAAGTATACAAGAAATCCGAAAATTGTAAACTGTAAATAAAAAGGATATGAAAATGAGAATTTAACCATTGAACATTTATTTACTAAACAAGTAAAATAAGCTTGTGTAACTTTCAATTGCATTCTTAAAAACATATATAACTTACCGAATATTAAAAATTGTAATATTTAATAAGAAAATGTAATGGAACATTTTTACAAGTAAAACTTAAAGTAATGAAATTGTTCAATAGAATTACTTTATAAATAAAAGTTTTGATATTATAATTGTTATAATATTAAGTCATAATTGAAAAGCTACTAATTAAATGTAATAAGAAAATGAATACGGTAGGAAATTGATTATAAACTTAAGTTAATGTTTGAAGCTATTTATAATTTAAGTAAAATAATAAAATGAGTACTATATTTAGTAAATTAATATAACTTCAAAAATTGTTAATAGGGTTCAGAAGATGGATATAATATTCAATGATACTATAAAAAGAAATGAATGTAAATTAAGAAGTAAGAAACATAAGTATGAATGTATGCACTCATGAATATTAATATTTAATAGAAATCAAGTATATAAATTAATAAATGTGAAGTAAAGTGTAATAAAATATATGTAATACTTGAATAATGAATCCATGGGTTATTATAAACAATTGAATGGAAATAATTTATGTAAGAAATGAATGCAAAGTAATGAAAAGAAATTTTCATTATATGAGTAAATGCAAAAAAATTGAATTTGGTAAGAAATGAATGACAATAAATGAAAATAAGTGCTGGATGAATGAATGTGAATCTATTTACAAAAAACCTATATAGTACTTTAAGAATTAATTTACATACGTTTAAATAATTTCATATGAGCAACATATGTAAGAAAATGTAAATAACATATGTGAATAAATGAATGTAAATAAATAAAACTAAGTATTAAATGAATGAATGGGAGTTGGATTTTTATAAGAAATAAATGTAAATTAAGGAAAATAATCACTGCAAGGATGAAAATAGATAAACAATAAATGATTTGAAAGGAAATGCGTAAAAATGAACTTAAACAATGTTTGGAATTTGTTGTTATTTTCGTTTAAGGGTTGTTTGGGATAGGATATTCCTAAATTATTTGGATAAATGAATAATCTATTGATTTTTATCTAAGACTGTTGAGTAGAAGGTATACTTAGTAGTTTAATTGTCATTCTACATGATTAAAGTGTCTAAACGCAAACAAAACATTTGTTTTGCTTAATATGGTGAATGGTTGACCTCTTTGATTTCATGTAATATTGTATGCTTTGGTTGCAAGTGATTGATGTTATGTTATATTATTTGCTTGGTTATTAGTTGAAACAACTTAAACATTTCACTTTTATATAATTATTAACTTTTTTGGATTATATAAGTGAAATACAGGTTGTGGAAGCATTAGCTACTGCTTTTGATTTCATAAATTAAGCGTTATTTGCCCGACAAATAGGTACGTTCTCAGATTAGGGTTTTGTAGCGATATTATATTATATCCCGTTATTGGGATATATTATTTTGAAAAGTTATGATATATATTGTTGTTATTGATATTATTATTATTTCCAGACCTCCCTGTATAAAGGAGTCTCTACCGAAATTTTCCGCAAATTTTGGACTTAGAAAATTTTGTGACGTATTTTCTAAATTTTTGTTAACTTGAATATAAAAGGATTTAATTGTTGTGAATTGATATATTTTATTTAAATTATTTAATTTTGTAAATTTCCATTTTCGGGGACGAAAAGTTTTGAGTGGGGGAGAGTGTAACGATCCGCAATTTTCGATAATTTAAGTTTTTTAATTTAATAAGATTTTAGAAAAAATTAATGTTAGACGAAATTAAAATTTAGGATCCATTAAAGAAATAATAACCATAATATAATGTAATAATGTTAATTCAAGTTAATTATTAATTTGAATGAAATTCCAATCAACCGAAATGATTTAAATGTTATACTTAGTTATAAATTGAATATATGAAAACAAAGGTAAATATTGAATTAGTTAACGAAATAGTATATAATAAATGGTAAATGAATAAAATCGGTGTTATGTAAGTAATTATAATATTTGTTTGAAAATGATAAACTTATAAAAGTGTAACTAAGAGTTAATGGTAATAATTATCATAAGTTACCTATATGTTTAATATGTTATATTAAATTGGAAATCAATTGCAATTAAATGGAATTAGTTATTACGTTAATAGAAATTTGAATGAAATTTGTTAAATATTAATGTTTTTAGATAGAAGCCAATGTTAAATGGATACATAGAACAATGGATGATTTAACATAAAGCTTTGAAATCAAGTTGACTAAATTATTGGAATTTAAATCAATAATAATTGGGTTTATGGAAATTGAATGAATTTGAATATTAAGTTAATGGAAATTAAGACGAAATTGAAAAATATTAATGTAATAAATCGCGAACCAATGTTAATTTCATCCAATTGATAACAATGGATTGAATAATAGGATGAAATGCCAATCTAATAGAATTATTGGAAATTAAATTTATAATTACTGAATTTATTGAAATCGAAAGTAAACATGGAAATTAGTGAAATAATTAACATTGAATTAACATGGAAATTTTTTAAATTTTTTATAAATGTCCAAGTAATCTAAAATGACAGAAAGTGTAAATTTCAAATTTGAATAAAAAAAAGTGATTAATTAATTTGATATTAACGTACTTAATTAACTGAAATATAGCCATTTTGGCCACTGAATCGGATTTCGACGAAACTAGTTCCACCGGATCCGTAACAGTGAATTGTGGTAGGATTTCAAGATTCGTAACAATTGAACTTCTCGTTTGGTCGTACGGGCTCGAAACGCCTAGAAATAAATTTTATTGAAATCAACTGAAATCAATTTGAAATTAGTTGATTTTAACATACTGTAACGACCCGTGTATTTTAATAGTTTTAAATGGTTTTATTTAACGTAATTAGTTGAAACTTTTGAGAAATTTTATATAATAATATTTTGAGATAAAAATTTAATACTTGGATTACGTCCAATTAAACATAGCAGATTTTAAATTTTAAATTTATTTTATCAAAGTTTATTCCATTGTGAAATTCTATTTAATTCAAGTTAGCTAATAAATTGCTTTAATAAATATTACAAAATCAATTTCTTTAATAAATATTGCAGAATCAATGCACAAATGTTATCAATTTCATTTTTATGGTGGTACGTTCCTTTACATTTCCTACCGGTAAAATTATAAATAATTTGCTTTGATGGGTAGCTAAATCAAAGCAACGTGACCGTTGCTATTTATTTCTTTTATTAATTGCTACAATTATTTTCACCAAATCAAGGGTTGACCGTTACTTGGCTTTCAAATTTTGGACTCTGCATTCAAAAAGAAATGTATAATATAATAAGTACTTCATATTTATTTTCAGTACGTTTCACAAAATTTTCTCTGTCCGTTCTTTTCTATTAAATATATACTTGCAACTGTTATCAATCCATCGTTTCAATTTATTATATGGTCCATTACTCTGCCTTTTCAGATTTGAACGTGCAGCTGGTGGCATTAAAAGTTGTTTTAATTATCCACTGAATTATCATGACCATCCCACTACTCTATATTTATTCCTGTACGTTTTATCTTCGCTTAAATTTCTCTGTCCATTCCTTTTTCCATTTTAATATCCTTGCCTTTCCATACTCACGTGCTTTCCAATCAAGCAATAAATTGTTTAAATATCCACCTTATCAACTTGACCGTTGTTATTGCATTACACCAGTATATAATTCAAATCTATCATTATTCTCTGTTTCTTCTTTAATAAATTATATGTAACAATATATCATAAATGGACAGCTCATTCTCCACCCATTCATTTCTCCTATTCAATTAATAATGGAATATAAAGTTATATATTTGGTATACAATTCAAACAACCGTTACCATTCATACCTCCTAAATTCTAGCGATTAACCCCTCTATTTCCATGGTTCCAATTTTAGTTGCTGGATTACTCATTCCTACCGTTCAACTATATTAAATATTTATAACGTGTAGTCTCTGAGCCTATTTAGCTTCTTTTTTCTTCCTCTCTGTTGGTTCTTGAAAAAAAAAGAAGAGAATTTTCCCATTACAATGCTAAAACACATATGATGGAAAAATGAAAAAGGACCAGTTCTCCTTCCTATAGCTTCGTCAAGCCTCCGCCACCACAGCTCGAACCACCTGTCAAGAGCCACAACTCACTCCATGCCTCCTCCCCTCGTCATCCATATTTTTATAAACGGTATGTGTATCATATTGCAATATATGTTTCATTTTTAAATGCTTACATATAGCATGAATATGTACTAGTACTATTTTGTTTAATGGATATGTTATACAAGCTGTGTTTTCTTTTGTCTAATGGATTTCGAAACTTATAATAAATATTATTGCATTAATTGTTGTTTTCAACTTCCTACAACACTTTGTTTTTTTATTATAAATTTTAGCTTGCTACAATTCTCTTTTCATCTATATTATTGTATTCTATTATCTAATATATACATTTTATCTAGTTATATATATTATACTATAAGGTGTATATATAAGTTTTCATAACCCTTTATAATATGTAGCTATGTATATAAGATTGGACCTGTTATATATGAAATCATTGGTTATAGCAATTAAAAATATGCAAAGGAATTTATGGTGATATTTACTTATGAATAGAACAAGATACGTACCACCATCTGTATCTTCGTATCTCTCCCTATGTTTTTTTTATTATATATATATATATATATATATATTCTTTCTTTCATTTTTTTTCTCTTTTCGCTCCTTTCATTTTATAGCTTTTAAATAAATTGACAAACGCTTTGGAAGTATTTAAACGCAGTACACGACAAATTTAATAAGCAGTGGTGTTTTACGTCATTTATAGCCAAAAAAAATTTGATAAGTTCATACATTTCTAAACTGAAAATAATAAATATATGACGCGATGGAATTTGAATTTTCATACGCCGTGCCATGAGCTGATTTTAATTTAAAACAGGTATGATATATCAATCGCTTGCAGATAAGACGAAGATAACATCCTAAATTAACTTTTAGCAAGTTGAACGTTACTATCGTTATTAAGAAACCAACGTATTGTGTCATTTGATTATTTGGGTACTAATAATACGTTACTTTATTCATTCCATCAATTCATTTCACATCACGTTATTTTAAATAAATTACTACTCTTCTACTGAAATTTATCCAAAAATTTAATAAAAATGATCCGACGGTGTATTAGCCTTCAGGACTAATCCCTGAATTCCAAACGTTGGATCCACTTTGCGTTCTGTTTTTTTTCTCTTTTTCCATAAAACATATATAAAGTATAAAGTTTATATTTATTTTCTGATGTTAGTTGAAATGTAAATATTGATTTTTAAATAGTATATCTATATATAAGCTACTTTTGTTGTTCGTATATAAATGGTATTGTATGTGCATTTTTATAAAATAACGCACAATGTATATTATTTTACAAAAGAATTCATTTGTTATGTCAACTAAATATATGTTACATTTGGTTTACATAAATACATTTTAACTGTTGTTGACTTCTTTCACTATACTCTTTCTTACAGCTAAAATATGTCAGTATTGTAACCTAGCACATGATTAATATTAGTCTGTTCATATAAGTATTTATTTCAAATTTCATATTGTATATATGCTTGATTCTAATTTATGTGTTTTAAATAAAAAAACAATGATTTTGGAAAATATAAATACATATATATTTAATTTAATTTAATATGTGTTGAATTTAGAATATGACTTTATATATATAGTTATATATATATATATATATATATATATATATATATATATATATATATGAGTCCACTCATACCATTATCTTCGCCGATCCCGTTCTGACTTGTTCCATCAATTCTTGTTATCAGCTTTGATCGTTGAATTCGTGCCGATTTTGCTTTGCTTCGATTTATAATTCAAATTTCAGTGTCTGTAGCAGTATGCATATCCGTGTCATCTTCTGTATTCTCTAGGCTCGAGAGGTGAGTAATCACTCACTATTAATATTCTTTTATTCATTAAATTTGATTTCAATTGAAACGACAATTGAAATATGCTGCTGTAGTTATTTAAATTTGTTATATATGCTATTATTTGTAACTGTTCACCTACGGGATATGACACCATATCCTGTTGTTTATATTATATTGGTATTGATGATATATGCCTGTTATTTTATTGTATTTTCTGTTATCACTCTGCAAGTTCCCTGTAGTTTAGAAATCACTATGGGTTGAAATGATACATACCCGAACAGACTTTAGAATAGGAGAAAATCGTTATGGGTTGAAATGATAAACCCAAGCGATTTTCATTTAATTGAATTTGGGATTACGGGTTGAAATGATATCCACCCGTATATATTTAGTATACGGATTGAAATGATAAATATCTATAGCACTTGACTATATGATAGGAAATATATACAGACACCGTTGGTCCATATAAATATTTTGAAAATAATTTCTATAATTTTGGAAAGAAATATATGGTTTAATAAATTTGATTCTTAAGATATTATATAAATGAAAATTGTATATATAGATTTAGTAGTAATATTTGATTTAAATTATATTGATTTAATACATATAATATGGTTAAGTATTTATGTAAATCTATACTTCAAATAGATCCTCTTATAATAAATTGAATAATTAAGATTGGGAGATAAATTTGGGTTTATAAAAATGGTATTTAAATAAGGATTTATTTAATTAAATCGATTTGAAATTTTTGAATGGGAAATTTAAAGGGTATGATTTTATAACTGGATTTTTGATTTAAGTGATTTAATGAATATTTCACGTTTAAATAAATTAAAGAAAATATTGAGTAAAATGTAATTTAAGGCTACTTAAATGATATTGAATCTAATAAGGGAGTATTTCAAGACTAAATAATAATGAGGTTAAATCGAGATCTATATGAAACTGTTATATAGAACATTTAAATATTAAAGCCTTGAACTATATTGGAATTTAAATGGTTTATGTTGAGATTCGGATCTGTATTTGAAATCAACGTAGTTGAATTTGTTATTTAGCAACTAAATTGAATTAAAATGAAAATTTAGGTTGAACTAAGTTTGAATTTATTATTTAGAAAACTAAATTGAATGAAAATTTAGATGAAACGTTGAATACTTAAAGTTTTGAAATATATGGAAATATAAAGGGGTATTTGTGATTATAAATCCAAATTTGAGATCGATAAAATTTAAGTGGTTATTTTAGAAATTGGGTTGAATTTAAATTGATAAATTGAGACTGAATTTAATTTGAATGGGAAGGTCGGGTTGATGTTGGAACGATTTGTTAAGTTGAGGAAATTGAAAATACTTTACTATATAAATTATTTAATATATATAAATACTATTTTGGGAAATATAGAGATATTTGAAGTGAAAATGAGATTTGGTTTTGAAGTATAAATTAAGCTGAAATGACCACGGTGTTACAGTGTATATTTCTACCTTGTAGAAAGTTCCATGGACCCTTAGAGGATGGTTATCCCAAACATCCTTTAAGTTATTTGTATTTCAGTTGATATTTCACTTGAGTTGGATTTATTGATATAAGAATGTTAATCCTGACTCGAGTGTTTTGTGTTTTGCTTTACGCTTGGGTCAGACTGAGTGATACAGCATTTGAGACTCACCTTTGGAGTTCGGAGCTTCATTTGGAAATCCAACTATCGATTCAGATTCCAGCCTTTCCAGTTGATTGGTTCAGAGAAGTCATCTGTTGCATTGGTGACTTCACTGCATTTGAACTATTCGGTTGTATTTTCTAACTCCGATGCATATAGTAGCTTCATGAACTACTATTCTTTATCTATTCCGCTGCATTATATTACTTTGTGATCTGTGATTGATTTATTTACTGTATATTTTAAGTTTTGCCAAATTTTAATTAACAATTCGGTATTTTGAATTATTCAAGTCGGATATGTATGGTTTTATTGTCGATTTGAATGGTCCAAAATAGCGGGTCGTTACACATACCTTCTTCATACGATGAAATTTGGACTTGAAACCCATTCCATTGGGTTTAAAAATATTTAAAACATCTATTTTGACATATGGGATGACCCACTTCCGTTTCGGGAACGAAACGGGCTTTTCAGGTCGTTTATCGTCCAATTTTCAAATCAATCTTGTCTGTTCTTTCTATTTTTTAGTTTTTCCTATAAATAGCCTATTAAAAACCCTAGCTAGCTATTTCTTATTATATTTGTCTGTACGTACATTTCTTTCTCATCTCCTCTTTACAATGACAGACAAACAAAACCCTAGTTCTCAATTAGCAAATCAAAATCAAAACTAAATCAAAAATTCAAACTCCTCCAACCCAAACAAATTACATATCAATTCAAAGCTCTTGACGTGCGTAACTCACTGGTGCAATTCGTTTTTTTTATTCGAATCATCGTTTGCCTAGAAATTGAGGATGAATCTCGGCCGTTCATTTTAGGGTTTTGACGACCCAATGGTGGATCGTCGTCTGATCGACGATCGGGAGGTGGCGGTTGGAAGAGGGTGTCAAGCAGTTCGTTATGGTGCTATTCGTTTGTCGTAATAGGCCATGACTTTGCCAGAAATTGGCTCCAAATCCAACGGCAGCGCTGCGTGTAGAGATGACCGGAGGTGGCCAATGGGGCGGCGAGGTGGACGGCCGGAGATGCTGGCGTAGGGAGCGTGCTCTGATCGGGCAGAAAGGGCCTAGGGTTGTGTGCGTTCGACGATGAAGTGGCGGCGGCATGCGTGTCCTACAGGATTAGAACGAGGTATCGGTTAGGGTTTTCTTCTGAGGTGACGTGGCAAGAGACGTAATTCTTTTATTTGTTTTGCGTTGTTTTTTTTTATTTCAAATTGTCGAATGTTATAACCTATATAACTTTCTTATACGAGGTCCAATTCATACACGGTTTGTTTCGTTAGGATCGTATCGAAATTTCAGACATTATGGCACTGGTTCAGATGAATTCTAAGACTGTTCAAATTTGGGCCCTAATTTGGATTTTAATTCGATTTAAAATCGAAGTTGAGTGTTTTGACCCACTTACAACTTCTAAAATTTATTATGTTGGTTAAATTAAATTTATGATAGTGATTAGGAATTTATTCATGGATGTTTGATAATTTTAGATTGCTATTCATGTTAATCTGAATTTATTTTGAATTAAATTATCATTTAATTTATTGTTGAATTTGAATTGCCAGTTAATTTCCTGTATATAATAATCTGTTAATTGTTGATATTTATTGGATGAATTAGATGATGTTTGTGATGGATGTTTGAATTTATTATTGGATAATTTGATGCTATATTTGATTAATGAAATGCTATCGCTATGCAAGTTCCCTTAATTATTATTTGGAAAATCATTATGGGTTGAAATGATATATACCCAAACGATCTATAGATTAAGGAAAAATAATTATGGGTTGAAATGATAGACTCAAGTGATTTTATGGATTTTAATATTAATTCGGGATTGCGGTTTGAAATGATATATAACCGTAAAAATTTTAATTACGGATTTAAATGATAAATATCTGTATCACTTGACCCTAGGTAGAGAATTATATACGAACACCGGGTTGGTTAAATTTAATGATTTTTAAAACCCTTAATTTGAATTTAAAATGAATGATATTTTGAAATAAGAATTTTGTTTATGTAAATTGAATTATTATTGAAATTCGAGTTTTATGTTAAAAATGGAATTGTTTAAAGGAATTATTTGAAGGAATTAAATTGAAATCCTAAAGTTGATTTTGAAGTATAATGGAAATTTATCGGAATTGAGTTATTAAAATTGATTGAAATATAACTTTGAACTGTATTGAAATTAGAGTAATTTATATTGATATTTCAAAACATGGATCGGAAGCGATATTGAATTAAATATTTTATTGAGGATTTGAATAGGAAAATTTGAAATTGGGTTTGGAAATTGAAATGGTCCTAATATGTTGGAATGAAATAAATAGTTTAAATCGATATAAATTTCAAATTTAGGTTTTTAGTATAAACTGTTTTAAAAATATATATTTTTAATGATTCTAAATTTTCAAATTTAAAAAAAAAATAAACTATTTTAACCTATACTAACTATATTAAATCATTTTAACCTATTTTAAACTATTTAATTTATTTAAAAACTAATTTACCCATTTTTAATTTATTTTAAATCTAATTAATCTATTTTAAAGCTATTTAATCTATTTTAATTATATTTAATCTATTTAACTATCTTAAATCAATTTAAATGTATTTTTAACCTATAATTAAACTATTTTAGAGTATTTTAACTATTTATAACTATTTGAACCATTTTCTAAATTTTCAAACTAAGTGAAGTGGAAGTGTTTATATTCAAATTCATTAGTTAAAAGAAAATACGGTTAAATAACCTAAGTTGGGATTTAAATGTTATAATTAATTGAATATGATGATTTTGAAGTAAGGATTTAACCTAATTGGAAATTTGATTTTGAAAGAAATTTTGATCTTAAAGGTGAATATGATTTCAAAAATGAATATGATTTCGAAAGTGATATGGTTTGAATTGAATATGATATTTTGATATCAATTTTGAAATGGTTTTGAAATTTAAAAGAACCATCCGGTGTGTAATAAGCGATTGGTTGTTAAAGAGACTGAGATCGGATATTGTCGTGCTCTCTACCAATACCGAAAACGACTTTAACAACTATGTATGTGGTGGAGATTTCAGAATGAAGAAGGATGGTTTGACGAACGACTTCTGTATGAGGTATAACGTGACTCCGACTCCCGTGAGTCAGCTTAGATGTGACTAAAATGGGAGCCATGCCGGGCCAAGTGAGGTCGCACCTCCGATCGGACGTATTTCTTTGATGCCATTCTATTACTTTGTGAGATATTTAGTGGCCACCCTTGATTTTGATTTGGGAGTGTGTCCGAGGTGGACGGTATTAGCTGCTATGCGTTACCACCAGTCCGGATCCGCAATTGGTATATCTACCCTAGCATCACCCTATAGTGCCTTCTATAAGTTTGTTTTATACCATATCTATGGAGTTCCTTTTGATAGCCTTCCAGTTTACGGGGGGAGTTAGGTACTGTATAGACTATGGGAATATATAAATGTGTTAAGGCGCATATGTGTAATGCCTTAACTCTATTTTAATACTTTTACTTTACTGTAGACATATTATAATAGCGTATTGTACTAAATAGTAGATAGTTTAACGGATCCTTAGGGGATGTGAATTCTGAACATCTCTTGAGTTAATGCACTCGTGTTAGACATTGGATAGGAGATGTCATACCCTGTAAACATCTCTAACACCATTCCACTCATATTTATTTGTCGTTGATTGAACTTACATAAGATCTTTTACTTCTGACCCTAGTGTTTTGTCTTTTCAATTCGCTCGGGTCAGCTTGAGCATTTCAGGATTTGAAGACCTTATTCTGAAGGAAGAAGACGAAGATTTATACTACTATTATTTACTATATTTATTCCACTGCATTCATACTGTTCCGTTGCATTATTTATTTATCTCTGATATGTGTAACTCTGATTTTATGTTAGATTAGTAAAATTGAATGTTTTGTAAACAGCTTCATGAGATATTATTTGATTATTATATTTTGTCATTCCGTTGCAATATTCTGTTTTGTTTTTTTCTTCTTTCTCTGTTTTTTCTTATTTACCCCATAACAATCTGCCCTTTGAATGGTTTGAGTATGACGTGTGTGTCTGCTTAAAACATCCAAAAAGGCAGGTCGTTACAGTAATTAAATGGAAAATTAATACTCAATTGAATTACAATTAATACATAAGTAATATTTAATAAAAACATGTGCCAATATATTGTAAATAAACGTAAAACTGTTATATATCATAATTGAATTTAGTAGAATATTAGAGTATTTTCATTTCTAAAAATACAAATAAATTAATTTCATAATTTTTATAATGTATAAATGTCACTTTTCAATTTATTTCTTTTAAAGAAGATATGGTGGAAATAGTGGAATATGGCGGGAATAACGGGATAAAGCGGAAATGGCGGGCTTAAAGCGGAAAGGCTATATTTGGAGCTATATGGAAAATCGTAGCGGTAGAAATCTACTATGGAGTATAGCATGGTTATGGTGGGGTAATAGCAAGGCATTAACTGCACTGCTTTATATACAACATGTCACTGGGACAACATATCATACGTCAATAAACGTTCGAATCACGCTACGCAAGTTTCGAACTCATGAACTCTCACACCAAAGCCGAATACTTAACCACTTGGACAATGGTGCTTGTCAATAATAATAGTGTTATTAAAGCTGAATATAAAAATTATATATATATATATATATATATATATATTAGGATTCTATATGGAAGAATTAATATGTGTGTGTGTGTGTAAATTTTGATTTAAAGACTATATCTACATAAGAAATGTTTTTCGAAATATCTAATGCAGTCATTAGACAAATATTTGAATTTTCTAAAGAGATGTAATATCTATACAAAAGGTTTATGTGCTTAAAAGTAGAGATTTAAAAGTACATAAAGTATGTCGAATATCATTTTATATTTTTGTAAAGTTATTACTTAGGCTTTATAATGTAACGACCCAGAATTTTTATTAATTAACATTTGTATATTTAATTAATTTTAAATATTAATAAGTAAAATTTACAAGTCGAATAAATTTTATTTCGAATAATTGGATTTACTTGGATAATTAAATCGATAATTTAACAGTTGAAAATACAGAAATAATTGAAAATTGGGTTAAATATGATTAAAATTGATTTGTAAAATTTTATTTAACCATGTTGGAGTTAGAAAGATGTTATAGAACTTTTAAAATCGAATTAAAAGTTAATTGTGAAAATTTAATATTTTAATATTTAATTGACGAGTTAAAATAGCCATTTTTCAAACAGTCTCGGATTTCAACGAAACTAGTTTCATCGGATCCGTAATGTGATATTACTGTAAGATTTCAAATTTCGTTAAATTGGATTTATCATTTGTCCGGGGCAAGCCAAAATGCATAGAAAATCGTTTAATCGGTTTGATTTAAAATTTATCGTTTATTGCCATAACTCGCACGGACGATCGAATTAGCTTCTGAAACCTGTTCCATTGTGTCCGGAATGTGGGTTAAACCCTAGAGACGCCGGTTACCGCGTGTAAATCAGAGTCCGGAAAATCCGGAATGAATAGTGTTTGAGAAAATTTCTATATAAGGACTCCCTTTGTTCACAAATTTGCAAAACCCTAACCCTATCTAGCAGCCGCCAGTTTTAACGTTCAATGGCTAGAAAATTACGATCTTCTTCCCCAAAAATCTTAGGATCCATTGACATCTAGCCAAAGGCTTCAACTAGAAGATGTAGATCTCCTCGAGCTCGATAGATCCAACGGTTATGATTGAATATGGTGTAGCGTGGAGGCCGGTATGGAGCCGCGTTCGAGTCGACTTCGAAGTGGAATTGCACGTCGTAGATGAGGCCGGAGTTCATGGGTTTTGAGGCAATGATGGAGTCGAGTATGGGCTTCAATTTAGTGGTCTTCGATCAACTTGAAATCGACCAGAGGGGGTCGCGTCATTAGGGTTATTAGGCGTAAATGGGTTTTCTTTTGCATTCGAAAGTTTTACTGGAGATGGAGGATTGGGGTGCGGCCTTGATGCTAGCAAGTGGATCAAACGGCTGAGATAATTAAAGGTATAAAATATTAAAAGAAAATTGTGAATTTAATTTATATTAAAATCGTATAATGTTTAAAAGTGTGTAACTTTTTGCTACGAGATCGGAGTTGCACGAAACGAATTGCGACGGGTTCGTTTTGTCGAGCACTACGCTATGGAACTGGTTTGGAGTCGATTGGAGTCAACAAGAAATTTGGGTAAAATTAAATGCACGTTTAATTTTATTCGAAATAAAACACTAAAACTATATTGAAATCAAGGTGAGAACTTCTCACTCAATCTAAATTGTTCGATGTAAATTTCAAATAGTTAGATTTAAAATTGTTGATTTTATGTTTGAATGATAAATTATTATCTGTTATTGATTGAAATACACATTATGCGCCGTTAGTAAGCGTATGTTATTTATTAAAAACATATACCGCGATAATTTCACTAAAAAGTGAAATTGGTATTATTTATGTACTTGGAGTTGATTTCCCGCATTATATAGCGGATGAGACCCTATTGCGCCGCCTATTAAGAATATAATATTTTTATAAATCTCATATACAGCGATAATTCCGTACTGGAACGGAATTGGCATTGTGCAAATGTCTTTGGATGCAGGGAAACGGGTTGGAGGGATCCAACTGGATTCCTTACCAGTATTTATTTGATTACAGATATTTTGATATTCGTTGATTATCATATGATGATATATGATGTTTGTTGTCGTGATTGACTATTGGGTGTTGTTGCATCATCGGATCCGTTTTTAAAAGTTTAAAGTAACGATTTTGATTTTAAAAGGATTTTTGAAAGTGATTTTTGAAAGTATACGTTTTATTAAATTTTTGAATTGATTCAGTTTAAATAATTAAAATGTTATAAATTTTTATGTTATTAAAAATTATGATTTTTGAAAAATATAACCAAATTGAGATTTTTGAAATAAATAGGGATTAAATTATAAAATGTTTTAATTTGGAATTGAATCATTATAAAGTATGTATATAAAATATTTTTTAAATTGATATTTATAAATTAATAATATTGGAACTATAAAAAGAGTTTGTTAAGTGTTAAAATAAAGTATAAAAATGGATTTTTAAGTGAATGAAATTATAGACTTATAAATTGAGAAGTTATAAAATGAATAGATGTTGTAAAATAAAAGATTTTAAGTAATTAACTTATAAATCGGATTTTTGCATTTAAATTGAAATCTTTGATGAAGCATAAATGGTTTATAGATGAGATTTATAAGATATATATTTTATAAGTCGAAAATAATGGAATTTTAAAAGGATTTCTGTTAATGTTGAATATAAGGCTATAAATGAAATCTTATAAGTAATAAGATTTATAATTTGTGAAGTTTTAAAAGAACGATTTGTAAATAAATGAATTATAAGTATTTAACTTATAATATAGACTTTTGGTATATAATTGAGTTATATAAATTGAATTGGATTAATAAAGGAGATTTATAAATTGAAGTTTATAAATAGAAATGGAATTTATAGACAATGTTTATAAATTCGAAATCAATTGAATTTGATAAATTGAATATAGAAGTTTATAAAAGGAAATATATTCGTGATTTTGGATAGCGAATAAATTTTTGAAATAAAACGTGTAGTAAATATTGAAATTGGGTTAGTGAAGTATATTCGCGATTTTGGATAGTGAATATATTATTAAATAAAATGGATATGTTTTGGGAAATGATATTATAAAATGAATCTAAACGATTTAAAGATGTTTTAAAATGTATTATGAATCGAATACATAGATTTCAACATTCATTGTTGAAATAGACGTTTTCGAGAAATAAGGAAATGGTGGACTATAACACTGTTGTTATAGTAAATGATTTCCGAAAGGAAAAGTTTTTTGTATAGTATTGGGATTTATATATCTATCTAAACTTCGAATCCATATACTAGTGATTTGGGTTGTCGTAACGATGTTCTACGCAACATTCGTTTTTACCCAAACAGATATGTTTAAGAGAATGATTTCTTAAAGAATGAAATATATACTTAATTTCGATTTAAGTATATTGAATATTTTCCGATTGTTGAAAATAAATGGATTTGTGAATTACTTATTATTAAATAAGTATGGAAATGTTTTCCAATATGAAGTGAATATTTTGAGATTTTATCTTTTAAAGATAAATTGAAATGAATATTAAAAATCGATTCGAAATCGTATATTCATGGATATTTTGGAATTGTGAATTCACTATGGAATTTATAAAAGAAAGGGAAATTTGTTTAAAAATAAACGTTGATTTATTTCTGAACTGTGCGAATAAATTTACGGATTTGGAACGTAAATATAAAGTGAACCGGTAAGGATTTATTTAATTGGTTTAAATGAACCATGTTGAAATGAAAGTATTTCCGCGTAAGGAAAATGTTTGAAATTTGTCTTCAAAAGTGGTAAAGGTGAAAAGTGATTTGAAAATTGTTTTCAAATGGTTGAAGTGTGGAAATTATATATCTTGTAAAGATATTTTGGAAAGTAAGTAATTTGGGAAATTATTTGGAATCTGGTGATGTTGAACACCCCTATTGATAGTTAAATAATCTGACTATCAATATTTACCTTTAAATAGGTATTTGTTGTGATTTGCTTGAATTTGAATGCCACACTTATTTTTAAAATAAGCGCTCACTATTTGGGTTAGCCGGGAAAGGACCTTGGGGTTGTATAACCCATTCCGAATATGTGATACGTCGTTATGAATTGCATTTGATGACCGAATATTTGTGAAAACGGAAGGATTACCGTCGAATGTTTCTGTATCGGCTGATCTTCGATATCGAAATCTATTACCCTTCGTGATGGGAAGTCCGGTCGTGATTAGTGAATATCCGGATTGCAAGGACTTCTTTGGAAGTGCCTTCGGTTCTGTTCGAGCCCGGAACAGACTTGTATGGATTGTGTGTCTGACATTACAATTTGAGATGTAAAGCTGGTTTATATCAAATATATTTCCGTTGGTGGCGGAGAATTTATTCTCTTAGCTTAACACCCTTAGAAGTTATGTAGTTGATGGTTACTAGTGATACATTCCCAAATTGGCAATGTGGCATACAAAGTGCTGTTGGGCTTTTGATGATCAAAGCACAGCTTTTGTATAAAGCATGGCTCTGTGGACGAGACTTCGTCGGACCTCACACCCCGGAATGGTCAAAACAGGAAGGATGCAGCAAGGTTATTAGGGGGTAGCTCCCCTTTAGTGTATGTCATTCCTTCTGGATAGAGGTGGTATCATGATATGGAGCCCAGATACTTAACCTATGTTGTTACTGCAAATTTATTGCTTTGTGGTTGTTGAAAATTGAGGATCCTCGGATATATATCGGTTGCGATCGGGGAATGACATATTCGTGTCAGTAGTTACCCATTTAGGGGTAACCCGGCCTTGTGTTGGCAGAGATCCGGTTAGGTTCTTGGGTCGTCTTTCCAGAGGCGTACCCATGTGGCAATGGGAAGTTCCTTGGCCTGACCATTTGTTGGAAATTCAAAGAAACAATACGAACCTTGTACGGTTTTAGTTGTAGAATCTGCCATTTAATATGGTAGCTATAGTAGGCATAATATAATGGTACCTATGCTGGCTAAGATTTATATCTTTATTTTTGAAATGATTTTTTCTACACTATGCACTAATAATAATATCAAAAATGATTTGATTTTGCGTAGTAAGAATCTTTGACTATCATAAGGAGAAATCTCCCCCAAGTCTGCGTTTGCATTGTGTGTGTGTCGAGAGACCTTATGGTAGTTTCATTTTAAAAAGCATTGCGAATTGACTTTGAAAATATTCCTCTGTTTTGTTAAAAAAAAATAAACTGTTTTAGTTCTCACACCAGTCACATGACTGACTCGGAGTTTATTGTTTTCCTTCCTAAACTCTAGGTGCCCACCAATTTCCACACGGGCAGTCTAGAGTTAATGTTATCAGGATATTATGGAATTCAGAAGTTGCTGGAGGCAAGCTGAATGGCATGACGTATTACTAGTATATAGTATTTCTTTTCCGCTGTTTGTTGTTGTTTGGTGTTGTACACTCTGATGACGTAATGTAATGCAATATGATGTAATGTAATAACTGATATAATTCTTTGTTTAAAGATTATTCATTTATTTATTATATGTTTTTCGCTGCGATTGTGAGATTCTGATATTGTTCTGTTGTTTCTTTCTGTTCTGTTCTATCTTTTTCTCTTTTCTTTTATCTTCTACCTCTTCTTTAACCCTAACGGTACGATTTTCCGACATTCGATTGCTCGGCAGTTGATACAGTGGACGTACTGATGTCGGTTTTTCGAGCGTCGAAAAGTCGCATACGTTCAGTTTGGTATCAGAGCATATGGTTAAGCGACAACCATGGCTTTGTTGGGAATTACTCATTAGAGATGGAGTCAGTAGTACTCTAGAATGAGTTTGAGTGTAATAATAGATACGAGCACGTATTTGTTGGTGAATATAAAAATGTTTTATATTGTGTTTGCTTATCCGTTGAGCTGTTTGTGAATTCTGGTCGGTAGATGGGACGCCATATTATCGATAGGGGTTTCTAAACTCTTAAACGAGATAAACCGACATAGTATCATTTTAAATAGGGTAAATGAAATAATTTTACCTTGATTATATTTTATATATAAAGGAATAATTTTTCAGAATTATTAAAGTGTATATAAATTGATTGTTTGGTTGTTGAATAAGTTAAATAAAACAAGTGTAAAAGAATGAATTGTATAAGCAAATGAATTATAAAGTATGGAATTATAATTAAAACGATTTACAATCGTGAAACGATTTTATATAAGTAAAGAGAAAATAGTGAAATTCTATAAGTAAAAGATTTTTAAAAATGATTTATAAATAAAAGGAAAATTTTGAAAGAATATTAAGCACTGAATTCACTATTGTTGCTGGGAAATAATAAGGGTGATGACTGCAGCATCATCAGTATCATTTTCGAGTCTCTATGTGATAGATTTGCTACCATAGTAAATTGAGATTGAAGTTTTGTTGTGATAAACAAATTTGAAATTAAAATCCAAGTTGAAATAAATTTGAGTTGTCATCAAAGACATGTGATTTCAAAATTTAACTAAAGGAGAGTTAAATAAATTGATTTGGATTAGATAAACTGTTGAAATTGATGAATATAAGTGAAATAAGTTTTGAATTTATAATATGAGTTAATAAATTTAGCTTTGGTAAAAGTTAAATAGAATTGACTTTAGAATTGAAACCTGAATTGGATTTATAAGTGAAAATTTAAGTTAAGTTAAATAAAGGATGTTTGAAATGGAATATAACTTAAGTGAAGTTGAATAAAGTTGATTTTGGTATCGAAGTAAATTAATCAAGAGAAGTGATTAATTTGAACTTGAGTTACATAAATGAAATTCAACTTTATATTGTTAAAGGAATTAGCAATTGAATTTATGAATGGATGGAATATTAATCAATCGAATGTAAAAGAATTGATATGGAAAAAAGAATGTAAGTGTTAATTCATTTAAAAGATAATGTTATTGGAAGTTGAATAATTGAATGAAAATCAATTTAATATTAAACTAATTGGAATTAAAAGTGTTGAATCGAATTGAATGTAAATTTAATAATTTGGTTATGTTGAATCTACATTGGTTGTTATATGATTATAAATTGATTATATGTATGATTCATTAAGTGATTAATGAAATTGAATTAGCGAAATCAAAAGCTATGTGATTGAATCCAAATTGGAAGTAAATAAATTTGAATAGAATTGGATTCGA
This sequence comes from Allium cepa, assembly GCA_030765085.1. Classification (NCBI taxonomy): domain Eukaryota; kingdom Viridiplantae; phylum Streptophyta; class Magnoliopsida; order Asparagales; family Amaryllidaceae; genus Allium; species Allium cepa. The sequence continues at coordinate 685,341,602 of CM060939.1, read as the reverse complement.
TTTGGATTGAAAGCGAATTAATGTGAATGAATTAGTGAATGTATACTAATTGGAAAATGAACAAATGAATGTTAGTAAAATTCCAGTGTTAATGAATCAAATGTGATTAAAATGAAAACCAATTCAATGAATATTAATGAGAAGTGAATTTATATTGATTTGGTTATGAATTTGTTGGATGATAGTTGGATGATGGTTGGTTGATGGTTGCATTTGTTGCTTTTGTTGCATTTGCTATGTTGGCATATATAGTTGTTGATATATGTTGTATATTGATATTATTTTCATATATGCATGTTCTCATGGTTTGTTGAGTGTTTAGTAGGTGCGGATTGCGCTTGCTTCGCATTTGGAGCTCGCTTTCGCTCTATATTAGCCGTATACGCTCGCTAATAATAAATAAGGTACATATCTCGGATTACATACTGTACTTTTACACTTTTTCCCTGCCAGATGCCTCATCACTTGATGAGATGTATATTTGTGATATATATACTGTCAATTTTTTTCGGATCGAGCCGCGCAAAGGAGACTCTGGCGAATTTTTCCGAAAATTTAAGGCGTTAGAAATTTTTTGAGAAAATTGGGAAATTTTTGAAAACTAAGTTTGGATTTGGAAACTTAGTAAAGATGTTGTAAGAAGTTTAACTATGAATTTTGGGAAAGTTAAACACTTAAGAGATTTGAAAAATCCAATTTGAATGGTTTGTTTTGGAAAGTTAATGGATTCTGTAACTTTTTCTTACTTGGTAATTTCGAGGACAAAATTCTTTTAAGGGAGGAAGTATGTAACGACCCAGAATTTCTATTAATTAATATTTGTATATTTAATTAATTTTAAATATTAATAAGTAAAATTTATAAGTCGAATAAATTTTATTTCGAATAATTGGATTTAATTGGATAATTAAATTGATAATTTAACAGTTGAAAATACATAAATAATTGAAAATTAGGTTAAATATGATTAAAATTGATTTGTAAAATTTTATTTAATCATGTTGGAGTTAGAAAGATGTTATAGAACTTTTAAAATCGAATTAAAAGTTAATTTGTGAAAATTTAATATTTTAATATTTAATTGACAAGTTAAAATAGCCATTTTTCAAACAGTCTCGGATTTCAACGAAACCAGTTTCATCGGATCCATAATGCGATATTATTTTAATATTTCAAATTTCGTGTCAATTGGATTTATCGTTTGTCCGGGGCAAGCCAAAACGCATAGAAAATCGTTTAATCGGTTTAATTTAAAATTTATCGTTTATTGTCGTAACTCGCACAGACGATCGAATTAGCTTCCGAAACCTATTCCATTATGTCTGGAACGTGGGTTAAACCCTAGAGACGCCGATTACCGTGCGTAAATCGGAGTCCGAAAAATCCGGAATGAATAGTGTTTGAGAAAATTTCTATATAAGGACCGCCTTTGTTCAGAAATTTGCAAAACCCTAACCCTATCTAGCAGCCGCCAAGTTTAACGTTCAATAGCTAGAAAATTACGATCTTCTTCCCCAAAAATCTATGGATCCATTGACATCTAGCCAAAGGCTTCAACTAGAAGATTGTAGATCTCCTCGAGCTCGATAGATCCAATGGTTATGATTGAATATGGTGTAGCGTGGAGGCCGGTATGGAGCCGCGTTCGAGCCGACTTCGAAGTGGAATTGCACGTCGTAGATGAGGCCGGATTTCATGGGTTTTGAGGCAATGGCGGATTCAAGTATGAGCTTCAATGTAGTGGTCTTCGATCAACTTGAAATCGACCAGAGGGGGTCGCGTCATTAGGGTTATTAGGTGTAAATGGGTTTTCTTTTGCGTTTGAAAGTTTTACTAGAGATGGAGGATGGGGGGTGCGGCCCTGATGCTAGCAAGTGGATCAAACGGATGAGATAATTAAGGGTATAAAATATTAAAAGAAAATTGTGAATTTAATTTATATTAAAATCGTATAATGTTTAAAAGTGTATAATTTTTGCTACGAGGTCGGAATTGCACGAAACGAATTGCGACGGGTTCGTTTTGTCGAGCACTACGTTATGGAACTGGTTTGGAGTCGATTAGAATCAGCGAAAAATTTAGGTAAAATTAAACGCACGTTTAATTTTATTCGAAACAAAACGCTGAAACTATATTGAAATCAAGGTGAGAACTTCTCACTCAATCGAAATTGTTCGATGTTAGTAAGTGGATGTTATTTATTAAAAACATATACCGCGATAATTTCACTGAAAAGTGAAATTGGTATTATTTATATACTTGGAGTTGATTTCCCGCATTATATAGCGAATGAGACCCTATTGCGCCGCCTATTAAGCGGATAATATTTTTATAAATCCCATATACCGCGATAATTCCGTACTGGAACGGAATTAGTATTGTGCTAATGTCTTTGGATGCAGGGAAACAGGTTGGAGGGATCCAACTGGATTCCTCACCAGTATTTATTTGATTACAGATATTTTGATATTTGTTGATTATCATATGATGATATATGATGTTTGTTGTCGTGATTGATTATTGGGTGTTGTTGCATCATCGGATCCATTTTTAAAAGTTTAAAGTAACGATTTTGATTTTAAAAGGATTTTTTAAAGTGATTTTTGAAAGTATACTTTTATTAAATTTTCGAATTGATTCAGCTTAAATAATTAAAACGTTATAAATTTTTATGTTATTAAAAATTATGATTTTTGAAAAATATAACCAAATTGAAAATTTTGAAATAAATAGTAATTAAATTATAAAATGTTTTAATTTGGAAATTTGAATCATTATAAAGGATGTATATAAAATATTTTTTAAATTGATATTTATAAATTATAATATTGGAACTATAAAAGAGTTTGTTAAGTGTTAAAATGAGGTATAAAAATGGATTTTTAAGTGAATGAAATTATAGACTTATAAATTGAGAAGTTATAAAATGAATAGATGTCGTAAAATAAAAGATTTTAAGTAATTAACTTATAAATCGGATTTTTGCATTTAAATTGAAATCTTTGATGAAACATAAATGGTTTATAGATGAGATTTATAAGATATATATTTTATAAATCGAAAATAATGGAATTCTAAAAAGAGTTATGTTAATGTTGAAAATAAGGCTATAAATGAAATCTTATAAGTAATAAGATTTATAATTTATGAAGTTTTAAAAGAACGATTTGTAAATAAATGAATTATAAGTATTTAACTTATAATATAGACTTTTGGTATATAATTGAGTTATATAAAATGAATTGGATTAACAAAGGAGATTTATAAATCGAAGTTTATAAATAGAAATGGAATTTATAGACAATGTTTATAAATTCGAAATCAATTGAATTTGATAAATTGAATATAGAAGTTTATAAAAGGAAATATATTCGCGATTTTGGATAGCGAATAAATTCTTGAAATAAAACGTGTAGTAAATATTGAAATTGGGTTAGTGAAGTATATTCGCGATTTTGGACTGTGAATATATTATTAAATAAAATGGATATGTTTTGGGAAATGATATTATAAAATGAATCTAAACGATTTAAAGATGTTTTAAAATGTATTATGAATCAAATACATAGATTTCAACATTCATTGTTGAAATAGACGTTTTCGAGAAATAAGGAAATGGTGGACTATAACACTGTTGTTATAGTAAATGATTTCCGAAAGGAAATCTTTTTTGTATGTATTGGGATTTATATATCTATCTAAACTTCGAATCCCTATACTAGTGATTTTGGGTTGTCATAACGATGTTCTACGCAACATTCGTTTTTACCGAAACAAATGTGTTTAAGAGAATGATTTCTTAAAGAATGAAATATATACTTAATTTCGATTTAAGTATATTGAATATTTTCCAAGTGTTGAAAATAAATGGATTTGTGAATTAATTATTATTAAATAAGTATGGAAATGTTTTCCAATATAAAGTGAATATTTTGAGATTTTATCTTTTAAAGATAAATTGAAAATGAATATTAAAAATCGATTTGAAATCGTATATTCATAGATATTTTGGAATTGTAAATTCACTATGAAATTTATAAAAGAAAGGGAAATTTGTTTAAAAATACATGTTGATTTATTTTTGAACTGTGGGAATAAATTTACGGATTTGGAATGTAAATATAAAGTAAATCGGTAAGGATTTATTTAATTGGTTTAAATGAACCATGTTGAAATGAAAGTATTTTCGCGTAAGGAAAATGTTTGAAATTTGTTTTCAAAAGTGGTAAAGGTGAAAAGTGATTTGAAAATTGTTTTCAAATGGTTGAAGTGTGGAAATTATATATCTTGTAAAGATATTTTGGAAAGTAAGTAATTTGGGAAATTATTTGGAATCTGGTGATGTTGAACACCCCTATTGATAGTTAAATAATCCGACTATCAATATTTACCTTTAAATAAGTATTTGTTGTGATTTGCTTGAATTTGAATGCCACACTTATTTTTAAAATAAGCGCTCACTATTCGGGTTAGCCGGGAAAGGACCTTTGGGTCATATAACCCATTCCGAATATGTGATACGTCGTTATGAATTGCATTTGAAGACCGGTGTTGAAAACCGGATATTTGTGAAAACGGAAGGATTACCGTCGAATGTTTCTGCATCGGCTGATCTCCGATATAGAAATCTATTACCCTTTGTGATGGGAAGTCCGGTCGTGATTAGTGAATATCCGGATTGCAAGGACTTCTTTGGAAGTGCCTTCGGTTCTGTTCGAGCCCGGAACAGACTTGTATGGATTGTGTGTCTGACATTACAATTTGAGATGTAAAGCTGGTTTCTATCAAATATATTTCCGTTGGTGGCAGAGAATCTATTCTCTTAGCTTAACACCCTTAGAGGTTATGTAGTTGATGGTTACTAGTGATACATTCCCAAATTGGTAATGTGGCATACGAAGTGCTGTTGAGCATTTGATGATCAAAGCACAGCTTTTATACAAAGCGTGGCTTTGTGGACGAGACTTCGTCGGACCTTACACCTCAGAAATGGTCAAAACAGGAAGGATGCAACAAGGTTATTAGGGGGTAGCGCCCCTTTAATGTATGTCATTCCTTCTGGATAGAGATGGTATCATGGTATGGAGCCCAGATACTTAACCTATGTTGTTGCTGCAAATTTATTGCTTTGTGGTTGTTGGAAATCGACAATCATCGGATATAGATCGGTTATGATCGGGGAATGACATATTCATGTCAGTAGTTACCCAGTTAGGGGTAACCCGGCTTTGTGTTGGCAGAGATCCGGTTAGCTTCTCGGGTCGTCTTTCCAAAGGCATACCCATGTGGCAATGGGAAGTTCCTTGGCCTGACCATTTGTTGGAAATCCAAAGAAACAACACAAACCTTGTACGGTTTTAGTTGTAGAACCTGCCATTTGATATGGTAGCTATAGTAGGCATAATATAATGGTACCTATGCTAGCTAAGATTTATATCTTTATTTTCGAAATGATTTTTTCTACACTATGCACTAATAATAATATCAAAAATGATTTGATTTTGCATAGTAAGCATCTTTGACTATCATAAGGAGAAATCTTCCCCAAGTCTGCGTTTGCATTGTGTGTGTGCCGGGAGGCCTTATGGTGGTTTCATTTTAAAAAGCATTGCGAATTGACTTTGAAAATATTCCTCTGTTTTGTTTTAAAAAAATAAACTGTTTTAGTTCTCACACCAGTCACATGACTGACTCGTAGTTTATTGTTTTCCTTTCTAAACTCTGGGTGCCCACCAATTTCAACACGGGCAGTCTAGAGTTAAGGTTATCAGGATATTCTGGAATTCAGAAGTTGCTGGAGGCAAGCTGGATGGCATGGCGTATTACTAGTATATAGTATTTCTTTTCCGCTATTTGCTGTTGTTTGTTGTTGTACACTCTGATGATGTAATGTAATGTAATATGATGTAATGTAATAACTGATATAGTTCTTTGTTTAAAGATTATTCATTTATTTGTTATATGTTGTTCCGCTGCGATTGTGAGATTCTAATATTGTTCTGTTGTTTCTTTTTGTTCTGTTCTATCTTTTTCTCTTTTCTTCTATCTTCTACCTCTTCTTTAACCCTAACGGTACGGTTTTCCGGCATTCGGTTGCTCGGCAGTTGATACAGTGGACGTATTGATGTCGGTTTTTCGAGCGTCGAAAAAGTCGCATACGTTACATATAAACAATTACTTCTCGTTTGAAACCTTTGCGATTTTTCATGAAAATTAGCCCTTGCGCTAAATTTTTCTTTTTTGTGAAATGAGAAATATACTTAAACATTTTAGCAGTAACAAGTGGTTATGGGATATTAGTTATCACTTTATTATTTAACTATACGACTTATTTGCAAAGAGTGTTTGGATAGTGAAATTTACTAACTCCTTGAGAGGTGTTAGCAACTTAGTCCAAACTCCTTAGAGGTGTTAGCGACCTAATCCAAACTGCTTGAGAGGTGTTGGTGACTAATTCAAACTTCTTGAAAGGTATTAGCGACCTAGTAAAATTGCTTGAGAGGTGATAGCGACCTAGCCTATCTGCTTATTATGCGTAGCATTTGCGTTCGGTTATGAATTCCCTTTTTTTGCTTTGAATTTTTTTATAAGTTAGCACCATATTTGCGATGATAGTCCATGAGAGACTTGACTCGCCTTCATGCTTGTCTTTTGGTTTCGACCCACTTTCATACTTTTCTTTTGGTTTTGACTTGCTTTCAAGCTAGTCTATGATTCTGATTTGTGAGATATTTCAATTCACCATATTTTGAGGTGGTTTCTTATGATAAGCATGGTATTATTTTATGGCATGGTGAATTATTGTCATTATGTTGTTTAAAAGTCAATGGATGGCATATTATATATGATTATGACTATACTGTTATAGTCTTTTTATTATCCCCTAATCTCACTTTCAATTGAGTTAAAGATAGTCTGACCTGTTTATTATTTATTAATACTTAGGTCAGGCCGAGACATTTTAGGCATCGGGATGCGTCGACTGTGGAAGTTGGGTTAGCATATGGAGATATTCATATATATGTGTGTGTGTGTGTGTATCTATGTATGTATGCATTATTTAGGCTATAGTTTCTTGTGTACAAGTTTTATGTGACTCTTGTACGAGATATAATGATTCGTTTATATATGTAAGTTTAGTATCCTCTTTTGTAGACTCGCTTTTTGTAATATTTTTGGCATGTATTTCAATTTCTGCTGTGATTCTGTGTTCTATGTTATATAATTCATTGTTTTCATTTGTATTAGCCATCGTGTCTATTGCTTTATGCTAAGACCGGTCACGCCATATGTTTCTTTAGATTTGAATGTAAAAGCGTGAATGTGTTAGCCCAAGGGAATTGACATGATGGTCGCTCTTATCCTACCTTATTCTTTATACTGGCAGACAATATTACTATCTAATATCCTTTGTTTGGTATGGGTATAAAGGTGAGGAATTACAGCTTAGTATCAGAGCTACGTTTCAGAATAATATAGAATATAAGAGACACGAATCTTGGCCAAGGCAGACTTAGAGGTCCATCACTTGGGGTGTAAGGGTAGAATATAGAATTTATTTCCTATTCAGGATAAAAATATAAATGATTATTTAAGGAATAATCATCAGGACGTATTTGAAAAGTTTTACAATATTTTATAGATTATTGTTATGAAAGTTCTATTAGGATTGGAACTCACTGTTGTCAAAAATGATATTTAATGGATAGTGTAGTTTTAACCTCAGATGATGTAGAATTGAATTGTTGTATACTAATCCATCAGTGATCAGAGTTGCATAGCGAAAACATATGGACTGTTTTTCATTAAGCATATTTATTAATTTGTTCTTTTATAAATGTTTGTTAGGTTGATTGATGCTTGGATTCTTTAAAATTATAAACAATTGTTTAAAATTAGTATTGAGTATGAATCATCATTGAGAACTGGAAAATTGCTAAATATTAATAATAAGAACTTGCGTTGTCTTCAATGGTGTAGCTACCGCAAAAAATATTGAAAAATTTAATTAGTATAAAATAAATTTCTAATTCATAAGTATAATTAAATAAATGTTAAGATGAATTTAAAAGTTAATGTTTGCTTGAATTATTTATGGATGAATGAGTATGTTATGGAATTGATATTTTTGAATTATTTTTATGTATGTATATATAAAAAGAGCGTTTGAAGGAAAAAGCTTTTATTTAATTTAAAATATTTTTGATAAAGGAAATAAATATATGTGAAATTTGATATATCTATTATAGGAAAAAATATTTAGTAATGACAGAAAGTATTAAAAGATATATATATATAGGAAATTAGTTTTTGTGCTAAATTGCCAGTTGAATGCTTTAAGAATTCTAGTCGACGGGCCTGATTAATGTTGTCAATAGGAATTTCCTAAACACCTTGATGGGACATTCGAACACGGTATTTTTGAGTATATATAATTTTTTTCAAAGATGATAGAATTTTGAAACATGTTAAAGGCTTTAGAAGATAAAGCGGATAATTTGAAAAAGTTTTTTTAAAGATAAAATAATATTTTATGGAAGTATATAATTTATATTTCTAGAAGGAGGTATCCTATGATATTTTGATAAGTAAAGTATTTAAAATGAGTATGCATTCTTTGGAGAAAAACTAGAGGATTATTTGAAAAGATATTTCAGCATGGAAATTCAAGTATTATTTAATAAATGTGAAATTTTCACATTCATTTGCATAAATGCATGTTAAATAAATTTTCTACGATATTCTGGATAATTGCGCATATATTATTATGGTTTGTATGAATGTTAGGATTTATATTTTTTAAAAATGTATAATGATAAAAAAATTATTTATATGAATTTTCAATTTAAACGAAGTTTGAAATGAAACTATAATTCAATTATGATTTAAATGAGTGTTTATATATTGAATACTTTAATTTATGGGCAAATGTTTTTCTCAAGCATGGCTTTGCAAAATAAAATGAGATTAAAAATATATTTTATAAAGTTAACATAAGAAAGAAATTTTGTGAAAGGAATTTTTAGAAACATATTTGTGGATAAGGGCACGCTATGTACTACAATAAAATTTTAAGTTATTAATTATGAAAATAAAGTCTTGAAAATATAGTTGAGGTAAAATTTAATAAGAGAAAATCTTTTTTGGTTATAGACACACACAGACAGATACCCAACTTCTTTTTAGAAGTTGGCTTTTCCCATTATTAAATTTCAGTTATAGAAATTTAACTTGAAGAAAAACAAATATTGGATTTTCGTGATTTTTATTTGATGGAAAATGATTGTTCAAGAAATGAATTTTACGTTAAAATAATTTAGATTGTGAATGAGTAGTATTTATGCAAGTGCCTTTAAATCTTTTTCATCCTTATTTAGAAAATATTAAACGAGTTGAACTTTCTCTAGCACATCGAGTTGCTTATTATTTTAAAATTTGGACAAAGGGTTGATACGTTTTAAAGGATGGAAAATATTTGTGTAAACTTCTTTTAAAATTAGGAAATAAGAAAATATTTAAAAGAAAGGTAATTTTGTAAATTAATTTACAAAGTTTGAAAGAATCTTTTATGGTAGTGAAGTTCATTTAAAATTGCTGAATGAAGAAGAAAGTTCTTTATTAAGAAGCATTTATAACAAACACAAAAATAAAATTTAGAAGTTTTTAGGTTTTCAAAATAAAATTGGAAATTTTTGTGTAAAGGGTTACTTTAAAATTAATAATAAATTTTGAACAAAGTTAGAAAATTTTGTGTTGAGACTATGATTTGTTTTTCTACTCAAATTATCGATTAATTTTCGACGATTTTAAATTTGTCAGAAAGCTATGCCATTAGAGAATAACTTTTTTTTGAAATAAAATGCAAAATTTTGAAGATGACGATGATTGAAACATGAAAAAAACTACCGCTTCCCTGGATATGTAAATTTTGTGTTTCATCGATGAAACTCATTTGATCATAACTCTTGATTTAGACCTCCGATTGTGACGTTCTTTTTTTATTGAAGATATTTCAAAATAAAACAACTTTCATATTCATCGCTTTCAAAATTTTTGAAATCTATTGTTGTTAAAAATGGTTTACATTTAGAACAAATATGACCGGTTAATTAATTTCTGAGTTTGTGATCCTAGGAGTTTTGCCCGTAAATTTTGAATGGATTGTACAATTTTGGCAATCTTACACTTTTGAGAAAGCTAAGAATATAGGCAACAACTTTCATGTAAAGAGTTTTAATTTTATTTGATATCTTCTATGCTATAAACATCGTTTTCAGAAGAGAACCTATGTTTTTTACTTAATTCCCGAAGTGTTACCTTTATAAAAATTACTATAACTCGTAAACTCTTTAATATTGATGATATAGAAGTTGATTATGAAAGCTTAGACACTTTTGCATTGCTTATTAATTCTTATATATGTGACTAATGTTTCAATTGAGTTGAGAATAGATACCATTGAAACATATTTGAATTAATGGGTGACTTTGACTCGCTTTTGCCCCCAAATAAGTTAAATAACTTGCTTCAAATGCTAAAATAAAGGTAGGCTTGCTGTTTAGAATATAGAAGTTTTAGAAACTTTGATATATATATTATTTTCGACCGGATGATCGATTTATATCATATATATTATATTTGTGAAATTGCATACGACTCTCTGTATAAAGAAGGCTCTACTGAAATTTTTCGAAAATTCCAATACTAAAATTTGAGTAATTTTTTTCATATGCGAAGAAATAAAAGTTAAGAGATTAGTGTATTTTAATTTATAACATATGATAAGTTTGATTATTATATTAACTACTTAGAGAAGTGAGCGAACTTCAATTTGATTGTAGATGTCGAAAAAGAGTTAAACGTTTGTGTGTGTGTGTGTGTGATGTCGCCCTATGTGAAATTGCGATGACGCAATTTTCATAAGGGAGGACTATAACAAGCCTGTTTTAGAAACCGTAGTCTTATACAAATTTAAGTAGAATAAAAGTATCCAGATTTGATTTTTGATAACTGTTGTTTTGAAATTCAATTTTTCCTTAACCGGTGTCTATTTAATAATAAATATTTTTAAAAAAATTTGAATTAAGTAATAAATTATTTCTAGAAAATATATCAAATTGGATACAGTGTTATAGTTAAAAAAAATTAAAAGTGTAAATAATTTTATAAACTTGAAATAGATAAAAAAGAAATTTTATTTGTTATTCGATAAATTTAATAAATCGTCAAAGATGAATAATTATTAAATTTAAATATTCGGTAAAATATATGATATATAGATTAAATTGTAAATAAATCTATAACTCAATGATAGAACTATTCTTATGTGAATAAAGGGATTTCAATTTGCAATATAAAGAGATAAAATGGAAACTGATTTATAGAAAGATTTAATTGAGAATCACATTGGCTATAGTTTTAATTCATTTCACCTCCCCACTTTAACACTTCAAAGCTGAAGCCCATGCTAATCCAAACCCATTCCCATAGTTAAACACAAGCCCATATGCCTCTTTTCTTCTCAATTATTTTATCCCTTAATTATTCGAATTAAAAGAAAAAAGAGCAGCGATTTGCTTTCTCTTGCGTGGGTGCTTGACAACCACGGCCAGGAACACGATGATGGGCAAGGCAAGGCGGCTACGATTGATGGCGTCAAGGGAGGCGATAGAGGTGCTGCTATAGGCGTACATGGTGGAGAAGATATGCCTAAGGGCGAATCTGAAGCGTGTCCATTTCTGGGCGAAGATTGGTGACCGAGTGAGGGTGGAGACGCTGGAACCCGATGTTCTTGATGGAGAATACTACATTAGAGGTTTGGCTAATTAGGGTTTGAGATAATCATGCTTTTGTTTGAAAATTTCAACATGATTAGTGAGTTACTCACAAAGTCTATCTTTTACATATATGAACATTCACATTGCATGCTTCCCTTTTGATTATATATTTCGATGAACCCTTGTTATGTATGAATTGGATGAAACATGTTTACACTTTATGATTTACCTTGTTCATTGAAGAATCTGGATTGAAAATGGATTGTTTAGTAATATATGGATTGTTATGTGGATTGAAAGAGCCAATTTGAAAATGGAATCTGTTCAATTACAAATTGAATTTTATTAATTTATATGGAAGTATATACATTGTTTATGTGATTGGAGTTTTCGGATTGCAACGTGGATCAATAAAAAAAATTATATTATGGACTGATATTTTTATAGAGCGATGTTGGCTCTAGAAGTTACAATCTTGACGGATTTATTTTTTGTATTGTGTAAATAATTTTGAAAGATTTTCAAAATGAGGTTACATATATTGGATCCTTATTGGAATTTATTTTATATAATATGTATAGTCAAATTATATTATATTCTTAACTTATATCCTATTTAAAAATTTCTATCCAAAGCATTAAAGATGAGTAATATTTTTCATAAAACCATTTTAAAGTTACCTATACAAGTATATTATAATTTTGAAAATGTTTTAGGGGCAGCTATGTTATTGTTTGTCCATCATTGTTTGCTATTGGATTTTGACTTCTTACTTCTTTTGCTTCCTTGATTTCTAGAATTGATGGAATTCCGATGATTTCACATTTTAGGGAATTTTCATTTTTCTAAATTGTTTAGAATAATATGTGTGTACATATATATATTAAATACATTATATATGAAAAGAAATCATCTTTTAACTAGCTATATTAAGTATAATCCTTAGAAATCACTTATAGAGCTTATATAGAGTATATTATAGATTTCAAAATTCGGATTAGAAATATGATTTTTGAATCTTATATTTAAAAGTATTTTGATGAAGAAAGATTTTTATTTTCAATAATAATAGTGCTTTTAAAGCTGAATATAAAAATTATATATGTTGTAATGACCCATATTTTTGGCAATTAAAAATATTCAATTAAATAGATTTTGAAATTTAATATTGTTAGAAATTATATAAATGGGAAAAATATTCTTATAATATAATTTAGTAATGTTGATTGAATGAAATTGACAACTGTTTGATGTAATTTCTATTAATGGTAATAATAAAGGTTAATAATGAATGTTATCCCTAGTTAAAAGATAATTGTACAGGTTAATTTGGTTATGATGGTAGGTTAATAAGAAACAGATAAATGTTGTATTAAAAAGAGAAAACTACGTGTAATTAATTGAAGTTGGTTATTATAGAATAGGAAATCAGTTTTGGGTAAGTAATATATAACCCTTGGTTGTAAACATTGAATTAATAGACATGAATTACTAAGTTATAACAATTGATTTATTATCATCTAATTTATTAAATCACTTGAAATTAATTTGGAAATCAATGAAAATTAATGTAATTGAAATACAAACATTAACTGTAGAATTATGAGAATAATAAGATGGAAACTTATGTTACATATATTCACAAGGTATTGGACGATTTAATAATAAGATTGTAAATCAAAATAAAAGAAATTGTTGGAATTTAAATTATAATAAATAAGGATTTTACTAATGTTGTAATTGAACGTTGAGATTAATGTAATATTTAAGTCTGGAAAGTAACATGGAATATTTAATTTCAAAACATTATAAATTTCCGTGTAATCAATAATGATGAAAATGGTTAACTTTTAATTTTGAATTTAAAAGTGATTAAATTTATTTGTAAATTAATAATTTAATTAATTAATATGTAAAATTAGCCTTTTTGGGCATTGTCTCGAATTTCAACGAAATCAGTTTCATCGAATCCGTAATAGTGAATTATTATAGGATTTCAAGTTTCATAGCGATCGGACTTATCGTTTGATCGTGCGAGCTCAAAACGCATAGAAATCTAAACGAATTTTAATGAATATAATTTGATTTTAAAAGCTAACTTCTATATATAATGGAATTAGAGTTTGAAACTAGTTCCATTCAATTTAAAAATATTGAAAACCTATATTTCGATATATTGGATGACCTATCTTTGATTCGGGAAGGAAACGGGCTCCCTGCGTCGTTGTTATCGTTTTGATCTAATTCGATCTGTTCCATCCATTCTTATCCTTGATGTTTATATATAGGTTGTTATAAACCCTAGCAGCTTCTTATTTTCATTTTCTAGACGTACAATTTCTATCTATCCGTTCAATTATTTGTTCCTTCTCAATGGCAGACATTCCAAAACCCTAATTCCCAATTCCAAATCAAATCGAAAATTCAAACTCCTCAGACCCAATCATATAATATATCATCGCGAAGCTCTCGACAGACATAAATTCATCTATAGTTGTTTTGCAGTTGAGTCTCAGTTTGGCCAGAATTTGGCAAAGAAATTTCGGCCATCCGTTGTAGGGTTTGCTTTTCGACGGTGGATCGTCGACCAGTCGACGATCGGGAAGCGCCACTGTGAAGAGGAGGATGAGCAGAGGTGATCCATCATCTCTAATCGCATCAGAGGTGCACGAGATTGCCAAAAAATGGCGATATATGGCAGCGACGAAGGCACACTGATGAGCCAGAGGTGGTCACGACTTCGGCGTGGAGGCAGCTTTAGGCAAGGAGCATAGTGATAGGGTTGGATCAAATAGCAGTGGCATGAATGGGCGGCGAACTAGGTTTGATGATCAATGGCTGATGGGTTTGATGATCGGTGGCTGATGGGTTTGCTGCGTTCGACTAGGGTTAAAGATGATATCGTATTTACCTTATTGCACTTTATTTTTTTTATTTTTTTGTATATGAACTTGGATTTGGACGCGGTTTCTTTCTTTGAACTCGTATCGAAATTTCGAACAACATGAAACTGGTTTTGTTGAATTTGTAGACTGTTGAATTTTTGTGCTTTTATTGTATTTTAAATCGCTATAAAACGAAGCTGAGTGATTTAACCTACTCACGCAATACTAAACCTTTTTATGTTAGTTAAATTAAATTTATGATGTGATTAGAATGTTATCGGTTGTTGTTTGGTAGTTTAAATTGACATTTTAATTTGAAATTGAATTTCATTGAATTAAATTGCCATTTAAATTAATATTAAATTTGAATTATTGGTTAAATACCTGATATTGATAATAAGTTAGTTGTTGTGATTTATTTGTTGTGTGGACGTTAATCGTGATAGATGTTTATTTATTGACATTTGAATGATTGGATGTTTATTTATTTTTATATATCCCTGTTATTTACCCTGTATAATAATTGAAAGCATAACAACTGTTACTTGAATTATTTCGAATAAATTAAGGAATAGGTTGAAATGATATATACCTATGACATTTTGATTTGGATTGATATGACATATATCCATTCCTATAATTGAAATTGAAATAACTAATCACATGGTTATAATGTAGAAAATTATCTATGGACATTAGATTAGTTAAATTAAATGGTTTTAAAAGTCTTGAATTTTAGGTTTTGGTTAAGTGACATTGTTTCAAAGGAAATAAATTTTGGATTTATATAAATTGAATTATTTTATAATTCATGCTCTGGAATGTTGAAATTGAAATTAGTTAAAAGAAATTATTTTAAGAATTGAAATGGCATGTGAATTATAATTGTTATTTGACTTTAATTCATAAAATTGAATTATTTTAAAGATTTGGATCTTAAAATTGAACAATGAGGTTTAATTTGATTTAAGTGTTTAAATTAGTAAATTGAAATTCTACTTGAATTTGATATAAATTGAAATGGTTTAAAATAAGAGTTAAATTGGAATTTAAATCATTGAATTGTATTGCTGAATCGAATTTGAAGTTAAAAATGAACGTTTCGAAAAATGAAGTTAATTCGAATTGAAATTGAAATCAAGTGATTTGACATTTAATCTAATGTGAGTCAATTGAATTGAAAGATTGGAAATTGAGTTTTTTGATTTGAAATTGGACATGGGTCCAGACTATTGAAATGGAAAGAAATAGTTTGATTTGATACTATTTTCAAAATAAATTATTTTAATATAAACTGTTTAAAATCTATTATTTTTAATATTCAAGTTATTTAGATTTTCCAATACTATCTCATTGTTTAAACCATTTTCAATACTCAAACCGCTTTATATCAAACTTTTAAACTATTTTAGACTATTTATAACTACTCAAACTATTTCTAAAATTTCAAATTGTGCAGAGTTGGGATGTTTTATTTAAAACATTGATCTGAATGCGAATGTGGTTAAACAAAGTTACAACCTAAGTTGGAATTTGAAATGATGTTTTCAAGTGAGTATGACATATTTTGAGTAAATATGACAATTTTGAACTGAAGGATATTTTGAAGTGAATATGATATTTTGATATCAAATATGAATCAATTTTTGAAATGTAAAACAACCAACAAGTGTGAAAAATGACATTTGGTTGTTAAAGAGACAGTGGCCTCTTATTGGCATACTCTCTGCCAATATTGGAACCATTTTAACAACTATGTACACGATAGATGTTATCCAAAATGAAGTGGTTGAATTGAAGGCATTTGCTGGATTTAAAGAAAGAGAATGATGATGGATGACCCCGACACTTATGTCAATTTAAAATAACTAAAACAGGAGCCTATGTCTAGCAAAGGGATTCGCAACCTTTAGGGGCCATCACCCCTTCGTATTATATTACTGATTTTGGACTCGATTGATGCACCTTGATTTGATTTTGGGGCGATGAAGTCGGTGGTCTTCATAGCTACGATGAGTTACCACCAACCAGAAAGGGTAATTTGATAGAATCCTACTATGGACATTGCCTCACATGCCTTGTCATACTTTTATCCTTATTCGCGACCACTAGGATTTTGTTTTAGTGTTGTCTTATCACGGTGCCTCCCTGGCTATCAATGTTACTGGTGATGCTACTAAGGCAAACTATAAGACAATGCTTAAAAATGCGTTAAAGGGGATTAATGTAAAGCCTTAACACTATTTTAAAACTTTACATTACTTATAGACATTACTTATATAGCGTATCTTACTACATATAAATAGTTTAATGGATCCTTAGGAGACGGAAAATCTCATAACTCCTCTTAAGTTATTGCATGCATGTTATACACTGGATAGGAGATGTAAAATTCCGTGAACATCTCTGAAGCTATTACACTCATTTTTACTTGTTGTTGATTTAACTTACATAGATATTTTTGTTCTGACTCGTGTGTTTTGTCTTTTCATTACGCTCGGGTCAGCCTGAGCATTTCTGTGTCGAAGACATAATTTTTGGAAGACGAAGATGGAGTTTGGTATATTATATTATTAGTATTTTTCTGCTACATCATTATTGGTATATTGTTGATTGTACTCTGATTTTTGTATAAATTTGTGTAATCAAATGTATATTGTGAAATAGCTTCATGAACTGTTTATTTGGTTATTATATTTTCTCATTCCGTTGCAAGATTCTGTATTTTGTTTCCCTTCCTTTTCTCTTATTTTCTTGTTAAATCCCATTGATAGTCCTTCCTTTTGAATGGTTCGAGTTAGACATGTGTGGTTTACTGTCGATTCAAACCGTCTAAAAAGATGGGTCGTCACACACACACACACGTGCACACAAACACACACACACACACGTATGTATATACATACATATATATAGTAGCTTTCTATATGGAAGAAATAGAGTGTGTGTGTGTGTAAATTTCGATTAAAGACTATATTTAAAAAAGAAGTGTTTTTCAAAATATCTAATACGGTCATTAGACCAATATTTGAATGTTTTAAATAGATGTATTATCTATATAAAAGGTATATGGACTTAGAAGAAGAGATTTAAAAGTATATAAAGTATTTTGAATATCATTTTGTAGTTTCGTAAAGTTATTACTTAGGTTTTATAAACAGTTGCTTCTCTTTTGAAACCACTGTGATTTTTCATGAAAATTAGCCTTTGTGCTAATTTTTCCTTTTTCTATGAAATAAGAAATATACCTAAATAGTTTAGTAGTAACAAATGGTTATGGCACATTAGTCACCACTTTATTGTTTAATTATACGACCTGTTTGCATAGAGTATTTGGATAGTGAAATTTACTAACTACTTGAGAGGTGTTAGCGACCTAGTCTAAACTGCTTGACAGGTGTCGACGACCTAGTCCAAATTGCTTAAGAGTAGTGACCTAGCCCAACAGCTTGTTATTTGTAGCATTTGCATTCAGATATGAATTCCGTTTTTATGCTTTGAAAATTTTGATAAGTTAGCACCATTTTTGAGATGATAGTCCATGAGAGATTTGACTCGCTTTCATGCTTGTCTTTTGGTTTTGACTCGTTTCACGCTTATCTTTTGGTTTTGTCTTACTTTCATGCAAGTTTTTGATTCTAATTTGTGAGATATTTCGATTCACCATATTTTGAGATGATTGCTTATCATAAGCATGATATGACTTTATGGCATGGTGAATTACTGTGATTATGTCGTCTATTAATTAGTGGATGGTGTATTATTAATTAGTGGATGGTGTATTACTAATTAGTGGATGGTGTATTATATATGATTTTTCTTTTACCGCGGTTATTATGACTATATTATATATCGTCTATTAATTTGTGAGATATTTCGATTCTTCATTAGCTTTGTTAGATGAGAAGCAATCTTCGAGAAATCTTTAATGAACCTTCTGTAGAAACCTGCCAATCCTAAGAAACTCCTGACCTCCTTCGCATTTTTAGGTTTCTTTCAATCTTGAACTGCAACTACTTTAGCTAGATCCACTATATGCCTTCTTCTGAAACTACATGTCCTAGAAATCTAAAGTCAGATTTCTAGAAATGGCACTTAGAAAATTTTGCCTTTAAAACATGACTTCTTAAAGTACTTAGAACAAATTGAAGATGATACTTGTGCTCTTCCTCCATTTTAAAATAAACAAAGATGTCATCAAATAAAGACTGGGACAAACTTGTTGAAAAAATCCTGAAACACTCTATTCATCAAATCCACGAAATATGTGGGTGCGTTAGTCAATCCGATTGGCATGACTAACCACTCAAAAAAACTATTAGGGGTTCGAAAATATGTTAAGGGTACACTCTCTTCTGTTACCAATAATTGGTGAAAACCAGTGGCAAGATCCAACATAGAAAATATCTGAGCTCCATGGAGCTGGTCAAACATGTCACTAATCCTAGGTTATGGAAACTTATTTTTGATAGTGCTCTTATTTAATTATCAGTAATCCACACATAATCTAAGAGAACCATCGCCTTGGTAAAAAAAACTACTAACGATCTCCAACTTGATGTGCTGCATCTGATCAAACCTTTCTACAATAAATCAAACATCTGCTTCTCCAATTCTCTTCTTTCCTTTGGAACCAACATTTGAGGAGGTTGTACAATCGGTCTGGTTCCTGGAATCAAACAAATGTGGAATTCTACTTCTCGATAAGGAGGTAAACCTTGCACTTCTTCAAAAATATCCTTGAAATCTTGAACAATTGGTATATTTCTTATCTCCTCTTTGGGTACTTTAAGTGAATATAGAAAACTACTCACCAACCTCCTAGGCTCTCCACAACATATATCAATGCTTCTACCTATTACATCTTTTACTACAATCACCCTTCTAACATAGTCCAAGATAGCTTCAAACTAAGATAACCAACACATCCCCAATAATACCCAAAACCCATGAACCCGAGAACAATCAAGTTAGAAAGAAAGGCTAATCTCGGTAAGAAATAGGCACATTCAAACATATGGTGTCAAGATTGGTCGGACCCTTAAGGGTTCGACACACAAAGAGATTATGGAGAATAACATATTTAAGATTCAACTAGTTCATTAGCTCATATGAGATAACACTATGGGATGCACCGATGTCAAAATAACGCTCTAGCAAGAATATTAGTAATGGACAGTGTACCTTGCAACACTTACTTTCCTTTTGGATCCGTAGAAGTAAATGATATTTCTTTAATAGCAAAAGCTTGTCCCTGTGATCCCTTCTTTGGAAAAAGGCATTGGTTCTTCATATGTCCATGTTAGTTGCAATTATAGCAGAGTGGTCCATTAGCTGGGTTTGGGCACTGATTTGCAAAGTGGGCCATTTAGTTGCACTTATAACAAAGAATCCTGGTCAAGTCTAATTGTTTATTCTATGCTAGAGCCCACCTCTAGGCTTCTTTCCTGATCACTTCTTCTTCCCTTTACTCTTGAAAAATGGCTTACTAGCAACTGATATCACTGATGAAGGTTGGGCATTGACTGTTGGTAATACTCCCTTCTGAACTCCTTGCTTAATATCAAGAGCCTCAAACCTCAAAGCCATATTGATCAGATTGGTAAAGGTGTCGTTGAGATGATTGGTCATTTTTCGATGAAATTCTGGTTCCATTCCTTTCACGAACATTTTATTATTTTTGAGTGGCATATCAACCAATCCTGGTCCAAAGCGGGACAATGCATCGATCCTATGTTCGTATTACGCCACTGTTATAATGATCCTGACTCGACCTTCGAAAATCGGCACTGAATACTTCACCAGTATTCAAATGTCGCAGATTCAAACGCCGAATCTGGTTCGTCAGAGCTTATAACACATTAAGTACAACGATAAAGTGGAAGAAAATGAATAATATAATTGATATACAATAGTATTCGATACAACACATTTGATACAACTGACTATCAATATATCAAAGATAGATAAATAACAG
Source organism: Allium cepa (assembly GCA_030765085.1). Taxonomy (NCBI): domain Eukaryota; kingdom Viridiplantae; phylum Streptophyta; class Magnoliopsida; order Asparagales; family Amaryllidaceae; genus Allium; species Allium cepa. Next base: position 685,320,963 of record CM060939.1, on the reverse strand, counting down.
AGACAACAGCAGCGGAAAGACAATGTCTTCAATGCCAAACTCCAAAAACTCCATCTCCAATTAAAAGCAAGCTCGAACCACCATCATTGATGACTTAAGCAAGGTCGGTCATCCAAAGACTGAAAAAGATTCCCAAAGACTGAAAGCTACTGAATCTACACTTACTGTTTGATTATCTGAAAAACCCAACTCTAAACTGCCCATGTAGAAAATTATGGGCACCTAGAGCTTAAGAAAGGAACAATAAACTTCGAGTCAGTCATGGGACTGGTATGAGAAACCAAAAATAGTTTATCTTTATCAAAAGCAAAACAAAAGATTTTTAAAGAGATTCGCAATGCTTTTTGAAAAATGAAACTGCCATAAGACCTCCCGCCACACACACAATGCAAGCGCACATTTGGAGGAGATTTCTTCTTATGACAGTAAAAAATGCTTGATACGCAAAAACCATTTGATATTATTATTAGTGCATAGTGGAAAACATTTCGAAAGTATAATATTAATCTTAGCCAGCATAGGTACCATTATACTATGCCTATTATAGCTACCACCTGAGGTGGCAGGTAATACAACTGCAACCGTAAAAGGGCTCGTATTGGATGATTGGATTTTCAACAAATGGTCAGGCAAAGGAACTTCCTGGGCCACATAGGAATGCCTTTGGAGGGACCCCCGAGAACCTACCCGGCTCTCTGCCAACACAAGGTCGGTTTACTCCCTTCCCGGGAGTAAGACCTAAGATATGCCACCCTCGGTCATTTGCGACCTTTATCCAAGAGCTCTCAACCACAACAATCACACGGTAATAGATTTACAGTGTCCACATGAGTTAAGTATCTGGGCTCCATACCATGATACCACCCTTTTTCAGAAGGAATGGACATACCCTAGGGGTGCGACCCATGCAACCTTGCTGCATCTTTCCTGTTTCGACCATTACCAGGTTGTGAGGTCCTGATGCAGTCTCGTCCACAAAGCTACGCTTTTCACAAAGCCATGCTTTGATGAACAAATGATCTGCAGCACTTCGTAAGCCACATTACCAATTTAGGAATGTATCACAGTAACCATCAACTACATAACCTCTGAGCTCGTACGTCTCAAAGAAGGGTATTAAGCTAAGAGAATAAATCTCTGCCACCAAACAGAAATGTATTTGATAGAAACCGGTTTTACATCTCAAAGTGTAATGTCTGACACACATCCATATAAGTCTGTTCCGGGTTCGAATAGAACCGAAGGCACTTCTGAAGAAGCCCTTGCAATTTCGGGTATTCACAATCCCGATCGGACTTCCCATCACTTAGGGAATCTCTATACCGACGCGACTCAGTGCAGAGACAATCGACGGTTTATCCTTTCATTCTCGAATATACCCGGCCTTCGCCACCGGTCTTCAAATGCTATCCATAACATCATATCATTATTCAGAATGGGTTATATGACACAAGGTCCTCTTCCGGCTAAACCGAATAATGAGCATATTATTTAAAAACATATGGATAATGGGATTTCGGTTAAGTCACAACTTGTTATCCAAAACAAATGGTTTAAACAAATTACCATTTCAAATCTTTAAACAAAAAGATTGCTTCACAAAGTTCACCAATCTTTCACAAGATTCATTCATAGTTCTCAATACTATTTCAATTCGCAAATCTTTTATACAAAAGATATGCTTTTCCAATTTCAAAACAAAGTTTAACAATCTTCCACAAGGATTCAATTATAGCCTTCAAAACAATTCACAATTCAAATCTTTTATACAAAAGATACGCCATTTAAAATCCTCTTTAATTTTAAAACAAGGTCCAACCATCTTTCACAAAGATTCATTCACGGCTTTCAAAACAATTTTCTTTTCAAATTTGATTAACTCATTCAATCTTTAAATCAAAGATTTAATTTATAGCTTCCAAAACAATTCCTTTTTCAAACTTGGAATCTTTTCAATACAATTTGGAAATTCTTTCTTTCAAATGAAAGCTATAATTATTTGAAAACAAGTAGTTTTCATTTTGGAAAGATCAAATTACATTTGCACGAGTTTAAATCTCTTCAAGTATAAAATTTGGTTTATGTAGGATCGATTCACCCTAGAGGGGGGTGAATAGGGTGATGCTATTAATTATAAAAATTAATCGCGGAAGCTTATAAAATTATTTCAACACAGATCACAGAATTATAGTAGCACAGATAATAGCAGAATAATAAATGCAGAAATAGAACGACACAGAATTTACCCAGCTTAGGCAAAACCCTGCCTACGTGCTGCCCCCAAGGTTTATACTAGAAATTAAGTAATCACATGCTTACACACGTAAAATCGCGACACCCGCTACTGACTAACCTAACTCTACGCTCAAAAACCTATCACAACTCAGCCACTGAGTTGCGAATTCTCAAACTACGCCACGTAGTTTGTCCCCTAGTCACACGACTAGAATTTACAACGGTTTAAAATTGAAAATACAATTAAAACACAATTAAAAAACAAAATAAACCCTAATTGTAATTAAGAGCCTTATATAATTTTAAAACCCCAAAACTAATATATCGGCTGGCCTAATAATTATTCTTTCTCTATGTATTTTATCGGCCCGTTCCTCTGTTTGTGATGGCGGCTCTTGTTTCTTCGTTCATTCTTCTTTCCTTAAAAAAAATTAGGGCTTTTCGAAAATTCGAAGAATGCCGACTTGAAATATTCGATTGAATATATGGTTCAGCGTTCCCTTTTGTCAATCGATGGTCTCTTGGATTTGCTTCGACTAATTCAAATTTGATCGAGTTCGAGATGGCTTTGGTATGTAATTTATTCCTTTTTGCTTTTTATGCTTGATTGAACTCGATAATTTTCGTTGCTGATGATGAATTGGTTTATATAGGAGTTCGATCTCCTTTATTTGCGTTCGTCTGATTTTTTTTAACATTTTAGCTTCGGCCATTCGATTTCGTTTGGATGCTTGAGATTGACCTGACTTATTCAATTCGTTCTTTTCGTTGCTTGATTATCATGATGTTGATTTCTGACTTGGTTTTTTTACTTGGCTATCACGGTTTTGAACACTTGACTGACTTGCGGCTTTGACTTGAAACTATTCGATCTCGTTTTCTACGGCTTGATGATTATGCTATGACGATTTCGGTAATAGTTGAATCTTTGTCAATTGTTGATTTCGGCCACTTTACTTGGTTGCTTCATCATGTATACACTTTGATAATCATGTTGTATTATTTTGTTGATGACCCACTGTGCTTCAAGTATGTGTACTCGAGTGTGATCTGCGCATTTTTGCCATGCTGTAGCTTGATTCATGTATACACAGTTGGTAGCTGGACTTGGTCTTAGTATCATTGTTGCACCGATATTGCTGCTCCCCTATGCAGTAGCCTTGCTTGTGTATTTTGACTTGTAATTGTGTCAAGTTGTCGTTTCATTGAGTTTGGTCCTTTATGTTGCTCTGTGTTGTAGTATATATGAGCTTGATTCATATGTATGTTGTATGCTGTACATGTGTAATTGACTAGCTGTCTTGGAGTTTCAGACCATATGAGTGTGTTCATGAATGTTTGCATTGACTTGTTTTGGTGCAACTGCCCTTGTGCACTGTTGTTATACTTGACTGTTGAACTTGTATTTGAATCAATGTTTGGGTATCCTTTGTAAGCCATTGCAGTATGGACCATTCTTCCCTCCGGCCATAACTGATGTCACCTGCAATTCATTAGTCTTGTTCACTTGACGGTTGCTGTGCACTGGTCTATTTGTTATCACTTCAGTCTTGTCCATTTTGAGGCAGTTGGGATATTTGTTGTATATATGAGTTGCTTCATCATGTTTTAAACTTGCACATTTGGGTTGAGTCATGGTTGCAATGACTTGACCTTTGCATTTTGTTTGTGGTTTGGTGCCTTCTTGAACTGTGTAGTCTTTTGTGAGCATGTTGACTTTTAGTTGGACTGTGCATTACGCTTGAGTTGTATCCAGCTTGTAGCTCGGATTTGGCCTTGTGCTGAAAGTTGTGCCATTATTTTATTGCACTTGAGTTGAATCCGATAATTTGGATTTGACATGTGCTCACCTGTCCCTGTAAATTTATCAAGTGTATATATCGGTGTGCACGGCCTTGTGCCATATACAGTGATACACTGTGTATGTCACAAGCTGTTCGTGTATGATGAATTGAAAATTAAATGATGAAAAACAACCCAAATAACCGAGGCAAATATTATTTTCAAAATTCACATATTGTTTTATACTGCAAAAATATTTCCTTTTCAATTTTACTGCGTCAATATTTATTTTTGCAGATTGCTCAGATGCTGGATTCAATCTGGAATGAAGTTGAAGATAAATAGAATGTGAGTGATATGTAGAGAGGTTAAATGTAAATGTGAAATTGTGATGTAATCAAAATTGTACTGTAATTGAATATATATAGTGAGAGCTTGAACTTCGTACTATTCAAAGATTGTAATAAATATTCGTTTGAATAAAAATTCTGTTTGAATTCAAATTTTGTGTTATTTATTTTTATTCAGCAAATATTTATTTAGTCCGTGAAAAATAAAATAGTACATTAACAAATACATCTACACGAATATATAAATGTTTATTATCATCAAACTAAAATCATATAATCGCGTATTCACCAGTCTCCCCCTTTTGATGATAACAAACATATATTTAAGATTTTGAATATGTTAAATGTATTTGATCATTGATATGCTCTAATTGCTCCCCCTATTTAAATGCTTCCTCTCTACACAAAACTCCCCCTACATATATGCATGCAAGTAAAGATATGCAAATGAGCCTAGAAGCAAATGGAAAATATTTGACCTTTGCTTGATTTTATTTGACAAATTCTTAACCTTTCTCTCCCCCTTTTGTTATCAGCAAAAGAGTAATAGTGTTAGAGAAAATAGAGATAAAAGTGATCGATATTAATTCAACATTAAATTCAATTGAATATAAATATTAAATTTTAATAAAAAATCAAACAAAAATCATAAATACTTTGTTAGGCGCATATTCCACTTTTAGAGTGATGGGAACGATGTCAACATATAAAACCATACAGTTGTGTCTATTTGTGGTATATTTATATTAGGAATTTGAATATCTACTAACCATGCATAACCGTCAGGACTTTTAAATGAGATTAGTAGTATTCCAATTTTATTTTTAAAAAAATAAATTCAAGTATCTTCTAACCATGCATAACCGTAAGGACTTTTAAATGGAATTAGAATCAACTTGTTTATTTTAAAAATCAATTTTTGATATGTGTTCCACACATGCATAACCGTGAGGACTTTTAAATGAGCATGGAAGCACATAACAAATTCCAAGTAATTCACCCATACATAACCGTGAGGACTTTTAAATGAGAGTGAATACTTTGGTATTTATTTATTTATTATTATTTTATTATTATTATTATATATACTATATAATTATTTTCATTTTTATTAAAAAAATGTAAAATGAAAAACGAATAATTCCTGTTTAAAGTACCATATATCGACAAACTATATTGAATTTTGATGAGTGATGATCGTTAGAAATATGACAGAAATAGAGATGGTCATGGAATTTTTACCAACAAAAAGTTTTATGACTCTTGTTTAAATTTCTAAAGCAATTTACTAATTATATCGTCTCGAGTTATAATGTATGATTAATATTAACATTCATCACTTTTTCAATCACTATTCATCTTTTAGATAATCATTAGGGAGTCAGATTAGTCAATGTCATCATTTAAAATCAAATTCAAAAATAATTATAAAATCAATTGTTCTAAAAATGACCAATCTGAAAACAAGGTCAAAAATGATTTTCTAGAAGGGGTTTTTTATAAGAAAAATTTCTGCTATTTGAAAATTATTTGAAATGAAAAATATGCAGATATTTTCTTTGAAAAACGATGCAGTTACTAAATGTATCAGCAAAAATTACGTTCAACGAGTAAGTTTTCTATCAACTAGATTTCCAATGTAATCTACATCTGAATTTCTCTTTCACTCAAAATTATCACTACTTGAATTTGATAGACCAGAAAGTGTGCACCAAAAATTTCAAACTCAATTTTAACAGTTTTTTAAATGTCATTCTCTTGAATTTGAAATGAAGCCGTGTAAATAATCAAAAACCGTGAATCTAGAGTTAGCCGTATTATAACCAAATGTATTATCATCCAACAAAACGCTATTTTTAATCCAAACTAATATATACGAAGTAATTCAAAGAATCTAGAGATTTTTATAGTGTTTTTGGTATAAGAATATGATTGGCCAACAATTTTGAATAAGTAGAAATCAAAATAATCATTATTTCATCATCTCGTTATTGGCTGATTTAATTCAGAATATGGTGCAGATTATCACATTTAATATATCGTTCAAATAAATATACCATTACCTGTTTTACCTTTACGATATTTTTTGTTGTTGTCCATTGTGATTCTGTCACCTTTATACTAGGCTAAGGAACTTTGCTTTATCGTCCGTTGTGTTTCTGGAAAAGCCATAATCCAGAGAACGCTGTTGTTGTTCCTTAGCCTGCCACCACACCTACACGATGAAAGATTTTTGTGACCTATTTGTTTTTATAAGTCCATGATTGTTAGTGGCAGAATATTTTGAAAAACAATTTTGTGGAGACCCAAAACTATTTATAATTGTTTCCTTCGGCACCCAAATTTGTTTAACTTTGAGAGATTTTATATTTGTGCCTTTTTGAACCCAAATTGGTATAGTTTTTACTTGTTTGGGTCTATACCAACAATTATTTTGATTGTGTCCAAATTTTCTACAAATTGTGCACACTAAATTGACTTGATTAATTTTTCTTTTAACAGGTTCAGATTGATTATATCCAAGTCATTGTCTAACAGTTTGTTTCCCTAAGAGCATATTCAATGATTTTTCACTTTTGGAAAATTTATCTAAAGTCATTGACAGTTGTTGGACTTGTGTTTTGGGAGATTCATTTCCGTTTATCAATTGTGTGCACCTTTTAATAGAATTCTCTCTCCTAGTATTTTCACTTTTCTTTAAAATCAGAATTTCATTTTCAAGCGATTTAATTTTAATTTCTGATTTTTTAATTTCTTCTTCAAATGTTGGACACTTATCACACTTAAGAATCCTACTTTGATAGGTTTTAACTAATTGGTCAAGTTGTTCATTTAGTTCTATCAAAGTGCTTTTTTGTGATTCAAGTTTAGCATATTTTTTCCTAAGTCGTTCAAAACAGCCATTTACTTCATGGAAATATATAAGTAATTCTGAGTGAGTAGGTTTTGATACCTCGCTTGGCTCATCCTCATCGCTATCAGTTATATCACTTCGAAGGCACAAATCAGCTTTCTCATTGTCACTGCTATCGCTTTTATTCCACGTGGCTGCAAAACATCTTCTTTTTGATTTCTTTTCTTTGTCGAGTTGAAATCGGGGATAATTGGGCTTGATATCACCGGGTTTGTTGCAAATGATCTCGTGTTCTTCCGAGTTGTCTAGTGCTTTGATTAATCTTCTTTTCAAATGTTGATTTGGAGTTGGATTTCTATATTTACGGTTCCACCTTTTGAATTTCCTCATTATTAACGCCAGCTCAGCCGCTCCATCATCCTCGTCACAACTGCTTTTTTCCAATTCTGTTAAGCACATTTCTTTAACTGAGTTGGTTGTGGAGCATTTCTCATTACTGTTGACTTTTGCATCATATATTGCATTTGAAGTATTCCAGATTTCCTGTGCATTTTCACATGAGAAATGAAATTAAATTTATCTTGATTAATATGAGAATATAATAAATGCATTGCTAGAGCATTAATCGAGATAATTTTCTTATCTGTTATATCACACCCATTTTCAATAATATCCCAACATTTAACATAAACATATTTTAAATAAAATTCCATTTTCAATTTCCAATTCAAAAAATCTATTCCATCAAAAATAGAAGGAATAATATTGGAACGACCCTAAAAAAAGTAGCCATTTTAAAAATTCAAAATTTTAAAATAAAAATTGGTTTTTGAAAAAAAATCAATTTTTTAAATCAAAAACGGATTTTGCACCTAGCTCTGATACCACTTGTAGGATCGATTTCACCCTAGAGGGGGGTGAACAGGGTGATGCTATTAATTATAAAAATTAATTGCGGAAGCTTATAAAATTATTTCAACACAGATCACAGAATTATAGCAGCACAGATAATAACAGAATAATAAATGCAGAAATAGAACGACACAGAATTTACCCAGCTTAGGCAAAACCCTGCCTACGTGCTGCCCCCAAGGTTTCTACTAGAAATTAAGTAGTCACACGCTTACACACGTAAACTCACGACACCCGCTACTGACTAACCTAACTCTACGCTCAAAACCCTGCCACAACTCAGCACTGAGTTGCGAATTCTCAAACTACGCCATGTAGTTTGTCCCAAAGTCACACGACTAGAATTTACAACGGTTTAAAATTGAAAATACAATTAAAACACAATCAAAAAACAAAATAAACCCTAATTGTAATTAAGAGCCTTATATAATTTTAAAACCCCAAAACTAATATATCAACCGGCCCAATAATTGTTCTTTCTCTATATCTTTTATTGGCCCATTCCTTTGTTTGTGATGGCGGATCTTGTTTCTTCATTCGTTCTTCTTCCTTTAAAAAAAATTAGGGCTTTTCGAAAATTCGAAGGATGCCGACTTGAAATATTCGATTGAGTATATGATTCAGCGTTCCCTTTTGTCAATCGATGGTCTCTTGGATTTGCTTCGACTGCATCGAATTTGATCGAGTTCGAGATGGCTTTGGTATGTAATTTATTCCTTTTAGCTTTTCCGTTATGCTTGATTGAACTCAATAATTTTCGTTGCCGATGATGAATTGGTTTATATAGGAGTTCGATCTTCTTTATTTGCGTTCGTCTGATTTTTTCAACATTTTAGCTTCGGCCATTCGATTTCGTTTGGATGCTTGAGATTGACCTGACTTATTCAATTCGTTCTTTTCGTTGCTTGATTATCACGGTGTTGATTTCTGACTTGGTTTGTTTACTTGGCTATCATGGTTTTGAACACTTGACTGACTTGCGGCTTTGACTTGAAACTATTCCATCTCGTTTTCTACGGCTTGATGATTACGCTGTGACGATTTTGGTAATAGTTGAATCTCTGTCAATTATTGATTTCGACCACTTTACTTGGTTGCTTCATCATGTATACACTTTGATAATCATGTTGTATTATTTTGTTGATGACCCACTGTGCTTCAAGTATGTGTACTCGAGTGTGATCTGTGCATTTTTGCCATGTTGTAGCTTGATTCATGTATACACAGTTGGTAGCTGGACTTGGTCTTAGTATCATTGTTGCACTGATATTGCTGCTGCACTATGCAGTAGCCTTGCTTGTGTATTTTGACTTAACTGTGTCAAGTTGCCATTTCATTGAGTTTGGTCATTTATGTTGCTCTGTGTTGTAGTATATATGAGCTTGATTCATATGTATGTTGTATGTTATGCATTTGTAATTGACTAGCTATCTTGGAGTTTCAGACCATATGTGTGTGTTCATGAATGTTTGCATTGACTTGTTTTGGTGTAACTGCCCGTGTGCACTGTTGTTATACTTGACTGTTGAACTTGTATTTGAATAAATGTTTGGGTATCCTTTGTAAGCCATTGCAGTATGGACCATTCTTCCCTCCGGCCATAGCTGATGTCACCTATAATTCATTAGTCTTGTTCACTTGATGGTTGCTGTGCACTGGTCTATTTGTTATCACTTCAGTCTTGTCCATTTTGAGGCAGTTTGGATATTTGTTGTATATATGAGCCGCTTCATGCTTTATTGTGACCTTCAAGTTTTAAACTTGCACATTTGGGTTGAGTCATGGTTGCAATGACTTGACCTTTGCATTTTGTTTGTGGTTTGGTACCTTCTTGAATTGTGCGGTCTTTTGTGAGCATGTTGACTTTTAGTTGGACTGTGCATTACACTTGAGTTGAATCCAGCTTGTGGCTCAGATTTGACTTTGTGCTGAAAGTTGTGCCATTATTTTATTGCACTTGAGTTGAATCCGATAATTTGGATTTGACCTATGCTCACCTGTCCCTTTAGATTTATCAAGTGTATATATCGGTGTGCAAGGCCTTGTGGCATATACAGTGATACACTGTGTATGTCACAAGTTGTTCATGTATGATGAATTGAAAATTAAATGATGACGAACAACCCAAATAACCAAGGCAAATATTATTTTCAAAATTCACATATTGTTATATACTGCAAAAATATTTCCTTTTCAATTTTACTGCGTCAATATTTATTTTTGCAGATTGCTCAGATGCTGGATTCAATCTGGAATGAAGTTGAAGATAAATACGAGTGTGAGTGATATGTAGTGAGGTTAACTGTAAATGTGAAATTGTGATGTAATCAAAGTTGTACTGTAATTGAATATATATAGTGAGAGCTTGAACTTTGTACTATTCAAAGATTGTAATAAATATTTGTTTGAATAAAAATTCTATTTGAATTCAAATTCTGTGTTATTTATTTTTATTCAGCAACTATTTATTTAGTCTATGAAAAATAAAATAGTACATTAACAAATACATTTACACGAATATATATATGTTTATTGTCATCAAACTAAAATCATATAATCGCATATTCAACAGTTTAAATTCAAATTCCCAAAACAATACTTTTTAAACAAATCATAATTTCCAAACATAGAATTCAATTTCAAATTTTGAATTCAAATCCAAACTAAATTATTTAAATTTCAAACTTTATTAAGTTATTCACAATAACTTTTATCTTCAAAATTCTTTTTCAAAAGCTTTTCATATTTAACCCAATTCCATTTCCCAAAACCAGTTGAATTCAAAATTCAAAATTTTAAAACCATTTTAAAAATCTATGACTTAACCAATTTCCTTGTGCAATCCGTATTTGTGTGTATATAAGTGTGGTCCAAGGGTTTTACACAATAAAAGTGCAATATCATCAATCAGCACAGATTCGAATACAGCAATATATTTGATGAGCGGCATAAACTATAACGCTTATTTTTATTCACAGATCATAGATAAATAACATAGGTACATCGCAGATAAATAAATTACATTCATCACAGCTTGAATCAAACCAATCCAAATCACAAAGCATCACACAGTAGAGATATCAAACAATTCACAACATTCAATAGAATACAGTCATCCATAAGGAAGATCAATTGATTATCTGATTAATTGAAACCAGATTAATCACTAACCCAGGTTAATTAACCAATTATAAATTAGTTAACTTTAAATTTTTTATTAATCAACCTTAATTAATAATTGAATAATTTTTTTATCATTAAATAATTAACCCTAATTATATAACTATTCTTTACTTAATTATCCTTAATTAATTAACCCTTAATTAATTATTCTTTAATTAATTAGTTCTTAATTAATTATTTATTTATTCTTAATTTTTAATTAATTCTTAATCACCTTTATTAATAAATCCTTAATTAATCCTTAATTATAAATTAATTTAATTAACCTTTAATTAATTAATTACTTCTTAAATTAATTACCCTAATTACATAAATTAATTATCCTTAATTGATTAACCTTTAAACACTTGATTAATCAATCTTTAATCATGAATTTTCCATTCTTAATTACTTTCACTAAGTAATTATTTTTAATTAATTATTCATTAATTACTTGATTAACCAAACTTAAATTATTAATTAATTTATCTTAATTACTTTATTTAAGTAATTAACTTCAAATAATAAATTTCCTTTAACAAATATGTTAACATAGACTTGAAAGTTAATTAACAAATTAAAACATCCTTTATATTAATTAGCTTCTTTAAATATTATTAAGTTTATTTAATATAAACTTTCAAAATAAAGTTTAGGTATATTTTAAAACATTTAAAACTTGGTTAATTAAAACAATTTATTCAAAAACCTTATTAACCCATTTTTAAAAACTTAGATAACATCTAATATAAAAAGGAAATTTGTTTTAACAAAATTTGTTTTTAAATAATTTGATTTCCTTTGAGATTTCGAAACTGTTTTACGTATAACATCAAAAACCCCGAGCAAATCCATCATCTACTCGAACTTGAACCCGGGCAAACCCATGCTTCACCCTGCTTCGAGAAAATCGTCCTATATCACAAGCCACCCCCCTCCCCCGAGTTTCCTACCTTCTTCGCTAAAATGTTCGAACCCAGATACGTACGTTTGCACGTATACGTGCACAAGCTCCACAACAACTTCCGATCGACGTCGAGGCTACCGGAACATCATCAACGATCACCAGAGTTGAATCGAACAACCCAAAACATGAAATCGTCATTAAATCAAAATCGAGCCAAAATTTGAACTTCTTGGAAACTACATGCTCGCTTGAAAAAATCTTCTCCTCCCCGCTACATGCCACCAGAAACCACGCCCTTCTGGCCAAAGGTGCCTCGACCCACCATGAACTCGACCCCCCTAGTGCGATCGCCTGAATCACTATGTCGATGTCAAAAATAACCCACGACTACCCCCTTCAAAACACAGGGCTTAAACCCTAATGCAATCCAAATCTCCAAACACAACGGATTTAAAAATTATCTTGCATTTTTCATACAATCCATGATCACTCCAGCACCCATTGACGCGATTCCGAGGTTCGACAATTGATTGATCACCCGAAATTCGCAAAAATCCACTTTCCGTTCAACATAGAAATTCATGATCATCTCTTAGTTAAAAATCGTGAGATATCCACCAAAAATCATCATTTTATAACGCTAATCTAATTATGAAATCGCATTTCAAAGATTAAATTTCGATTTTCCTGATAAAAAAATGTTTTTACTGTGAAATTCTATTTTCAAAATATTTATACAATATTTTTGACTTGGAATTATTTTTAAAATTAAGTTCACATTCATACCTTTATTTCATCTTCAACGATCTTACTTTAATAATGATCGTAGGAAGAGCAGTTTAATTTTTTTTCTTCTTATTTTGAAGATAGGTTTTGAAACCTGAAATCAATAGAGAAAAAATCTTGCCTTCAAACCAGACATGCATCCTCCCCCATGTACCCCAATATATTTATATAAACATGTTTTATAGCATCATCAGTATCATTCATCATCATAGAGCACATATCAAAAATAAAAGATTGGGTCTAAAAGGGGGTTTGCTCACCTGTCTAGAAGAACAGAGAAGCAAGAGAAGGCTTTGAGCCTGGAATTTGTTTTGATTGCTTTTTCTATATTTTCTTCTGATCTGAACTTGCTTTGCTTCATGAATTTTGCTTAACCTTAGCTTGATATTTGATTTTATCTTCATCTCCAGGTTTTGAAATCTTCCCAGGTTTGAAGACTTTAAATTGTTTTTTTCTTTCTATTTTCTGGTTTGCTCTGATTTCATTTTGGAAACTGAAAGCTTGATGTTGAATTGTTTTGAATCTTTGTTTTCAAATTTGTTTGATCTGTTGCTTTTGAATCAGGTTGGAGATTTCTTGATTTCAGTTTGAAACAAGTTGAAACTTTGATCTGGTTTGTGATTCCTTTATGAGGATGTGTTTTGTTTTCTTTTGTTTCCTCGAAACTGAATACTAAAGTTTTGAGAATTACTTTTTCTTAGGTTTGATCGAGCTTGAGAAGAAAAATGAAAATAGCCTGGTCTTATTGTTTCTATGCATATTTTCTATGTTTAATTCAAAAGAAAAACAATCCCCTTGCCACATGTCCATTTTAATTACATTTGTAATTACACATGTAAATTTTCTTACACATGTCTTAGGTGAATTAAATTATGTTTAAACCCCTAATTCAAATATTTTTGTAAATTTTATTTTAACCCTTTATGAAAATAAAATTTCATATCTTAACATACGCTTTTATTTTATATTGTTTATGTTTTCATTTGCACAAATAAAATTTTATCTCAATTGTTTTTCATATGACAATCTTAATTTAGTTTAATAAATTTATATATTTATTTTCCATACATACATTTCTCATCATTTATATTTGCACAACTAAATTTATCTTCAATTGTTTTTCACATTACATTAATTCTCAAATTACATCTTCCAAATAGTAACATATATTAAAATTTAGAAAACAAACTTTTATTAATCTTAAAACTTTATAATTCTATTTATTTTTAATATATTTATTTTTAAATCCAATATTTGTTTATAAAATACTTATCCTTAAATTTTAAACCAAAATTCTATTTATAATCTAAAATATTAATTTATTCTAGAAATTTCTAATTAATTCACAAATAAATTCACAATTTAATTTCCAAAATTAAATTAATTATCAAATTATCCTCGCTAAAGTTCAGGGATGTTACAACTATCATCTCACCATGTTTCAAATCCATAAAACTTCTAAACAACCGAGTTCTTCCCACCTCTGGGATAAACCGATCTTCAAAAACCTCTTTAAAATGCGCCAAAGAGAAATCTTCTTCCGGTGTATTCATTGTGACTGAATCCCACCAATCCATTGTTGCTTTTTGAAGCTGACGCAATGCCAATAATCTCTTTCTAGCATCTCCCAACTGAAGACCCCCGAATATCCTTTCATAAGAGCGGAGCTATGTCTGAACTCCCAAAATATCTTTAGTTTTATAAAAAGGCTTATCACCTAAAGCAGTGTAATTCTTGCACAAGGTTGCATAGTTTGCATCATAGCTTCCACTACTAACTCTAAACTGGTTCATTTCTAGGAGCTCTGCCATTTTGTAGCCATGCTGATTCCAGATCCCCTCCCTCTTCTTCCTCTTATACTCATTTTTAATACTGGATAAGCGACAAGTATCATTAGAATATATAAATAGGATCAAAGATGATAAAAGGGAAACTGCAATGAAGGATCTAAAACCAGACTTTTAGGGATAAAAGGAAACGCTCTCTCAATATTAACTCATTCTAGGGCTTCACTCACCCTACCTCTAATGAGTTGTACCCTAATCAGGTTAAAGGTGTTCTCTCAACCGAAGAATTGATACTAATTGTGACGACCCACCTTTCCGACCCCTAGGAACGACACTTAACACATCCTCGGTGTTCGTGTATCGTTGGCCAAGCATCAGGAAAGATGAATCGTTGTGGGATAATATAAAGAAAAAAAATGGAAAACCTCACAAAAGAAACTGCTAAATAAAACATAACAGTCAATAGTACATCGATTTCTCCTTAACAAGGAGTTATCAGAGTTACACAAAAGTAGTATAAATCAACTTAGGTAGTTATAACATCCTGCCTTTACATATGTTGAAATAAAATACACTTACACAAACTAGATAATACATCGGAATAGATAACTAAGAAGATGGAAGCCTCCTGCTCGGACGTCGTCTTCAAAAGAGCCCGTAAAAAACCTACTACTCTCGGACCACTCAAATAAAATGAGTACCCGAGAGTTTAGGGAAAACAAACAACTCGGGTCAGACGATATGTCCAGTATGAGTAATTTTTTTAAAACAATGGATGTGAAATTAAACACAAACATGTAAAACCACGTCGCTAAACACAGAACGGGTTTACTCTCGCAAAAATCAACATCCAAATGTAAAGAATGGATAAATAATTGAACACCATGAAGAGTGGTTGACTCTTTCCAATGCAAATAAGGGAATAAATTTGAAGGTTTAAATCAAATAAGAAAAGAAAAATCTCCAACAAATGACTAGGAAGGTGCGCCACCCTTGAAGTATACCTTTAGTAATATACTTCTAAGAAGCTCATATACTCCATGACACTTCTCGGACAATACCAAGCCGCATCTCACCAAACCTTACCGAGTATTCGAATATTTCACATCTAATAGCGGTATCGAATTCAATCTAGATGAGATGGAAAAGTACCCTAATGGGATCAACCTCACATAGCTTAGCTTCCTTTGGTAATTTGGATTTAGCCATTTCCTACAGAGGATATCGGTAATCAAGGAAGCAACATCGTTCTTAGAATGATGATAATAAAGTAGCTGAAGTAACCGATGGTTGAGAAAACCAACTATCGAGGATATAAAATGATCGTATATGGAAATTAAGTCTTGTATATTTATCACCACTCATCGAATTCAAACTTGTACTATTTCTTGGTTAACAATAATATCAGACAAGTCAAGGTAGTGTTACCTTAAAATAATGTCCCATGATTATTATTAATTTTCGAAATAGCAACAAGTTTACTTCTTCGATGTTAAGTGCTAATTATACAAATAATCATTTCTATACAAGTGAATCGCTTTACGGAAATTAATTTATTTCCACAAACAATCCAAAATTTTCTTTTAAAAACCCAAATTCGTACTTGGCTTCACATTACAAGTATTAGCTTTAAAACATTTTGTTAAAAGAGTTTACTAACTATGAAATATCTTTATAAAAAGGATTTAACAACTTAAAATATCCTTATTACATTAATTAATTAACTTTAAAACTTTGTTAACTAAGTTAATTAATTAACTTCAATAACCTTTAATTAAAAAGGATAAATCTCCATTAAAACATCATTAATTCAATTAATTAATAATATAATTAATTAAATTAGATAATTAAATAACATTATTTAAAAGTGATTTATTAATTTAAAACTTATTTAAGGAAAGATTATTTAAGGGTAAACAGATATATTAACCCTTAAAAGTCATTAATTAAAAGGATTAATTAATTTTGAAAATATAATTAGTAAATTGATTATTTAACTTTAATCCATCATTATTAAAAGATTAATCAACCTTAAACAACATTAAATAAAATGATTAATAAATTTCATAACATCATTAACTAAGCGATTAGTTAAATTTAAAACACATCGTTAATAAGTTAATTAATTAACCTTAATCCTTATTAATTAAATTTAAAAATAATTAATAAAATAATTAACCAAAATTGAAATCATTATTATTTCAAAAAATCATTTAACTTGTAAAACAAACCCAAGCACGATTTTGAAACCAAAGGTTTCGATACAATGTGAGATTTTCGAAAGTGGTGATATAGCGACTATCGCTATATGGGCAGTTCAGCAAACCACTTCATGTCATTTTTCATCCATGGAGTATTCGCACAACATATAAGTAAGAATGTAAACATAATATGTACATTTACACAACAAGTAGGAAACAACACTTGCAAAATTTCAACTTTAGCTCTCTAACTTTTCAAGTTACCAACTAACTTCCAAAGTGTTAACTTTTCGACGCATAAGTCAAGCCAACAACCATTATAACACAACATATATCCAACGAGCATTCACCAACGATAAAAATGAACTATATTTAAAGTTACAAACTTGGATTTTGAAAGGTGACGTTTTTATTCACCAAGGCACTTAATAACTTAACCCAACTTTCACTAACTTCACAAAAACGACTAGATCTAAGTTCTACTATGCCAATGGCTAGATTTAGTGGATCTTGGTGGAGATTTTGGGCTCAGCCTAGACCATATTAGGCTTGATCATGGTGGATATGTGGGGGTATAGGTCATGTTAGTGGATAATGGTTTTAGGAAGTGAAGTAAGGAATTTAGCTTGATTTTAAATAGTGTATTCATTAGTGTTTGACTTTTAAAATAATTTTAGAAGCCATGAAAGTGTTCATGTATGTAAAGAGATAAGAAATGAAGATAGAAATGAATATATAAAGTGGAAAATGTATGGAAATAGTGGGTATTTACAGGAAAAGAAGTGGAGTATTAACTTGATTTAACTTAAGCATTTAAATAATAGAAATGTTATCATGCAACATGGAAGCCATGCCTCACCACTACCCTAGGCACACAAGCAACCCCCTTAGGTCCATCTACACCATGCCTTGTGTACTAGTTTAGGTTATAGTTATGTTATTTAATTAATTTTCTAAGCTTATTTAATATATTTTATGCATTTTATGTCAAATCAAGCTTTATATTTAAACTAAGCTTGATTATTAACTCTAACACATTGATTATCTTATCACATGACATATGTGCATTTGTGTGCATGCGTATATGAGTGATACATAATGTGCACAATGTTTTCAACGACTTTCCGATGCCAAAAGTCAAAATTTTGAAAAACGTTTTTCAGTCACATTTTCTTTTTTTATTTGAACTAATTATTTTGGTAGACAAAATTTGAAAATGGTTTTAATTCGATTAATTGATATTTAAATTATTTTTATTTGGTTATTAAAATCTATAATTTAAATATTTAAAAATTATTCAAATATAAAGCAATTAATTTACGGGTCGTTACACAGATCCCGTCACACATTGCGGGGGTTCAAAGTCGTTCCAGCATTACCATCAAGAACTGGTAAATTTATAAATTTTGGTTGTAAATACTTATAACATTGTATAATCTTATATATAATAATATATGATAAATATTTCAAGAAAGAGAGCGTAGTCGTCCCGTCTCCTACTTGGAAGTGTTTACTCGTACTCACGTCATCGAATATGTCAATGAAGATGGCTCAAGAACATACACATGACATGACATGAAATCACAAGAGGTCACGATAAGCATATTTTAAATTATAAGTTATTAATAATCACTTTAAATTATAAGTTATAAATAATTAAAATAATGTAGTATGAATTTTACTTGTAGTTTTATTTTTAATCATAAGATAAATTCATGAAAGAACGAGAAAAATTACTCGAGGGAGCAGGTTGGGACTAGTTGACTGCTGAAGAGGAAGACCGGCTTTTTAATGCTATCATGGAACCGCCAACATGAATAAGTGTTATGGTTTTTATAAACCAAGTGGCAATGTTTATGTATAATGTATTTATGAATAACATATAACATTGATTATCTTAATCACACTATATGAAATGTATACACTTTGGTAAACAATGCTACAGCCTAGACGAAGACAAGGAAGCTATAGAAGAGCTCAGGATGATCAGGAGATTGCAGAGTTGAGAGTTCAGATTGCTGACCTGGAAGAACTAAACAGACGTCGGTCTGCGGAGATGTAACAGACGCTAGATGAGCACATTGCCGTGTATATGCAACAACATGGTACATTTTCTTCATCATCGGGATCTGGAGGCGATGAGGATTAGTAGGTATGATTTTTTTGGTTTATGTGGAGACATTACATACATACATACATACATACATACATACATATATGCACTTTGATGTATGAGGTAGTTTGAGAGTTATATGCTTTGAGATGGGTGAGGTTGATGTGAGTTGATATTTATGATATATTTTCAAATGTTGTTGGATGAGTGAGGTTGATTTGACATAATATTTGATATATTTTGATATGTTAACGAATATTTGTGATTTTTGGTATGTTGATGGATGTTAGAGGCTGGTTTATTGTACATATTGATGTGATATGTGTGATTTGGACTTTGATATATATGATTTATATATCTGAAATTGAGTTGTGATAATATATTATTGTATATGTATTGTTTGAGGCATAAAGTGCTGCTGTAATAAAAAAAAGTTCCGGATTTTCGACGGCTAGCAACGCCGTACATGTTTCTAGGTTTCCGACGGCCAACGGCAGCCAAAGGCAGCAACTTGGTAAACGCGTGATCTTGTGTATGAAAGTAGCACATGAAAAGAACGTGAAAAAGGGGTCGGAAGGGAGGAGAAATGTGGGGACATCCACGTCACATGGTCAGACACGTCTTGATGCGTTCAACTTGAGAGCCAATGCAAAAGACATAAAAGCTGAGAAGACAACCTAATACTAAGCTACAATGTACCGTCGATTGTGCATTCTCCTAGCCAGCTGTACTTCAGCTAGTTAGTTCGTACTAACTAGATAGCCACTCAATCTACATTCAATGCAGTATATACATCAGGTCTGTATATCAGATATTAGCACATACTCTCTTGTTATATTGGTCAACTAGTTAATCCATATAAGTTGTCTTTTTGCTTTACTTAAGCTTTACAACATACTGAAACTTAACAACAAATCGTTTCTGCAACTCCTCTTTAACCTGGACCAGGTCTAGCAGTGTATGAGTTGTAAGGTAGATCCCAAACGCAAACTTACTTCGACATACATCCCTCCTGCATACAGAAAAACCTTCACGTTTGATGATTTCATTTTGAAACTGGACTCGAAATCCAATTTTTTAAGAGGTTTGTACAATTCAAATTAGAATATTCTCTTTGCATAAATGTAAATTTGACGGTTTCAATCTTTATTTTAAACTATTTGTTGTTCGTTGCTGTGAATTTCTATGTGTACATCGATGCTCTAAACGAGTGAAAAAAGATGAAAATCGATCACCTTCTCTATATGTTTAGGTATTTCCCTCGACGAAAACTTGTAATTAGCAGAATTAATTAGTAGCGTTCTATTGTCAACTTTTTCCGTCAATATTCCGTATAGTTATGACGAAATCTTTTGTTTGACTGCTCATAATTTTTATTCAACCAAAGAGCATTCACCGCAAGAAATGTGGATGGATAATTAAATAAATATATTTTTTCAACTTATTAACTCACTCGAATAATACACAATTTTATTCGTCAATTATAATGTCGGATAAGTATGTGCGGTCAGTACTTCAATCCAAATGAAGAAAAGTTCATTTTGACCGCATATACTTATCCCCAAAAATAAATGCCGGATAACTAAACGATCCTAGGGTTATTCAAGCGAGCTCGTAAGTCTCTTATGAGTCCAAAAAATGACTCGTTATCCGGGTCAGTCACTTACTGATTTATTCCTATTGGTAATGCTATAATAAAACACTTCTACAAACCATTTTTTCATAAAAAATATGAATAAAAAATAAGCGAAATTTTGACATATTTACTTCTAATTATGAAAGCTAAGTTTTAATTCTTTTCAAATTTTATTTTATAAATCACATCTCTATTTTCAGAAAAAATAGGTGTAATACAAAGGATATTTGAGTAATTTTAACAACAAACGTGTGTCAATTTTATTATTTCACACCTCATAACCGCATTTAATACACGTTTTGATGTTTACTCTTAATTTGAAAACGAGTAACATACAAAGAAAGAATTATAGAGAAAAAAAAAGTACAAAATAATTTTCAAATGAAAGCAGAAGGTTTAAAAAGAGAGATCAATTTTTAAAACTTATTTTAGGATATGTACAACTATTTAGTTAATGGTTTGGATTCATATATGTCTTTCATACTAATTATTTTGATTTAAGCCTACGAATCATTGTTTTTTATATTGATTTTTTTATTAAATAGTTGTTGGCTTCATCTATTCTCACATTTTTAATTGTTTTTTTCACCTCGGTGCTTTTAAAATAAAATTCTAGTTCTGCTATTTTTTCTTTAGCCACCCTGTTAATTTCAAAATTGCCTCCTTTATGCCGTTATCAGTTTCAACAATTCAAACATAAAACAGTTAAATGTGACAAATACGTAGTTGATGAATGATGGAAAAAAAAAACAAAAATAGTAGCTTGAGGTAAAACTAAATTTTTAACGTGACAACCGGAGAATCAAATGCAATTGCAGCGATGGAAATAGACGGATCCTTGTTTTAGTACTAATTGATGCATTACGGTAGTCCACAGGTCCTGCTTCTCAGTGCAGGACGCGACACTAAAGAGAAGAAACATATGTCAGATCATGATTTTGATTTTATCTTCACCAAAAATCATTCGGATTTTATCCTCAGCAAAAATCTTTGCCATCCGCAATAATCGTTGTCTCGTTATTAACTTGCAAGGTTTTTTTTTTTCTTTTTCTGTGATCTTTTTTCTTATAGATTTAGTCGATTGATTTTGAGATATTTGGTGGCGAATCTGGTACAGTTATATCTATTAAAGTAGATCTGTGATTTGGTTCAAACGTTGAACAAAGTAAACGTCTAAAGTTTATTGTATCGATTACGTGTGATGCTTTGTTGTTTGTTTTATTTTGAATAATGTTATAAGCGTTAATCTCGTCTTGAACTGTTGATTTGGATCTAGCCTACTCAGTTGAATCATCATTCAGTTCAATTCGGTTTTGAGTTCTAAACTTATATTGATTTTTTTGGTTAATTTCGAGATTAGTTCTGATTGGTGGATTGAAACATTGCTTCATATGTTGTGTATCCTTTTATTATCATATTGATGCATTGTTCATTTTGATGGTATGATAAATTAAAGTTGAATCTTGAATTGCTACTTCTAGACAGGCTGTATTCATTCATAGAGTTTGTGATGATATTTTACAGTTTGTTGTTAGCTTACAATATTGTGTCAACCATGTTCAGTTTTTTTAAATAACCTGTTACCAATTTAATCTACTTCTTAGTTTTTTTATTGTGTGTAGGAAGGTAATTATGATGGATCCTTGCTAAATCTCATAATTCTTGCTTGTTAAAGTTCTAGCGGTTTAATTTTTGGCTGATTCTATTAGCCCCCCGTTAATTTCCTTGCACCCCCGCCAACTTAAATAAAAATATCAAACCCCTATTTTTACTCTTAACATCCTGTCTATTCCCGTTTTATCCCATTCTTCTGCCTTGCTTTCTTCTTTAATCTTATTTTACTACAAAAAGATATCAAATTCATTGTTCTTAACAACGAAGAGTTGAAAATTTCCTATTCATATTTTATTGAATTAATTTATAATGCTTACATCTAAAGAAGCTTTTATTTCATTATAAAATGTTCAAATTTCAAATTATTGAAATCCTGAGTTAATTTTCCTTACTTGAGCAAGATGATATTTCAATCATGTGCATTAACGCTTGCTTCAAAACATTTTCTTCTTCAATTTCCACATCTTCTTCATCCATTTTTTCATGCTTCAAAAACTTACTTTTAGATGTATAAATACCAATTGCAAATGAAAACAAGGGTAGTTCTGTCCTTATTTATTTTTACTTTTTAATGGGGTGGGTAAGGAGATTAGCGGGGTGTTAATAGAGTTTGCCTTAATTTTTTTGTTCCTTGAGTAATATAAAATGAGAACCAATCATTGTTTATGAGTGGTCAACTGGACAAATGCTAGAACTGGATGATCTGGAGATCTAGCTTTACTTTCATTCTAATTAATATCGTCCAACTCAGCATGAATTATAGTCTTGGACTCAATTGCTAAAAGTAAGAGCATCTTCAGCAGAGGACGAGATTTGAGCATGAGAAGAGCCCAAAAAACAGAAAACTCCAACTTATATGGCAGTGAACGTGAATATTTTATCATTTTTGAGCGAATTTAATAAAAAGGTTTGTCACTTTACTAAATGGATTTCAAAACCCCATTTAGTGTGCTAAGTGGGTTTACGAGACTGGTTTAGTATACTAAATGCAATTTTGAATTACATTTATTGCTGGATGATTTTTGAAAAGTGGAAATAAGGATCCACTCCTTATTTTTGATATTCTAAAAACCCTTCTCAAAAACATGTTTTAAATTACCTCTTAATTTTTTTTGGACAATTGTTTTTTCTTTTTCTCCCCGAAAACCAGGCACTGCACTTAATCGTTAATATGATCAAAATTAAACTTTATTTTGAATTTATTTTGCAGAAGTGCAAATATCTGAAGTTTTCATTGTAAATATCCATTCAGGTTAAATGTTTTCTAGAAACCATTTATTGCTCTACGCTAAATAAAATTTGGGATTACTCCATGTTTCCTTGGTTTGCCATGTTCAAATCGGCATTGCTAACATGGCAAAACTGTCTGTATTACCACCGTTGGAAATGGTCTAAATAATTTTTTATTGTAATACCGGTTCTTGAGTTCGATGGTGTCATGTTCCCTAATATGGATGAAGTTGGTGGTTATTGTATTAGTGAATATTTTGCCTTTTTGGGTTGCCATTGTGCATTATTTTGATAAGATAAAAAGAGTGTAAATGTTGTTCATGTGAGTTGTAAACAATAGTAAATGTAACGGGAGTCATTTTCTGGTATTAGACGTTTCGTTTATTTGTTTGTCATTTTGTCAATGAGAAATGCTAGACATTAGTCATGTCGCAATTCAAAAAGCTTACTATCATAGCTAAGTTGTCTATTAATTTTTTAATACACTTGATTAAATACATTTTCTTCCACAAATTTTTTTTAATGCAATGGAAGGTTGTACTCATTATTTGCTGAAATTGCTGCATTTTCTGCAGATTGGCTCAATTGTTTGTTAATATGAGTAGAATTAGTAATTTAATTTGGAAGGCTGTTAATTTGTCGAACGTGAAAAAGGAATAGTTTATTACTTAAAAATGCAGTTATTGTTAAATGGTTGAGTTACACTTACATTTACTGAAAATGTTACTGATATTTTGCCATGTTCTAGTATAAGTAAAGCAACAATTTCTGTTGTTTCTAGCTCTATGTATATTAAGGCCGCTGTATCATTTTTTTTTTGAATTTTGTAGTTTCCGTGTTGGATCCAATTATTTTTATTACCGTTACTGCATAAAATTAATATTTATAGTATATACAGCTTATTTCTTTTGTAGCTGTAAGCCTTAATTTTCCTCTTTCCTATATATATACTAGGGCAGTAAAGATGGACGTATAATGGAGGAAGCATTACTTGTATTCTTGGCATACTAGCTGCAAGTATACACCTCAAGATTTTGCAGATGCATTTATTTTGTTGTTGATATAGCTGGCTGTTGGCCTTTTTGGATATTGTTGCAGCAGCCTAGCTGTTTGGAATTTCAAAGATCATGTATTTCTCTTAACAGAAGCAAATATCTACCATCTCCTTCCTTTCGGCATATGCTTCCATTGAAAACATGTACGTATTTATACTTTTTTTAGCCACATGCACATACATGATTTATTTGTTTAATTCTATACATATCTGCTTCCTTGAAGGGAAGGTAGAAGGATCAAGCTTATGCATGTAGAAGTATCATGTTTTTTTTTTTGGTGCGTGTGCGTGTGCAAATAACATAGCAGGCCTCTCTTAGTAACCAAGGTTACCCCTCATGTACTATGATTTTCCATGGACAGTTTTGCAGTGGCAAGTAATTTATTTTTGAAATCTCGACACAAAATACAGCAATTTTAGATACATATTCGTATATTTTACACATTAGCATTAGGATTGAAAATTATCTAACGGCCATTTACTAAAACCAATATTTACGAAAAATGTAACCATAATTTTCAATGGCGATGATGATGATGATTGTGTGCTCGTGCACATGCACATGTGCGTGCTTGCAAATAACATATCATTCCCCTCTTATTAAACCAAGGTAACCCCTCATGTACCTTGATTTTCCATAGACAGTTTCACGGTAGTAAGTAATTTATTTTTGAAATCCCAACACAAAATACAGCAGTTTTAGATACATGTTCATTATTTTAATTTTACTCGTTAGCATTATGATTGAAAATTATCTAATGGCCATTTACTAAAACAAATGTTTATGAATAATATAATCATAATGATTAATGATGATGGCCTGGCTTGGATTGCATACTTTAGTAGCGTGTGTGTATAATGGCTTTCATTGTATATATTGACCGTCTGAAGGGGATTTTAAACTTTTGATAA
The DNA here is from genome assembly GCA_030765085.1 of Allium cepa. Lineage (NCBI taxonomy): Eukaryota > Viridiplantae > Streptophyta > Magnoliopsida > Asparagales > Amaryllidaceae > Allium > Allium cepa. The sequence goes on along the minus strand of CM060939.1, from coordinate 685,295,428 downwards.
TGTTTAAAAGTAATCAGGCTTTGAGTGACTAATGTAAATAGTTTGGTTTGATTTTGCTGGATGTTTGAAATGGAAAATAAAATTCAATATAAAACTAAACTAGTTTTTTTTAATGCCCATAAAGACAAACTTCGCTTGTAAACTTGGAGGAAGTATGCATGGAACCCACAATGTATACTTCAGCTACTTCACAGAGTGTTGTGTCCATTGCCATTACTGGGATTTGAACCTGTGACACTTCATTACTCAAGTCCACAGCTTGTCACTTGGCAACCTTGTAGGGTTAAAACGAAATAGTTAGCGATAATCATATGGTGGGTCCAAAGCTAGGAAGCATTGTTTAACGAAACATTCAGTATATACTACTTTGACTGGTAGTATTGGAAAGACATAATTTACTTTAAACAATTTCGTTGAAGCTTAGTGTTTGACTAACAAAATGCTACTTGGTTGAGCCTGGATAAAGACAAATAATTTGTGAGGTTTTGTGTGGCTTTAATAGCAACGTAGCTGGGAACAAATTAGGATGACCGGAGCTTGAAGCGGATGACGTGGAAGAGAGTAGAATGAACCATGTATTGTTTTCTTAGCATTTTTTTTATTTAATTGGCGGTTGGTGTATTAACCTTTTATTGTCTAGTGAGAATTTGTTTCACATCCTTTTTTTTAATTACCTAAAACATCCAGTCAATTTCACATCTATTTAGAAGACTTTAGAGTTAATGAAAATTGAAGCATCAAGTAATGGTGATTGAATGTGTCAATATTTGTTTCTACAACTTGGTGATTGGTGGAGTTTGGTTGTGATGTCAGATCTAGTGATCAGAAAATCAATTTTCGATTCATAATCACTTGTGTTAGGGCTTCTAGTAAGGACAATAAAAGGAGTTACGAAAAGTATCATTGGTTGTGGTTTTGAATCTCTGACGTCGACTCAATCCGTGTTAGACGAAGGCAATGGTTGTGGCTTTAGGTGTGGTGAAGGCTAATCAAAGGCATAGCTGAATATCAGTAACAATACACTGCCAAGTAATTGCACTCGTAATTATTCTGCCCTGTAAATAGTTACACCCATGGTTACTCTGCAATGCAAATAATGGCAGTGCATCCGATAGTATTTTTTTAGACATGTAATAGCCGATAAGAACATTTAAATCGACTTTAGATATTCATAAAATATGCATAAAATATTAGATCCGACAATGTTTAAGAAATTTACATCAATTTTAACCGTGTCTTGAATAAAAATTTAACAAATATTAACATAGTCTCGGTTTACATTGTTTTTTATTAGGAGAGATGTAAGATTGATGTTTCTAAGCATGGATCTGAGCTAAAATGCCCATATTATTTATGTATATATATATTTTTTAGATATAATTTTATATTTTGAGGTGGAGACTTGACGCGGTTAGGTCACCCGCATGGCGATCTGGGCGTTCGGGTTCGAGTTCAGAAACAGCCTCTTTACAGTGCGAGGTAAAGACTACGTACATTATCGACCTTCCAAGAGCCCGCTATTGTGCGGGAGCCTCTTGCAATGAGTTCCATCTTTTAGATATAATTTTATATTTTGCACATGAAAATAATTATCAACAAAATACAAAATGTTAAATATATTTTATACTTTTATATTGAAATTATGAATCACTATATAACTTTCTTCTATTAACTAATGAAGTAAGGTGTAATAATTGGAGGAAGGGGGTAAAGAGGCAAGAACTCTTCCTGCGGTCGACCAAAATGATAAAGTTTTCTTTGACCAGTGATCAATGAATGAATTTTGACAATAAAAATAACAATAATTTTGAAATTTCATTAATCAATAAAAGAAAGTTACATATAATTCATAATTACGGTATAAAATTAGGAAATATATCAAATATTTTCCTTCCAAAATTCTATTAAAGTCTGGATGTATGTTTTAAAAAAAATCAAGTTGATTTCGTCATTAGCCCAAGTAATATGCATGATTCTCTTTTTTATAGTTTTTATGTTCTTGTCGTTTGCTACCAATTGAATTGTGAATGAGAAGGTTAACAAGATAGGTTGATATTTTGTGTAGAGGGAACACGTTCATGTACAATGTAGGGTATTGATGTGTGTTGAATGGTTAAATATCATTAAGAAGAATTTCAAGTGAGAGCTTTACCTTTTACGTATGCAATATTTGGAAAATATTGCATTGACTCACACTGCCTACATGGTCAGTTTAAATTCTATTTGTTAGGGAAAACAGTTTTAGTGTTTTAATGATAACAATCACATGATAATGCTACTAATGTTTTTATTGTGTTATTTAACGACCACCTATAAGAGTTCAATAAAAGTGAATATATCAAAAATATCAAAATAAATGAAATGGAGTTAACAATACTAATGGAGAAGAGACATTCAAAGAGATCTAATGGATTTAACGAATATTACTGGAGCACAACATTGAAAAATACTCGAGTTTTATATTAGGTCTTTGATGAAAACATTTGCAACAATCGTGTTTTATATTATGAAATGCTACCATTAGATTTCTTTATATTTGAAAAATCCATTTACACTTGGGGTTTTTGGGCATAGGGAAGAAGTTGCAAAAAAAATTAGTCTCAGAGACGGCAAGTTTGTTTTTTTAGTCTGAAGGACACTTTGTAGCGTAAATCACTGAATGATAGATGTAGCTATTATTTTCTGGTTACACTATAAAGTGTCCTTCAGACTAAAAAACAAACTTACCGTCCTTGAGACTAAATTTTTTTCTAACTTTTTCTTTGTGCCTATTTTCCTGTTTACACTTTATATCCAACTATATTTTGATTTGATTTAGGAGGTACAGTTCTCAAGTTTCATTTTTAAAAAGAGCATTAAACTTGTCTAACATAACTCGATGCCATTTAGAATCTCACATAGCTTAAGATACACATATTGGTTTTAAAGTTGAAGGTGTAAGATGCTTGGTTGTAGTACATGTCTTCTTGGGTTTGAATATGTTGTTTTGAGATCTGGTGATCATAGAATGAGTGCATAATGGCCGCGTGTTAAAAGTTATGTTTTTTTAGGTTTGATGGTTCAATTTGGGGAAAAGTTGAGATTTCTTGTAATTGATCAAGTGATGAATCTACGTTAGTTTGTACCATAGATTGTTTGTGTGAGCTTGTTTCAATCTTTTTGATCGAGGAATTTTCTAAAGTGAAGCGAGGTGGATCCAGAATAGATGGTGAAAGATGTAACCATGTTGATTTAAAAAAGTGATCTTGCAACTTATATAAAGATTATGAATGTTAGTCATGTAGAGTTGATCAGTATTGCTTGTAAGTCACTATCACTATGTAGTATGTACAAGATCGATGATGGTCGAATATATAAATATAGAATTGAAGTGCAGTAATCACAACGACAATATAAATATAATAATAGGGGAAATAAAATCACACAGTTGATTTTATACTAGTTTAGATTTTCAATCCTGCATCCAGTTTCAGAATCTCTATTCTAACTTTTCACCAACATCCACACTTCGTCCGGAGGAATAGGTACTGCACATGAGCAACAGAACATGATTTCAATACACTTGCCCGAGCAGCCGCTCATAACTTCAGCACTTTTTCCTGAGTAGCAGAACATGACTTCAACTTTGTAAAATTACTTTCTGACATATTGTATCTTAATATATAAATTTGACTCTTTTAGTGCACAAACTCCTATAACCACCACAAACAATATGAAGATGAATGAACAAGGTGTATAGGAAGTGATATGGCCTTTATGGGGTAAAGTGGAGTGACAATGTGAGGCCTAGAGTGTCTTAATTTGTTGTTTTGAGTGATTTAGAAATGAATTCATAATAAACAACAATTGGGGTTTTGATTTGAGAACAAAAATCAATTTCAATTGAAAGAAAGAGAGTTTGAGTGTATATGATTAAATGATTGTTTTGGTGATGATACGTGGCTTATATAAGAGTGAAACGAAGCCATCAGATAGGTGCAACCCTTCAGAAATTCGTTTGAAGAGAAATTATTGAATAGACACGAAGCACCTTTTCAAACATATAAGGTAGAATCCAGTGCACGACTCCTCTGCGATAACGAGTTCTGGGAAGGTTGATAATGTACGCAGCATTTCCCTCGCATTGCGAAAAAGCTGTTTCTGGACTCGAATCCAAATGCTCGGATCACCGTGCAGACAACCTAATTGTTGCGCCAAGGCTCCACCTCTTTTCAAAAATATAGCCGTTGGAAAAATTTTAAACATAGAATTTAAAACAGAACCGTACAACATCATTTTGCTTCAGAAAATGCTGTCAAAGGTCTGTTCAGAATGTAGCCATTAGAGCATTTGATAGCATTTTTGGCCAGAATGTTATGCTTTGCTGTTGTGAAAAAACTACTGTATATATTTGCGTTTTTTGATATTTTTATCACTGTTCTTGTGTTTTAATATTCCGGAAAAATCTAAAAAGATCGCAAATATGTTTTAGCATATTTTAAAGGTTGTATAAGTATTTGGAATGGTTTGGGGATCGTTTATGGGGTTTGAACAATTCTAGAGTATAATGGTTCGACAAAAACTTAACTTATGACATAAATTATTTTGAAGCTCTTGAGTCTATTTTTTCTTGTCTTCTTGACGCATCTGAGTCCACATAGATTTGTGAACACCACAATTGATCTTTGAATGCACGAACACTCAATGGATTGGTATCCTTCATATCTTGTACTTGTGCACATGTATTTTATCGTGTTGAATTGTGCACAAGTATTTTCTTCTTTAATCACCTGGATACTTGATAAAATCATTAATAGCATTATTGTAATGTGGTTATCATCAAAATACTGAAATCATTTTCCTAACAACGAATGTAATGGAAAATTTCTTCATCGAATATGATATGACGGGAGGAATAGGTTTTTCTTATGCATGGCTTGTAACATAAATAAACACTTTGAATTTTTTGAATAACTAGGAAAAGTGAATGGTTTGGATTTTACATCTAGCTTATTTTAACGATAAGGCTTAACCGATAGGGATAACACAAACATCCGGATGTTCGAAGTTTATTGTAGTTTGTTTTATTTTGAGAAGATTTTCATAAGTTAATTGATAAGAGAGAATTTTAATGGGCAAATAATTAAGTATACAACAATTTGAAATGCAAAGGACCATAAAGAGGAAGGAAGAAAGACATTATATAACATGATCAACTAGTTTCCATTATATATTGACACCATTATGTTCTGGTGTGTATGGTGGAGTTTGCAAAAGTATAATGCCCTCAAATAAGAAATAAATTTCTTTATATTTTATATACCCACCATCTGAAAAAATAGATGTTATTTTTGCATCAAATAGTTTTCAATCAATGTTTGAAAATTTTGAAATAGTTGATGCATCAAATTTATATCTCATGAGATAGAACCAAACACATTTGGTCAAATTATCAACAAAAATAACCTAGTATGAATAACCATCAATAGATCGCATAAGAGTTGGATCCCTTGCAATCTCTATAAAAAAGTTCAAGAGGGTGTGTAAAAAATAAAAAAATTGAACAAAAAGGAAGTCGATGACTTTCATTACATCGACAAGCAATACAAAGTACACTGTATGAAGTTCTAAATGGAAAAAGTAGAGATCTAAGTAAGATTTGTTGAATTTAGAAAGAAGGATGACCAAGACGTTTGTGCGAGTCAAAGTCAAATTTATGAATGGTAGCATGAGTTTGAGGTTGAGAACAAGCTTTATTTGTGACATTTTATTGGAACTTTCTCCCCGCGGAGATCATTTACCACAAAACAGTCATCGAAAAGTTCAACATAATTTTCGTAGAATTTTGAAATTGAAAGTAGATTTTCATGAATTAAAGGAACACATAAAACATATGATAAATGAAATGACGGTTTAGGGTAAGAAAGTGTGTTAGAATCAACATGACTAATTTCAAACTTGATTCATCACCAATAAGTATCCCAGCGGTTCCATCATAATCTAAATGAGTGGGAAGATTTTAATGTTCGAGGTGACGCGGTGAGAAGCTACAAAGTCCATTGGCCAACCTTGCTTTGAACTGGAAGCTAATGTGTAACTAGCAACATGTTTATAGCCAAAACACTTCTTTGCTTGATAACATTTCTTGGTTGAGTGTCAAGATTTCTCACAAATTTGATACACCACTTTATCGTTATGGTGTTAGTCTTGCGCATAATATTTGTATCTTTCTTAAAATGATTTTTAAAAGTATACGATTGATGATTAATGTATTTCTTCGACTGTGTAAATTACCATTAGAATTTTTGGTGTGATAAACTTGTCAATATTGTATCAAGTGAAATTGATCCATCTCTTTTCAAAAAAATGCTCAAATTCTACAAGTTTGTCATGAAGTTCCTCAGATGTTATAGAAGACTGACAAGGTCGAATTGTTACATTTCTGTGAAATTTAACCATTTAAAACGTACAATACCAAATCATCATCAATAGGAGAACTAATAATAGCAAATTTGTGATGTCTCGGAATTGTGGGCAATATTTATTTGATAATCCTCATTAATAATCATTTAATTTGGTAATATTGTTTAATAATTTTCTTTTATAACTATTTAATTTGACAATATTGGTTTAATAATCTTATTTATAATTATTTTAAAATTTGCAAGTTTAATCTTTTCAAAAACTAATAATATTTAAATGGTAAAATTTAACTTTCAAAACTAATAAAATTGTTTTCTATTTATAATGTATATATATTGGTATATATATTGTAAATAGGAAGTCTTTGGTTTTAGTTTAATAAAAGATATGTTTTTAAACTGTATATATATGTATGTATATATTGTGATTGAATTTATGTTTTAAAATTGAATATAATAATTTTAAAAACTAAATATTTTCGATTTATAATGTATATATATTTATATATATATTATAAATAGGAAAGCTTTGGTTTGAATTTAACAAATAAAACACATGTTTCCAAATATATATATATCAAGGTTCGAAAACTCGGTTTCGGTTTCGGTCAATTGAAATTTTCTTGGTTTCGGATGATTTCGAAAATTTCGAAAGTTTCGGTTTCGATTTCGGTTTCGGTCCCGGTATTGATTTCTAATAACATGTTAATGAAAATGTAATAATAATCCTTTGTAAATAAAATATAAAATATAGTTTATAAAAAATAGAATACAATATACAATATTATAACAAATAAACTAAACCCTAGCTAATAGTTTTAATTAACCATTACTTGATTAAAATAGAAAACTAATTGTTAGCCCGACCCAACTTAAACACAAAGTAATTAATTCATGCCCAGCCCAACTTAAATATAAAGTAATTAATCCATACCCAGTCCAATCTCACTGTACCCTAATTCAAAACCCTAGCCACCAAAAAAAACATCGATGGACTGTGCTGTAGCCTCCAAAAAACATCGATCCCCTCTAATGCAGATTAAAAAAAAAAAACACGAAAATGAATGAAATATCACAACGGTCGAGGTCGACAATGAGATTCGAAACCTTTTCCGTTAAATTTGCTTGAAGTCGATGCAGAGATTGAAGTCGACGACGAATTTCAGGTACATCTTCAACTAATTGCTTGTAATTTTCGAAAATTTCAAACTTTTTCTCTCTTTTCAACCGAAACCGGATTATTGCTAGGGTTTCGTTCCGGAGTTGACCGAAACCGAATCGAGGTGGCCGGAATTTCGCTATTCCGGCCGAAAGCTCAAACCATGATATATATATATTGTAATTTGGAAAGTTATGTTTAAATTCAATTTAAAACTTTTCAAAAGCTATTTGAAAGTTAACAATATATTTTCAAAGCACTTAAGGTAAATGTTTATTTATTTAAAAATTTATTTTAGCTTAAGTTTAAAATAAGATTTAATTAAAGGATAAATTTTATATTTTCAAAACATAAGATGAACATTTATTTATTTACATATATGATAGCTTAAAAAGGATTTAATAAAAAATTTATTTTGCTTTCTTTTAATTTTTTTCACATGGTTTGTAAATATACATAAGTTTAATATATAAACATAAATTGATATAAATATTAACATATTACATAATTTCTAAATGTAAGTAATTAAGGAAAATTATAGAAGGGTTTAAATATAAAATACATTGTTATTAACGTTTGTAAGCTAATTAATATATATTGTGACATTTGTAGCTTGAGAAAATTTACAATTATACAAGTGGCAACCTATGTTTCTTTAAATTTTTAATTATATAATAAAGTGTTTAAGAGAAACCAGGCTATTTTCATTTTACAGTTCAAATATCTTTCTTTCTCAATCTCTCTTCTCTTCTAAGTAAACTAAAAAAAAACTGAAAACAAAATCGAAAGGAAATCAAGTAGTAGAATCAAACAAGCAACAACAGTTTTTCAAAATCTTCAACTAAGCTTCAAGATCTAGTTCTAATTCAACTACAACCTGAACAAGAATCAACATAAGTTTTCAAGCTTTTAAACCTGAGATCAAACTAGCAACCAAATCAACTCAAAACAAAGTTCCCGATCTAAGATATTAAAGCCTGTTCCTCTGTTCATTTCACGTGAGTAAACTTAACATTTTAAAGTTAAAATTTTTTGTTTGCTTGATGCATGTGATAGATATGTGAAGTGATAATGTATATATTGTTTGTAAAGATGTATTTTGTTTGAATATAGCGAAGCTCTCTGTGTATATTTGTGCAGGCTTGTGAATGTATGGGTGTGTGTGTATATGCTCTGTTGTAATTTAACAAGCTTAACTTCATCATAAAAAATTCCTATCTTCCCATACATCCAAATTTAGACTAGGATTTATAAATGAAATTTGATTATAACAGTGTAATACAAATTCTAAAAATAGTTTCAAGTATTTTAATTTAGTAATCAATTCAAAAATGAAAATACAATAAAAAAATCGAATGCAAGTCAAAATTTGGAAATCTGTAAATCATGTTTGGAGTTTACAATCTGATTTGCTTTGGAAATTCATGAATTTTAATATAGGAATTTGGATTTTTAAGTGCGTAATTATTATGAATTTTTGAGTTGATCTGATATGTTTTTCATCAAATTTCGACGAACGGCGGAGGGGTGGACGACGTGACCGTTGCTGGAGGTAGAAGGAAGGACGGTGATCTCAGGAAAAATGGGTAGAGATTTTTTCTGATGACGTGGTGGATTGTCGGAGGTGATTTAGGGTTTAGGGAGCAGTTTGGGTCGACGTTGATTCTCGGTGTCGTGTGTTGACTGGAAGGCACCGGAGGTGTTCGCGAGGGATTGGATAGTTGCATAGGCATGTGCCGCTGCTGTGATCGGAGAGACGTAGACTCCGGTGGAAGGGGTTGTCGTCAGCAAGGGGATTTTCGACCAGAGTTGAAATCCAGTTTGAGTCGTAGTGCTCGATTTTTTTTTTCTTGGTTATCATCGAAGCTGGGTGATCGAGAGGATTGGCGAGGTCATCGACGACTGGTCTCGGTCTGGAAAGATGGTCGGAGAAGGGTGGAAGCGACGTGCACGTACACGCGTGTACGTTTGTACATTGGGTAGTGTTGCGTAATCGAGGGAGAAGAGGATACTTGGGTTTGTGCTCAAGTCCTTAGCTGTTTGTCTCGAAGTAGAGTGGGAGGGTGAGAGTCACGGGGTAGCTCGGGGTTCGTCTTGGGAAAGAATCGATGCAGGCTCGAGTTGTTTATTTGGGGAACCTGGCTTTTAATTTTTTTTATGAAATCATGTACAGGTTAAGCAAGTAACTTAAATTAATTTAAGTTTTCAAAATGTATTAACTACGTTTTTTTTTAAAGCAAAGTTAATGTTGAACAAGTTTTCAAAAGCCAAATGAGATAAATAAGTTTTCAAAGATAAGTTATTTTTCTTTCCAAGTTTTAAAAGTTATTAAAAATGATTAAGTTTGTAAGCAATTTATTAAATCAAGTTTTTAAATGAATGAGTTTTTCAAAAGGTTATAAACCAAGTTCCAAAGTAAAATAAAATCATTTAATAAGATTTTGAAAACAAGTTCAAGTTTAATATAAAAGTCAAATGATTTAAATTTGTTTGTTTTGAAGGTAATTATATTAGGTTTATATCCCAAATGTTTTTCAAGTATTAATCCTTGATTAATCAAGAAGACCTCAGTTGATTTTTGTATAAATAAATTTTAAAACATTTAAATTTAAATAAGATTTAAATTAGTGATTAAAAGGAACCCAGTGCACGAGGCTCCCGCACGATAGCAGGCTCTGGGGAGATCGATTGTACGCAGCCTTTCCCTCGCTTTGCGAAGAGGCTGTTTCCGGACTCGAACCCTTGACGCCCAGATCACCAGTCGGGTGACCTTACCGTTGCGCTAAGGCTCCACCTCATTTAAATTAGTGATTAATTAAGATAAATGATTTATCTTTAATTAATTAGGCTTGTGATTGATTAAAACTAATTAATCAGTTAATTAATTAAATGTTAATCACTTAATGAATTAATAAGGGTAAATTAATTAGTGATAACAATCAAAGGGTAATTACTTAATGTAAATAATTAATGGATGGTTAATTAATTGTAAGGATCATTAACTAGTAATTAAGAGATAATTTAAGTTAATGTAATTATTTTAAAAGGATTAATTTAATTAATTAAGGATAATTAATTACTTGATTATTTTAGGGTTAATTAATCTGAGTAATTAAAGGTCAATTAATTAAAGAGTGATCAATTGATGGAAGAACTTAGTAATTAATTAAATTATTAATGTGATTAACTAATTTAATCAATTAAGGATAATCACTTATTCATTATTACTTAATGTGATGTTTAAAGTGTAGTTACTTGTGTAAGTAATTAATGGATAATTACTGAATGTAATTGATAATAGGGAAATTACTTAGTGAAGTAATTAAAGGATAATTACTTAATGGAAGTAATTAAATGAGAGTAATTAAGGATTAATTACTGAGTGTAATTAATTAAAGGATAATTAATTGCTGAATATGATTAATTAAAAGATAATTAATCAATGTAAGTGATTATAGAATTATAAATTTATATAATAAATTAAGGATCAATGTAATTAATTATAATTAATTAATATGAGTAATTAAAGGTTAATTAATGTGATTTGGTTTAAGGATAATAAATTTGTGTAATTAATTAAGGGTTAATTATTTAACGTAATTAAAGGATAATTAATCAAGGATGATTAATTAAGATGATAATTAAAGGATGATTAATTAATTGGTTTGTAATTAATTAATGGTTAAGTAAGTAAGATTTTTAGTAATGTAAGTAATTAATTTAATCTATTTAAATTAATTAAAAATGGTGTGACTAATTTATCTTTGCTTATGGATGATTGAATGCCTTGGATTATTTGATATCTCTGATATGTGATATATGCTGCTATGTGATATGAGATGTTTTGGTTGAATTATGATAATATGGATTATCTACCTGTGATAATGTGAATTATCTATCTGTGTGAACATATATAATAAATTAAATTGTTTAAACTTAAACAACTTGGACATTAAAAGACGACGTTTTGGATTTCGGTGAGACCGTGATCGGATTTTCAAATTTGGATATTCGAAAACCATATCGATCCAAATTAAACGATAGGTCGTGAAATCTCAAGTGAAGTTCGAGATGAAGATTCAGAGTGCAAGAGCTATGGTCCTACACTCTGAGGGTGATTCCAAAATGAGTATAGCGAAATAGTGCCTTCGGTTTCGTTCGAATCCGGAACGAACTTGTATGGATTGAATACTTTTAGACCATCGTCATTGGAGGACGATGAGCATTCTAAGATATGTGTTCTAAAAAGGTAATCGTAGCCTCAAGCCTCATCAACCAGGAATGACTAAAACATGAGAGGTGCGGTAAGGCTAAGTGGGTAGCACCCAAGTAGGATAAGATTTCCCGTCTAGAGGTCCATTTTTATTCGGCTGTGTGTGCAGTTGTTCGCGGCAACTGCGGGTTGTCTTATTCGGGATTATCCAGTAAGGAATGGTTCCGGTCTTGTATTGCAGGGGATCATGGTGGATCCTCGGTACGGTGATCTAGGTCACGTACTGTGATGGGCCGTACCCCAGTAGCCCTGCCATTATATGAAATCCAATCTCCAATAAGTGTCGTATGTTTTGATTGTGCCCAACTATGTTGGAACGTGAGATATAAACATTCCAGCTATTGTATTTTGCTTGAAAACCCTAGACACTATTATAACATCATTGGATTTTCTATCAAATGTTTTGGTTATCGTTAGGTAAAAACTTTTTCCATGTTTATGTGCGGGAAGTCTTACGATGTACCTTTTGTTTCAAAGGTTTTTCAAAGTTAAGCAACTTTAACCCGTTTACTCACACCAGACCCATGTCTGACCCGGAGTTTATTTTCTATTTTCTTAAACTCTTGGGTACTCGAATTTTTACGAGTAGCAAAGGGATTCAGGTTAGCTTTGACGAATTCTGAAGGAGAATTGAAGAAGGAGACTTCAACGTATGTAGATATTTAGCGGTTCCGCTGTGTTGATCTCTGTGTCGATGTCTTGTATAAAACTTGAGTTATATGATAGACAGATCTTTATAAATGTCTAATTTGTGATGTATTAAGCTGTGTAACTCTGTTAAATGTTGTATACTATGTAATAGTTATGTGATTAATATATTTTATTCGTTCCGCTGTGAGATTCTGATATTGTTTAGTTCTTTCTTTTCTATCTTTCTCTTTTCTATCCCTTTCTTTCTAAATAATGATGCTCCTTTCTGTGGAATGAAAGGTGGGTCGTTACAAAATTCATTATAAATATTTTCATCAATTGAAGATATTCTTCAATTGAGCAAGTATAAAGTTTGGTGAGTGCGAGATGCTCTTTAAGACTCATGATTTAAGATCGAGTCTTCTTTTCCACACATAAGCTTTTGAAAAAGAGCATAATCTAGTTTGAACAGATTTATCTAGTTTGTATAGATTTTAATTAATTAACGCTTACAAATCAAAACATTTAGGCTGCGGTTGGTTTGACGTTTTCAATTTTGGGTTTTTGTCCGTACAAAAATGCGCACAATGCATGTATATTGTGGAAGACAATCAATTTAAAAAACGAAGTTAACATACAAAATAGAAAACAACTTATTTTTTATTTTCATGAAAATGTATAGGATCTTATATAATGCAACTTATATACTAATGTAAAAGTATGTACGGATAATTATGCTAAGTAGAATAAATTAACAAAGTATAAATAAGAAAGATAATAGAAGCGAGCACAGCACATATTTTATACTAGTTCGAACCTCCCGTCCTACGTGCAGTCTCGAAACTCCCCATAGGTATTTCCTTTGACCAAATAACACTCACTTGGCCCGGAGGAATATGCTAATACAAAAGTAATTCTCAGACAATCGCATGTTTCAAATAACACGGATTTTGACTGATAGTACAAATTTTTCTATAATCTCCTTTGAGTATGTGAATTGAGTTGTAGGAAGTGGTTTAATCAAAATAGTATTTTGATTATGATAGATTGAGATTATATAAGCAAGAGATGTACGAATTTGTCAACTGAAAGTTAATAGGAAATCAAGAGAATTGAAATTTAATACAATACTTAATCTTTGAAGTATATATATGTTTGAATAGATGCATATGAGGAGTTGTTACCGTTAAGCGAACTCTATATTTTTAATGGCTGCAGCCGTTGAAGAAGAGATGCTATTATTCAATAATGAAATGAAGCATCCTTTCAAATTAAAGTAGTTGCTAGATGACAGACGTCTGTGGATTTTCCACAGACATCTATGTTTGGCTTCAAATAATAATTTTCCGAAAATATTCTCAGATGTCCGTGGTTTTCCACATACGTGTGTGGATGGCCTTATTTGATTATCATAATTTTCAATGCCAATGTTGAATGTTTTTAGTGCTAATTTTATATATATGAATTCGTGTGTATATAAACTCAAGGAGACCTTACAATGTTTATCTAAGATTTTTAATACACTAGTATAACCTTACTAATCATAGCATGGTCCAGAAGTCTTTGTTTATCTTCGAGTCCCAATATTTTTTAGCATGACGATCTCTTGTAGTATATACCATAAAATGGAGGTTCTAGCATTCTTCTCTTTTTTGATGATGATAACTATACAATCGTTAGTTATGATAAAAATAACTTGTCCTTAATTTTCTCTTCCCTATGTATATGCATATATTTCTCCCCCTTTGTCATTACCAAATCAAAAGAAAGGAAATTATGCACACATAAAATGGATATATAATCATAGGCATGTCAAATAAAAATAGAACATAAGATAAGTTATGGAGTACAAACACGAGTTTTAACAAGAGACATAAGTAATACAAAACGAAATAAAGGTTAAATAACATGGTTTAAAAAAGAAGAAGAAGAGGAAATAAAATAAGCCAGAGATACTGGTTTGAAGAATAGGAAAAATTTGCCATAATTTTCATAATACTTCTAGTATGCTGAAGGATCTTGCTCGTATGCTGCTGATCAATTAGTTTGATTGTTATATTTTTCATTTTCTTCAATGGAAAGCCCTTGAAAAGCCATGTAATGTTGATGGTGAAATTGGTGAGGGTCAGACGAGGACATATCATCACTATCTTCTTCCTCCTCTTCAGGTTGTTCTTGCTCAATAGTCTTCCCTTTGTCTTGAGAAGTTTCTTCATCAGAAGTATGAGCATGGTAAATGGTGTTTGAGTTCGAGGAGGTGGTGT